>JAOWBP010002052.1:62145688-62194688 GCA_028571105.1 Tragopan temminckii
GGATATGCAGAACTACTGAATTTTACATGAATGCTGTAATCCATGCAAAGGAAACTCAGCCAGAGTAAACAGTTGCAGTTAACACTTAAGGCGTACATAGAATTGAAGGCTGGCTAATAACGGGCCATTTCAACCCCACTGACAGGGGATTTCCTATTAACTCAGTGTGCCTTCAGAGATTTGTAGGGAAACTGGAGCTCTGTTCATTTCTTGTCAACCCAAAGGGGTGACTGTGCTCTGGCATGGGTCGGAGGGAGAGGCAGGATCCCCCTTCACCAGCTGACAGTACTCACTGGCATTTGGGTTACAACTGACAGAGCTGCTTCCAGTCATGTAAAGGAGAAGGAACAACAGGGCTTGTCTGAGAAAGCCAGCAAAATGTGACCCGTTTTTTATAACCAATCATCAATTGGTCTTGTAGCAAAAAAAAGTTAAACTTTTAACAAACACATGGAAAGAGAAGAAAATGCTTAAAGCAATTATAAATAAAAACAGAACTCAGTAAGACTTTCCACCTGATTTTTCTTATCCGTTTCCTGGTTAAGATTGTCCAGGCTGGGGGAATCTTATTTTGATCATCATTCTCATTCTACTAGTGGTGTGCTTCTGATGATAGTGGACTCTAGTAACGATGTACTTCGTTATAATAGTGCAATTTGGAGAATTTTGGAAAGGTTGCTTATCTGAAAGTGAAAAGTAGAAGAGTAAAACTGTAGCATGTTACTAATGCTTTATGTCACTTGCAGCCCAGCTGCCAACGACCACAGCACTGCATATTTTATTAGCCATCCAATAAAACATTGATGTTCAGCTTATCCTTTGGGGCACGGACTTGAGCTGTGTGAAACACTGATTTTTCATGACTACTATGTAAGTTTCATATTAAATAAAATCAAAGGTGCAAAGGTCCAGAAGAAAACCAAGTCACACACTAGGGCATGGATAAAGTGACAGTAAGAACCTAAGATTCATTTTTCAAATATTCACTCTTCCTTTTGAAACACAGCGATGCCAAAGGGCTTTCCCGTTCCCTTTTGCTCTGATCAGATTCAGATTCACTGAAGAACTGGGCTGATAAACAATCATGAGTGTCATGTTGGATTCCCGTGTCCCAGGAGAAGGTGAGGCCAACAGCCTACTCTTGACTTAACCACGTTGCTGGCCAGCACTCTCTTCCAGTAGGGGGGCTCTGCCCCGCTTGTCCCAGCCCTTGGAATAGTTTCAAAAGTATTACTGCTCTTTTAACGTTTTTCAACGGCCATCACTTGCTGGGAAATTTAGAGACTAAAAAATAGCACTGAGGTAATCCCACTGAAAATATATGGAAGCATATGCTTTCCACACGCTGTGAGATAGAAGCAAATTTTCTTTACAAAGGTTAGAGAATCTTGGCATCCATCTGTAAGCTTTGTTCATTTGGTTAATGTTAAATCTGAATTGCTGTAAATATAGCATGCTTCCAAGGGGCAGTTCATCTAAACAGCCTAAATAGCACAATCATTTTAGGTCATACAAAATAGGTTTGTTTAAAGATTATTACAAATGTTGTCATGTGCAAATTTCTTAATGATTAATACAAATCCTTGAAATGAAAACAACTCCTCAATTAAGACATCAGATTGTACCCATTATACTGTGGCACTTTTCTAATTGTTTCCATCTATCAGTGTTATTACCCAAAGGTCAGAATAATGCCCAAGCATGGACAAACCCTACCAGTGTCATATTCGTGGAATGCTAGATGACTTCATAGTTATGAAATTATTTCATTTCTCATGATAATTCCCAACTTGCCAAGTTAGTGAATTTTAAGAACTCTGAGAGCAGATTGTAAGATAAATGTGAAATAATCCATACTTCTGGAGTCAGGGACTTCCCTCCAGGCATTAGTTCATACTTGACTTACTTGACTTACACTTGGGGATAAAATGAGTTAGGACAAGGTCTTAGATACCACATTCTCTTACTGGGAAAGAAAACCAACTTGCACAACTTTGGCTGGCTCATGTTTCTTGTTACACAGGCACTAAGAAGCAGCGGTTGCCATGAAATACTTTATTTAACCTCTGCAAAATGTTTTTTTAGTATGGCAAGGCAGTTTAGTTAGATGAAAATAAATAGTTTTAAAAGGATTGTATTTCTTTTACATTCACATCAATAAAATTCTCAATTTTTCTTTTGCTAATTAAGCATAGTGAGAGATGCAGTAATTACCCATTTGAATTATTTAACATAATTATGTCTTACCTGCAATACATTATTTTTGTAGTAGCTGATAGTTTTATAGTGCTGCACTTGTATTTGAAATCAATATTAGTGAAGTTACATTAGGCTATAATTTACAATTATTCAATTTTCTAATGTTCAGAAAACAGTTATAGCACAGCAAGGATTTGGTTTGATCGATTATTGGTGCTGTCCCTCTAATTGTCTGGCTTATGCTTAAGCTCCTTCTTTCATTTGGTTTTTCCCAGCCCGGTTTGTCTGAATTTCAGCAAACCTAACCTTTCCCTTTTAACTTTCACTCCAGTTCCTGCAAGTCTCACTAGTTTGGCTAATATTTCAGTAATAAGTCTGAGGGCCGGTGCTCTTTCTTTTGCTCTGTTCCATCTCCCATGTTTTCCTCAGATTTCATGAGTTTTTGACCCTCCTCGGGGAGAAGACACCCCCAGTATATAGTCCTTTTCAGAGCTGGGCTAAGTCCAAAACTGATGATATTTGAAGCTTTAGGCAATTCCAGCAAAAGTTGCCAGACCTCGTGAGTTCCTGTTGCAGATTTTAATGAAAGTTAGAGGTCTGTGAGATATCATTAAAAAGGAAGAGAAGCTACATCACTCCTGTGCTCTACAGACACCGCTGGCCTCTCCGTTATTATTGGATCCAGTCTGTGCTCCTTATCTTGATCTTCAAGTTGCTTTTTGGGATGGGCCCCAGTTGTGTCAAAAGTCATGTTTGTCTCCAAGACAGCTGTGTTTTTTAGGAGAACTGGATCACATGATACATAGAGTGAAACTCTGAAGTTAGAAGAGATCAGATCTTCCTAGCAATTTACTCAGGGTTAAGGAATTCTGACTTGCAAGACAGTAGGCAGTCCCAGAGTCCCACCAGGGATCACAGCAAATGTAAAAACCAACCATTCTTATGAGAGTCCCCCAAATGTATTCTACAGAGGTTGTTTGCTTGCAAATAAGCAGCAAAAATCTCTGTAACGCTGATTTTGCTCAGTTGTTCACTTTCTCGCTCCCAGCATTGTAACAACAGCCTGTTTTCCCTTTACACTGTCCTTAATTTGAAGCAGCAGGTGCTGCGGGTAAAAGTCACTTTGTATTCTGATTTGAGCAGTGGCTTCAGTGAGAATGTGACCACGTTATTAATTATAAGCTGCATGCATTTATTTCTTATCAAGGTTTGGTAAGTATTCCTGAAGGAAATCTGTGCCATTTTAATTGCTGCTTAGGTAGAATTTAAGAGAAAAGATCTCTGTAATTTGCTTTGCAATTTCTGAATGTACACCTAGAAACCCTTGAAAAGGTATTAGGAGTTGTTACGTTAGTAATGCCCTCACTGGAACACTAGAATCCATTTAAAATGTTTCTTCCCTTGTTTTAAATAGCTGGCCTGCAAAGCATGACTTCTGCTGGAATGTTTTGAGCAGTCTTAAAGGCAGTTGTAGATTGGGAAATAGCTTTAAGAACCTCCTCCTCTTTCTCCTGTGAAAAAAAAAAAAACATGAAGCCAAATTTTCATTTGTTGCATCTCCAGCAAGATAATAATTCATCGTTATTTATTTCCAAGTGACCATTTTTCCAGGTATTGGGCTATATCCTGTAAAGTGTAAGATGATATACAGTACTCTGTGGGTTCAGCTTAGAAGCTGTGACTTACACATCGGTTATTATGAGGATTTTTTCCTGTTTTATTGTTTAGGGATGTTACAGATGCTGTGCACAACCTTTTGTACTTAACATAATCCTCCCCAGGTTATTTGCAGAACAACATCAGGAGAAAAAAAACAAGAAAAACAAAAAAGAAGTTTTATGTTATTTTACACTATTTCAGTAGTGAGAAATGTGTTGTTGCTTTCCTTTGGGATTTTGCATTCAAAATCAGTGGTTAGACTATATTATGTATAACTTACTTTCTAGATGATATCTGGGGTAGATAGAGATTAATGTTGTCCATGAGACACATGAATCCTCATAATTTGGTTACCGTTCCTTAACCAAAAGACAATTCCATAGTGTTTAGAGCTAGTTGGTTTCTGTGGGGTTCAGGCCTTCTTTGCAGGTTGCTGAGATTCACTGTACCTTCGGGATACCCTGAGGGTCAGAGTTTGTCTGCTGAGTGTGACCTTGTATCTGCTGGCCAGGACAGGAGTGATGGAAATTGCTTTCCCCCATCTCCTGTTTTGTCCTTTTGTCTTTCAAGGCCTAGTGGTGCAGAGAAGGTCAGATCTCCCATGTCCCATGACAAAATCAAGCCAAAATGAAATTTAGTGACTGCTGCAGTTGACAATATGCAGAATGAATATTGCATTTGCTGTTTTCCTAAATATTATTTGTTAGTACTATTGCTAATTCTTGTCAAGTGCCACATTGTGCTAAGTGTCCTAAAAACAAACAAAAAATACCAGTCATCCTTCACTCTTAGTTTTTCAATTAAAAATTGCTTTAGCTTCAAATCTTACCATTCAGCTCCCATTTCTAGGTCTCCCTTTTCCTCCTTCCTCCTGCATAATCCCATTTTACTGTCTCACATCTCTTAAAATAACTGCTTGGTTCCATGCCACTAACTAGGTCCTTACCTGATTCCTTCAAGACCCTCAGAGTTTACATTAATGTCACTTTTTCTCCCCAGAAGGCATTTACTAGTTTCACCTGGAAAGAAGATGCCATTTAACTAAAGTGAACCTAAGTTACAAGCAAAATAGAAATAAATTTGTATCTAAGCATTTTGAGGGCATTTTGAGATTTAAATTACTTATACAGCTGGAAAATGCTGCCTTTTCTGGACAGGGTCCATTCTTAGTCTCATTTTTAATCCCCATTTTAGTCTCCGTACCCTGTTATATGACACTTAGCTTTATTTACTCAGATCATATCCTTCACCCACACATCTAGCTGAAAACTAAGCAAATTTTGAGAGGTGTATAGAAACATTCTTTGAGGAACTATGATAAAAAATGCAGCTTTTCAAACCATTCCAATAGGAACAGCTTCATCTTTGTTTGCCTCCCTGAAGGCAGTTTCTTTCCCTTTCAAGACAGAAATCCATAATGGTTCAGATTTTAAAAGAAATCTCCAAAACAGCAAAGTCTAGTCAAAACAAAAAGCTCTGCAGTATCTGTCAGTATGTTTCCCAACAGTGAATGGGGGTGCAAATGTTGTTGCAGAACAACATCAGGAGAAAAAAAACAAGAAAAAAAAAAAAGAAGTTTTATGTGTAAAAAAGATAGTCTGCTTTAAATTCTCTCTAAACTCCAGATTGCCATTTGTCACTGGATTATGTTTGTTAGAATGTTGTTGAAGTTCGCTGAATATTTTCTGTACCTTTTTGCAATGAGTTCTCTTTTCTCCTAATGTATATACCATACTTACTTATAGTTGTTAAACTTCTTTATAAGCACAGTTTCTAAGAAATACTTAGCATTTAAAGCTTGATAAATGAAAGGGGTTATATGGCAATTGCCTTCAATCTGTATATTAGGTCAGGTTTATAACATTAGAACTCCATCTAATACCATCTAATATGACGTCTGCTAACATAATGTTTGCACTTGATTACTTAATTTTCTAAAATTACTTCGATTTTTGTTTCCTGCCATATATCTCTATATCACTTAGTGTCATTTGCTAATCACTTCTAGCCGTGCTTTCCAGAAATCTCTCATTTGAGTAACTGGTTCACCAGGAGATCTCCTTTGTGTTTTCATGGAATGCAGTTTCTTTGCTTGATAGGACACTTATGCAATTCTTATATTATTATGTCATTAAATAGCTTACGGAGGTTGTTCCCTGTTGTGTGTAGTATTTACTAGTATACAATATTTAGAAAATACGAAATTCTCAATATAAAGTAATATCTCTTTTTTATTTTTCCTTCTGAACCATGAAGTTAAATGCACACTAATCATTGTGCTACGAAGAAAATGAGTAAAGGCATCATCTGTGAGCTAATGAGTGCTCAGTGAAAGCTGACAGGGTGTTTCTTGGGAACGTTCAGCTCATGAGCAAAGCTGTTTATGCAGGGTGGGAGACATCCTAATGTTGGAGCTACATGCTATTACTAAGCATCAATTATGGCATTCGTGTGACATCTATCTTTGGAGCACGCTATATTTTGCGTGCCTTCTTAGTACCTCTTCTCATTACTTGGCTGTCATTTCCCGCTACCAGTCTCTCCAAAGCAAACAGTTCCCTTGTTTCTCTTAGTGTTCAGATGTGATGAGATTTATTCCCAGCTGCCTCTGTAAGAAACTGAACTGATTCCAGCCACTGCAGTTGGACTTCTTTGTTTTTGTTTTTCCTTTTCTGTAACTAATACTTAAGTATCAAAGCAATGTGTTTGTTTACGAGTTGGAGTGTCCTAGTGCACTTTTTTTCCCTCAACGTCGTCTTGAATATAAGGAAGTGCCCACGCACGAGCATACCCAAGCGCGTGCCCATGCACACACTGGTGCACACAAGCCTTTGTGCTTCAAGCATAAAGCTAATTTGAATCTAAATGCAACAGTCATCACTCTAACAAACTCAAAAGCCACCCACTGAATGGATGTTTTTGTTCTGTGTGTAACTTGTGCAGAGGATACCGCAAATTGCAAACAGGCTACTGAGTTGTAATATCTTTGAAAGTTGTTGCTGTGGTTGTTTCTTAAAACAATGAAAAGAACAACATCCAGGCATTCACAAAGTCCAACTGGCCAGATCTACGGACAGTGCTATCTGTCTTTGGAAACAAATCATGGGAGAACATAATATTTACAAGTCTCATTTTTTGCTAGTGTAAATAATCAAACCTGGGCCTGATCCTGTTCCCAATTACTTAAATTAATTAATGACAGATGGCCAAAATCAGTCTGAAATTCAACCCTCAAGAAAGAACTCCCACAAGGCCTTTATGTAACCGTTTCGAAGGACTTAAGTGATGCTTAGACTCTATGCTGGCCCTCTGCAAAGACTAAATTTTACCCAGAATTCCTATTGCTTTGATCGCTTATATATAGCTCACATTCTTAAGTTTGCACAGCCACAAAAGATCTATGCAGAGCTAAATAGCCAGATCTTCAGCTGGCGTAAATTTATGTAACTTCATTGACCTACATGGAACAGTACCAATTTTCACTACTCTGGCTTAAAGAATCTCCATGGGATAGAGGTAAGTGCGTATGGTGGGTAAGTGGATGAAAGGCTCTTCAAATGATGAAAGACTATATTGCTCTGGAAGTGATTTAGTTAAACTGGAAAAAAGCCACTCCTTTTCCGGAATAAATCACACAGGGAGTATAATTACGCAGTAAAATTTCTTCTCGTGCAGTCAAGCTTGAACTTGCCACCACATTTGTATAAGAAATGAAATGTTTCCCATCTCTCAGTGATATGCTACATTCTTATACGTTTAACACATATGTAGGTCTGAGCTCTACATGTGTACATGGAAAAAGTATGCTTCTACTGAGGTGGACGGTGCTTGCAATATTCTCTCTTGCCCAAAAGGCCAAAAAAATGGATCTGCACTCCATATTGCCTTGCTGCTAATGCGGAGATAGGTTTTCTAGAATAATTTCAAATACAGTAAAGAAAATCTCTTATTTCCTGTTTTATCCTCTGTAGTCTACCTAACATATGTTGAACTGTTGTGTGCTTGATTTTTTCCATCCGTAAACACAGAGTTAAACAGGTAATTTACAGAAACGCATGATGCAGAACCATCTTACTGTGTTGTTCATTCTTCTGTTCCTGTCTAAAGCCCTAGGACGTGCAAGTGATTCAGTGAACTGGTGTGCTTAGTATGGCTGAGTTTTAAAAACAAGGATATTTCCCTGCCATGGGAATTCCTATCTTACTGCAAGGCTGGCTAGTGTTGAAGTAGCAATTGTTTTCTTTCCAGCTGTTGCACATCTGTATTGAAGGCTGGGGAAACTGGCGGTGGTCTGAGCCATTCAGTGTGGACAATGCAGGGACCTTTATCCGTACCATTCAGTACAAGGGCCGCACAGCTTCGCTTATTATCAAGGTTCAGCAGCTCAGTGGAGTACAAAAACAAGTGAGTATTTGATCCTGTTTGGAAAAAAATAATCTGAGTAACTTAAACCATTGTTTATTCATGAATAAACCTCATTATTCCCTTCCTAACGAGACCTGCAAAAAAGCAAGTATAACAGTATTCTGGGTACACTTAAGGAGTTTTTACAACTCTTCTGTAAGAACTCATTATGGTATGGATCTTAGCATATAAAAACTGTTAGCACCACATATTTCACATGTTTCAGTAAACTTCCTTTTGAAAATTCTGACATTGGTAACTTCCACAATTTCTTGGATTTGTTAAGGTCTTGAGTTGAAGTAAATCACTTTGTTAAGAAACTTGTCCTTTTATTCTAGAATGTAATTCAGGCCTTTGTTTTGTTAAAAGAGAATGAAGTAAGAACTAGATTTGAAAATGGGTTGCTGCACAATAACTTTTCACATCATATTTTTGTATAGGGATTTGTAATAGTGCTACAGTCATTCTGTCTGCATTGGCAGGACAGAGAGCATGCGGTGGGCACAACATGAATATGGGAGAGTGCCTCATGTTGCACAACAGAAATACAGCTGAGCAGTCAAGAGCCGTGCTGAGAGTTTGCTTGTTTGTAGTTGTGGTGCAAGGCTTTATTAGTGAAAAGCAAATGATGGTTGTAATAGAGATACACATGGAATGCTTTTCCTTTGTACAGCTTAGAAGAAGACAGGTGTACGTTCTGTGAGAAATAATTCATGTGTTATAAACAGCAACAATTATAGGCTTTGAGACAGCAACCATTAACGATCTGGATCTCTGCATGTCCCACTGTCCTGTGTCAGTGGAAACCTTATGTCTGAAGTATATCACTGTGTCTATTTAGAAGGCGTGTAGTTCAGAGATCATCACACTGCTCTTAAAATCAAAACCAGAATTATGTCAGCCGTGGTCAGTACTGCTGAGTTGAGATTCTTAATGCCTGATTTCTATGAAATTGCACATACGTTTGGCCAATAAAAATAACATTTACCATTCACTGCCTTCAGTAGTGCTTGGTAAAATGTAACAGAATGAAAATGCTAAATCAGAGATTGTTTTTGTACACGTTTTCCATCTGTAATTCAATCTTGACCTTTCTTATTTCCCATTGTTTATATACGGGCTGAATATTTTTGTGTGTTTTAGATCCTAATCTGTGGAAGACAGACAGTCTGTAGTTACCTTTCAGAAAGTATCGAACTGAAGGTGGTTCAGCATTACATTAGTCAGGATGGACAGGCGGTTGTTAAAGAGCACATCAACTGCCTCGCAGCCAAGCAGAAGCTGCCTTCCTATGTCCTAGAAGATGACGAGCTCACTGAACTGAGTGTGAAGGCCACAGGAGATGAAGACTGGTCCCAAGATGTATGTCTGAGTTCTAAACGTGCAGAACACAGCACCGTCATTCAGGTATGTTTGGAATTAGATGCTTGAGATATAGCTTCAAAAATGTCTGTGAGAATGAGAACTTTAAATGTAAAGTTCTGTTTGATATGATGAAATGTTCATTATCATCAGCTTAGAATAATTTTAATGAAATACTGCTGATATATCTGCATGCAGGTACCATCCTCAAAGAGTTTGATTACGTATGTGTGGTGCACAATTCTGACTTTAGAGCCCAGCTCTCAAGTGCAGCAGCGAATAGTAAGTAATGCCTCTGTAAATCTCAGTGTTGACAACTTATATGTCACGTGATTAATTAAGGGCAGAACGACCCACTGGAAAGACTTATTAATAGCTTGTTTCAACGGATGTAATTCTGAAATAAAGTAAGAATAAAAGCGTTGGGTTTTTTTCCTTTTTGTAGATTGTTTTCAGCCCTCTTTTCATTGTAAGGAGCCATCTTCCAGACCCAATTATTATACATTTAGAGAAAAGAAGTCTAGGATTGAATGAAACACAAGTGGTTCCAGGGAAAGGAGAGGAAAAAGCACTGCAAAATATAGAACCTGATCTTACACATCACCTGACATTTCAAGCCAGGTAAAATATGCACTTTCCTTGAAAATGATTCATTTGTATTGAAAAGAAGAAACCATTTACACTTTAACTTCTAGTGCAATATTTCAAAGAGTATGCAAAGGAGATACAAGAGAACAAGTGTGTGAGACCTGGAGTGATATGATAGGAAACAATACATTTAGTATCACTATACTGAATGTGCTGGCATTTGTTTGCTTAAACTATCCACATTTTTGTGTTTTGGGAAGAAAAAAAAAATCCTAAATTCTCTCGAACTATTTATTGAGAATACTCTTCAATTCCTGGGGTCTTAGACACAAATGTTATTAAAGTGTCATAACAAATTCATGCGTATCTCTATATACTCAGTAACTTGTTGGACATCATTGCTTAATTCATCCACAATTACTTTGAGAGTGTTCCTCTTGCAGAATCCATTTGGAAAGCTTCATTAAAGAAAATGTTAGTGCTATTAATACTTGATCTTGTTCTGTGAATGACCAAATCTGTTTTCAATGACAGGGAGGAAGATGATCCTTCAGAGTGTGCAGTCCCTATCTCAACTACGCTTATTAAACAGATAGCAACTAAATCCCATCCAGGTGGCAACGTCAACCAGATCCTGTCCGAGTTTTATGGCACTGCTAATCCTCGTCAGCCTGCATGGCCATATAACAAGAAGGATTCAGACAGGTAGTTTTTTGCTAAATGTACTTCATGGTCATTGCATTGACTTTTCAAATAAAGATATCTTTTACGAGATAAAATGGTTAATTGAAATAAAGCGTCTAGGAAGCTAACTAAAACTTTACCATCCATATCATTAAATACAAAGGTATCACTTACTGCTAAATATCTCCCTTATTCACAGATTGTTGGAGGCTGGGAAAATGTACTAGCAGTGCATTGGTATCTGCCAGCTGTCTTTTCAGGGTTTTGTAGACGTCTGTTACTAACCAGTATAAGAGTCAGAATACTAGGCTGGAAGATCTTTGATCTTTATCTAAATAGGTTTTTCTTTTCATCTGTTTTTACTATAAAACTTTGTTAATGAAATTTAAAACAACTAACCTAACAGTGGAACTTAGTGTTTTGAGACTTGACCAAACATAAACTCTGTAGAGCTCAACTACTTAATCAAAATAAGGATCACCAAGGCCCTTAATGAACTTTCTACTAACATTAATAGATCAACCTGTGTGCTTTCAGAGTTAGGTCAGCTGTGAAAATATCATAGCTTGTCCTGGATTCCTCATTAATTAAAAATAATCTCAGTGATCAAAATTTGATGTGTATTATGTGGTCTAGCTGTATATATTGCAGTTATTGAAAGCTTGTACACTTTCTTTTTTACTCTGTAGCGTAAGTCTCTTAAAAGTTCAAGCTTATTGTGTTTTATCCTTCGTTAGATTATTCTGAATGCATTTTTAGGCAACAGAATTTTCTGAACTAACTATAGATTTTATCAGTTTTGAAAAGTTATTACTGTGCTTCCAGCCTTCTGTAGCACCCGAACCTAAAGAAAGCCCCAGAAATATATTTACATATAACATTTTCTTTGTTATCAAGAGCTTTGCATGGTGCTTGTTTTCTTAGTCAGCCTTGTGAAATCAACTTCAAGAAGACTGCATGTGATCAGCATTGAGTATGTTTTCAGTAATTACGAGATTCCTATTTGTAAGCTGCAGAAGTGGTTGCAGGCAGGAAGAACTTTCAGTTAGCCTAGGGGCTGCCCTTGATTACATTGAAAAGACTGCATCCGTTCAAGGACTAAATAAATGAAACTTTTTTTTTTTCTTTTTGTGAATGCAACTTTTTTTGCTGCAGCTGTAGAGGTTGTTTATTCAGGATCTGTGTTTCAGCTCAGAAACAGTAGAAAAAAGAGTTGAGGGGAAAATAAATAAATAAATTTGATTTTATGTCTGCAGAAGTCACAGGTTTAGCTATAGGGAATAACAGCAATTCTAGAGCATTCATTTAATTGACAAGATTTAGTTTGAGCTTATGCTGTTACAAATATGTCTTCATAGCCTACAAGAGGCTCGCTCTGACAGCATAACAATATATTCCAGAATGATTAGGTAAGAGCAGACTGTTTCTTTATTTCAAAAAGGCAAGGTCTTGAAAATGAAATGAAAATGATTGCATATCTTAAAGCCATTATTTGTTCCTTTGACTCTATCATTTTGTTTATTTATTTCCAAACAGCAATGAGCAGCTCTCCCAGTGGGACAGTCCAATGCGCGTAAAGCTGTCAGTGTGGAAACCATGTGTTAAAACTCTGCTGATAGAACTTCTGCCCTGGGCTTTGCTTATCAATCAGTCCAAGTGGGACCTCTGGCTCTTTGAAGGAGAGAAGATAGTGCTTCAAGTGCCTACTGGGAAAGTAATGATTCCCCCCAATTTCGAGGTAACTGCCATTTGAGTCAGGAGAAATAGCTCTCCATGTAGCAGCCCAAGTAAATTATTCCAAAGCTCAAGTAAAGACTTCGGGCGCTGCTCTGCAGGCCTAACTGCATCCTGCATTATTAGCTTATGTGTTATGGGATGTGGGATGTGTTGACCACGGTAGCACAGCTGACAGCCTCTAAGGGATATTTCATCGTTGAGTGGTTTAGGTTGAGGTGATTCATAGCTCATGTAGTACCAGGAGAGATTTAGTAACAAGGCAGGGTGAATGACAAATGAGGACAGTTCTTCAGAACATCTTCCTTCTTGAATTTAGGGCTTTATCTAATGGATCTTCTCACATATCTTAGCTTCATCATGCATTTGCTTTTTTACTACAGTCCTAATATTGTTTATTTTTGAAAGAATTAAGATAATTCAACAGATCAATTTGTCAGTTCCAGCAGGACAATTTGATACTTCCTGCTTATTTTGCCATTCTTTTTTCCCCATGAATGTCTGTTAAGAAACAAAAGGTCTGCTGATTAACACATCTCAGTGTATCCTACAGTCTCAATTTCACTGGGTGGGTCAGTTTCATATCCATATTGTGGTTTTGTCTATCCTTGTGCTGCTTAGAAAGAATTGGAAAAAGGCAGGGAATGACAGTGGCTGCATACTGAAAACAATGTTTAAGTGTAGAAGAAATGCATGGAATTATCAACAAGTGATAGCTGGTCTTTTTTCACTTACAGGAAGCTTTTCAGGTTGGAATCTACTGGGCAAACACTAATACCGTGCACAAATCAGTGGCAATCAAACTGGTTCATGATGTGACCTCCCCAAAATGGAAGGATGCTGAGAATGGGGAAGTGGTAACATTGGATGAAGAAGGTTTTGTTGAAGCTGAAATAAAACTTGGTGCTTTTCCAGGTCATCAAAAGGTTAGGAGAAAATTATAATGATTTATAACTTCATCATTTAATTTAAAAAATCATCAAATGTATGCAGCATTAAAGCTTGTCCCCAATTATGTTAATACATGTAGAACATAATGAGAATGTAAATAACGTAAGAAGTATAACTTAAAGCATTAGTAAGAAATAATCTGCCCAGCTCATCAAGGTGATACAAGACTTTCTGGAATTAATTAATTATCATTCTTGTTTGAAAAACATTGACAGTTGCAACTTAGAAGCATGTGATATGGCTCCTTTTACAAAGCACATGAATGTAGAAGGGATTTCCATAGTTAAGAAAATGGCAGTTCAGACACTATATTTCAACGTTTCCTGCTTTTATTTATGACTTCATCAGCATCATCATCATCATTATCTTACAGTTGTGTCAGTTCTGCATTTCTTCTATGGTTCGACAAGGTATACAAATTCTACAAATCGAAGATAAGACAACAGTAATCAATGATACATCATATCAAATCTATTACAGACCGCAGCTTTGTATGTCCAAACCGTACTCAGGAGAAGAGGTAAAGTGCCGTTTTTGTTTGTCACCTCTTTACAGGCATCTTTAGGTTTGTATAGTCTTAACTGCGTACAGCATAACTTGAACAGAAGTCATTAGATGTAATGATTATAGATTATGATATATCACTTCAGTTTAAAATAGAGAATCCTGGGCAAATACAGCTGCAGTAATTAACAGTGATCAAACTTTGTGCAAAGCAGGAGATTCTTGCACGTTGCACAATTAGTTCTGCCTGTCCTCCATCTGTTCAGACACTAATGGCCATTTCTGCGAAATAAGCAGCGTAATCCGTAGTAGCTGTTGAAACTGTTCTATGAATTTTTACTGAATTTGCATGTAAAAGAGGTACATTGACCTGGCAGGCTGAAAAGTTTTGGGAAGATTCCAACGGGGCTGCAGACCTAGGGACGTGCTCAAAGTTTATGTATTTCAGCAAACTGCATCAAATTGTGAATATCAGCTTTCTAATAATTGCTCAGTAGATTTAAGAACTAGCTCACAGGAATCAAAATGTATGCACGGTCAACAATTTATATAAATTTATTGAAGATTATATTCATAGCAGAATATATGGAAAGAATTCTCAGAGTCAAACTGGAGAGGAATCGGCAGATCAACATATTTTTAAAGTTCCCTATTTATGTATTGTTTTATTTCTGCATTATTTTTCTTTACATTAGTGTCTATGTTTGTGCATTGTGCATTTTGTGACAGTCTTACGGGCAATTTTGGGGGAACTGGAAGAATGCTAAGGCTGGACTACACCACTAGTTTTAAATCTATCAATGAATTTTCTTCTCACAGTTGTTTTACAGCAATGTAACTGTTGCTTTTGGCGGAGTTATTTTGTGCAGCTGAGAATGGACTATAGATAACTGTGCTCAGTTAAACTGCTTAAGTATAACTGAAGACAGAATTTGGCCAAGTAGCTCTGAAAGCGTGAGACTCAATGCAGCTGTTAGTTGTGGCCCAGTGGCTACTTAAAACCGTTCTATGCAAGATCAGCATGAATAAAATCCTCTTATGAGCCAGCTTGTCCTTCTGTTTTCTCTCCAGGAGTTTCACTCAGCAGATAGCACCGTGTTCAGTGTCGGGCCAGCCAGGACAAAGAACGCTGAAACACTGACTTCTGTGCCATGCTGGGACCTGCTGGCGGATAGTGGCCCCGTAACCTCAGGGACACCTCCTACTCAAAAGCGCATGCTGCTGAGTTTCAGTCCAGGTAGCAGCTCTGAGTTCTGGAGCCTACCAGCTGTGATTAAACAGGAGTTTCCCAGACAGAGTGTGGCAGTGCCTATTGGGGACTGTAGGGAAAGCGGATTTTATACCAGGTACTAAATGCTGAACGGTCATGAGTGATGAATGTTCCTTGTTGCTATAAAGCCTCAGCTAGTAACAAATCGCAAGAGATTAATGCGGAAGTCAGAGTAACACATGCCCCCCATATGTAAAGGGAAGCCTTACTTTAATTTAAAAATTGTTATCTTTTGATGGTTTTGATGGTTTTATTGTAAATGGTTTAATGTTATGATCTTGTACAAGTTGTACGATTTTTATAAGGTATGGGCTTCTATTTATACACGCATACAAAAGAAGAGAATGAAAAGCTTTCATTTGTGGTTACAGTCTGTTTTAATTTTTTTGTAACAAGATTTGAAGGACAATGTAGAGTAATACCATACAAAAATGTATGGGAGGTAAAAATATATTTTAGTAAGAGAAAAACAGGATCAGTGATACAAGTGAGAAACTATTTTAAGACTACAAGCAAGAAAAGACTTCCAAGTTTTGAAAGCTTGAAATATTCGAATGTGCATTCTGCTTCCAAACAAATGCATCCAGTTAGCTAAAAATAAAAGGCCAATGGCTTATCAGATGCCCAGATTTAATTCTCAGTCCTGATACATAAATCTATTCATTCTTTTGCTTGTATAAACAAGAAATAATCTGCTGAAAGAAACAGAGAAGCTGTATCAGTGTAAATTATTAGCTGTATTATCTTTCTCTTGCCTAAAGTACTCGGTATCATTGTGAGTACTAAAGCTTCCCACACAGACTTCAGCTTAAAAAAAAAATCACCAAAATGTGAAGAACACAGAAAGAATTCCTTATAATTCTGAGACAGCCATAGGGGATCTGGAGCAAATTTTGAGGGTGTTTGAATTTTGATAATCTCCATAAGGTGAAGTTGTTTTTTTTTTAGAAATAGTTGAAATGGCACATGCAAAAAGAATTTGCTTAAAGGTATTTTATGTATAAGTAGCTAATGAGTAGAACAAGTTAATTGATTTCTCATTTTGAAAATTGATCTAGTTATGATCCATAACATCAACGTTTGAAGGGGCAACAGCATTGTCGATCATTCCAGGGGAGCAAACAGTCACAGATTTATGCAATTGTTTAAAATATCTTTCATGTGTGTCAGAGAAGTATGCTTGCAAATTCCTCTGGAAATTTTTTAAGATTTATGTTAAAAATTCGGGCTTACAATCTCATGTTTTTAATTTTATATAAATATGTGCTGGCTAGGGCTCTCATCTTGCAAACACACATGCACAGTTTAACTCATGAGTAGTCTCCATGAAGTGATTTTTGTCTCTGATGTTGTGTTTCATGTTATTTCCACGTGCTCTTCTGTTTCAGCGTAATGCTTTGTGAAGACAGGTACTAGCCTATATATGTAAGTATTGGTGGAGTCATAACTTGAGCAGAGAGAAGATTCTAGATGGTAGTTTTGAATGTATTTGTATGTCCAGGGTAATAACACATGTAAGTTTCATCCAAAACTTACACATTAAAATGTGTTTTCTTCTGTTTTAGAGCTATAACACTGACTTACCAAGAGCATCTTGGCGTGACATACCTAACACTTACAGAAGATCCATGTCCTCGTATAATTATCCACAACAGGTGCTCCATTTCATTGCTTCTAAAAGAGAACTTCAAAGGTATGTTGTATGCAGGAATTTAAAAGTGTACTTTTGTAGTATAAATGATTTCGCTTTATCTCCAGTACAAAGATGAATTCAGTATGTGTTTTGGTTAAAACAAGAACTTCATGCCTGCATGAAAGTGAATCGCAAATCTAGTGATTCTGGAGCAAACTGAAGCCTGGAAGCTAATGAAATTAACCAGGAGGTAATGAGGCTGCAGGTTTTTGGGCCTCTGTGGTTCCAGCTACCAAGATGAACTGGTTGTACGAAGCTAGGAGACAGTGAAATTTTGTTGACATCAGTTCAGTCCCATGGAACGCTTAAATTTCCTCAGATTGGCAAATGCAACTACAAAAAAAAAAAACAAAAAACACTAGCTACAATATGTTAATGTAACAATCAGTGGAAAACTACTTATATAAATCTTAATAAGAGAAAGAAAAGAGGAAAAAAAAAAACACACAGACAATTCCAACAAATAGGAAAGTAATGTTTTCATTTCTCAGTAATATTTCAGGCAGAGTATTTTAGAAACTTCTTAGTTTGTGTATGTATAGGTTTGTTTTCATTTAATGTGGATTTTAGAAAGCCCTAATCTTATATATTTTATATATAAATATTTCAGATACACCGAAGTTTGAAGTTTATTGTAGAAAGATTCCAGCTGAATGTTCAATTCATCATGAACTTTACCATCAAGTCTCCAGCTACCCAGACTGCAAAACAAGAGATTTGTTACCCAGCATTCTTCTGAAAGTGATGTCATCTGATGATTTAGTAAACGAATGGAGTGATTTTGTGGACATCAACAATCAAGGAACACAAGTAAATCACTATAAAGTATTTCCTAATTCACAGCATAAATCTCTGTCTTCGTGACCTACATAGTATAATGTTCCTCTGCGATTTGCATATCCTTTCTGTTGGCTTTGTTGTTTGCTTTTTTTTTTTTTTTTAAACTCTTGAGACCTCTCCTTCCTAAGCCTCTTCCTGTGGAATTTTTAGAATACAGATACATACTTGGCAGTGACTGATTTTAAAAATAGTTAGATCAAAAATTCCAACTTGGTAGTGCTGAACTTTTTCACTTATTTTTGATCAACCTGGCAAGTCTACGGCATTCTCTGGAAAAAAAGTCCTGAAAATGTCTGGCCCCTGGAAGCAAAGAATCCCAGAAGATCCAGGAAAAATCTTCCATTTGGTAACTTCATTACATCGTGTAGGAGTCATCACTGTTGTTCTCCCTTGGTGTCTTCACAGAAGCTAACCGTGAATTTATAAAGCAAAAACAAAAAAAATTCTTTCCTTCTGTTATTTTTCTCCTGTTTTGAGGTAAATGAAAACTTCCTTGACTGAAGTAATTCTTTTTGATGGGAATTTTTTCCATCTTTGAAGTCATTAGTTTACATGGAATCAACATAAACTGCTTGGCTCTTTGAAAGAAATACTAGTTTCAGATGTTTTCCCTGGGGACCAATCGCAAAATGCTCTTGATTATTGAGTGTTATGTTATATAGCAAGTAGTTCGGTTTCATTCAGCAAGCCACTCAAGCAATGCAAGGTTTCAAATTTCAGTCATTAATGTTATGCCAGACCAGGGTTATTTATAAGTATCTGGCTCCTAGGAGGAATTAGATGCTAAGACAACATTTGGGGATCATTGTCTACTTGAAGAACTCTCCAAATAAAAATTGTAGCTTTCTGTTATTGAAGTTTACACGTAGGGAGTCTCCCAGAATTTCTCAATCAGTCTTTCCCTTAGGAAACTGTAAATATATATCAATAATGAATCTGCTAATAGCCTTAGATTTGACTTCACGTACAACTTAATTAAGACTGAAATAACTGGTACTTTAGAGAATCTCAAGCAATTTGTACTCTTTCTATCTCAGATAGATACTTCTTAATCCCCTTAGAAAGAAAAAATAATTAATTTACTAAAACTTAAGGTAAATATCTCTGCTATCCATCATTAGAATTATCTGAAATTGGAATTTAAATGGCCAGACTTTAAGATCCGTGAGGATTTATAGAATTGCAAGGTTGTACTGGTAAGTCAGTAAATGTCCTTTTTTCCACCGATGCAGGATGGAGAATAATTTCCAGATAAGCAAAGGATTAAACTTGATATATATAAAATAAATTATTTTATATGTAATTCTCAGAAGAATCAGATGTAATTTGGTGAATGAAACTTAATAATCTGTACAATAAATAACAAAGCTAGAATCAATTTAAGTGCTGATCCTAATGAACTTCCGAGAGCTTTTTGTTATGTTGACTTGTTAACAACAGCAAAGACTGTTCAAGACAAACAACTGCTTCTTTCACTTGTATTAGCCCATCATCTTTGTGCTGTTCCCTTAGTTTGCATTCCTTTAAATGATAGCTCCTGCCATTACAGTCTTGTAAATAATTGTGTTGATTGTAGGACTAGAAGAAATCAGAAGCAAGCTTGTGCTAACAAGGACTGCTGCAAGTTTTACAGACTTGAAAGGACTTTCTTATATTCTGGAAAAAGACAAAACTTGCATGTAACTACTGCATAATTAGGCTCCAAAAACAATGTCTTTTTTTTTTTTTTTAACTAGACTATTTATCATAGAATCACAGAATTATAGAATGCCTTGGGTTGGAAGGGACCTCAAGGATCATCAAGCTCCAACCCCCCAGCTGCAGACAGGGCCACCAATCTCCACATTTAATACTAGACCAGGCTGCCCAGGGCCCCATCCAACCCAGCCTTGAACACCTCCAGGGACGGGGCATCCACAACCTCTCTGGGCAGCCTGTTCCAGCGCCTCACCACTCTCTCTGTAAAGAACTTACCCCTGATATCCAACCTAAATCTTCCCTTGTTCAACTTAAAGCCATTTCCCCTTGTTCTGCCATTATCTGCCCTTGTAAAGAGTATTTATTCCTAAGGACAAAAGGTTCAGAATGAAAGTTGGCACATGCATAAGCAAGACACAAACCTGTTCCCATTTTCCTGACTTTTTAGAGCTTTCACGTTTTCCAGTAGATTTTTGCCATTTCTTTGTGACAGCAGCTTGCGTGTGAAGGTGTTCTCACAAAACCAGCGTAGATGGCTTAAAAACGAGTCATTAAGCAAGTTGTCATGAATCCACATTACTTTTTCAGTTTTACTTCTTAAAATGTTGCTGTCATGTTTTGCATTATGTTATCTACTTGTATTACCAGCTCTGAGCTACAGCATAGCAAAATAATGTTAACTTAGTGTTTGTTTTCTGGAGGAGAGGGTGGTTTTTTGTGGAGCTTCATGAATACGCCTTCGTCATTGGTCCAAAATCTCAAATTAAAATTTTCTGTTTATTAATGTAACTTCCTCCCTGCAAACATGTCTTGCTTATTCATGGAGAAGAATATTCTTATTTAAATGTATTCAATGAAAGGATGATGTGCAAATTCTGTCTAGCTATACAGTTGAAATACTTACAGTTTCAGAACTGTTATTTTCTGAACTATTGAAAACTGTTTCTTTTTTTTTCCAAACAGTATTATGACTTGAGTAAAAGATCTCAATTAGAATTTATTAATAGGATTTATTGACATTGTGACAGATTAAAAACAGGAATTTTAGTAGCATTCTGTCTGTGTTTTAACTCTTTCCACTAGGTTGTGTTCTTGACTGGTTTTGGCTGTGTTTATGTGGACATCGTCCATCAGTGTGGAACAATAATTATAACGTTGGCCCCAGAGGGAAGAGCAGGACCCATCGAGATCAACCTCAACAGGTACACAAAGCAAATAAAAGATAGTAAAAGCATAGCCAGATAGCCCCAAGAAGACAGTCAGCTTCCTAAGTGTTAACTGACTTACGGACTTTGGCTTTACTGTTTGTTTTATTTAATATTGCTACATTCTCTGCGGCGTATGTTTAGACCACATGTTATGTTTTGTATATCACAGTTAAAAAAAGACAATCTAACATCAAAAGGCAAGTTGCTTTAGGGTAAACACTACATGTCTGATACAAAAAGAAGTCCTGAGTTGTTCATTTTTAAAAAAAGCATTTCCAATCATAATTAATTTTGAGTGCGTTCTTAGGTTTAAAATGCATTTAACCAGATCCTGTTATCCTTAATCATATGAGCTCCTGCTAAAACTGATTGGAAGCTTGATGTGAAAGGGCTGTAGAAGTACTTTTACACCCGATAATTAACTGCACCTGATTATAACACTTTTTCTTAGAAGGCTTCCCTCACTTTCATAACAGACCACAGCCTGGTGCTCAGGCTCAGTGTGATTACAACACTACCTATTTCTAACATGCACCACGCCTGGCCTCCGGCAGTGCTGCAACAATTAGAGTGGAATGTCTTGTATTGTTTTTATTTGAGCTATAATTAAGTATTAATCCCTCAGAAATTGGTCATCAGCAGTACATAATAGTTCACTTGCTAGTTAAACTTGGCAAAGAGCACTTAACACTGGAGGGGGGGAAGCCCTCAATGCCATCACTGTAAAATGTCGTGATGGTTTAGTTGGAGGGCATTCTGCTTCAATAATGTGAAATGGATTATCCATAATAGTAGCCTTCAGTGGTTGCTCCAAGAAAATTCTGTAACAACTGAGACTGTACTTGAATTATTAGAAAATTTTATTTGTCTACTTTAATATGCGGCTATATTGAAAATTTGATAGGGCAGCACTCCGTATATAGGGAATTCCTGTCCAATCTATCCTGTTGATTGGTAAGAACGAAAGAGAAACATGGCATAGATCTGTAATATTCCGCTTCTTAGAAGATCTCCTGGGTGATACCCACAGTGATGATCAAGGCTGTCAGATCCCATTAATAGGACTTGCATGAGGAGTTTCCCATGTTATTAAGTGCAGGTCTCCCCTAATGGCTTTTTTAAGCAAGACGCTAGCTGAACTCAATATATATATAAAGTAACAAATTTTTTTTTCCCTCCCATCTAGAAGTCAAGAGCAGAGCCTGTTCTTGAAAGTGTTTATCAGTCAGCTAAGCCTTGCCGTGTTTGATGATATCACGAATCACAAAGTGTCATCGGAATTCCTGCGGCTCACAGCCGACAACGTTTTCCTCCATATGGCTCCAACAACCAGCTACCTGAGGCCCCTGTCGCAAGAGTTCCAACAGGACACCGGGGAAGGCCTCCCACCATTTTATAGTCTCCAAGTGTATTGTGAGGACTTGCAACTGGACAATCAGTTGTACAGCAAATCCAGTTTCCATTTTGCAGTCTTGCTTTGCCAAGGAGAGAAAAATGAGACCATGCAGTGGTCGAGAGCAAGCAACCTCATTGTTTCCAACAAAGATTTGGAAAACTATAAGGAAAACTGCTTTTTAAAGCTTTGCATTGCTTTTTCTGAAGAAGAGAATTTCATGTTTCATGTGAATGACCTCAGCTTTGAACTGAAACCAGCTAGGCTCTATGTGGAAGACACCTTTGTTTACTACATTAAGACTCTGTTTGACACATACCTTCCAGAAAACAAAGGCGCTTGGCAGTCTGTGAATACTTCCGATACTACCCAGATACTACCCAAACAAGTGAGAGAACATGCAAGAGCTTTAGTCAAGCCAGTGAAGTTAAGAAAATTAACAATACAGCCTGTTAATCTGCTTGTCAGCATTCATGCTTCATTAAAACTGTACATAGCTTCAGATCACACCCCTCTCTCCTTCTCCGTGTTTGAGCGAGGACCCATCTTCACCACTGCCAGGCAGCTTGTCCATGCCTTGGCCATGCATTATGCTGCGGGAGCACTTTTCAGAGCAGGTCAGTACTTTTTCATAACCTGTAATATTTTTATTAGGTGCCAGAATTCTGTAATTGTCTCTCAGGCTGAGTAATCTAGATGTTAGCCATGCAATTACTGTTCGGTAATGATACAATATTTTGAGACGCATTTCACATCCCACCATGTGACAGAAGGGAAATAAAATGGCCAAGCAGACACCAGTGAAGATTTGTAAAGCTGTGCTAAACATTAGCCAGCCGCCTGAAGGCTTTACTAAACCCTGAACACAGCATCAAAATGTATTCTAGCTGGCTTAGGTTTTGTCATTTTATATTACAGTGCTAGACAGAATTGACTCACATTCCTCACATAAACTCCCCAAAACTACATTTAATCAAATTATTCAGCATGTTGCTCTGCATTCAGGAGTAAATTATAGCCCTGAATGTTGTTTTGTTGTTAAAACTCCTTTTGGCTACAGTTTATGATTAGGAATCTGTCTTTCTTCATACAGCCTTCATGCTAAACTGGCACACAGATGTTTGCAGTCCTTTGATCCAAGAACTATGAAGTTTGCTGTTACTAACTTTTTCCCAGATAGGATCAATAGTGAGCAATTAGTCTGGGAGGTTAGCAGGTACATTCTGTTTCCTGTAAATATTAGTTTATAAATATAAATCTATAAATAATGAAGTTATTTAGTGTGTAAATTCTCCTGCTGTGCAGCAGATTTTGTACCTGAAAGATGAAGAGGTTCCTCCATGATCACAAACAAGTCACATATTCCATACTGAAAGTCTGGGTTTATTTCCCTGCCTGTTGGTTTTCTGAAAATCTGATGCATACATCTGTACTTGCAGGAGTAGCTGGGACCTGATCTCTGTGCACAGTTGTAAAAAATGTATGCATGCATTTCAAGTATCTTTAAACAGAAATAGTGAACTACTGATCTGGTATTTCACTGTGTTTGTACCCAACTTTTACAGCTCATTATGGCATCTGCTTGTACAATTGCACACCATAACATCGTGCATGGATTCAGTATTTCCATACATAGTTGCTTGCAAAATTTGCAGGTTTTGCTTTTTGCTACTTGTTTGGATTTGTTTTACAGTCAAATCCCATAATACAAAAGGGGAGATCTAATTTCTTGCTAATTAGGAGTGAAACTGTGGCCAGTAGTAGTCCCCAGTGTGAGTTTGCCTCCCCACAACTGGATGGGAGTCGTGCTATGAGTGGTGATGGACTGCAACAGGAAATTGGGGTTATACTGGCTTTTCATCTGCAACATCCCAGGTGAGGCACATGTGCTAGTTACAGATTCCTGAGCCTGGTCTTGGTGTTTCCTCCTGTGCTACTCTTGCAGAGTGCAGCAGTGCACAGGCCACCCCTTGCTTTGGGCTCATGACAGCCTGAAATCGAACAGATTTAAATACTAAGAAATAAGGTTTGCTTCAGGGTAACTTCTGTTCAGGAAAGCATGTAAGCTTATATTTAGTTATTAATTAAATCCCACTCAGCATTAAAACTAATGTGTATTTTGAAAGGAGTTACCGTGATTAGAATGGTGGCTTTTGTGTGTAAGTGTCTGCCTGAGAAGACAAAGCAACTGCTATATTGCAAAGGGTTTGTCACGCTTGTCATAAGGCTGACTGTGTCAACAAAATTAAAAAGAAAGAAAAATTCCAGTAGAAAGCACTGTATAGTCTGCAGACTGAACACTTTCCTCACTGTCAGGTGAATTACAGCTCTTCCATTGGATTCTTGTGGAAGAGGGCTTGCTCTGCTACATTTAAACCATGTTAATCTTCTGCAAGATGAGGAGATGTTTGGCACCCTTCTGCTTACCACTGTCCCATGCATCAATTGTTGCAGCATCTGCACGAACAGCATTCCCACAAAGATGTGTGCCTCTACTCCCTGTGGGATACAGTCCTGTTTTGCCTCCATGTGTGTGCAAGACCATTGCCACTTTGTGGAGGGGCAGGATTGGCCTCACAGTCTCTTAATGGGATTGTATCAGGCTGCACTATGTGCTACAAAGGATTAGCCAGGTTCAGGGTCTGGTGGGCAACGAATGGGACTGAAGAGCTCTACTCAAACATGCTGATTAGAATCATAAAATCATGGAATGGCTTAGGTTGGAAGGGACCTCAAAAATCATCTAGCTCCAACCCGCCTGCCCCACTGACAAGCATTGCTTGTCTTAAATTAATGCAACTTGCAATGGAAATCTCCCATCCTATTCTAATTAAGTTAGCTTGTATTTAAAAGTTATTAAAAATCTGTTTGAAAATATTACTGCTATCAACCACATCTAGCCCAATAGTTGCCTACAAAGGAACTGCAGTGACTTTTTCCTAATGCAGTCATAATCCTTTCATATTAGTGGATATAATTACTAAGCATACTTTGGGAGTTGGTAGCCTAACATGACACTGTATGTTTGCAGAGCAGCACAGAACTTGTGAATTGAGCAATTACTCCCAGTTCATCATTTTTTTGTTCCCAATTTACTCCACTCCTCTTCCCTGGGTTGTGTTGTGCATGCTTACAATGGATAGCCACGACTTTTGCACTCACTGCAGACCAAGGAGGGCCACCACAAACTACATTGCTCCCCCTGGGCACTGCTTTCACTGCTTCCCAAAACTGACAGCCCTCAGGCCAGGACATGATATAACAACCCATCCCCACAATACCAGGCAGCCCCTCAGCTTTGCAATCAAGCAGTTTCACTCGTGGTTTTATTACGGTTTTCTTTCCTGGAATTCTGGCTGGCCAAGCAGGTGTGTGGAGCTGGCCTGGGGGTGCTGCTCAGCTGTTGCAGGGCATTACCTCACTGTGTCTGCAGCTCCCTCCCATCACCTCGCACCATCCTGTCACTGCTTTGGGTGCACAGGTGAGCAGTCAGGCACTGCTGTCCTGTCAGGCCTGCCTCGGCCGGAGGGACCGTACTGCAACAGTGTCACCTTGGAGAATGAAGCAACTGCTTCAGGAATGCCAAAAGCATTTAAAAATAATGAGATGCATCTGGTTGTAAGGGATTATTGCAACATTATTGATCAGAAAAAGCAGAAAGAGCATCTTTTCCATCCGTACATGCCTCCCCGCCCCTCCAGCTTTTCATCACTTCACACAGTGGCAGGCATAATTTGTTAAAAATATGACACGGAGGGAGTAGCAGGCCCGGCCTGCAGCGCTGGCTTCCTCTGCGTCCCCAGTGGCGTGGGCTGCCAGTGGGACGGGATGCTGCCGGGCCGGCGGGCCTGAGCGCTTGGGGCCACTCCACTCGTCCAGCTGCCAGCAGTGCTTGTTTTTTGTTTTCATAGCACATCCCACCCACTCCCTTATGTCCAACGCGATTCCCACTTTTTATACTGCTTGTACTGGAGCTCTCAACCTGCCAGGGCTGAAATGTGGGACAGATTCAACAAGAATAATAGATTTTCCGGGAGCTTAGAATGATAGTATGAGATTAATTCATTTCATATGAGTAACATTTTCTCTTCTGTTGAGTTTCATGATTCAGCCTTCCACAGGAGTGACTGGGAGGGGTTACTAGCAAACAAGGAAAGCATCTGGATAGCAGGAGTGTGTGGTGATGGGATGGGAATGAGAAGGACAGTGCAGATCAAGGGCCCTCGGCGGGAGAGCAGGAGGCGATTCTGTCCGTCCATCAGCCGTCTGTCCCCGTCGTGCCTCATGTGGCTCTGACAGCGCTAGCTGAAATTCTCGATGCTGAGGCTCAAAGAGTGGGCAGTTCCCGTTTCATGTTTATTGCTGTCTTTGAATCACTCTCTCTGGACCGCCAAAAAAAAAAAAGTTTTGTAGCACTATTTCCCTAATAAATTCGCTGCCAGCCAGCCTGAGAAAGACAAGACCTGCAAGCAGCTTTCCAGCAAGGCTTGCACAGATTGCTGCGCGCTTGGCCATCCAGCAAGCTGCTGGCAACCTTGCATTTATATAGGAAACCAGATCCGCAGATACCTCTCATGGGATATGCACAGGGAATACTCCCCTATGAGTAACCTAATCAGCATGTAGATGTCATTGCTGTTTACACAACTGTACTGAGAAAAAGACATTTCTCTGGCTTTCACGATGCTTTGAAAGAAACTGATCAGCTTAGAAAAGTTGGGGTGGATTTAAAATAACTTCTTAAGCACTTGTCAAAAATCTGCATCCCCTTTCCTAACACTCCATCAAGCAATTGACCTCCACACTCCTGTAACGCAGAACACTGTATCAGTGTAAACTTGCTGTCACAATTCTATCACATGAGGATGTGAAATCACGACACTGCCTTACAGCGTATGGAACCGACCGAGCAATCTGAACTTTCAGTGCCGTCCCTCTGTAGCTGTGAGAATCCAGCATCCACCTCCCTAACACACTTTTAGCAGAAATACGGGAAGCTCCTGGAAGGAAGTCATTCTAAAGCTATTTGCGAGTTTGCCAAAAGGATTTCTTTGATTTACGAAGTATGAAAGATTGCCATTTTTGAATTCGTAGTGGATGAGTTATTTCCCGTGTTTTGCTCAAAGGAAGTTCATAATGCGATGAATTCTAGTGTGAAAAAGAGAATTAAGGAATAACCTTTTCACAACTGCTGCTTCTGCAGTTTTTGCAGGCGTAACATTTGTCTCATTTCTCCACACAGGCTGGGTTGTTGGATCTCTGGAAATCCTCGGGAGCCCAGCTAGTCTGGTGAGAAGCATAGGGAACGGCATAGCTGATTTCTTTAGGCTCCCATACGAAGGGCTGACCAGAGGCCCGGGAGCATTTGTCAGTGGTGTTTCCAGAGGAACAACATCATTTGTAAAACACATTTCCAAAGGTAATTCTTTTACTCTGGCGCTCCTACTGCTGCTTCATTGTCGTGCACTGTTAAAGAATGTGTTAAAATTTTAAACAATATTGCTTGCAGCTTTATTTGGCTTGCTAGGCTGCAGAGAAATGCTGGGAGGGTAGCAAAGCTCATATATAACATCTTATGTATTAAACAGATCACTGCTTAACTACGGTGCATAAGAATGTTTCAGAAACTTCAGAATTTTAAACCTCCCATTGGGAAACCCAGCTTGGCTCAGCCAGTATTTCATGTGATAACTTCAGAAATATCGAAGGTGTTCTGCACTTCTGCTAACCATCAGAAATCCTACACTGTGTTGCCTCATCGTATTTATTATTTCTTTAAAAGAAAAAAGAAAAAAAAAAAAAGTAGATACAGTTGTCATAACTGTGTAAGTATGCGGATGGGTTTTGACAGAAGGGCAGAGCTGGATTTAAAACACAAGCAGCTTTTGTTTTGCAAAGTCTGTCTAAACAGTGCCATCGCGTGGCTTCGGGCAGCCGGCAGAGATGGCTGCAGCTGCTTGCTGGTGAGTCAGGCTCGTTCAGGAGACGTCCTTGCGGGCTCATTCTGTACATATTTGTTTGCCTTCCCATCGCCCCCACTCCATTTAGGTTAGACTTATAGAAGTGCGGGACCTAGGGAGGGATGTTCGGATGAGTTGCTTTTCCCACTGGCTGGGCAAACCTGGTGAAGGCTAATGTAAAAGGCGTGATGTGGACCGTAGAAGCAGCGTGGTGATGCTTCACAAATACTAAAGAATGTTACACATGGGCAACTTTTCAATTGACTTTGCTGTTCTGCTCGTAAGCACAGTATTTCAGCGAGGCAGTGAACAACTCCGTGTTTTAAATTAAAGCATTTTGATCCAGACCCAAATGTATATCTCCACGTATTTAGGTACACTGACGTCAATTACCAATCTGGCAACAAGTCTTGCTCGGAATATGGATAGGCTGTCGCTGGATGAGGAACATTACAACAGACAAGAAGAATGGAGAAGGCAGCTTCCAGAGAATCTGGGAGAAGGACTGAGACAAGGGCTCTCTCGTTTAGGCATTAGCCTTCTAGGTAACGTACCACTAAATATCGAGTTGAGTGATAATACTGTTTTCTGATTTGCTCATCAGCCTTTTCTACGGGTGTGTTATAAATGCAACATCTGTTGTTTTTCTGTGAAATAGTCACACTGCGTGTGTATGAGATATCATTTGTTTTTATCAAGGTTTAGTGACTTTGGTGTGTGATTTTTGCTGATAAAATAATTGCAGATACCAAACAAATTTGAACTCGCTTTCTTTGTGAAATATTTGCATCAGAACCTGATGTAAATCTCAGAAGAAAATAATATTCTGCCTTGGGCAGAGTGACTTGTAACTAAGTCAGCACAAAGACGTCATCACGCTGGTGTTTACTTTTCAGGGAGTTATAGGAATGCCTTCCGAAGCTGATTGTTTTTGATGCACTGTAGATATCAGGAATTCTCAGACTTGTTTGAAAACGACTTGAACTGAGCGCAGATGTAAAGTAAGCTTTGATGAGGAATTCTGCTTTTATGGAGAGACCCAGATCATCCCGATTCAGTGTAACTGTGTTAATCAAGCAGCCAAGTGGTTTGATTAGAAGTGAAGATTGCCCTGGCCATTTCAAAATAGTGCCTAAAAATTTGAAGACTAACCCGTATTAGAAAAATCTCTGACAGAGGTTTTGCAGTACGGGGCTGGATTTTCTATGTTCCTTCTATTTGTCACACAGCAGAGGAATGCAGTGTTGTATTGTTTGGCAGACTTCCTTAGTGCATCTTAAGGAGTATGAATCCCTTAGAGATCAAAGTGACCAAAAGCAGTCCAGTGCAAAAGGTTAGAAGAGCTGAAGCTTGAAGGGATTTGTCCTCTTTCCTAATCTTCAGTAGTGTACACAACTTCTAAATTTGCAACCGCAACCCTGAAAGCCCCAAAGAGGAAGTGGTAAAAATGTTACAAGTTTGGGTTAAGTTACTGGAAATTATTTTAAGCAATAAGGTTAGATGATGTGAAGCACTGTCATTTGATAATGCCTGTAAGCTGGAAAGCGAGTGTCCTGGGAGCACTGTGCATGAAGGAGAAATTTCGTATATTAGTAGCTACTTCCCCAATAGTAAGCTGTTACTGGTGTTGCAAATCAAAGGCAGTTCAGAGGAGGTTTTATTTTTCCCTCTTGTTTTATTGGGCAAAGGGCAGTCAGGTTGAGAAGCTGGATGAAAGATTATACTTTTAGAAGCACCATGTCAGCCTGGTGTATGTGAGCTGGTGAAATGGTTCGGTGATCGTGGCTCAGTTTTTAATATAGCAGAAAGATAATGTGGTGGCTGTCCCCTTCGCCAACACACCAGAGCTCTTCAGAGCTAGAAGTGTGAGTCCAATCTGCAGAGCACAACCAATAAGTTTGGCTGTATTAATGTAAAAGTTTCTGCTGTTCAGGAAAGCCGGGAAGCTGTGAAACACATTCACAAATGTGCTGTTCTGGTATAACGCGTCCCTGTACACAAGGCTTTGGTTGTTTGCTGGAGGACGTCCGAGTTTAGGAAATCAAGATTTACAATTCCAGTGTCCCTAATTTTCCTAAGAAATCAAACTTCTTATTAGAAACTTAGAACTGCACGTCAGCATTTAAAGAGAGCTCCTTTGCAAGCTGGGACCCTGCTCCTACTCCCACTGTTCCCATTTAGAGAGTCCTCACTGCTAAATACGTTTTCTTCTAGCAATGCAGACAGCTAAGCATTCAAATAAATAACGAGGGTTACTGCATAACTACAGCATGGCAATTATGGGACCTGTCATGAGGGAGGAGTCAGAAATATTTGAATGAATTTGTAATTTAAACTTGATTTTTTAAAAGACTAGATTCTCTCTGTACACAGCCGCACTCCTCTAAATGGCATCGAGACCTCAGTTATGCTTAGACCTACGTTTCAGTTTTTACGAACACATCAGAAAGCTGTTTCTGACCATTTCGTTTAATCAATGCTATACCTTCCCTCCAAAAACAGTTGTAGGCAAAGGGAGCTGCTGCTGTGCTGCTTCCTTTCACCGTGTTCTGAGTAAACATGAAAATGCTCACTGCAAAAAGACAACCAGGCAGGTTCTTCGTGCATAAGGAAACAAACCGGAGCTGCTCTGTTATATTCCTTCGCAAGCACTAAGAGTTCAGATCGGTACAGGAATGCAGAGAGCAAGACCCCCTGAACTGTAATTTCTATGACATTATAATTGTAACACGGAGAAGTGTAAAAAAGATTTGTAGGACAGTCAGAGTGCTGTTGCGTTTGCAAAAACTATCTGACTCATGCGAGCAGCTTAAAGAACTGCAAATGCAAATTTCATGCCTAGGCACTGACATGTAAGAGCACTCAGCTCACTGATACGCTGTGGTATCCACACAGAACGAAGAGCTGCTTTTCTGATTTTTCCAAAAGTCTGGCTCGAGGTGACCCCAATTCTGCAAAGCTCTTAAGCATGTGCTTAAGAGCTTTGCTGAATCAGGGCCAAAATTATGTACTCTTGTCTCCTCCTCAGTGCAAGTTGTTCCCAGTGGTACATTCTTAAGTGCTTTGTCCTGTCTCGTTTTAAATGACTCAAGCACTGTCAGGGTGTTGTTTGATTTGATTGTTATCTTTGGCTGACTGTCTTCTTCGCTAGTTTGGGGGAGACTGCTGGGTCATTTTAGTCACATTTGTAAATGAAAAGAAGCAAAAGCTCATGACACGTGTTGGGTTTTTTCCTACTATACGATCAGACAAAAATACAGTGAAATCGTACATAAAATGTTTAGATGACAGGCACTCCCCACCAAGGAATTATCTTTTGTATTTTGCTTGACAGGGTCAAGCTTAAAATAATAAGCCAAGTGTGAAAGAGAACGTTGAAACGATGGGCCTTATTTTCAGCTACTGGTCCTAGTGAAAGTAACATGGTGAAGTAACTCATAAGAAAGTCGATCATTTCTGAATAACTGAAAAGGTGATAAATATTAGAAAAGAAAAACATTCATAATTTCAAAAGTGCTATTGAATGCTATTCACTTTTTAGGGAAGTAAATTCAGATTGCTGTTAGGAAGGGATGTTGCTCTTACAGTGCCACGATCACTGAATCGAGGCTGCTTGACATCTGCCTATCTACAAACTAAATTGTGAGAGCCACTAACCCTGCAAGCCATGCTGTTCCACGCACCAGTTGTGCAAATACATGAACGTGAGCCAACAGGTGCACTTTGTTTTAGCTGTATTTCCATGGGATGTTATTTTCAGTATAACAGACTTGCGGCAACCCAGAAGGACAATAGCAAAAAGAAAGGGAGCAGAAATACTTTCAGTTTTGGTAGCTTCCAGCCTCATGGCAGGGCATGGCCAGTTTCTCCTGGTGAAGGACTGGGAATATTTCCAATTATTCCTTGGTCTGAAAGACCAAGTTTGCTTGTTGCAAGCAAACTGAGCTTTGCTAAATTCTGTGAATTCTGTGAGCCATGCTTTTGCTACATTTACCAAATAATGTTTGTCAATCTGAGCAGGAACCATTACTGTCAGTAATCAAATTTGTCTTGAAGTAGTGCAGTGATATACTCTGAACTATCTGAATTTTGTAGTTATCGAAGTATCTCTTTTATGCTTACTGAGCAACATGTATTAACTAGAGTGCACCCCAGCTGATGCTTAGCAGATGTTACGGTGCTGCTGGAACTTCTTTGGTCCAGTAATGGAAGAATATGTTTTTGTTTTGTTGCTTTGGTGTTTAATTTTATTGAGGTTTTCTTTATACAGGCATAATGTGTGTGTACATATGTGGACATGCATATAAAATTGAATGCCTAGGGTAAGGAAGGGAAGAAGAATGGGGAACTGTTTCATAAAAGATAAAAAAAAAAAAAGAAGAATTGGAAAAAAAGAAAGAATGAGTAAGAAACATTATAGAGAAAGGGTGGAGACGACAGGAGGACATTAGAGCTGCCTCCAGACTGTGAGGGTGAGACTGGGAAAGGAGGAACCATGGCATGTACCTCGTGCTCTGCCTCCCTCACACCCGACAGCAGCAAATGGGGAGAGACGTTCTGATGTAAGCCTGTCCAGCACAGTGCTTCTTCCACTGACTGAAAAGGAGAAGCCCCATGAATACCACAGGACATCTGCTTCACACCATTTCTGGAGCAAGGAAAGGCACTGAACCTTATGTATGTGTTACTGCTGTCTCACTGCTGTTGGGGTTTGAGGTTGCTCAGCCTTCAATTTATATATTTTTTTCCTTTTCTCACACATGATGTGTACAGGAAAGATGCACAGACCTGACTTCCCCACACACAAATGGTGGGACTGGCCACTCTTCATATTAAAGAAGCACAGTTATAGTTTGTTACGTGATTTGTGGGAGTGATCACAGCACATGAGTGAGTTGTCAATGTGTTGTGGTTTGAGGTAAGAGACTACAAAGGGTGAGCAGAAAGGGAGGAGAATACCATTGGCTGTACTTCTTGCAGGTAGGAAGACACAGCTTGCAAAAGGGTTTGAGCGCAGTGGCACCACAGACGAGCTCAGAGTGTGTGTAAATGGCTGAATAACAGAAGGTGTGGAAGTACTAAACAACAGGCTAATTAAGCTATATATTATTTCGGGTACTGTATAAATAATCTTATATAACACAGTCACAGCAGTTTCCATTCTGTTTCCTTGTCCTCTGGGCCTAATTCCAGCTGAGAAGTGCCTGGAGCATACCACAGGTCCTTTGGAGTAGGCTCTTATTTATTATTACCTTATAACATTGCTCAAGTGTATTGCAGTAAATAATTTACTAGTGCTAGGACTTAGGTGGATTACGTTTAATAAGGCAATAACTTCTGTTCTGAAAGCACAGTTGCTGTGGGTGACCTCGATAGATGGGGTGAAGGAGGTCACAGGGTAATGCAATACTGCAGCTTAGCAGAAAACCAAGTATTGTTTCATCTCTTCCAATGCAACCCAATTGTACAAAAGAAAAGACTGGACAAACAATCCCAGTTGTGTAATGCGGTATTGGATATTATTTTAGCCAAGCAGCAGGAGCAGCTGGTAAGTACTCGTGAAACAGAATTGAATTGAAAATTGTATCATTTCCATGACATAAAATTAAGGACCTTTGTAAATGAAGAAGAGTATATCAGCTGAATGCTGAGCTTCAGCAAGTGATCTCCATAAAAACGGAGGATTGTATTAAAAGTAGAGCAGTATTTTCTGGGGAAATACTATACATTGATCAGCAAATGATGCACATACAGAAGTTGGAAGTGATATCTCTAAGAAGAAAGGGAGGCTTTTATGGGGGATGCAAGTTGCATGAATTGCTGATGGATAGTATTCCAGGGGCAAGGATCTGGGAAAATGTGTGCTGCTTCTCCTCCTCATCTTTATTTGGGCAGAACACCAGTGTACAAGTACGATATTAGTTCATGTTGTTCGAAGTCAGCAACTTCTTTGTTTATCCAGTAACAGTAACTGAAACCATCTGAACACTGGTTAGCGGCTAGCTGACTAGCGTGTGTCATGCTGGTAAACATATGGGGCCAAATATCTCTGCTGTGCTTGTCAGAATCTGCGGAATCACGCCTGCATTTGCTTCCTCATACAAAGCAATATCCTCAGAGGTGCCGTTGTCACAGTAGAAATGCCCAGTTCCCAAGGTGAGATGCTGTCCTGTCCTTTGATATTTGGTGTATACTAGGAGCTATCCAAGGAGCCCACAAACTTGCTTTTCACTGAGCAAAGAACATTGGATCAGGCAAACCATCTTCTAACTGATGTCATTTTGTCCAATCATTGTATTCTTAGTGATTTCCAAATAGCTTATCTATCAAAATTACAATAACTAGAGACATGTCTGTGGTTAAGTGGTCAAGTAAACTAAAGATCAAAGAATTGTACCACCTCGCATACCTGTTTACATTTAGGAAGATTTAAGTTGGAGTTCTCTGTTGATACTAAAAGCTGGGAAGGTCACTGTGTCACTTGTAAAAGTTTGACCCATGCACATTAAAATAAAATATGATCGTTTTCACAAAAAAGTAACAAAAAGTCTCAAAGTCTAATTCTGCTAATCTTAGTAATATATCAAAAGTTGCATTAGCTTATGAACATTTCTGGCAGTGGAAGAGGATATAAAAATGATCTATTGAATACAGGCAGTTTTTATTCTCATGAAGTCTATCTCAGGCTTATGTGAAAATCTCATTTCCATAAGAGCTAAAGTCTTCAAAAAACTGGTGGATTTCATTCCAAGCTCAGCATTTTCAGAATTGCTACACAGAATGAGCTAAATTATACCAACTCAGCAGAAGCCTTTAGAGAAAGTAGTGGGATGGTGAAAATATATTTTCACATTAAGTGATCTGAATGTTTAAAAAAGTAAAATACCTCAAAACATTAAGTGAATATTTAACTTAAACTGAAGCTGAAGTATTTTTCAGTTAATTGGTTGCATGCTAAATAGCTGTGTAAGGTGGGTGGAGTACCATCTGAAATCCAAACAGCGTTCAGTTGCAGTGACACGATTGCATCTTCTGGGATATTAATCTCCACTAACTTCTGGGGACTCTTGTTTTTTCAGGTGCAATTGCTGGCATTGTAGATCAGCCGATGCAGAATTTTCAGAGAGTGTCTGAGAGCCAAGCATCAGCAGGGCATAAAGCCAAAGGTGTTATCTCTGGTGTGGGAAAAGGCATTATGGGAGTCTTTACAAAGCCAATTGGAGGTGCAGCTGAACTTGTCTCCCAAACAGGATATGGTGAGTTTCTCTGTTTCCAGCATCTCCGTTTCAATTTTCATGAACAGATCTTTAAAATGCTCTTCAGATACAACCGGCTATGTCTAATTACTCAGCTTGGAAGCTTAGAGAAGGAGTTAGAAGTGCCACATCTGTATAGTTACAAATATTGTACTGATTTTCTTAAAAAATCAAGTTGTGCTTCTCTCTTGTGTTGCCGATCAGTCTTGTAAGGCCACAGAAACACAGAATGCAGAAAGCATGAAGTAATTGTTGGAATACACTGGGATTAGTTACAGAAACATATGTGCTTACAAAAGAGTTATTTATGTAAATGTAATCGAGCGACACTATGTCCAATTACAGCTTTATTTTGCAATTGCTTTGATACAGCAAGGCAAGAGTTAGGTTATCTCTATACAGAGAGAGTTACGTTCTTGGGAGAATATCCCCTTTATTTTGGAGAGCTGTGAGAAGGCAGCCCTGTTTTTAGGCACGTGAGTAACCTTTTAACGGCCAGAGGTGGGCTGTTAGACAAGACTTAGCAGCAGTCACGTTGAATGCTTTCACGTTGAATGGTAGATGTTTCTGGACCACCAAGAACTGTCAAAGATAAGAAGAAAACAACAAAACACACTGATTTCTTTGCTTCCGGTATCATGAAATGAAAGCTGCTGGTCTGGATGTTTAAAAAGAGGTGGATTGTGGGGGGCAATTGGGGAAGAAAGGCAGGGAAATCTGTTGATACAAGGACAATGTGTCATTAATATTACTTCACGACACGGGATAAATCTTGAAGATTTAGCCTTTAGCCACTAGCCACATTTATATTTGTGATGTGTTATTTAGAATGCACGTAATTCTCCTAGAGCTCAAGTTCAGGACATTGTTTCCACACTTCCCATTACATTTAGAACTCATTCCTTGAAGTAATCTATTGAAAGAAATAATTAAATATTTACTTACTGTAATTCTTTAAAATAACTGCCTTAACTTTATCTGGTTTGTAGGAGTGTTAAGAATATCCATTGCCCTGAAATACACATCCGATAACTGTAAAGCCCATAGCAGTAAAATCAAAACTCGTGTCTGTTGTCATCTCACACTGTCTCCTTTTCGTTGACTGTGGAATTATTCCTTTTAGATTCAGAGCGGTCTTTATCAAGAAACTTGTAACAGTAGAAGGACACTTCTCATTGCAGATATGGTACACAACACATCATGTTTTCCATGAGCATGTGACAGAAGAAGTTAGCCAGGAAAAAACATCAAAACTGTATCAATAATAGCTGACAGTGCGTGAGAGGAAAACACAAGAGTTCAAGTAACTCTTACCCACAACTGGATTGGAAGTGGGACCGTGCCTCTTGGGGGGGACCAAGGGGTGGGGGACCACACAGAAATAAACACATGTTCTCTCTTTCTCCATCTGTAAATAACATTTTCACTCACATAATGCTGAGAACCTCGGTAAGCCAACTGTTACAACTGGGATGCTGCTTTTAAGTATTACCATCAACATGTGTGTTAAAAATTAAAGGGTTTTCTCAGTGCTGATGTTTTGTTTAAATTATTATCCATTGTGTAAAAAGGAATCTGAGTTATTGACACCCTTATGCAAAAAATGCCTTTTCCTTCAATAGAATGCTTAATTAGCCCCCCAAAAAACCCCAACTTTGTTTAATCAAAGAGTAACTTTGCTCTAAAACTTATGACACAACTGCTTACTGCTTAGCCTACTTCCTGTCTTTCTTATTAAAATTTTTAGAACTAGTTAATTTGTGAATGTTTGGCAACCCTCTAATTCTCTTTCTGGTGACCGTACCTCATTTTTAAAAGACCACAAGCCCTCTGAAAGCATACATACTGTATCATCTTCAGCTTTGGATAGCCTATTTAGAACCCTCTTAAACTGCTTCTTCTAGTCTCCATTCTGTGTGAAATTAAGAAGTGTTCACAATAAACCAAATGCCCCGGGAGATCTCAAAAATGTATATGGATCTATGCTTAACAGTCTAAGATTAAGTGACTGAACATACAGGGCCTAGGCAACCTTTCCTTCAAATTTGTACCGATTGTGGCGCATACATGGAAGTATTTTAATATTAATGAAGAAAATTAACAACAGTCTTTATTTTTTATACATGAACTGTAAGAGATACGTCCAATCCTTCTCTGGAATGATGGCTCTCAGGAGCATTATGTTTCTCTTAATTGTAAATGTATGGCAGATTTTTAGAACATGCAGTGTTTGGGGTTGTTGTTTTTTCTTTGATTCTTGCTAATGCAAGATCACTGGGGTTAAGTGCACAACTCTTGCATTGTAGTATTTAATGAATTATCTTCCAGAGATGTGACATCACTTTGGATCTGCGCTGTTTTATGAACTGGTTTTAACAGATGACATCACTACAACATGTAACTGTTTTGTAGAAAATAACTGCTAAAAACCTTAAATTCTCTTACCACAGGTATTTTGCACGGAGCTGGACTTTCTCAGCTTCCCAAGCAGCGCTCTCATCCAAATGATCAACAAGTTGAGCAGGCTCCAAATAGCCACGTCAAATATGTCTGGTAAAATTATTTAGACACTTGCTCATTTTTACATCCACGTTGTTTATTAATAGGCTCTGGCCTGTGGTCAAGTTAACAGGCTGCTTCCCTAGGAAAGGCTGAGTTATGGCAGTTTGTTTAGGAACATTAAACACGAAGGTAGTGCATAGAAACCCAATCTGCAAATGATGGGCTGCTGATCTGCTTCCAGCTTTGGAACTACAGAGCTGATCTTTATTTAATGGCATTCAGTGAGCTCTTATTTATCATTGCGCTGAGCCCAAGAAAAATACTGCACATCTCCAGAAACAGCTGTTAGTGAAGATAGCTTTATTTTCTATGCTGAATTTGTAAGCCGCTTCTCAGGGTAATTTTTCTATTAGGATGGGAAATAGGCTGACCTAGCATGGTTATTAGGCCAACTTTGCATTGAATGATTAGGGAGTTTTGATAAATAACATTTTCACATTTATCCACTAAATCTTGAGTCTTACATTGTTCAGTAATGGAGATTTGGAATGTATTCCATGGCTTATTTTCTATTTGTAGATGATAGCTACAGGCTTAAGAGCATTAGTGATCAAAAGAAGTCCTTGAGGATCCAGTGCCTAACACTGACTACTTCTTTTTTTTTTTCTTTGATAACGCAGGAAAATGCTGCAATCTCTAGGGAAACCAGAGGTCCATATGGCCTTAGATGTCATGATTGTGAGTGGGTCAGGCCAGCAGCATGACGGCTGCTTGCTGCTCACCTCCGAGGTGCTCTTTGTGGTCAGTATCAGTGAAGATACGCAGCAGCAGGCCTTCCCCGTGACTGAAATCGATTGTCTGGAGGACGATCAGCAAAAAGACCTGCTGAAGGTGCAGCTGAAACAACAGAGAGTGCCGTGCGATTTGGAGGTAAAGGCTGAGTGATGTTTTCAGTCAAAGATAAAGTCACAGTGGTGGTGATGCTTTTGGCAGCAGGCACGCTCAGCTTTGGGTTGAGAGACCAGAGGTTTAATTGCCAAACCAGGGCACCCATTGTTTTCACACACCTCATCATTGACTGTTGCCCTTTGGATAAAATGGACTTGTCTCTTCTCTTCTGTCCTCTTACTGATCATGAGATTTAGTATGTGTGACAGCGATTTCCTGAGGGAAAAATAAGAGGAAGTATAGGTTCTTGGCAAGCACCACCTTGTTTCTGAAGAAGTTCTCATACTTAGTTGCAGGTATGTGAGGTGCTTGTTTGCCAGTTAGAGGTGTGCCTACGAAGTCACAGTGAGAACAGCTCCTTTCATCATTCTGTGAATTCTGTTTTAACAGTTCAGTAATGCTTGATGCATCCTCCTTTCAGTGTGTTTCTTATCTCCCCACTTTCAGGAAAGTACTTTTTCTTGGCTGCTAGCTGTGTTTAGTTCTTCAGATATTCCTTCTTTTGCAAATGCTATCTTTAAAAAAGACCGGTTCTCTTGCTGGGATTGGAGGCACCAAGTGTTTGCCAGGAAGAGCATAAATTCTTCATCTTCCTATTGAAAGATCTCTAGGCCATTTGAATACTGAGGTTTTGGATGAATTATCATATTTTAATGGTAGAAGAATGGTATATTTTTACACTTTCGGGAAACAATGTTTATTGTATTAAATTCTCAAGTGGAATCACATGATTCTGTGATTTCAAAAACAAACATATATGTCCTAATTCCTGTTTTTTATAAAAGTATGTCAGGTAGTTAATACACTGCCATACCAGGAATTTCTGTTTCAAATATGCAAAAAGAACATATGTAAAATAACAGGAAGTATGAGGTGTGCCGAAAGAGAGGCTTCAGTGTGCTCAGTGAAATCCAAACTTTGCTGGTCACCAAAGAATTTTGCCATTGATTCCAGCAGAACAAGGACTTCATCTGTGTCATGACAATACTTGGAATTTTTACGAAAGGCTTTTGAAATGCTGAATTCTTTATTTATATTTATTGTCTTTCCAGTAATGTCAGTCTCACAGAGTGCTGTTGACTGAACTTGCCCTTTTGCATCGCAGTGTTCCATGAGGCATTACTTAAATTTGATGCAAGTGGCCAAAGCTCAGCTTTTCTGTCCCTGAACACTGTGTGGTTGCTGGAGGCACCCATTCTACTGAATCCAGCCCATCCTGCTCAGTCCAGAACTACTGTCCTGGAGGGAAGTTGATTTGTTCTCCCTCAGATTACTGATGCATTCAATTTAACCTAACCCTAACTTTAGCAATAGGCCGTATTTTTTAAATTGGGTTGTAGTAGCCGTGGTGGCTCTTGTCTTTATATTTGGTTATTCATGGGGTGAGGAGTAGGCTGCTGCTCTGTTGGGGGGATTGCCCAAAGATTGCTACAAGATGGTGATGCCTGCCTAGGAGGAAGAAAGGCAAAGGATGGGGAGTAATTCTAGTCCCCATAGCTGCCGCAGCTGGTACTATGTAGGACTGCTAGGCCAAGTGGCTTGTGTAAATGCTCCACTCTACATGACGTGCACAGAATCCAACATTCCTACATACACATGCTACTACACGCCATTAAGTGACCTGCCTTGGAGAGCTACTGGACCAAATACATGTTTCTTTCTTTAGCTATGGATAAAAATATGGGACCTCCTATTCCAGTGGCATAGCAATGCCAGGAGCTGTAAGCCTCAAGCCACCCAGCCTCCGTGTACACAGTGTCTTCTGCTGGCACAGACTGAGAGTGCAGTGAAAATGTATGGCATGATAAAAGCAGTGAAGAGTGCATGTGTCCCAGAAGTGGAGCAAAGTCAATTCTGTAGAGCAGTGGTGCTTGTGGGAGCCAAGGCCTTCCCTTCAGCTGCTCAGCAAGAGTGTGTAAAAAGGCTCTGTGAATATGATAAGGAAAAGAAAACTTAGGAGCCGCAAGCTACGGCTTGCAGGTAAGCAGCTGCAGAGCTACACTTGAATCGACATGACTCCCAGCTATTAGTGGTAGGCTGTCTTGCAGCAGCTGAAGTGCAGGCACTTCTGTACATGATGACTTGGTGAAGACCAACATTTTTTGCTGAAAAATGCCCAGTTAGGTCTTCCAAGATATTATGGTGTGTGTGTATGTGTTATTGTCCACCCAAAATAATTGCCAAAGTTTTGTTTCAGCTCTGCCCAAAACAGTTTCTACCCTTGGCTCTCCTCGGCTTCTTGGAACTATTAGGAAACAAAACATGAGTTATTCTACAGCTGTAATCACCAGAGATGTTATAGAGCATATTTTGCCTCTTTCAGCAGTCGATGTGCCTGATGGCTTGTTCGCCTCCACAAGATATAACTTAATCCATCTGGCGAGGAATAACCTGGATGGAATCTTGAAAACTTTGGCACTGACAACATTGTTATTGAAAGGGAAGCATTAATTGTGCTTGCATTGTCTTCCAAAGTAATTGAGACACTGCGTCCTTCCAGACAGGCATCAAACTCCTCCTATTCCAACTGCTCTTGATATAGTTCATTGGAGGCAGCAAAAATCGAAGGGTGCTGGAATTTCAGATATTCCAGGATTTCTTTGTGATGTTCTGCAACAGGATTTTCACACATGCTACCTGTATCATACTTGGACCTGAAAAACACTCCATGGATTGTTAAAGAAGTTGTGAGAAGAAAAAAAAACCTAAAATAACAGACCTTTTTACTCACTCCACGTGCACAGAGCAGACCATAATTGCTACACACACATCTGGACCGCTACAACAAATATGCTGTAGCTACTGTAGATTTAGTTAGAACTGCTGAAGGATTATTTTTTATAAATCATAGTTGGAGGAATTTTAGGAAAAAAATTGAAGTTCTTAACTCAGAAAATGTGACCATCTAACCTTAAAGGTCGTGTGGTGTTTAAGATTCATCTAGCAGGTGCACTAAGCAACCCTTGTTCAAGTTTTGATTGATTGAATGGTTTGGCTATTAACATTACAGATTCTCAAAATAGTTGGTTAAGGAAGTTAGTGACAGTGCTAGGTCCCATTTAGGGGAGAAAAAAAATAGTTGAATAGCAGCAATTCCAAGTTTTTCTTGTTGTCTTGACAATATAAACTAAATTGTAACTGGCTGGGGAAGCAGACAGTTACAGATGAGATCATATGGAAGTAGGTAGGATCCCAGATACTTTGGAAGATTGTCCAAGTACAGTTAATATTTCCTCCTGAATAATTATGCTATATTTGTGGGATGTGGCCCAGGTCTGAATGAATCAAAGAATCACAGACCAGTTTGGGTTGGAAGGGAGCTAGTTCCCACCCATGGGCACAGAAATACATCTCACCAGACCAGGCTGCCCAGGGTCCATCAAACCCAGCCTAGAACACCTCCAGGGATGGGGCATCCCCAGCTTCTCTGGGCAGCTTGTGCCAGCACCTCACCACCCTCATTGTGAAGAATTTCTTCCTTATATCTCATTTAAATCTACCCTCTTTTGTGACGTTTGCTCCAAAAGTAATGCCTCCTATTTTATTATATTCAGTCGTGACATCTGAGGCAGAAATTGGTGGTATGGCAGCAGAGGGGTGGTCTGACAAAACGGTGCCTATGGAACAAAGGCGTAGAATTGAATTCCTTCATGCAGAAAAAATGGCACCCACTCACATTCACTGAGGGGCCTATGAATAATGGGTTCACCCAATTAGGTGAGTTGAATGCCAACACTATTTCCACCTGCTTCGATAACTTTTGTCTTTTGGTCTGTGTGGAGTCAGAACTATAGTCTAGTTTACATAGGTGCTACTTCAGCATATGTCTCTCCTTTCAACTGGTATAACAGATGGGCTGCTGAAGTGCTTTTTCTGTAACAACAGACTGAAGCCATCATTCAGACATTCTCCATTGTTTGCCTTGTATCTATCTGCTGCAGCAGCAGTCTGCCTTACGATTTTTTCCCCCCTCCCTTTAAGGAGAGTGTAGAGGAAACCACGCTTTCCTCTGCCCATTTCTTCATTTCCATTGTTTCTAAGCACAGGCTCCAACTTTGAGCTTCTGAGTTTGTTCAAGAGGCTGCTTCCTTTAGCATTTTTGTGGTGATGATTGAAAACAGGAGCGTTTCTGCTTGATGAGCAGTAAATTCTTCTCCAAAGGCATAGTTTTGTTTTTTGTTTTTTGTGTTTTTTTTTTTTAAAGGCAAGGGACTGTTTTGATTTGAATGTGACAGCTGTCACTATCTATGAATCATATTAATTATTTCTTCAAATAAGCAATGGTTTGTTTTAAATGAGCCCTGCAGTCCAAAGATGTGACAAGATATTGATCCTGGCTGTTAAACAGAATCCAATGGCACTGCTTGAAAATACCATTGAGGCATGTGTAAAACTTCCTGAAAGACAGGCTGAAGGCAGTAGTCTTTGAATCCTCAGCGTGACATCCAACAAAGAAAGACATTTTAAACCCTGCAGAAATGAAAATGGTCAGCAGTTCTCCAACTGTAAATAAGGAAGCATCAAAACCTATCCCTAGGATAGTGTCTGCCTTTCTGTTATTTTCACTTTTTGGAAATAAGTTCTATTCTGAATTACTTTGATAATGACAATACTGTAGCATCCATGGTGATATTTCTGAAATACTTTTTTTTTTTTTTTTCAACTAAGTCAGCCAGCTAGCTGATACCTGCTTGCATGTTCTCTCTTCTCAATCTATTCACAGTCATCTTCAATTTCTTTCTCTTCAGAGAAAAAAAAGGACACAGCAGATTCTTCCAGGGCCAGATTTGCCCATGGCTTTTCATCTAATACCTAATCTGACTAAAACCACATGGTAGATGCCACCTTTCTGTTGGCAGCCTTGGCTTTAGCTAGAGGTGCATCATTGTGACCTTCTTACTAGAACCTTGAACCTCAACATATTTCAGCCTACAAAAAGGGATTTCTTCAGAGTAGTCTCTCCAGATCATCTTGGAGAAGACACTTTGCATAAGTTCTTCTCCATAACTAACATGCCCAAGCCATCTTTAGTGAAAATCTTCTTAAAAAAAACATCTGTAATTCTGTGGATGCTTCTTTGGTTACCAGAAGCAGATGGATGTTTCCGGTCATACCTGGGAGGCAGCTTCTAGTTCTTACTCTGAATCAAGTGAGTGGAAGACTTAAACTTACTCAGTTTCCCAGAAATGACTGTGGATTGTCATACATTGTACTTCGTGAGAAAGCGTGAAAGTTTTGCTAATCAGAACTGCTATCTATCTGATAAACAGTCCTGGGAGCTACTGGCGTTTTTCTAATAGGGCTTCAGGTGTTCTTTCCTGTCTGCAAAGAGCTGGTCTGTTTAAAGATCTTCTCTTGAGCTAGGTACGTTGGGTCCATCCCTGAAAATCTCCAAAGATTCTGCGTAGACTTTTCTATGGTGGAGCTAGAGCTTCTCAGGCAGAACTATTCAAAATAGCAAAGAGTAGGCCACCAGTCATCCAGTGACAGGAGGAATCTGGTGATTAAAACATCCATGAAACTACTGTAAGAGAATCCTAGGGAAAAAGATTTTTAACTAGAGAAAATGATGTGGAAGTTACTGTCTTCACTACTAAGTTCAGTTACTGTCAATTACTCAGTAATCCTTTTATGTTATCTTATTTCAGGCTGACGGAGTCAGAGAGAGGCTATCAGAACAGCAGTACAACCGCCTCGTGGAGTACGTCACAAAGACATCTTACCACCTCACCCCCAGCGCCGCCACAGTGCCAGCACCGCAAGCTGTGGCTGCCGAACACCTTCCAACTGTAACGAAAACATATAACTACGTGGTTGATCCCAATTTTGCCCAAGTATTCATTAGCAAATTCATAATGGTAAAAAATAAAGCCTTGAGGAAAGGATTTTATTAATGCTAGTAATATCTTACCATTTTGACATAACACTTCCTATGCAGTAATGTATCAAGGAAAGACGCATATAATTTTTGAGGAAGTAGGAGATAATAACCAAGTTAAGCTTTTCTAATCGTGACAGCATTCCTGCTCTGTAGCCAAGATGCTGGTGCTGGAAGGAAGGAGTTCTAGCAAATAAATAAAGTGAAAAGGAAAAGCCCTAGACTATATAGTTCAGTCAAAATCCTTTTTCTTTCAATAACCAAAAATCGGGAACTAAGGAAAAATTGCATGCATAGACATTTTTGCCACACAAAACATATATATCAATACGTACTATATCATATTTTAGGGTCTGCCAGTTTCTGTTGTAAACCAGGTTTATAACTCAGCTGTAAAAACTTGCTCAAGGCTGAGCCTTTCCCCCCACACATGCACTGCCCCCAGCACGCACATCCTAAGGCAAAACATTTTCCCCCACTAAATCTGAAAAACCCAGCGTGGCTGTTTTAAGTTACTTAGTGACAGCTGGGTTTTAGCACCACTTTAACCTTAGAATAGCTTCCTTTATTTGACTGAAGTTTTGCAGGACATTAGTCCTTAATGTAAACTAGTGCCTTTGTGTGGTTTGGAGAACAAAACATGAACTACAGCATGAATTTATTTTTAAAACCGTCTGTATACAGAAACTTTATTTCATCCACCATCAGATTTTCAGACCTTTCAATGTATATACGACACTGTGCGTTGTCTGGTCATTAGCTGGAAGCCAGTAACACGCAGTTCAAAAATTTATGAACCAGAGCTTAGCCTCCTTGAAATCAACTAAGAGTCTATGAGCTCATAACATAGATGTGCAGGTGCTAAATAGAGCCTTGGTGGGTCTTCCTTACTGCTGATCTGACACCACTACGCATAGTACCAGTTTACTTAAGCTTTATGCTTATCACCTTTAAAGTGATAAAAATAGGGATACTTAAAAATAACAACCTTTCAGATATTATCTGTGCTAAGGAAAACGAGATTTTTTTTCATTTTGGTCTGAAAGTAAGGATCCACAGGTTCCAATTACAATAATTAATAGTTAATGATGCCATTGCAGTACACTTTCAAACACATCAAGACAAATGAGCTTTCTAAGTAAGTGCTGAAGTTTTACAGTTTGTAGTAGAGAAGGAATCATTCTGGGCACAGTTAATTACTTTATAAACCAAATCTGTCTAGAGCAGCTTTATTTTTTTTTAAAAAGAGCTTACTTGGCTTTCAAGTGTGCTTGTAACTTCTCTCCTCTTCTCTACATACTCACAGACATTCATTTTGTCTCAGGATTCCTGAATGTAGCCAGAAGTAGAGGCAAAAACTGGAATAAAATCTGATCAACAGAGCAAGTAGATATATGTTTGTTATTTAATACTTTCTATGCACACCGGATGTGACCAAATGCACAGTACCTACAAATGGAGTATTGGCAGTGTTTTTCTCATGAGATCTGTTTTGTTAAATGTGATTTCTAAAAGCCGTGTCTCTCGTGTACTGAAAGAAGAAGCCTGAGTTGTCCTTTCTGAATGTGAAATAAGCCTGTTCCTTATCAACATTTCATACAGTGCTTTAATAATTTAGTCTTTGTTTTAATATCATTATTTAAAAAATAAATGTATATACACACACTTCATTCCTGAATATTTTATGGAGATAGTTTAATACTTCTAATTTTGCATATTGATGCATAAATTGTAATATAGAGATTGTTTAAAGATAAATAAAGCTATTCCTATAATAGTTGTTTCTGTGAGTTACTTGGCCATTCCGTTACAAGTGAAGGAATAGTCACTGTGTAGAACAATAGTGATAAAGATACGCAAGCTTCGTGTAGACCCCATTCGATTCCTGTTGGTCACTGGCCTTTGTCATATACCAAAAAACACAATAGATCCTGACAGGGCTTTGGAAGTAAAGAGCTGCTCGTTACCTTGCCAAAACATGTGCTGAAATGTTTTACAGTTTTGTGACTAGCTGAATCAAAACAGCATTGCAGTCACCATTTGAATTAGAGCAATCTGTTCATCTTACATGTGGCACAGAACCCAGCCGAGAGGACACAACCGCACCTGTGAAGGATGAGGGATGGCAGCAGCTCAATTCCTAAGACTTTGTAGATTGCAGCCATTGTTTACGCTCTATTTGTGTTTTTCCAGAATTATATTGTCTTGGAATAAACACTTGCTTAAATTACGCTCTTCTTCAGTGAAGTAAGTGAGCATCTTTACTGCATTAGGCAGGTTCCTTCTCCCCCTTCTGACCACATGTATGGAAACATGTGCAGAGATGGCATATAAATCAGCCTCTCCTACATATGAGCTGTGTGAACTATGAAAACAAAGTTGTCCAAAGAGCAGCTGCCTGTACTTAGCTGCTAAAGCGCTCCAATGTGTACCCTTAAAGCATACCTACTTTCATAATGCTCTTTAGACCTGGAGAGCTCACAACTTCAAATCTATCTTTTTTAGTTTGCTTCCAGAACAATCAATCATTCCTCAAACACTCAAGAAAAAAGCAAGCCAGCCAAAAACTCAGAGGCGTAGTCACTTATAGATGGTAAAACCTTTCCCAAAGTAGTTTAGATCAAACAATCCCTTTTTATATATAGTTTCATATAAAAACATAGCAAAAAAACAATAATTAAAAAAACAAAAAAACAACCACCCTTTGCAGGCAGTTGGAGGTGGAGGTGGCCTTAGGGCAGACAAGCTGTGCATCTCCTGTGAACAGTGTGCCAGACCATCACAGGCAGCTGAGTAGGGTTTTGCTCACACAGGCCTTTGTTGTACCATACTAGCTCCCAACTGTTTGTTAAGAAAGATGCAACTTAACTTCAGGGAAGAACCACCAGAAAAGCTGATGGCTTGGTGCCCTTCTGCCTACCTCATAATAGCGGGCCCCAGCTTTGCCCTCCTGTCCCACTCAAGAGGAAAGGAATAGCTTGGCTGGCATTGCAGGCTGAAAGGAAGTACTCATTTTGCACTGTTTTGTGAAAACATAATAATAGCATTATAAAGAAAGCAACACACACTTAACTTACTGATGACTCCTGCGAACAGAGCAGAGCTCACCTTTCCTTCCTGTTGAACACATTTAGACAGGAACATCTCTGAGGAATTCTGCTGCACAGACAAAACGCTCTTCTGTCACAGAATTCTCCTTTGAATCAATCAGTGCCAGTAGCAGACTGAACACACAACTCGTTGGCAGTTAACAGTTTAGAATAAACAACTTAGAATTTCAAAGTAAATTCATTCCTAACAACTGGGAGGACTGCACGGGCTAGAGCTGGGAGAGAAGGTGGGTTCTTTCCACTCGCACACCTGGCAGTAGCAAGTTGCCTTGCCTCTGGAGCTGTCATTATGACTGAAGACCCCTGGCTATTTAAACCTGCAGCCTACGGCTGAGAAAATGTTAGTCAGTATATAATGGCATACCATGTTTATACTGTACATTTGGAAGATAAATTGGTATCATTTGCGATTGTTAAACTTTGGTTTACATTTATAGAAGCGGGGGTATTTTGATTACTAGATGGTTTCCCCTTCCACCACTAATGTCAAATTCTTTCTTTGGTCAAAGGAAACACTGCACGTACTGAAAGTTTCAAGAAAATCCCATGTTGCTCCATATTAGTGTTCTGGATCAAATACATTATTTACATGCTTTCATTAGTCCAAATGCTGCTCACAGTTACCTATTAAGTTAAGTAGTTAATGATCCATTTAGAATAAGAGTTACTCCAAACAGGATTTGAACTGAAGACCTTCAAATACAACACAGATGGCTTAATTTGTCATGCTTCTTCATACAAAGCCTTCCCTTCTTCCACGTGATCAGCTTTGACTCCTCTCACAGTACCCACATTCAGCAATCAAGAGCTTCAGCCACACAGATATATATATGCTTTCAACCTCAGCTACAGGCAATGCACACAGCATGTTCCCTGTGACCAATAACAAAGCAGAAGACAGTGCATCAGGTCTTGGACCTAGCCCTTTGTACATCAAATACATGTGAATACTCCTGGAGTTCAATTTCCCAATTGCAGTTACATACCATGTACAAGAGTGGTCATCTGCATACTTTCTAAGTCTTGATGTAACACTTTGCTGCTGTAAGGAAGACAAAGCAATGGCAGCAAAGCTAAGACAGTTGGCTGATGCATTTCCAGAATTCCCAACAATTTTTCCTCATCTCAATGTTAGTTCACTTCTGAAGGCAGAGACCCT
>JAOWBP010002052.1:62202211-62217605 GCA_028571105.1 Tragopan temminckii
CATTACACAATGCAGAAAGAGGATAAAACTTTAATTGGAACAAAAGTATAGCAGGCTTTGTGGCTGTTATGATTATAAATTACATATGAGGAATTTTCCTCTAAACGACAGCCTTCGTGAGACAATGTTTGATTAGATGGACCTAGGTCTGCATATAAGGAAATCTGATGACTCTTTGCAATAGCTTACTTCATGGCTGGCCAGTTCATTAAATTCTTTTCTGTGTGACCAGTTTCCCCATGTGCCTGAGATAGTGCTGGCTAGACATCTTTGTGTTATAGCTGAGATGCTAAATGAAGTGCTAATTGTTATTATTCTTTTGACGTCATTACTGTGGAATATAGAGCCAACTCCTTATTGTTCTGTGTAAAGGGCAGCTCAGGACTGTGCAAATATGGGTACAGGATACATTGGAGGAAGAGCCATGGACAAGGGACAGAGGTAATCAGCTCTACTAAGTCAGCACTCAAGAGTTGCTCTCAGTCACTCCTGTTTCTGGGGTTTTATAAGGCTGAGTGCCTTTCCAGACCTGTGCTGACTCCATGCATCCAACTGCATCAAAGCAAATAAATCTTGTGAAAACACTCAGGCATACTCCTCACAAGAGGACAGCAGCCATCTCCTTCCCAGTCCACCCAGAACGGGGGGCTTCTGGCACCTGTTCCAGTTGGTTTTTGTTCCCAAGTATTAGGACTGTTTGTTTGGAAAGTGCTGCAGTTACCAAAACAGAGTCTACAGCCCTATTTCCTCCCCATACTTCTGTAGCACCTGCAGCGTCTTCATGTGTCTTCATGGTGTCCTTGAAGATCATTTTTGAGGAAAGCAGGCATTATTGCTAAATCATTTCTTGCTTATGACACATTGAAATTTTAAAGAAAGTTTACCACTGAGAGAAAATTTAGGCAGTGAATCCTTGTCTTTTCCACAAAGAGTGCCAGCTGTGATACTTCAGATTGTGCTTTCTGTGGTGTGGCCTGGAGCCGACTAGGAACAGGACTGTGACTGTCAAGTGATTTTGCATATGCCACAGAGTCTTTAGATACTCATAATCTGGATCAAATTAGAACCAAAAATCTGTTGGAAAAAGATCACATGGGACATCAGCAACTCCCTGAGCCAGCCGCATTCTTGAAGAGTTTATTATAATATCTACCTCTCTATCCCAAAAGAAAGAAAAAAAACTAAATAATGCTGGTTAGTAGCTATGTGCCACATATGAAAATACATACATTTGTGCTCCTCCTCCCATTCCTGTACCAGAAATTAACTTTTTAAATACTCTTTCGCTACAGCGGTGTGGACATCAGTCAATAGCAGTGTTGAAACAGAGATACTGTGGACAAGAAGATATTTAATAAAATTGGAATGGCAGCTGTTCAAAAATTAAGGGTGAATCAATTATTCCTAAATGGAAAAATTCAAAATTAGCAGGGGAAAAAAATATTTTCAGGCTTCCAAAAGGGCATTATAAACAAAGGAGAAAAAAGTTCAAATCAGAATAAATGGAGCAGACAGGGATTTTATAAGCCTTTGTTGATTTTATGCATGCTTCTGAAGTAGAAAAATCTCAAATAAGCAGTTTCTTAAGCTTAGTCCAAGCCATAAAGAGACAGATTTTGGAAATTTTATATAGATATATAGTGAGACAATTACATGAAGGGCATTTGGTACCATCACGAGTTCTATTTTTTAAAGAGACTATGCTGTTTCCCAGTTGCCTATCTGCTGTCAAGTCACAGCTGACATCTGCATTCACACCTGACAATGAGAAAACACACCACGCTCCACAGCATAGACATTAACATTCGTGTGATATTTCTTCTCTTTTCTCCTTTCTCTTTTTTTTATTCTTTTTCTCTTTCTTCCTCTTTCTTTTTCTTTTCCTCTTTCTTTTTCTTGTATCATTCTTACCTAAAAGCTTAGCTTGGACAAACTAACTTGCCAAAAACATGCTACATGATAATTTGCTTTCTTAAGAAAAATTTTAAAAAAACCACACATACACACAGAGATAGCTCTTTCCAATCCATGTTCCTTGCTCAAATCCCTTTGAATGATGCAAGGGTTGTTTTTTTCCTTTGGGGTTTTAAATGTTGTTTAGCTTGTCTACCGTGGAAACAAAGTCATCAAAACCAATGCTTTTATTCTGTTTCTTCGCTCTGTATGTGCTGAGAGATGTATTATTCTAAGGTGTCTTTTTTCCTTATCCTTCTTTTCCCAGGCAGGAACCTGTAGAGTTAAACCACTTTAACGGACAAATTTCTAATCTTCCATTTAACCAGTGAAGGTATGAAATCATGGCATGTCATTGTTGCAGCTTATGCAGCCCCATCTCATCAAATGACAGCACCTCAGGTGGAGGCTATGAGCATCCCAAGCCTGGGTTCAGCTCCAGAAAGCGTCCCAGGGAAGAGCAGTACGGGAGCAGAGTTCCTCCTTCTGGAAATGAAAGTGAGGACCACAACGCAAGGACAAAGGGCAAGCTTAGCTTATCACGCTCCTTTCCAAAGCACGGTTTGGTTGATGTGCTGTAACATGGTTTTGTTTCACAACATCATCTACAATATGGAAGCATTATTGTACTAAGGCATTGCCTGCATGGCCTGCCTAGCAATCCCAGTGAGGGCATACATGCAAGCACGTGGTGCATGTGCCAGTACTCTCCTCCTTCATTATAGATGCTTTGCAGTAAGTCCAAGCAGAAGATGCATAGATACCTTTCAGTAGCACAAAGCTACTGAAACAAGCAGTGTTCTTCATACCTTGATAGGGTTTGACTGGACCATTAATTAACTTATTTTCCCTAATCCTGAACAGCAATCATCAGACCTCTAGGAGAGCAGAAAGTTGCCAATTACTGCTGTTTGAGAAGCTATTGTTCTGTGTGAGGAATTAATCCTGACAGACAACTAAGACCAACTGATTGACGGGTGTGGCATAGTGGCTGTGAAGTGGAAAAGCCTCCTTCATATAGCAGACCACACCTGCTCTCCACCAGGCGCTACCTTTGCTTCCTTAGGCTCATGAGCTCACCCCATCCAGCCATTGCTCCATGTGCCAGCAGAGGAGTGAGTTCTCAAAGGGGGGCCTGGCACAGGTTAGGGACTGCACCCTGAGAGAGGGGCACTGCAAAACGTGCTCATTCTGCCAAAAAAAAGACTGGTCATGCTTCACGTGCCACTTCTGCAGTCATTTCCTGTAGCAAGTTTTTAAATCTTTTTCTCGTAGGTTTATGAACTTCTCATTTAAAGTCTGGTTTAATTCTTGTGAAGGTAATGACATGGTAAACGCTACAAGATATTGGCAGATTTTCCTTTTGGGGTCTGCAGTGACCATCTGGTCATTGGCATCTGGGTCATCTCTGTTGTCCACCTCATGGTGTGCCTTGTATCACCATGCTGCAGTCGTGTCAAGGAAATACCATCCATTTTTGAAAAGAGAGTTCTTGAACGTGATTGAAAACAAAAGTAAAATCACAGGCACCCCGAAGATGATGTATTTGTTGACCTATTTATGACCTGATGAACAAACTGTGAACCTGAGAGTTTGTCTGTTGTTTCCACTTACATCACCTGGTCTAATAAAAGGTACCACCTCTTCCTAAAAAATGTCATTGCTATTGTTTATTCTGGTGTTGGAAGAACCCGTCAACTTATGATAGGTATATTGTGTAAAGGTTCCATAGCTTTTATGTGATATCAGATGGCACTGTAAACAAAACAGATCTTTTTTACAGACATAACTTTGGCAATCCTTGAGAAGTGCAGCTGTCAGGAAATCTCTGGCTACAAAATCCCCAGTGGAGCTAAAATCCAGGTCGGGTTGTTGTTCCAGGTTTGAAAGGTGAGGCTCATTCAGAAGCGTACAGTATCCAGAAAGTGGTTGAATCATGTTGGTGTTTTTTATTTTTTAGCAAACTTGTTATTGACATACATTCTTAAAAATATGCATGCTGAAACCAGCCTGTTTCAGCTTTACTTTTTTGTTTTGACATAATCTAATTAGGATGTAGTAGATCTCACATTTCTACTACATTGAAATTTTTGAGCTTCGTTATTAACAAAACTGACAACAGATAACAGCAAAATGAGTTTAGTTAAATATATTCTGATTAAATAAGCTCAGGATAAATTTTCCTAAGACCAATTGGCCATATTCAGTACGGCTTTACATGTACATGGGTGGAAAAATTGCAGCAGTTTTCCAAGCAGGAGGCATGAGATTACTATAATCCATACCCTCCACTGCAGTATTAATTAGCATGGCTCGCTAACCAAGGACGTAATATTTGTAAATGAAACTGTAGAAGGGCATCAGTAAAGAACAGGATGTTGAAGCCAAATGGAAAACATGAACCAATAAAAAGGCTGAACTAGCTAGAAGTGCAAGCTCAGCCTTTGAAGTTAGTTCAAGTACTGCATGCTTTAATTTTGGTGTAATCTTATGAAGGGGTACAAACAAGAACTCAGAAACAGATTTTGTAACATTTGGCCCAATTGTAGATGAATCAGTTTGTTGATGGTTACCAACAATTGCACTGCCAGAGAAGCTGTGGTCTTTGTTGAATTAGACTGAATAATTGGCTTCAGTGGGAGTTTCGGGTGCAGAGCAAATGAAGTGTCATGGCCCTTGACTGTCGTAAGATTCCTTAGCAGAGGCTAAGGGTTTGTGTTCAGAACAACCTGAGTATGGATTTGGAGAAAATAAGTCCCTCAAGAGTTCATCTACTCATTCCTCTGCCCCAGCGTGCGTCTGAAAATACTTAGTTGTTCCTGGCAGATGTGCATACCTTATCTGTTTTTAGTACCCCTTTGATGACAATAAGGATACCAAGAGCTCTCTGGGTAGTTTGTTCCAGTGCTTAACTGGTGTCTCAGCATACAGTCCGTGGTTAGTACTACGCTGTCTTGGCAAACCCCAACCAGGCGCGTGTATTTTTGTGTTTTTATCGTGTTTCAAGTTGTTTTTGAACATACTTTCACGTGGAGCTGCAGTGACCAAAAAAAAAAAAAGAAAAAAAAAAGTGCTGTTTCCTTGTTTTTTTTTCAGGGGGAAAAAAAGGGTTTTATGTGGTTTTGTCACTTGGAGAGCGTTCTGAAGGCCTGCTAGTGCCAGGTGCCGAGCACCTCTGGAGACACAAATTAGGAGTATATTTTTCAAGATATTAAGCAGATTTCAGGATCAAGCAGCCAGGAGTTAGGATGATCTTTGAACTGAAAGATATAGCTGGAAGATGAACACATATATACTTGCTGTTTTTAGATCAAGTATTCAGCTCATTAGCTTGAAAATACTAATCATTTATCATAGTCTTTAATGAGTGGCCCAACATATGCTGTTAATTATGACTTTCTCATTTGAAAGAAGAAAAAACAGGAAAAGTTAATTTTTTCTTTCATATGCTTTCTAGAGCCCAAAGAACTCCCGAAAAATGCACTTATTTTCTCTTCCCAGCAGCCGTGCAGACCTCTGCAAAAAGAGCCACATGTCTCAACAAAGAAAGCATAAGGACTCCATCCTCTGAAATGCGAGTACAAAATGAATCATTTTAATGAAACAAAAGACATTCATTTTCAAAAAATTATACAGAAGCAACACAGTGGAAAACTTTATTAGGAAAAAAATGATGTACATCAGGCTTCAGTCCCATGTCATTAGGACAGTAAAATAAGTGTGGTAATTTTATGCATATATGTATCTAGTGTAAATATATGCATACAAACACATGAATCAATGAAGTAGAGATTTTTTTTAGATACATATACATACCTACACACATAAATACATATCCAAAATGGTAAAGGTGTACATGACTCTAGAGATATGACAGATATTATTCCCAAAATAGCTTTGTCAGGAATGAGTGCTACTCAAACCAGTCAGGGCTAGGGGCTTACAAAACCAGCACCAACCACTTGCGTGTACAGCTGGGATGAAATCTGCTTGCTTGCCTACAGGTGAAAAATACAAAATATGCTAAAAGCTGGTTGGTTGCATTTACTGAGCCATGGGCACCACAGACTATTTTAGTGAACATTTCCAGTGACATCTCCGAATTTACTGGCTTTGACAGATGAGGAATATTGCACAAGCTATTGTGTGCCTGCGCATTCCTTGAGTGTGATGCTGTGTTTTTTTTTCTTGTCTTGTCATTTGTTTCATTTAACTTTCTCATTAATGGCACAATTGCTTTGCTTTGTTAAAATCCCTTTTCTGAGAAGAGAGCGTAACTTTCTTTTTAAACTTCTTGCCAACAGAAGTTTTTCAAACGCATATGGTCCAGAGGAATCGTGTACGAGATCGTTTTAGAGGAAAAAGAAATATCTCAAATTAAAAGCACAAATCCACTTGCTACATTTGCTTTTGACTTGAAATGAAAAGTTAACATGAGAAGTGCACATAGTTCATCGGCATACTGAACAAATACATAATTAACATGTGGAATAAGCAATGTTGTTGTCAACACTTTCACATATGTTACTATGAAACTTAAATATATTAATTTAGTTAGAGAAATAGAGGAAAATCCAAGTAAATGCAGCCTGCGCTTGAGATAGAAGTCAGCTTGGCTAAATGAATATTAAAAATGAGAGAATCTCATCAATTTCCTTGACTGCCTTTAACATATTATGACAGCTTAATGGGTCCTGTGTAATTCCAATCTGCCCTTACACTCTGAGAAATTATTACTTGGCAGAGAAGTATCCATTGTGGCCATTGTGTAAATGCTTTTTTAAATCACCAGTAGAAATAAAAATGTGTGGGTTCATTAGAAGTTAGATAGAAAGTGTAGATTTCAGTGTTTTCTATTAATCCAGCGTGCAGGACTGACAGAACCTTGTTTGAAGGCCACATAATAGAAGAAAAAATAAAAAAACTATATAGCAATACCATGTGGCTTCTGAATTGGGAACTACAATTTAGCCTATTAGACATGGATCTGTTCCAAAAGTGCACATTCAAACAATCATGCATGAAGGACTTAGAAACACAGATGTGAATTACAACTCTCTGAAATCCTGGGAATGTTCTAAATCAGGCCATTAAAGGTAGGCTTGAACTGTGAGTACAGATCCAGATCTAAAATTTTTGTTCAAACCTGTCTTTCCCTAACGTTTTTACTACTACTACTGAATGTATTTAAACCAGCAATGTTCCATAAGCTTAGAAAAGAAACATGTAGCCCCACCTTAGCCGTATTCAGGTGTGATTCACAGTGACTGACTAAAAGCATTTCTATAAAAAGGCAGAAGCAAAACTCATCAGTTGAATGTAACGGGTCAGTTTGAAGAGGTCAAATCCAAGACGGACTGCTGCAGCTATGTTAGCACTATGCCCAGCGATCAGCTGGGCCTAGTATTTCACGTTAGAAACATAAATAACAAATATTATATTTTCTAAATTTGAGACAGAATTTTGATGCACCTGATCTGTTTTCAATCATTTTTACGTACACACACATAAAAAAACCTCAAGGTTTAACTAGAGTAGTAGAAAGCTGAGGCTGGACATCTCACAGTGTGCAAGTGATAGAAAACAGATAGAAAATGTCCCCAGGCCTGTAATACTGTATGAGACTGAAGGCACAAACAGAGCTCAGTGTCTAAGACTGCTCCCATTGATAGTACCCTAAGAACCAGTCACGAAAAAGAAAAGGTGATGAGGGCTATGGAGGCACTGGCACAGCAGCATTGTACAGACACAAATGAGAAAGCATTCTGCTCCTTTCTAAATGCACTGGTGACCACCACTGCCACCACACTGGAAAGCTACAGTAAGTATGAGTGTCACTAACACCATCCAGCACTCTGTGTCTTCAGGAATTCATCTCACAGTCTGATGCTTTGTGTCATGCTGTAGCAGGACAGAAGTCAAAGCAAAATGTATCGAGGCCCTTAAGCGGGTAGTCACAACTACACTGATACCAGAAGTATCTCAGTGATCAGTTTCAAGACTGCACCATTTATGCTAAGCTGTGTCTGGCATGCAAAGACTGTAAAATATTTTAATAAACATGCCAGGTTTGATGAGAGAGAAGTGAAATACACAGTAATAGCATCTAAGTGTAAATATTTATGAATCCAAATGATGGCTTAAAAAATTGCAAAATAGTTCCAATATGCTGCATTTCTTGGGAATAAACAACAAAAGTCTGATTAGACTCTGTATTTTATTAGGTTCTGTATTTTGAACTCCACTAAAGCATAAAACCAAAACCATCCAGAAAAATTTCTACATTTGCAGGCTTCTAAAAATACAGCTGTTTTTATTGTCTGTTCTGAGCAGAACTGTTCTCCTACAGTGCTGTAGATTTCTAAAATTCCATAGTATACATAGTTAAACTAAATAAGGAATACATTTTTACTTTTCTAAAGGGAGAGGTGCTAGATTTACTAAGTGAAGCTTTTTTAGACCTTTAAAACTGCTGAGCTCACTTCGGTGGTGGGCCAGCAGCCTGACAGGGAGTGTATCTCAAGAATAAAACCAAAGGGCAATAGCTGTGTAAGCAAGCTTTCTGATGTGATGTGGAGTGATTCTTTAGACCAAAGCCATTTAGTTTGTCCCTGTACCTGATCAGTTCCCAGGCTCTCTGCTGCAAGTGGCAGTACTCATTATTTGACTCCTGGAGAAGACACTAAAAGCACCATTCTGTTTCAGATGTATCACTAAATAACAACAGTGGGGTATCCACCTTTACATGAGATTAGATTTGCATGGGATTAGATTCGGTAATGCAGAAGAGAAAGAGTCCCCTTCTCTTAGTATTTCCCTGCTCAGTCTCTCTATTTTTTCTTTAAAAATAAATGGGCATCATTATATGACACACATTTCTAGCAGTACTAGCAGATGTGATCATCCATGGTCTATAAATGTATGCGCACATATACGTGTGCATATTTATTTCAGTTGACATGGAGACATCTGCAAAGTGGATTGAGGGCTATCATTTACTTGCAGAACTTTGAAATTCTGCTCACTCACTGAAGTACATGAAGTACACAGTGTGTTTTTGATTATGTTTGTTTTTAAGTGATAGATGTGAATGGTATTAAGCATAGGAACTGTCTAGGACAGCAGTCTGTGCAGGGGGGTCTGGTAAATCTTCATTAACAATTTTGTGAAGTGAAAGGAGTTACGTATTCTGTGACAAATATCTGGATGATATTTTTAATTTTATAAGTATGATTCAAGTAAAATCTACCAGCATTTTCTACATGTTATTTAAGTGTCTCAAAATGTCATGAAGGCAAGGTTACAACAAAACAGAAACTGACTGCCATGCTCCAGCATTTGATTGCACGCACTCCACTGACCACAGCAGCAAAAGGTGGCTGTTCACATGTTTTTCAGACTGACATACATCACTGCATTTGTGGCATTTCATGGTGATTCTTTGCCTTTCACGTTAATGAGTGGTAGCCCACACAGCACCACATGTGCTCTGCTCACTGCAAGATGCTGCATTCCACTCTCCTCAGATGCACTGAGCGTTAAAGTTCAGTGCATCTGTGAAATTTGGGATAATTTGAAAAACAGGAATAGGAATTTTGCATTTTACTCCCTTCTTCTAGCTTCCACCCAATGAATCTTTCTCAGGTAATATCACATGAGCAAACAACACAAACACAGAAGGAACACATAAGCATGAAGCAAACAGTTTCTGAACTGTGGGGAAGTAAGAACTGAATCGATGACCTCCCTTATTCCTTCTTTGAGACTGGGTGGGCAGGGGAGCTACAGCCATAAAAGTGTACATGGTCTTTCCCTGCCAGCCTCTCTATAGAAACTTCTGATGGCAATCCCGTTCAGTACCAGATCACTGTGCTTGAAGAGTGAAAAAGACTATCAGTGGACTTAAGCTGTCACTCCACACTGAAGAGGAAAGCACTCATAAGTTGCCCTTAGCAGGATGATCTAAGAGCTCCAAGTGAAGGCCCTTGATTTCTGACACTCATAGAGGTTCCTTCTTCTTGTCCGAGAGACTGGGAATGGGAGCAGAAGACAATCCCATCCCTAACCGAGGGATAAGTTGTTGGCAACTCAGCAAGCTGGAGCTCACTGATCTATCTTTTTCTTACACACATTAGACACAGGTAGAGAAGACTAAAGCAAATGGCTTTGTGGCTGTTGAATGATGTTTAAAATGGTCTGAACAGTCCTGTCCCTCCCTAGCAGTGAATTCTGCCTCTCCCCTTCTATAACTCCCCAACATCAACTCTTCCCTAGTGTTTTTATAGCTCTTAAAGATTTAAAAGAAAAATAAGGGAGAACTACTGAAGAGCTATGAATTCCTGAAATCTTCCAGCATATAATACCATGGGAGGAATGACAGTTTATAAAATTTACCAGTCAGATCAGTGTCCTGATGTGCTTTAAGACTTTCATGTGGATGAGGAGTCTGAAATGAGGCTGAAGTATACTTTGGACCGGGAATCAGACTGGACTGCAAGCAAACTACAGCAGGGTTTGATTTTAGAATGGTTCAGACGCCTGATGGATTATTCTTGATGAACATAAGTTGTATGAATCACAGTACTGAGACAACAGCGTGCTGAGACACACTGCTTCAGAGCTGTCAATTAATGCAGTGTTTTATTTTTTCAATAGATTAGGCACTGAAAAACTTGGCTTGATTTCAAGATCTTTAGTACCATGACTACATCATTGTTTTTACTGCACATACTTCATGGAATCTTATTGATTTGAGCCTCAAGGTGTACTAGTAAGCAAATAAATGACACAAGAGTCGGTATCACGATCATGTTGAAGAGGAATACAGTGAAAGATGCTTCTTTTCTGCCCTTGACTACCCTCATGGTTCTTAGTAATAATCCAAGTTGCTGGTTTTGCTCCAGAAGTACAAACCTTGCACACATATAGTTTTGTATCCTGCCCACCTGCAGTGAATGTCTCTGCATTTCCTTCCTCAGGGGGATTTTAATCTGTCTGCAAAAGGTATAAGAGTGTGATTGCTGGGTGGCAGCCAGTTGAAATAGTCAGAACAATTATTCAACAAATGCATCAAAAACTGTTAGAAAATATCTGAAAAACAAGGTGTGGTGGGTTGGACCTGGCTAGCAGTCTCCCACCCAGCTGCCTACCTATTCTGCACAACCAGGGGAGAAAATAGAAAGTGCAAGAGAGAGAAATGTCGTGGGTCAAGATAAAGACAAGGAGACTACTAATCATTTAGTGTTGCAGTCAAATTAGACTTGAAGTGGGAAAATTAATGTATTGCCTTTTAGAATAAATAATTCGTGGGAAATTAAAAAGAAGGAAGAAGAAGAAGAAAGAAACATTTCTGTATGTAGGGAAAGCACTTTCCCTCCTCTTTTCCCAAGCTCAAGTACTCCAAGTCCCTCTCTTCCCCTGCTTGTTACCATTACAGGTCACACATAGCCCCTTCGGTGAGGCAATGGGCAGTGCAAGGGGGAAGCTGTGGTATGTACATGGCAGTTTCTCTGCCTCTTCACCATTCTCACTCTTTTCCTCTGCTCCATTGTGTGTTCTTCTCAGGTTGCCCCTCCATGAATTATAGAATCATAGAATCACCAAGTTCGGAAAAGACCTCCAAGATCATCCAATCCAACTGTCCACCTACCACCAATACTGCCCACTAAACCATGTTCCTTTGTACCACAAAGCACCTCCTCCTTTTCCTTCTCCCCATCTTCTACTGACCTTGTTGTTCCTTTTGCTGTTTTTCACTTTTTTTATTTTCTCCTCCTCTTTTTGGCTTCATTTGTCCATTCTTAAACTTTGCCTCACAGAGCCACCAGCCTGGTGGGCTCAGCTCTGTGTAGGGCCCAGTACTGAGCCTATCAAAATCAGCTGTGTCCAGCAACCCCTGCTCTATCTTAGCAGAGACCAGCCCTCCAACCCACTACCAAACCTTGCCATTTATATACAGTGCACAAGGTGTGACTTTTTCTATTACTAAGTGGAAAGAAGCTGTCAAAAGCAATGGTGGTCTTTTGTAGATATTTTGGCCCACATGCAAAGCAAACAGATCAATACATGGGTGAGGAGAACTACCAGAGAGTCATGATGGAAAAGGAGGAAATGACTAAAAGCTATTGAGCTACTGGGAAGAGGTGTGGCATGCAAATTTCTAGTGGACTTGAAGAGCAGGTTGTAACTGGACCAAGCAGGAGAGAGCTTTCAAACATCCCAAGACCTCTAGTTTCTCATTCCATTAGCCTGTACCACAGCCTGATACCTGTCAACTGCACCTTTCTCATGTTTATAAAATCAAAGTGGGCAAGGGAGTGCTGGCTGGCCTGCAGAAAATACTGCAGCCACCTCCTAGGGCCCCTTTGAATCTTTTGCCCAGCTGGAGGTTTCAACTACAGAGCAAAACTGAAGCCCCTGCACAAGAACTCCTCATGTTGGTATAACTTCATGTGAAGCAGAACTACAGTGCAAAAATGCATGAAAGCATAAAGCATAGTAATACCTGCAAACGTACATAAGGTCCAGTGCAACTGGATGAGTTTTACCTGCAGCTAGAGGAGGTGATGAGAGGGCAGAAAGAGAGTATTAGAAAAGAAAGGGAAAGATGCAGCTTTCTTCTTGAAGCCACATGCAGAAAGTGCTGCTACAGAAAAATTGTATTCAGCATTGGAAAGTTTAGGAGAATGAGGGAAGGTTGGACACCAATTGGCTTAAAATTGAAGTGAAGTACAGAAATAGACAAAGGAGGAACAGAGAGGGAAGGGGAGTAACAGAATCAAGTTCTATTATTTTTTTTAAGTCTATCTAATTTCAGCAAAGGCTTAAAAAACTCTCTAGGGGATTCTCTGATCTTTTTCTAACAGATCTCTTTGCTATCCTACTACTTTCTCCCATTCTAATGTTTAATATGCTTCAGCAGAGATGATCTATTGCTAATTGTGTGTCTTTTGCCAGCCTGCATCCCTTTTTGCACCTATTTAAAATATTTTAACTGGAAAACTAAGATAACCACACTTCAGAGACTGCCATTTTGGAAAAAAAAATCTATCTGGCCAACATTAGCATCACTTGATATGGTTGGAGTAAAAATAATATTGCCTTCACATTGAGACTGTACAGCTTCAGATTTCTGTTAAACAAGATTTGGAATGGAATAGCTTCCTACTAATGAATGTTAGCACGGAGCAGGAAAGCTAGCTTTTAAGAATCCAAATTTCAAAGCACACTTGTTAACTGTCTGGTACTCACTTTCTGTTTCTTTGGGAAGATGTGAGTGTTTCTTTGAAGTCACACTATTCTTTGGAGAAATTGTGGAATTTTCAGAGTTTTCAGGCTTTGGGAAGGACATAGATGAGGTACCTGTACATAAAAAGAAAATTAAAATGATATGAAATTGAATGTTTTAATATCACTGCTATTTCTAGCCTTGCTGCTAAGTGGAGCTTAACATATTTAAAGAACAAACAGGTCATAATATCCTTGAGGAAGATAGTGAGTGGATACTCACAGAAGCACAAGGTAATGTCTCATAGAAGCCCTGAAACTACACTGACAAACTGGTGAAAAGGAAGTTCAATATCTGTTGTATATAGGCTACTAAAGTACAAGAAGCTAGGAATGTGAAAATTCTATGTAACTCAAACAGTACTGCTGTGTCACAGTGCAGAATGAAGAAATGGCCAATATTCCCCTCTGCAGAATGGCCTTTGCAGTAGAGACAGTGCTGGTCCCATACAACTTTCACTTTCCCATTTGTAGAAAACTTATCACTCAATGTGCTGAAGAAATCAAATGCGTAAGAGAGGCAGATACACCAAAGAAAAGCAAACAAAGCCCATATACTGAGAGAATTTCAGCTAACCATGTCCTCGAACTACAGAATCACAGAACTGCAGGGGTTGGAAGGCACCCCCAGAGATCATCCAGTCCAACCTCCCTGCAAAGCAGTCTCCCTGCAGCAGGCTGCAGAGGTAAGTGTCCAGGCAGATCTTGAATATCTCCAGAGAAGGGAACTCCACAACCTCTCCGGGCAGCCAGTTCCAGTGCTCCATCACCCTCACCCTCACCATGAAGTTCTTTTGTATATTGGAGCAGAAGTTCCTGTGCTTCAGTTTATGCCATTTCCCCTTGCATTATAACCTGTAAATAATGACGATGAATTTTTCTCCAGATCTTCTTGCATTTTAAGGAGTACTCTCTCTTGCTCCAAGGCTTCTATGTACTTGGAATAGGACCAGGAAGCCTGCAAGAATCATTAAAAAAATCAGCATCCTGACCACATCACTGGTAGTTCATGGTCCATTTCAACAATGAGATAAAGAACTTGTTTATGTTATGTCCCATTTGTTGAATAATCTCAGTTATTGAAAAGAGAACTTTTATCATTACAGTACTGGAATCATGTGAAAAATAATATCACTACAAATGAGCAAATTTCAAAACAGCATGAGATGCAATTTAACCAACTCTGACTTTCTTCTTCAGAACCTAAATACGGCAGACTTTTCTCCTTTCAAAGCTACAGCATTTAGTGCTTTTGAGGACTTCATTTTATCTCCTTGATACATCCTTCCGAGGTGCCATTTCTCAAATCACATCTCAAAACTCATTAGCCTCAAATTCTTTCTGCCTGTCCTGTCCAGCAGAATGATGTTACCCCTAGAAAAGAATTGTCCAGACCTGTCTTTCTTGAACAAATGTTGCTTTTAACAATGACACATACACAGTCCAGGTTCCATGCAAACTTTAGGTCACTCTTCCGAATCAGAATGGGAACTGTACTGTTCTTTCCTTACAACATGAAAAGTTTGGGGGCCATCTGTCATTTTGTGTCTGAGTAAGAACTTATAGCATAGATTCTCCATTATATTATGTCAGTGTCAATGTAGCTATGAATGATCACTTCGTATGTCCAAGTTGGAGTGCATATTCTTCACATTTCTGCAATAAAACGACTGCTACCTTTTCACTACAGATTTGATGCATCATTAAATACATTCTGCAACAAGTACTATGTGGCTATTTTTTGTCTCATTTTCTGTATAAATACCTGGATTTTTTAAATGAGTTTTTGATGCATGAGTAGAAATGGACTCAAATCTTAACAAATTTTTTGCAAGCTATGGATTTGCCAAATAATGAAAAATTTCTTATTCCAGACTTGAACTTCCATTCCTTCAACTCACCTTTTAATAGATATTCTTTAAAATCCCCTTACCTAAAGATCTTAGTAAGTTTTATTCAATACTACTACTCAGAAACTAAGTCAGGAAGTCAGAAAGCTAGGAAGGAGGACAGAAAAAGAAAATAAAAAAAGAAAATGAAAGAAAGAAGGAAAGAGGGAAGGAGGAGAGGAGGGAGAGCAGGAGAGCAGGAAGGAAGGAAGGAAGGAAGGAAGGAAGGAAGGAAGGAAGGAAGGAAGGAACGAACGAACGAACGA
>JAOWBP010002052.1:62224800-62256882 GCA_028571105.1 Tragopan temminckii
TTCTTCAGAAAGCAGATCCACAAAAAAACAGTTTAAACTACATTCCACATTTGCCTCAAGTTTGTGTTCTCCACAGTACAGAATGAAGAGGAACAAATCTGAAAAAACATCAGACGTTCTGAGAAAAATTCATGCCATCTACCTTCAGGTGCCTTAATGTGTCTTAATCAAGCTTCTAGTCTAAGCTAGTCTCCTGGTAACCAAGAGATAGCAGCACCTCCAGAGAACATTTCAGCCTACAGTTCCTCATACTGAGGTCAGAACCTCTGTGAAGACAGGACAATTGCCCTCTGGAAGCAGAGGAGCTGTGGCTTCTAAAAGAGACCCCATATTCAAATGCCAGAACTAACCAGCGAAAATGCAGTCATGTGCCTGCAGGATTCCCAAGTGCTACTGCAGCATCCCCTGTGTTTACCTCCAAATTTCTGAGCGTGTTAGCTAGCCTCATGCTCCCAGACCACCCTGTTCAGGAGCCCAAGAGAGGCTCTGCAATTTCCCAAAAGCAAAAGAGGAACAAGGGAAAGATCCACGGTGCTCTTGAATTCAGTCCAGGGTGCTACTGAGAGGCTGCTGTGTGATTTAAAGTTTCACTCCAGAAGACTCTGATGGTGTGTTGCCTCATACTGCCACAATTGCACAACGAGGCATGTATATATATGGGAGAGAGGAAATCACTGCTGACCTTGGCCACCTCCTTAGCTGCAGTCAGATGCAACTGCACTGTGTGGAGTGCAAGGCAGCTGGTGTCTGCATTTTACATGCGAGTTTTTGGGGTAGATACTATCTTTACAGTTGTACATTTGCTTGCATTTAAAATTTCTCTCTGGTTGTTAAGGAACTACCAAACTCAGCAATAATCTCTCTGTTTAACAATATTCAGCTATAAAGACAGAGTGAACATTTTAATGCTTTCATATTTCCTGGTTCTCAGAAGATGTATACCAAAATCAAGGCACTAGCTGGTTAATAGTATCCCTTAGGGGTTCAAGAGAATGTTAGAGTTTGAACAAGTAAAAGAAATACAGGCAAAATATATTCAAGTCATTAAAAAGCAATTACTCTGAAGGAACAAAACCAGTTGAACAGTGAATGAGGTTTTCCTATGAACAAGAAAATACTTAGAGATATTGTTGTTACAGTTTTCCAAATTAGTTTCCCCTAATTTGCAGTAACAGATGGCATTTGCTTACAAACTGAATGGTAGTCCTCTTTTGCCGCTTTACTACCGTACCTTATACTTCTGTACCTCTTGCCAAAAGAGCACTCCATTCTCCAGTAAGTCTCCTTTCAGTGACACAAAGCGTTGAAACTGATTTGCTGTCACTGGATCCAACAGCGCTTTGCGGAAAGCAATTATTTCACTGGATGAAGAAACCCTCTTGTTGTCCACATGCTGTCAAAAGAAGAAATAAATGCACCAAATAAACTTTGTTTCAAAAAGCAATAACAAAGGCATTAGTTAGCTTAAACTGTCTGATTCTTATCTTTGCACTGACCCTAACTTTCAGTAGTTTATGAGTTTATGACATGGATACAATAGAATTTGGCAAGGTTTCATTTCTTTCTTTTCGTTTCTTTTCTTTTTTCCAGTTTGGTTTGGGCAACATTTTTTGGAAAACATGATGGGAGAGGAAATGACTGACAATGATTTAGACCATATGACTACATACTATAAAGTATGGAAACAGCTATTGTTATTGATTATGGCAACAGGCTACTTTTCTAGAGAACAGTTTGAGTTTTGTGCAAACAAACAACAAAGAAAAAGGAACAGACAAACCACATAGCTAGAAGTTGTTAAATGCTTCTGACAGGGATCTGACTAACAAAATGAGTTTTGAAAAGTGTTGCCATGATCACCAACAGAAGCTGGAGAGTCTGCTCTCTGTGGAATAAAGCTACCAATAGTAAAACAGAATTTAAAGTCATCGAGACATTTTGAAAATCCTGCTGCTGCAAAGCAGAGAGCAAGTAGGCAGCCAGGAAAGGCTGGAGAAAGAAAGATAGCTTACGCAGGGACATTTTGTTTGAAATGAAGTTCAGGCTGGCCTGCCTTCCTGAACAAACAGTTCTAGTGCTGTCACTGAGGAGCAAGCCAGTCACCCTCTGTTATCAGATGGATGAATGAAAGCTATCTTCTAACAGTGGGACAAAACTCACAAAGTCCTGGAGGGATGGAGTGCTGTTCAATGGTCTGGATGGGACAGAAACATTTTTAGTTGCAAACAGTCCTGGAAATCTAACCTGATTCTAAGCCGAAAGTCATTCCACAGTTTTACTTAATATCAAGGATTATGCTCCATGTTCTGCTGCAGAGGTGCCAGGGATGGGCACCCACCCCTGCAGGAGGATGTGTGGTGATTGCCCAAAGAGTCCCTTGGTTAAAATAAAGTCTGCCCAATTTGTAAGACAGCATCTTCTCAGATGTCCTCCACACATGTGCCATCCACTGTGACCAGGATTAGACAGCTTTTGGGAAAAAACATTTTTGGGGCACATTCATAAAAGGAAGAACAAAATGCTGCTCCCTATTCTACACTAGTGTACAAGTACTGCTTAGCTTTTGGGTCAGCAACCTTAAAGCAGAATACAGAAAATAACTATCTTCCTGACAAACAGACAAAAAGAAAACTTAGTTAACAGAACCCACATGCACTTTGGATCTGTTCTGAGCTAAGGGTTTGCACGGATAATAGGTGACCAGGTCTCCAGTTTGATTTCAACACACAATAAAAGTTCAACTGAATAAATGTACGCAACTTGTATGTTGGCAATCACCAAGAGTTCTCTGCTCTTCAAGAGAAAATACTGGCAAACATCTGATGAAATGTATTATTACAAAGGTTTAAGATGTTTAAAATTGATATTATCTCAGTGCTCTAAGATTAAAATACAATTCTAAACGAAACATACTGTGAGATATGATTAAACCTGCCCACTCCACTGCATACTTCACATTCCCTTTTGTGTCTGCACATAATCCACTCGCAATAATAAATAAACTACCAGATGCTGGAACGAACAGCTTGTCCCAATAAGTCCACTGCATGCAAAATACAGATAAATGTGAATTAAAGGTACAATACCAGTTTAACGAGGGTTAAGAGTAATCTACAGTGCAGAACAAGGGACATTTTTTTTCAAGTATGACCTCTCCAGACAGAAAGGGAGAGAAATTTACCATGAACATCCAGCAGGGAGCTAAATTAATCACTAATGTGAGTAATTACTGTAGCCAATACAATCATGTGCAAGGTCCAAAGGGAAAAGACAGTGAAACTGCAGACACAAGAGACATATAAACTACACTTGCCTTCCACATCCTTGTTGTCTTCTGTTTCTGTCTTAGGAGGTCTTCAGTTTTGTCCCTTACCTATGAACAAAAGATTGTAATTTCATTTTTTAAATCTTCTTGTTTGATGATCAGCCCTCTAATGATTGAGACTGCAATGGAAGAACAGTTGAAACATCTTCATTTGGTTCTTGATGCGTGAAACTTATTGTGGACCCAAAACAAGAGCACCATCCTCTGTTAAGCTATAAATAAGCACACGTTCATTAAGACTGAGGCACTAAGAAGTCAAGAGGCAACAGCAGTTAAATTGTGCTCTTCCACTGGTTTATCTTAGCCATAATGTACTGAGGAACCACCCATGTTGTATTTTGGGTTCTAATATTAGGGTGTTTCTTAAATGAAATGTTTTTGCTCTTTTGGACAGACATGTCAAAAATAGAGACTTGATCGTGCAGCTTCTTTGCAGCAAAAAATACACCTCAAATCAAGGGCAGATTTCCTGAATAAGGGCTACATAGCATGCCCACAGCGTTTGGTCACTATGAAATATGAAGCCAAGTGGAGAATGTCATCTGGTTTCATTTCTTCTAAAATACATTCTTCAAAGAACCTTTTCATCCTCTGAATTTGCAGTAAGAAAGAGAAAAGAGCAGTTAGACATAAATGGAGTTAGGGACAGACTAAAAGCAGATTAAAACTATGTATTTCCTGTAAACTGTTTATCAGAGTTTAATTCAGTGTTTTCCAAACTGTGAGGGCTACTCTCCCTGCCAGTACAGTGCAGCAGGTGCAAGAAGAGGCATGAGCAAGCTTCCAGAACTGGAAGCAGCTTAGCCTTATCCCATGGTCTTGTGCCAAGGCTCATCAGGGAAGCAAAATTCAAGTTAGAAGGGCAGAAGGTTAGGAAATTTTGCTTTAATATAATCATTATTAAAAATACTGTTTGTCTTATGAGAACCTCTACTTTCTGATTGCTTAGTGCTCTGGATCAATTAAAAGGATCCAGTACAGTTCTGACAACACGTCTAATAAACCTCTTGATGTGAAGATGGTCATAGGTTTTACAAATCAATGCAGTGTGCATGTGTGTCCACGTGGTGGAACCGTCAAGTTTCCTTCTGCCCTGACACTGACTTGTCAGAGCTTTTGTGGCAGTGCAGAGAAAACAAGTCTTTTTGCAACTGTCACCTGCAGGATGATATTCCTGCACAGATCCCAGTCATAAAAGCCAGATGTTAGCTCTGGCCATTCCCCAGTCTTTCTAATGAGCCAGTAGGAGTGAAAGGTTCCTCATTTGTTGTTTTCTGGCAACTTTTTAAAGTAACCAATGGGAAGCAAGACCTGTGGTATTTAACCTCCTTGACTCAGCAGAATTTCGCAAGATCTGGAGTAATTTCTACAGGCACTGGAACTCCAGATGGGAACATACAGACAGTGTATGAGAAAGAGCACACAGCATGGGAAGCCTACTCATTTGTTTATGTTCTTGTCCTCTTGGTTAAATCCTTTACAAAGCAGCATTTCTTCTATGTGCAAGTTGTCTATGTGCAAGCTTGGGCCGAATGGCTTATGGAGAGAGCAACACTGCAGCAAAGATGAGCATTCTCCCCCAGCAGTCTAGCTGGCAGCAGAGACAACACCAGCTTCTTCAGGTTTAGGATCTAACTGCTGTGAACAGACTAAACCTTCAGAGGAACCACCCTCACAATGAGCAAGTGAAATGCTTCAACCTGTACATGTTAGGTGCTTTTTTCAACGTGATCTGAATGTGCATTATGGGCTGCTTTTCCTCTGAACCTTTTAATTCCAATGGTAAATTATGAGCCAAACAAAAAAACAAAGTCTGCATGTGTTGTTGTTGTTAAAAAATTACCTTTGCTTGTTCTTCTGTCCCTTGTTGTTCATCTGCCAGGAACAATGGCAGCCACTGTTCTTCTAATCTCTTCTGGACCCAGTGCTGAATTTTAAGCAGAACCGCTGGAGGAAGCCGATCGTGAAGGATTTGTCCCCATCCTCCACCTGAATGCATTAGCTAAGCAATCCAAATACAATAACATATGACATAAACTTCTGTGTATACCAAAAGTCCTTTGACTCTCTACATCCTTGATTTAGCAAAGCATGAGCTTAACTGTAAGCAAAGCATGCTTACCCAAGGCTCATATGTACTTTCATAAAAGGGAGCAGATTATATTTGTCCCTACCTATAATAGAATACAGACTCTGGCAAAAAGTACCCCAGCTTGACCAAGTAAGTTTCATAACTATCAAGATATTTCAGAGTACCACAGCTCAGACTTCCCATCTGTGACTTTACTGACATACCAAAATAGAAAGTTGGAACAAGCCACTCTGTCTGAAAGCCATTTTAACACTTTCTTTTGAGCTGTGCTGTGTGTGCCCTGGCTGTGGCCTCAAATGGGGATTTGAAGAGAGATGTTCTATGAGGATCTGGGAGGACAAACCTGAACAGGAAGCAAGGAACCTCCATAAGCACAATAGAACCAGACTAGTGCTGCTCCAAAAATACAAAGTACAAGCCAAAAATGAAGATAATATTTGAGGAGATAGGTTGGGGAAAAGCAAAAGTAATGCTGATTACAGACTCTATTAGTGTTCTTAATGAACAGATGTGTAACTGTTACCTGTTCCTGTTGCTCTCTGGTAGCTGGGCTGTTGGGTCCAAAGAAGTATTTTTTGTTCAGGTACTTGTTTTTAATTTCCTTGGATTTTTCCTCCCTTTTTTCTTTATCCTTGTGGAGCATCTTTCTGAACTGTTCAATATCTAACCAGCACATGAGATCCATTCTACAAACAAATTTAAACAGAATGTTTATTTCAATATAGAGTTAATTTCATCAGCATTCTAGAGAGTTATTAGTTTAACCACAAACCACCAGAGTGCTAAGTCCTAAATACCAGGTTACATTGGACTGAAATTTTATGTCAGTTTTTCTTTGGTTGTATCATCTGGTGAGACCATAGCACATGCTGAACAGACAGATCAAAACACATCTTGGAGATCTCACTCAGGGTCCTTCTGAAGTACCACAGAAAGGAGCAAACTCCTCAGTTTGATGCTGCTAAATCCAGCAGGGACTGTGAACCAGAGACACAGAGCAGAACTCACGAAGTGAAGGCAAAAAAAAACACATGAATATTTGAATCAGTACTGCAGGCTGTGAGCCACCAGGAGATGAGTCGATATCCCCATCCTGCCTCTTCATAGCGCTTTGTGACAGAGGAGCAGGGATGACAGCTAGGAATCATTTTCCTTCCTACACCATGTGAGTGCTGGAGCTCGTGAGTTAATCCATAAATCAAGCAGACAAAAACAATTTATGGTAAATTTTAGTTCTAGGGCATTTTGTGGGCTGCCTTTTCATAAATTACGAACTTTACTCCTTATTTAATAATTTATAAGTGACAATCTCCATATGCAGTTCTTGGTCTTTATATTGTTCATAATCATTTGAGTGTATACTGTCTTATTTGAGTTTGTTTTAATGGAACATGTATTGGTTTTATTCTTTAAACTAGAGGACAGGATAACTGACATATCAACAATTTCAGGTTAATTCATATGACTGCTTTTTGACAGCATCTTCTATCCAAAGTTTTGTGAGCATTTCAGTGAGGACATTCATTATATTTGCAGCCGGAAATGTGAAACATTAAATTCAGACAAATCTGTTTCACTTTTCCATTTGTTTATTAACTGGCTTTTTTGCAGCATTAATCTTTGAGTAAAACTCTCAAAAGAATCCAAATGATTTAAGAACAGATATCTCCTTTTCAGAAGTCCAGGCCTAGGTTATATCGAGATTGATATTCTTTCATCTGCTAGTTTGTCAAAAGGGAAATAAGTTCACCCAAAGGCAAGTGATCCAAGTTGCTGTGGTTTATGAAATTATTGCTTGTCATCTATCCATGCCAACTGACCAAATATATCCATCTCACTAAAAAAAAAATATGTCCTCTTGAAGTGCATTAGCCTAAACTGCTTACAATGATGGCTTATCTAAGCATGCTCTACTTTATACTTCCAACAGATCAGGAGCATGTGCATAGTCAGTTGCTCTGGTAAAACTACCAAATAATAACCCATGAAGCCAAAGTAAGACAAATTAGCCTGCAATTGCATGAATGTTTCCTGCGTGTTTAACGGAATATTAATTAAAGGAATTTGATTTTGTTTCTTAACAGAATTAGTGCTCAGGCACTGAGTAACCAATCTGTTCTTGCCAAAACTTCACTTACAATTGAGCCGTGACAGACTTAAGTTAGTAGGTCTAGAGCTATCTCTAAAACACTGCTTTCTGAGATTTTTTCACATTTTTCTTCATTAGGAATTTTTACAAAAGACTATTTGTACATAAACTAAATATTTCTCTGGCTCTATCATTTTACAATTGTCCATGATTAATAGAGAGACAGGAACTCCCAGAGGTGATTCAGCATGTACGAGGACTCCATTATAGCAATCACTGGTGATTGCTACCATCTCCCCACTTAGAGAGGAAGTCTATACTCATCGTCTCCAAAATGGTGTTTGCACATCTCAGAGGTGCATGAGACAATCCACTGGAAGGGAGAAATGAAAAATCAGAACATCAGTAGTAAGTGCATGAAAAGATAAATATGCATATATTGGGTATGCATACTCAACTTTATTTTACTGCAAGTAGTGCAGAATCAAAAATGTCTGGAGGCTGCTGATCTGGACAACTAACTTAGAAAAAGGGTGGCACCATGCTTAATTGAACATGAACACCTATGCTATGAAAATTTCTATCTGAGCTTGTTGCTTTGTTGTAGACACTGAGAAAAATAACTATATTCGTGAGTTATTAATTTTAGATGTCCCCTTCAGAATTAGAAAAACTGTCTCCAAAAAGAGGAATTTCTCTCTCTGACTACAGAAGGAACCTATGATGATGCACAAAAGTGGTGAGATTGTGTCTTGTCCAGAAGAATCCTGTTTTAGATGAACATCTCTGTACACTGTTGAAAAGGTGGCCAATATCCAATTTAAAATCATGGTAGTACTTATTTATAAGTAATAGACAATATGCAAAGCATCAGCTAATGGGAAGCGAAAATTAAGGGACTTACTAGCAGTTAGGGAGTACATTTGACTTTTCCTAAAACAGGGTAGAAATTAAAGAGGCTTGGGAGAAAACGAACAAACAAACAAACAAAAAGAAAGCAGCAGACTCACATATACTTCTGATAGAATTTCTGTTCAGATACTCATTCTTAAATAAGTGGGCTATTTTTCAAAAGCTTTCCATAAACTGTATCTACTAGTGGCTGCTGCTTAATTCTGTTTGGATCAGTGCAAACACAAAACTGCAGTTGCTTTCACACTATGAGAATGACATGGTCACATTCTACTTGTATATATTTGTAACATTCTGCCTTATTTTGTAAATGTACTGAATTGAATCTGTACAAATATGATCAGTTTTTACTCATTATTGGTTAATTGCTGTGCTCAGAATTTTGCCAGAGCATAAACTGAAAGTAAAACTAGACTGCAAACGTGCTATGATAGAAGGATTTTTACCTCCAAAAAAGTTAAGACAATTCAGTTGTCAGACAGTGTGCATGTGTATTTCATAAATATGCAAACATTAAAAAAAAAAGATTAAAATCCATGAATATTTAGATAGTCAAGATCCTCAACAAAGATTTATTCTGAACTTAAAAACAAGTAGATTAGTTACATAATGAAGGAACATACCCAGCAGAATGCTCATTAAGAAAAACCCAGAACTGTTCTAACTTCTGTTTGTTGTGGATCAGGTCATACAAATTGGAACCTGTCAGTTTTTTGGAAGCTTGATGCAAGTGCTGAGCTTCTTTGAGAACATCAGGGAAGGATGGCAGATCAGTGTCAGCAACAGTACTCTGAGGGAAGAAATTATTTCACTTACATAACTACTTTTTCATCTATATTTTGCCCAGTCTAATAATCCTGCATTAGATAACTTCTATCTAACAGCTTTGTGATCACTAAGAAAATAAATTGAGTTAAAGCTCCAGCTCTTAATCAGCTTTATTTTTATGTTTGCTTTAAACATATTAATGTGTGCAAGTTCCATAATCAAATAAACTAATACATATCTGTAATTTACTTGAAATCAACATATTCAAGCTCAAGGGCCCAAAATACACTCCACTATTGGAGACTGTCCCATTGAGTCCAATCATACTATAGTGTGATGTTGATGTACCTAACAGAAGAACTGAATTTTAATTAACACAGTGGTTATCAACCATTTCCCAGTACATGGATGGCAAAAATCAGACTACTTGCTTCTCCAAACTGGCACGTAGGCAATCTTTCGTTGCTTATACTTCAAGTGTTAACCCTCTGTGATAGAAAATGAGTTTGTTTTTGTTAGTAGGTACTTGTCTTACCTCATTCTTCTTGGAAACACTTTCTTGATGCAAAGCCTGGAGTTTTCTAAAGTACACAGAGTCCAGCTGTCGAGTTTCTTCCACCAACTCCACCTAATAAAAATAATATCTTATGTCATCCCTACAGTACACATTATAGAAAGATGGAGAACTGGACAGGCAACTTGCCAGTGACAGTGGATAGAAAAGAATGTTTGCCAATAATGAGACAAATGTTTAGGAGACCCTAAAAGTCACATCCTTGTGACAAACAAAAGATCTGGTGGAACAAAATTTTCATATCTATGCAGATTTCTACATAACACTACAAAATAACTCAATTGTATCTTTAAGATAAGAGCTTCAAATTAAAAAACATGCTGAATTGCACTGTGTAAAGCAAGCCAGACTTACCTGACTGCCTTTACCAGCAAACTGCATTTCAAAGTGTCACTGAGAAGCAGAAAGACAGACTTTAAAACAATCACTCTCAGTGGTAAATGACAAAAAGAGTCTCACATTGTTCCAGAAGTGGAAATTAGAGACAGAGATGACATCTTATGATAATATCTAAACAATTAAGGTGAAAGCTTTCAGAGTCTCAGTTCCTTCATTTTGATAATGGCTAGTGCCTTAAAATAACAAACTGTGTGTGATTGGAACACATTAAGTGTTGGCATTTTTCAAATTAACTAGAAGCATTATATGTATAACTACAGCAGCTCTCCATGTTATGTGCAAATAACCAGTAACTGTGTAAAGAATAATTTGGTGACCTCTCCGCTGACTAAACCACTCAAGTGCAATTTTAGGATGCTTAGTAAAATTTAGACAATGAGTTAAATTGATTAGCATTCCCATCACAAAGATTAAAAAACTGTGGTCTTATTATAGAAGAATTTATGAGTGAGAGAGGTAAAAGGTTTTAGATTATTATTCATTATATGCTTATCTAAATGTGAATACCGCACTAGTCACTGTATTACCTGAATACCTTCAGGCTCAGTGTAACTCTATTCCACTGTTCTAAAGTGCTTTTGGGTATTCTTTTCCTTAAAAGAAAGGTAGTATGAAAGCAAATAGGAAAATAATTCAGAACATTTTTCACAAACTTTAAGCAGAGAACAGATAAAGGCAGCATGAGAGTCAATAATAAAAAAGAACTCTCCTTTTTTCCTGTTTTTGTTGTTGGTTTTTTTAAGATAAAAACGTAAATACATAGTAACCATGTTCCAAATAAACAATTTTGAACTCACCTAATTCTTGATAAGATATCTTGTTTCATTATGGGCCAAATATATCCCGCTGTATGGGAGAACAAAGGAGGAGAGTAGAGCCAGGGACTGAACAAAATACAAAGCAGACCTTTTCTTTGTGTTCGGGAGTGTGCCTAATGCATCAGCCTGCGCCTAGTACAAAGAGACTCTAGTGCCTCCTAGAACAGGTCGTTTTATGTCTGTATACAATAACTCTTCACAAATGCATATATTGTGCACTCAGAAGGATTTGGTTCTATTTTTTCGTACTCTGCTTAAGATGTCTGTGTTATTAGGGTATTTACTAAGAAGTCTGCACATAACTGAACACTTGCAAAGCAGAACATCACCTAAATCAAAAGGGAAAGAAAATCTCCCTGAGTTAACTCAAGAACACCTGACATATGCATTACAGTAACATAAAGTAAGAGTTTATTTTCAATTACTACTTTGGAGAAATTCTTCCATCACTAGAAGTAATGAAAATGCTATATTCAGAGTGTTCTTGAAAGCAGAGTCCTTTCTGTACACAAGTGGTGTATCCCAATACTCTGCTAAGCCAATGCCTTGTCTCAGTGAGGAACTGGCGCTAGATACTAGACAACTAGTAATGGTAAAACATACATATACTAGACATTTATAAAAGATGTACAGTTTAATAATAATCTGATGGAAAGTAAACAAAATTTCAGATTAATTAAAGCACCAATTGATTACATAGCATTCTGCAGGTCATTAACAATTTTAGATGAAATACATTCAAACAATTTTATGTTTCTTAAGGGAATTAAGTTATCGCAGGATGAGATAAAATGGTCTTTTTTCTGAATTAATTAGAAGGTAGAAAATAAAAAAAAGAAGAAATACGTAGCTTTCATAATGGGGTGTGGTTCATATGCAGTCTCATAGGGATCTGTGCTGAGGTTATTTTTTTAAATGTATTCAGAAATTATCTGGTAAAGGAGGTGAGTGAGAAGATAACAAAATTTTCAAAATAATATCACAGAACAGAAAATGAAATTGGCTGTGAAGAGCTACAGGATTTCAGGATATTTAGCATCTGAGTGATAAAGAGAAGCTGAATTCAGTGACAATAAACATTTAGTCATTCAAATTAGCTCCAAATTAGGGCTTTACATTAGCTGCTGTTACTCAGTAAGGAGATCTTGGAATAATTACAGATGGCTATTAGCTTACATTTTGCACAAGCGCTCAGAGTTCACTAGGACTCAAAAGGCAATTAGAATGATAAAAACAATTAGGAAAGGAACAAAGAACAAAACAGAAAACATCATTCTGCCACTGGATACTCCTTAGTGCATCAAGATCTTAAGCATTACTTGTATCTCATTAAAAGAATATAAAATAACCAAATATAAGCATAAGAAAAGTATGAAACAACTTCTGTAAAGGAGGATGTTGAACAGTCACAGATTGTTGAGTTTCACCAAGGTGTAATTGAACTGGGATATGACAGAGACATGTAAAAGCATTAACAGCACTGGGAATATGACAAGATAACAGTTGTCCACTTTTCCTTAGGACTTACAGAACTAGGGAATCAGGTGAAATTATTGGGGGGTGGGGGTGGGAGGCAGGGAAGAGTGAAAACAAACCAAAATAAGCATTTTTTCTTCTATTGCATGATTAAACCTATTGCTACAGTGAGGCTGAAGATTTATGGACCCAAGACACATTTATGTGAAGTCATGGGGCAAAAGACTCATCAAAGACAATTAAACACAAAAAAGGTAGACAAGACTTCTGCTTTACGTACCTCCTAGATGGCTAAGTGCTGAAGCTGGCCATACTGCTGTATGGTTTTTTTGCTCTTACACGCTATTCTTAAACATTAGTACTGGCCACCACCTAAGTGGATCTAGAAGGCTTTTCTCAAATTTATATTTAGGTATTTATGTCTGTTCTACTATTTGTCCATACATGCAAGAATGACAGTAATTATAAAAATAAATACACTGTACTATAAAATTATGTTTTATCAACAACAGTATCAAAGAAATGTAACACTTCCAGAGTGCAAAGAGAAATTTTGCCATAGCAAAATGCATTCCTTCCCACTCCACAGAGTGTGAGGTCTATGAAGCCTGCATTGTTCTTTTGAAGGGGAAGTCTGCTCTTCACAGGAAGCTCAGCCTACTCCACATGGAAGGGAGTGGGTGATTGAAACATCTCGTAATGCTTCACTCTTCCTAACTGTAAATGCAACAGATTAGTATGTGGGACTGAGAAAGGGCTGTTTATGAAGACTTGTAATTTTCTTCCATGGTGTAAGAATTTTTCACAGTGCCATACAAGTCAGTTACCTTTCCATAAGTGTACTTGTCTGCTTCCACCATCTTCATCCATGGTTCTAGTAGAAGAAGGAGGATATGTTCTTCTGCTGTGTCAAAAAGATCCTCAAAAGCTGGGTCCATTTTCTGATAAATCATGTTTTTCTTGCTCTGATGAAGGCCGATGTCCATACTGGCAGATGGGGCAATGTATGTTGCATAAAGGAACTACAATGAAACAGAAGAAATCTGTTTCTTAGACATCTTCTATTCCAGTGGTCACAGTCTTAATGCATCTGTGTCCCCTACTGGCCTGCTATATATTCTGAACGTGCACCTGATTATACTCATCCTATATTATATTTTACCTGTGCTATTATTTTGTCCAAAATTCAGTTATTGCTGTAACTGGCCTCCCTGTCATATTCACTCAATCCTGTTTAAATGATTAGATCACAAAACAATTTTTAATGTAATTTTGGACACACTAGACTAATTCTTAGCTAGATTCATGTATCCACAATAATTACAGCAACTGCATATCTTCATGAATTAGAAAGTTTTTTTCACTATAATACTATACTTGAATGCATTGAGTTCTTTTGCAAAATATGTGCTGGGCCACTTCACGAAAGAGAATTTTTTCTTTTGTTTTTACTAGGAATAGATGGGAAATTGTAATTTTAGGGTTTAAATTAATTTTAAAAGTGATAAGATTTCATTATGTGCTGAGTTCCTCTTGCACATTTCTTTGACATTCCTGGGACTTCTTTGTGATACAGGATCTGTATCAGGGGATACCAATGCTGAACTGATGCCTAAATTGTTACCAAAGTAAGGATTATAACAGGTGCTTTTAAAACAGGTATTTTAATGAAACACAGAATTTGCCATTCAATATGTAAAAGCAGAAAAAAAGCTAAACCTGGAAAACATTTCCTTTTCCCTAACTACACCTTCTTGAAGCACTGAGCCATTTTTTTCTCCCAAAGGCTTCTTCTTTCAATAGACAACTAAATCACATTTTTCTTTCCTTTTAAATGTTTCATAAATTGCTTTGAAAGCCAGATAAAAACATTTTCTTGCAGTAATACCTTGAAATAATACATTTCTAAAACATCACGACTCTGACTTCAGGTGGGAGACCAAGTGGAAAGAGATACTTCCATAATAAGATTCATACAGGTATTTTTTTTTCTCTTCTTCACATTGTCAAAGTCTAATGAATTTTTAAACATCTGGTTGGTGGATCAGATGAGTAACAAGTCAGAATTGCACTGAGAAGTCCATTCTCAGTATTTATCATCACACAATTTTGACAATGAAGAATCCAGGAAATTATGTTTCCTTATGCTTCTAAATCCAATTATAACTACTAGTAAAAAATAAAAAGGAGAAAATAGTACATATACTCTGTTTTGAAGCAGAAATAATGCACCGTTGTGTTTAGATTTTTAGCACAGTGACTGGATATTTGAGTACATTAAATAATGACTTTTCTTTTTACATCAACTTTTGATTTATTATACTCCTTCATTCAAACAAAAACAGTATCATCAAACTACACCTCCATTATTTTGTACCTTAACAACTTGAAACATACCCTCTAGCCTCTCATGGTACCAGGCCATTGAGGAATACAGAGATACAATGGCTGACATACTCCAATTAGAACTTGTTATGATACTATATATTCACTGTCTCTGCAGGATTCCACACTCTTTCTGTGTAGACATAAACACTAAAAACAAAGTTATTATGGACCACTTCATCAGTGCAATAGAGGCTTGCAGGCGTAAGGTAAGGCCAAAGAACTAAGACATTGCCAAGTATAGTATTAGCTGAACGATAAGACCACATTTGTTCTAGCTTATGCCTTTCTCAGCAAATCTCAAAATTAATTGAAATGTAACAGATGCAATATGAATTAGATTCACAGTGATTTCAAACCTTGGAAGTCATTTTGAAGAACCCTAAAACTAAAAAGTTTCAGTTACATCATGTCCTAGTCTGTTCTAAAACATTTAACACATAAAACAGACAAATTAAAAAGAAACAGTCCAATGATATAAAAATGTGGTATCTTTAGAAATAGACTTTTTAAAGAAAGTAATTGGGGCTTCACTGCTCCACCTGTCATGACTTCATTGGTCCACACAAGGGACCTGTAAATTGGTGAAAGGAGCTGAAATAGGTCCTTAACACTTTAGCACACATTTAACCTCGTTCTTAAAATGGTTAGTCATTCTTAGTAAAGTATCACAGATTACAAAAAACAAAAACAACAAAAAAAAAAACAGCGTAATGGATGGAGCTCTTATTTCCCACATGATTTTGTATGAAATGGCTTAACATAAATATATTTACTATTATTCTTTAGAACTGACCAAAAAAATATCAGCCTAAAGGGTAAGAAATTCTCCATGGCCACAAAGAGGATAAGGGACCTGGAGCACCTCCCTTATGAGGAAAGACTGAGTGCCCTGGGGCTGTTCTGTCTGGAGAGAGGAAGGCTGAGACAGGATCCCATCAGTGCTTATAAATATCTAAAACTCCAGAGTCAAGTGGATGGGGCGAGACTCTTTTTGGTGGTGCCCAGCAACAGGGCAAGGGGCAGTGTATCAAATGTACAAAATGTACAAAAACACAGCAAGTTCCATACAAACATGAGAAAGAACTTTACACTGAAAGTGACAGAGCACTGAAACGGGCTGCCCAAAGAGGCTGTGGAGTCTCCTTCTCTGGAGATATCCAAAACGTATCCGGATACTTTCCTGAGCAACCTATTCTGGGGAACCTGCTGTAGCACAGAGTTGGACTGGATGATCTCCAGAGGTCCTTTCCAGCTCCTACCATTCTGTGATTCTATGATTCTGTAAAGAGGTTTTGAGCAAAGGGAATTGATAATCTGCTCACATAAACACTGTTGTAATATTTTGCCATATTAGGGACTGCTTTTGCTGCCTGCTCTACCTGCAGAATGGCCCTCTAGCCCTGCTTAATTTCATATGCAAAACTAGAGCATAATAGAGAGAGACTTTTTTTTTCCAAAAACAATTGTTAAGGGTGGTATTACAAGTAAAGCAGAAATTAAGAGGAGGTTAATCCAGCTGTAGCTCTTCTCTGAACTCAAAGAACCAGATCCCCAGGTAGCCAGGACAGCTTCTTCCCTTTTCAAAGATGCAGATTTACATTGTCTGATGATTTGGTGTGATGACATCTATTTGTCTTCGTGTAGGAATGAACTGCTATGAGATTTGACCCAGCAAGTGAAAACATAGCATCACAAAGTGACTAAGTGACTGCACGCACTTGCAAATAAGGGTAGAATCAAGAAGAATCTTTCACCTTATGCCCCTTGCTGATGTTTCAGGCCCATCTGTGGATCTGCACTGATTTCAGTGCAAGGACTATAGGGAGAACAGCTGCTAAGAGTTTTAGATATGTCAGAAAGAGTAAAAAATTCTGTGTTCAGAACCTTCAACACAATGACATTAGGAAGACAAAAGAGGGGAAAAAAAGCACTGTATCCTTTTAAAATTAATATTCATAGCCTTTTTTGATTCCTATATCATGGAATTCTTTTTTGTTTTCTCAGTCACTGTGCAACAGTGAAACTGCTTTTGGCCAATGTTCTAAAAGAATCAACAGAAAAAAAAAATTTATATGAACTTAAAGATTATAAATTTCATAGAAAAATCTCAGACGTGAAATCAAGTGCACATTATGCTTCATTTACTCTATGTTTTGTTTCTTCTGTAAAATAAAAAGAATTTTCCTACCTGCCAGTTATACATTTTCCTACGAGTGTTTTAGAAGAAGCAATGGATCTAACCCAAAACCCTGATCTGGAAATTCGATCATTGTTTGCATCTCAAGATTACTCATGATGGCACAAATCTGAAGATATGAAATGCTTAGGAAATTCAAATTAAGACTTTGGCATCATTTGTTAATTTCCAAATTGTGGAATGTTCAGGCTTTGGGTTTTGGTGTGAATTCACTCCAGATGAGAAGGCTTTGGTAGGCAATCTCAAAATGACTAGAGTAAAGCAAGAAACACAAAAAAGATTTAAAGTCCAAGTGCTTCATATTGCTGCCCAAAGGTGTGGATATTTCTCTGATCTAAATGAGGGGCCTGTGCAGCTGTTTGACAGAATCACATGAAGGGAAATATACAATGCACTGACTGGTCTTAAATGGAATGGTTAAACTGCCTGAACTCCCGTCATCACTTCCCACCAACATAAATCTGTTTCTGACACTAAAACTTCACAGTAATGAAAACTCCCTTTACTTAAATTCATTCTAGTGCTAAAATATTGTATTTCCCATAACAATATCAAAGTTTCTATCTCTAAGTTGCTTTTTTTTTTTTTTTTTTTTGTCAAAAACTACAACATCTGTTTCTTTATTGTTTTTCTTTTCCAATTTATTTTACACTCCTATGTGCATTTTTTATAGTGAATAACCACATACTTTCCTAGATGATTACTGGTACCCATCATTCATCTTATGCATCACATTTCATCCTCACTATAGCTTTTTTTTCCCCTTGAATGAATGAATATACACCCTGGAATGTGTTTCCTTACTCTATCCTAAAGCTGAGATAAAAATACCTAACAAATGTAACAATGAGTAGCAGACACACAGTAATACAGGTTTGCTCTTGTTCCTAACAGGGAGCAGGCAGAACACATACAGAATACTCTGCATGTCTCTTTCTGTAATAAATAGTAAAATATATATGATGATGTGTTTGTAGAATTTGATTCACATTCTCTTAGGAGTATTTGGAATGACTATCTTATTGTGCCAAAGGTGAGCACAGAATTTGGGAAAGCATCTTTTCCATAAGCAGGCCCTGTAGATTGGATGCAGCTTGACTCTTAATAGTGTTCCAATGAAAACAAGAATAATTTTTGTGCAGCCTTAAAAGGCAAGCTTGAGAATGATACCAAATGTTGCAGCACATGTGTTGATTTGTTATGTTACATTTCAGCTGTTAGTTATGCTAATGGAACAGTTTCGCATATTTCGTTTTGATGTATTTACTTTAATGGTTATGTGCATGTAGTTCTCTGCAATTGCCTAGTAACAGATTGCACGATGTTCTGCTGTCACCACCAGGCCAGCACTGGAAATAAGATAAGAAAAAGAAAAAAGACCTGGGCCTTAATTTTCAGCCATGCAGCCTTTGCAAAATGTGTGGAAGCGATTGCAAAACTAAAATTAATTAAAAACAGAATTAAAAATGTTATAAACCATAAGCTAAGATTCTTCCTAAAAAAAAACCAAAACAAAAACAAAAACATGGGAAAAATCAAGATTCAGTCTAGATACAGTAGGTATAAATATGCTTAAAAGAAGAAGAGGAAGAGGAAGAAGAACTGGAAGATATTTCTCATGTTTTTAGCAAAGCAACACTGCTATGCACCTAACTCTCTGATAAAGAAAACTAACTGTGCCCACAAATTCCCCAGTAAATTTGTGGCAATGTAACTTTTCCTAATGGGAAATGGAATTCATCCAATCTCCCACATCCTGACATTTCCCAGAGTAACATTCCCTATCAGGTTTCCCAAAAGGTCATCTAGTTAAGCATGCAGCAAGCAGAGACTCAGTTTTGAAGGTATATAAGGACAGGGACAATGTGACTGTGCTGTCCAATGTGCTTGTCCACTTTCTCTGGTAACAGTTCTGTAGAAGAACTCTAGGAAAGGCAGAGAGTTTACATTCCTGTTGTGAATGAGGTCCCTTGCCATAGGCTTGGGCCATCTGGATGGTCTGCCTTAGGGACACCATTAATTGCACTTAATTTCAAGCTGTACTGGAGTGGGAAAAAATAAACAAGGTAGCACTTCAGGTTGTCGAGTTTGTTACAGGAAAGAGGGAGTACAAGCCTCAGCCTAGAGTTTCCATACTAACACTAATTCAAGTGAAAATTCAGACAAATATACAAATTTCTGTCATTTTCCCCATTGAAACTTTGAAATAGGAAGAGAAGACAAATTCAAGATGCTCAATAACATAAGCCATACAACAAAATTATTCTCCTCTGCTCCCTACAGACATTTATTCCAATGACATCTGAAGTAGTTTTGCTCTATTACAGCATATACTCAAATATGCAGATAGAATATACTCCTACACAAGGTTTATAGAGGAAAAACAGACTGAAGTTTCACAAAATGATGTTAAAATTTGCTTAGTATCCTTCTAAAAATATCACACTGCTGCAGACTCCTTCTCTGGCAGTATCAGACTATTCTGCAGTCAGTGAGAGCTATCAGCACCTACGGCACACAGTGAACTGGTTTATTTTTACTTTATTCCATGACTTAAAGTGCATATTCAATTAAAAATTCTTGTTTATAGGAAATATCCTTTCCACTGCAAAGTAAATAAGTTTGTGGGTGTGGAAGAAAACTACGTAAAGAGTATAATTATGTCCTGACAGTCAGAAAAGGTAAAACAGGAGTGACAGTTTGAAGGTCCATTTTCGTGACTTAAGGTCATTATATGAAGTCTGGTCTATGAGACTTGCAATTCTAACCCACACAGGAGATGGAAAGAAAGGTAAAGCACAATTAGATGATTCATAAAAAATGTTATCACAGATGTTAACACTAACCAGGCAGTTTCCAAATACAACGCAGAGTAGCAAAGGGGAGATTAGGTAAACTGAGTAGAATAGATAAAACTGGGAACAGACAACAGAGCCTCGAAATCCAACTATGCGTGTTTAACATTTAAATCAAGTAATCCTGTGGAAGTAAGCCAGAGAGCCTCTTTTACTGTCTACAACCCAGATATACTTTGGTGTGAGTTGTCAAGATTTGGAAACATTTCTATTTTCTATCTTTTCCAATCTTTACACTGAACAAGTGTATTTGTGAAGGAAAAATACATTATTTACAACTTACTTGAGCTTGCCTGCATATTTTAAAGGGATGAAGAGTTTCTTGGTAGAAAAGCTGATGATAAGCCTGTAGGTCAGACCAAAAGTACGCACTGTTCTTCCACAACTAGAGAAGAAAAAAACTGTAAGTTATTACTACTCGAATATCAGGTCTTTATAAAAAGGTTGAGTTTCCAATGCAAGTAATTATTTAACTCATAATAAATCAAGCTCAATTTAAGATGGATTTAATCTTCTGTTGCTTGTTGGCAAAAGGACAATATATTTAATGGCATCATCACTATGATACTATGTCTTTTATTGTATCCTTTATGCATTTATTTATGCCATTAAAATTGTTAACATTGTAGTTAACATTTGAAGGGTAACCACATTTCAGTGGCATAAAGCCAGCACTTAAGAAGAAATGCTGATAATGGACATGCAAAATTTGTGCCATGGCTAAATAGCATTTTGTAGCAATAACCAAAACAATTAAATGTTGTGTACTTGACATATGTTACTGCAACAATCATTGCATTTTAATCATATGAATTTCTGAGGCACAGAATCTTGGCCCTAGTTCACAGACTCAAACAAATGTCAAGCTATCTTTCAGCAAAAGGAGTCCAGATATTTCCTGAAGTCCACTCCTTTAATTATGTGCTTATGAGGTTTGAATCAGAAAAATGCCCTAAAACCCCCATCACCAAAAAATAATTAATGTGTGGCAGAGAACTGCTCCACAGACTGTAGCCCACCAAACTTGGCATATGAATGAAATAGGTTCCACAGTTGTAGATCTTAAGGAAATAACTTTCAAATGAGTCTGCCACTTGCAAATGCTAGGGAGAATGTGGGTGAGTACCTATCTCCCGTGAAAAATAAGTTATTTTTTATCTAGATTTCTACCTATACACCTTCAACATTTTTAGCTTAAGGTGTACAGCTGAGGAAAGGTAGCCAAAAGCATTTCTGGCTACTGCTGCTGGATTCTGGGTCATGAAAATGATGAAACAGACATCCATCTTAGCTGTATTCAAGTCACCCCAAACTTTCAGTGTTTCTCAAAAGCCACTAAGCACTGACTCAAATCGATAAATTGTTCTAACCAATTGTTCTAACCGGTCCTCAATTTACATCCAGCAATGAATGATGACTGCTGACTGCAGGCAAGAAATAGTGTTGTGTTTCTCAGAAACTCAAGAAGCTTCATGGAAGTAGAAGAATGTCTTTAAAACATTGAAGATTTTGGATATTACTAACTCAACAAGCAAGGAAGCAGATTATCATGACTAATAGCTCAGTGGATTTTCCATCTTAATAAAAAATGTTTTTGTGGGTTAAGACCTCATTTTTTCTGCCAAGTTAAAGGCTAGTTTTTAAAAATGATTAGTCTTTTTTTTATCCCTGATGGTACATTCAGATTTCCAATAGGTTTGAGACATTTAGGATCTGACAGCTTGGTTAAGACCTGTCATTAGTTTGAATATACACATGAACAGTTTACTGTTGTTGAGGGATTGTAGTCTCACAAGTAATAATTCATCCAGTCATCAATCTTTCGTTCTCTATTTTTTTTTTTCAGTCTGGCTGCCCTTTATAACTTGGCATTCAGTCAATTGCAGACTAAATTATCACAGGGTAGGAAAATACTCGTACCTTATTCCCTGACTTCTCACAGAAGTGTGTGAAGTAGTAACCTGCTCTGTTCTCCAGATAAAGAGACTGCAGCATGTTTTCCATTCTTGATCCCCTTAAGATAACACTGCCAGCAGCACTTTTCCCCTGGACAAAAAAGTATATAGTTATACAACAAGAAATAACAGACTTCCACTATTTCAAATGTCAGTACATTGCAATGGAGGGCTGTGCAGAGTGTTCAATTAGTATCTTCATCCCAAGAAATCAGACTCCATTTTCTATTACATATGCAATATATCATAGCTCTCCATATATTTTTCCCCCTCAAACATTTCTGTCTTACGGAATAAATCTGATTACTTAAGGTGTGCTGAGTAACAAAATGATCATAGTATCCTTTAGAAAGTTCCCTGAAACAGGAAAAGAAACTAGCCCATAATTCTGTTGTGACCTATTTAGCACCGAATTCAGGGAATTCCAGTAATACTAAGCCATAACACTTAGGTGTCAAAAGCTGTCTCAGTTCAAGCAATTGTGTTTTGTACTAGTAGAAGTTGACAAGTGATATTTCAGATCCAGCCTACAATGGAATGAAAGATACATCTGTTGGAGTTATGCCACTGACTTCATGAACAAAACCATCGATATTTTAGGGGACAAGAAATCCATTCCCTTTACTGCAGATAGCTGCAAGAGCATATGAGGAAGAATGCATCCATTTTTCCAAGGCTCACAGAGAAGCCAGAGGAGGTTACAAACTAGTACATTAAATTCTGATGCTCATGAAAGAAACTTTGGCTGGCCTGACAACTCTGATAGAAAAGATGGGAGTAGATGAGTGTTGTGATTGACAACCAGCTTCTTTCCAAGCAGTAACAGGGATGGAGAAGGGTGGGAGGAAGCAAGGCTTCAGAAGCAGAGCAGGAAGATCCTACTCTCCAGCAGGAATTTAAATGGCAGATCCCCGCATTCCTTTTTACACTGTATTTGTAATAGCAAATTTTGGGGTCCTGACTGTAGGCTCCAGTCTAGACATATAGGTGCAAATTGTTAATATTTTACTTCCTTCAGCCAGAGAGAAACCATGCGTAACAAAGTTGTATGATGTTTAATAGTTCATGATGTGAACAAACATTTCTTGAATATAAATTTCTAACTGTAAATGTCCCTAACTGCAAATACAAGATTTTTCTTCTGTCACAATTAACAGTGAAGTAAAAAAGATTGCAATGAAGTAACAAGCAAAGTATGATTTTGATGTGAAAAACAAATAATTGTGTCCAACTGATTGACAAACTACATGCATGCATTTCTAAACAGGCCCAGATTTCAGACCTTTTTTTGGTTTTGAGGCCATTGGCATCAGTACATCTGTGAAAAAGCAAGCTGTTCTGAGAACAGCTCACAAACATTTAAGTTTTGGATAAGTTTTAAATTGCCAAATCTGGACTTCACAAACGCTCAATTTGTCTCCATTTTAATAGTGATTAAGAAAAGGTTCTTCTGTGCAACCTGTCCTTCATGAGGCTTGCTGGATTGAGGGCTTGCTTAGCAGGCAATAATTCAAAAGACAAGAGAATAAAGTACACAAGCAATAAATATGAATTTTACAACTGAAATATTTTCCTCTTATGAATTTTAGCAGTTTAATAACTTCCTCGGGCAGATTCAGTTCTCAGTTACATTGTAAGTCTGGTATACCTTCCTAGACAATGATTCCACTGAAGCAATTATCCAGCAAGTTTTCCATAGTAGCCTACTGAACACATGATCACCATGGAAAACATCAACATTTTCTAGTGAAAATAAACTGCTGTATGTGCCATGATCTTCCATCAACTATGTGACAGATGCCACACACAAAACGCTAACATTCTAATTACACCTCTGCAAAAGGCATTGACATTCACATAATCAAACTAATTTCCCCCCATCATTGCCTACTTCCCCTTTAATACTACAGAATAAAATATTTTAACCCATAATTCAAGACAACTAAAATTTAAGTACTACTTACAGGGAGCAACTCAGCATAGGTGTACCTTCTATGAGCCAAGTGTTTTGTTTCTGTAGTTTCATCCAAAGCTAAGCAATGGATCATGTCCCTGCTCACTGACTCTGGCCTGAATCCATGAACAAATAAAAATTTCAGTATTTACTTACCAAAAAACTAGGACTTTCTGTGAATTAAACAACTAAGAAGGGACATCAGACGGATAGAATGACATAGGAAACAGCAGAGGAAAAGTAAATGAGTTCCAAGTTATAAAGCATGTAGAGGAACACCTTTTGTATGTAACCCTGTGGAAATCACAAACAGTGCATCTTTGAGGTTAATTGCTCAAGGTGTGTTAAAAGAATATAAACATATGTAGAGAGAATATCAATGCTTACACAGGAGAGAATAAAAACCTCATATTTAGAAAAATTAAACCTTTTATGTCATGGAATAAACAAAAGAACTATCAGTCAAGAAGAAAATCTCCATGCAAGCAATCTATATCATAACTATGCATCACTAAGCAGATGATTGTGTTAAATGTATTTCGTGACAACTGTAGAATCTAACAGCCTCTGATAAATATTTTGTGTATATGGGTGTCGAGAAAGACATACAAAGACTTTTGTGCTTACCAATCTCTACTACTAAGAAAGTCATCCCTTCGGGAGCTTTGTCTTGATGACAAGGCAGATGATAATCTTGATGAACCCTTCAAAGAGAAATCCAGTGTGTCTAATTTCAATAAATTTGTTGGTGTGCTAGTCTTACTTTTATGAAAGACATAGAAGAAAATAGGGCAATTCAGGTTATTTTTTCACCCTGGAGTTTTTTTAACGTGTTCTCATTAACTACTTAAAAACATTAAAGGTTTTTCAGTGTCATTGTTCCTCATCAGTCACACTATGTAAATCTGGAAATTGCAAAATAACTTTCTGAATATCTTCCAAGATTTTTCAGCACACCTTTATGACCATTCTAGCTTAGAAATTACAATTTTAGCAAGCAGAAATACGTTACATGCACTTTGCATGGAATTACAGAGAGATTACAGAATTACAGAAAAGTACACTTTGTGAATCTTTGCAAACATAGATATAATCTCAGAACAAGACAGAAAGAGGGCATCCTGCTACACTGTCACCAGTTCATTATGAACAAAATCATTCTATGACTTTTTGGAGATGTCAGTTGCATTCAGAGTGCCCTCAGAAATTCAGCCTGAGTTGCTGCTCTTTCTAAGCTTTTACAAGCACAATAGAGGTGGAAGATTCAGAAGTCCATATTTCCCACAGCAAAAAAAAAAAAAAAAAAAAAAAAAAAAAGCAAGAAGCATTTCACCAGCTGATTCTGTGATTCATGGGTTCCAGGTCACAGTTTTCTTCAAGTGCTGACAGGGGCTAGAAAACCCACAGAGTTAGGATGTCTCCATGACCTACAGCTAGTCCTCAGCCATTAGCACACTTTGTGAAGCCAGAACTTTCTCCGTAAGAAGCAGCTGCTTATGGCCCACTCCTGTTGTGCTCAACAGGATCTCGGTCCTGAGCCCAACCACTTCTGAACAAGAAATCTGTCCCACTGTTTTTCCTCCATTATCTCCATGAATTAGCTTTTGAAAACAGACATTATAATTGTAATCTAAAATTATCTATTTTAAAGTAACAGAGGTAGGTTTAAACTAATCTGTGTCATAGACCATCTAGTTCTTCGTGGAGCCACAGTGTAGATTCACATTCTCCAAGTATCTTCTGCACTGAGACTTAACACAGTGTTACTGAAAACCTGCAGGCCAATGCAATCACCTCTCAGATTAAGTCTTTCAAGAAAAAGCAGAGTAAAAACTGAACTGGCCACCTGCATGTCTGGCCACTGATTGAAGGACTGTGGTGATAGGAACTGGCAAAACTGCTCTTTTTACAAATATGAAGGTAGATTTGGGGTAACTGCAGTGAAGTTGTAGGAGTTACTCTGAATTAAGATAAGTCTGGTTGAAGGATGGAATCTGGGTTGCTAGATCCTTAAAATTGCAGGTCTGAGAATGTCAAGATGAAACATATATTCGAAAGACTTATGAAACAGCCAGGATAACTGAAAAGAATATGGCTCAATTTACAGTGATTTGATGCATAAAATACAGTAAAATGATACTGCAATTTTTAATATAATCATCTGTAGGAGACAAGCTTGCTAAATCTCGACCTCCTAACAAGCAAGTATGATATTTTTATCACGTTCAATTCAAGCAGTTTTGTAACTATTTTTGATCGGATGAGGCTTTGGTCTCAATGTCATGACAGTACCCACCTGAGGAAGGGAAGATGGTATCCTAGGCATACAAGACTTAGTTGTCAAAGGCAGCAATGATACCATTTGTGGAAAAGGATCAGTGTCCACCCTTGGTCTCTGTTGGCACGTATGCCAGAACTTCAGCTTTGCACTGGCAGTTTCTATCGCTGTTGAATGAGTGACACAAAATCTGGGACCCCTTAAAAAAGGAATATATGAATAAATGAAATACTGAAATATTTGGCTTAATGGTGTTTACTTTATCAAGATACAGTCCTATAAGTACGTCAAATTAAAAAACAAAGATGTGTTTAGACATTGCATTCCTCCAAATCTAGAAACAATTTACACCTAAATAAATTTGCAAATACTGCACCATTACAAAGTTACCTTTATGTAAGTCTACATTAGGATGTGCCACATTCATCCTACAGCAAGGAATAAGAGAATTTTAGGTCACAGGACAGAGAGCACAACTCTCATGAGGCTCCACAGCAAAGTACACTACTGCAGTTATTTGTTTCTGCCTGTAATTTGTTGGTACCTCTTGGGGCGGAGAAAAGACCTTCAAACATTTAGCTAATGTTTTCAAAGCAGGCTAGAATTTGTATCCTTGCTTAAGCTGTCAGTATGTACAGGCATTTTATATAACAGACATTAAACAGTGAAGTCCCAAGGTCAAATTCCACATAGATGTATACACAGAGCATCCTCAGAAACTTGAGGAAGTCATTTTGGGGAGTAGGTTAGGGCAGAATTAACCTTCTCTGCCTAGGGAGATTTCCTTACCCTGCAGCCAAAAGTTTATTAGAATGGTATCCAAGGTAGCTATAGAAAAAGTAGCTCAGATGCTCTGGCAGTAATATAACAAGGGTTCAGTAAAGCAGATCTATCTGTCTTCTGGCAGACTGCAGTTTAGTTTAATCTCAACTAAAACTAAGAGACAACTGCAATTATTTATGTGGCATTACTTCTCATAATTGCAATAGGTAACCAAGATGAAATAAAAATATTGGACTTATAAAAGAAGAGAAAATCTGTTAAAAAATAGAATCTTAGTTAATGCTCTTTTTTCCATACCAGTAAAGAAGAAGAGGTTTCACTACTTCAGGCTGAATCTGTCTTAAATGCCTTGTATTCCACTGATCTCCATGTAGTAAATCAAGTCTGAGTAACACTTCAGAAGTCAGGAAATAGTCTCCACTGCTCAGTAGAAAGAGTTTTTTCATTTTATCAAGTTGCCTTGAGTCAACAAAAATAGTCACATAAGCATGCATCAGATGCTATACAGAACTAAGTACAGTTCTTTCTACTGTTTAAACTGCTGTAATGCAATGTCTCTAATTGCAAGTGTCAGAAGCCAAAACAATGTTTCCACAAATTAGAGACAGCTTGTGTATAACAAAAAATGTACAGTGCCTTAGAATAGACAATCTGAATCTAGTAGAGTCTTTCACTATAGTAGTTTGTCATGTAGAATGCCCCATTTGTGATTTTAATTTCTTCTATTTTCTTTCTATTTATTGCTTCCTGTTCTTCAAATTTCTTTCTAACAAAGCTTTAACACTAAGGTGATTCTGTCTTATGTTATCTTTATCAGCTTCAGAAGAGTCATCCCTGATTTACCTGTCAGGATATTCATGATTAATTGTGTTTATTCTATTCAAACATTGTCGTTATTTATTCTGAAATCTCAAAACTTCCATTGATCAGTATTACAAGCATAAAAACAATAAGTGCTAAATATTGAGAAATACCTTTGCTGCCTTGTAGTGTCCTTAAGAACCTTTAGTCTTTCAATATCCATCCAGAGCCACCAATACCTCTCACCAAGTGTTCCTTTAATGAATTTCTTGAATCTTTCAAACTCATTTCTGCTGCCAGCGTCGTAAGTTCTGTGGTTAATACACCAAGCAGCCCTACTCTCTGCCCCATTGCTTTCAGAGCTTGATTGTAAGCTCACTTCTTCAGCATCTCGTTCCCTCCTATCTCCCATGGAGTCCACGACAGTAAATGGAGAAGAACTTTGGGATAAGAGTGGCTCTTCAGTACCACAGGCAAATTCATTATTTGATAACTCATGTATAAACATCTTAGGCTGTTTAGGGAAATCCACATCACTCTCAGTCTCACTAAGTGGCTGTTGTGTGAGTTCTGAAATTGATTCCTTTGTTACAAATTGAGTATATGATGGTACTAATTCCTTCAGTAGTTGAAGAGTTGCATTTTCATGTCCACTTCCTTCTTTTGCTGTGCTCTCCAAATTCTGGTCTGGATAAACTCTTAGCTGCGTGTAGAAAGGAGGCTCAGCAATGGCCATAGAAGAACCCTCCTCAGATCTCTCCCTAAAAATGCTGTCTTCTGTGGATGATGTCCTTGAAGAAGAACGGAATCTGCAGTGGTCATATTCCTTAGATAGGGAACTTGCTTCTGCATTAAATCAGAAAATATTATTGAACACCCTTTTGGAATAGGGCTGTCCTTTTGCACATTTTCCAAAGCAACATATTTGTGTTGTTGCGCTGCAGTACAGGTAATAAGCAGAGGTGCTTCTGCTGTTGCTGTCTGGCTAGAAACTCAACCCCACGACTCACAAACTCATTTCTCTGTTGAAGTCCAACAGAACAGCAGAACTCAGAAAAGTTCCCTCCAGAGCCAGCTATCTTGGTTATCCATGCTCCTCAACACTTATTAAATCACCTTGTTGTGCTACAATGCCTGGTTTCTTTTCTAAGTATTTGCTTATGGTATGATAAAAGTCACCATCTGTAGCAGGATTTTTTTCTCTTTAGGCATGAGGAAGCTAGTAAGTTAGAACTCTTAGTCTGCTTATATTGATTCCTGGACGGGTCTTGGCTAGTTGGGTAAAGTCTTGACACATACAGGGGGATGACAAAGCACATTATATCAAGGACTTTGAAAACATTTAAGAGATCTGCAGTCCAGTCTGCCACTTAGACACGGCTTCTTTCTATTTGAGATGTCTCATAACTAGCAAGTTCAGAACAATGACCAGTCCTGTTTGTTTGTTTTTATCAACAAAACCTCACTCCTCTTTGTGCCCTTGTTATTAATCATGCCCTGCCATTCCAGATTGCTGAGACAAAAGACCTTTCAGCTTTGACTTGCTCAGGTACCTTTTCTAACTCTGAAAAATTCTGAAAATCCTTAAACAAATCAAGTACTTCTGGAGTATGTTAGTAGAGGCGACCTTGAATATACATCCTGTTTAACTAGGTTACTGCTGCTATCACTGTGTAGGTTAGATCTGTAAAACTGAGAAGAATAACTACAAATATTTTGAATATCGACAGAATCAGAGTGACCAAAAGATGTAATTCATCTGTGGCCTTAAAATATCTACATATCCAAAATTTAAACTACAGGATTAGTTTGATCTTCTTTCTTTTCCTAAAGCTAAAATTTAGGCCTTCATATTCTATTCTGTCACTAAGGCAAACACATGGTTAGATTTGATCACATTGTCAAAGAGGATACTAAAACCTCTGAGTACACGTATCACATCAGACTGATAGAGAAGGGCTTTAAAATAATCTCAAAATGAATAAATAAATAAAAGTGTAAGAAAAATTACAGAATTATTTGGCTATGGAAAGAAGCAAATCCAGTTTTTCCCCATCTGAAGCCTGTGATATCATGTGATATTTAGAAAGTAGTAAGTGGAAGCTGCAGCAATTCATTAGAATGCCTTATATATCCATCTAGTCAGACTTATATTATAAATAATATTGCTGAGCCCCTGTTACTTACCTAGGCAGCTAGCTTTTTCACCCAATGAACCTTTTCTCTCAGGCAGACCAGGCAAATGCTGAATATCTTGAATTTGAACAGAAGCTGCAGGACGCATAAATGAATCTGTAGTTTTCATGGATTCGCTTCCTTTTGCTAATGTAAACCAATCCATTGTTTGAGAAACTGTAGCCTACAAAAAGATATTTAATAGAATAATCCAATTATTTTTGTTTGTTTTTTTCTAAGAGCAGAGGACTTATTGTCTGCAGTCACTTTTGTCTATCCATATACATTTCTATAACAATAGTTCCAAGAGAAAATAGCTGTATGACAGTAGCTGAGCACACTTATGACATAGCAGTGCTGCATTACAACACATCAACCTTCTATAGTACAAAGAGCTTTAAAAAGAAGGGATAGTCAGAAAATTAGTTGTCTGCTTAGGGTGGGATTTCAGTTACAACAATTTATTCCAAGTCTATCTAGCTCATTGTTACACTCACTAAACATTTACTTTACCTGGCCAAGCGATACATAGAACCTCTTCATAGTGAATAAAGTGCCATCCTCCTCAGGGGAGGGAGTACTCGCATCTTCCTTCCTTATCCAGGGGTAGTAGGTGCTATCTATAATGAAATTAATGCCAGTCTGGCTCCATTCTACCTGTGATATCAATTTAGCTAGCCTGAAATTAAATGTTCAGAAAAGAAAACAGTTAATCTTAGCTTTTAGTCAGAGATACAATTGATTTTTTTCCCTAGAATAGACAATAACAAACACAATCATTCTGAAAATAAATTGCCACTGTGAACTTCATGTTCTACTTTATTATTTCACCCCATGCCTGCTGTCACATATGTGAACACCAGCTCTACCATTCCATAGTCCACCAGCTTTATAGTTGGTGGTCTGTTTTACATTATAAATCTTTACCAGTAAAATTGATTTCTGCCAGGATGATCTTGCATATAGCAGTAGAGTCCAAATCTTGCCAAGAAACACTTGAACATATTGTTTGCTAAAATAGAACCATTTTCCCAGATTGCAGAAACCCTATGTCAGTAACAGACACTACATTTCCCGACACAAGTAATCTTCCAGCAGCAATGCCCATAGTGGTCATACTAATTAAGCTTACAGATGATAGCAAGACAGCAGGTGCTATCATTTTCAGTCAGTTACTATGAGAGTACTTCACAGTACGAAAGAGCACTCCAGTGCTTCTTCTGACAGTGAGAACCTTGCTATGTCCAGAAAAAGGCAATCTTTAGAACCACACGGCTAGAGAGGTGATTTGGGATCAAGAGCTGTGGCAGAGCTTACTTGAGTTAGATAGCAGTATGAAATCAACCAAGGTGCATGTGAAGGGAAGAGAAGCTTATGACCCTGAGCTGAATGCTCATTTTTGTTTGTCTCCACATCTTGAGGGCAAGCGAATTTCATTCTAGAATTGGCATACTTTGTAGTGGTTTCACACTGATGTGCAGATATGCTCCACCACACCATTCTCTCACTACCCTTCCTTAAAAGAACAGGAGGTAAAAATGGGATGACCAAAGACTCACTGAGATGAGGACAAGGAGATCACTCACCAATTATCATCACTAACAAAACAGGTTCAGATTAATATAATTTATCAATAACAAACTAGAACAGTGAAAACTAAATGCAACCTAAAATCATCTTCTCCCCCACTCACACTCTTCTACCTTCTCACCCCAAGTGAGAATCTTCTGCTCTGCACCTGGAGCACCTCCGGCCCTCCTGCACTGTCCCAGGTGCCTGCAGGGCTGTTTTCTCACAACTCTCACATCTCTCTCCCAACTGCTGTTGTGCAGCAGGTGTTTCCTTTCTTAAATCTGCACTCACAGAGGCACAACTAGCATCCCCAATGGCTCAGCCCTGGCAGCAGCAGGTCCGTTTTGGAGCAGTGGAGCTGGCTCTGATCTGACACGGGGCAGTGCTGGGCTCTGCTCACAGGGGCCAATCTTGCTATCAAAACCTTGCCACATAAACCTCATGGATATATTCATGTTATCTTCAGCTTTAAATGTGCATTTTTATCACAGTTTATCTTGATCCTAATTCACTAAAGCAGTTTAAAGCACTGGTATTTACAGAAATTAGGAACATGTCAAGAGACTGGAGAGATCTGGAGGGCAAGATGTTACGAGGAGCGCTGAGGCCGCTGTGTTTGTGCAGCCCAGAGCAGAGGAGCTGAGGGGAGGCCCGATGGCGGCTGCAGCTCC
>JAOWBP010002052.1:62256907-62302653 GCA_028571105.1 Tragopan temminckii
GAGCTCTGCTCTGTGTGACAGCAACAGGGCCCGAGGGAACGGCATGGAGCTGCGTCAGGGGAGGGGTGGGTGGGGGTTGGGGACAGGGTAAATACAGATCCTTCCAAAAAGCAGACCAAACCTCCTGAACAATCAGAAAAGAGGCTGAAAGGACATCTGGAAACATATAGCAAATATATAATAGGAAATCATTCCACTATTCCATGGCATCCCACAGAGAACCTTGCAAAAGAAGTCTGACAGTAAGCTTCAAGATAGAAACAGAAGAATTGAAATAAAAAGGACTGGCTGTCTTTTGTAAACAGATATTTACAGAAGTGGATTCATACCATTCACTCACATGTCCTATATACTGATTAGGGAGAAACATATTGCTACTGTGATATCTCTGTGGAAGAGAGATTCAGAAAACAGTAAAGACCATTCCTACTCCCTCTGCAGTGATATAGTACGTAATCTGTGGTCAAGGGAAATTACAGAATGACTAGTAGAAAAAGTCAGTTTTTAATTTATTTAAATAAAATGCAAAAATTAAACAGAAAGAAAAGGTGGAACAAAACCGTATTAAACGTATCATCAAGGTCAGTTAAACAGAAAAGATAAATGTACAAATTTTAAGCTGAGAGACAGCATAAAAGACTGTAATACCTGTACTCAAAGTAGCAGTCGCTCTCTAGAAATGCTGGAAGCCTTTCCTTCTTAATCCATTGTACTGCTTGTTCTCGATCAAGACACTATTAAAAAAGAAATACCAAAAGTTTGCAGTAGTAGTGACTTATTTGTTTTGCTTTCCATGTAAATGATTCTCTCCAATCTTCTCTCCATTCCTTCTAAGGTATTAAGGAAAACTAATATGCAATGAACATCACCTTTCCTATCCAGCTTAACCTTAGTTCTAGGACAGCTGAGTTTCTTCAGTTTGTTGCTAACAGGTAATTATGTCTAAATCTCTTTCTTCTATAAGAGTACAACTTTTTAAACAAACCGTGGCTTCTTCAAAAATTATATATGTATGAATCATGCTTTTATTATACAATTCCAATGCAAATTAGATGCTCATAGATGGTCCACAAGTAGGAAACAACTTATTTCTCTGACTTTAACACCATCTGTAAGCAGTGACTATTATATTTTCCTTCAATAATTTGAGGAATAAGGAAGCCCTAACTTAAATTATAATCCCAAAATGGGAGAACTCTGGATATTAAAAACAAAATCAAATATTTTTAATGCCTATCAGTTGTCATCTTTCACACTTCTGTGTTTTATGTTGGAGCATTGCTTAACTCAGCCAGACACAGGAACAGTTATAATGTGTATCTAAGTGCAAATAGAATCAGGCCCATAATAGATCTTAGCTCAGGTGGTCCAAGTCTCAATGCCTGGCAAAAGCAGACAGCTAGGTGCAACCAAAGAGTGATGTGGAGGTGTTAAGCAAGGAGTTACATAGAACCAGCAGATTGAAAAACTTGCCTAAGGGTCTTAAATAGAGAGTATGTCCTCTGAGTGTGGGCCACAGCAAACCATTTCTCTTTGAGATTATACTATTCACACTCCTTTCTTTATTCTTTTCTTTTTTCCTTTCTATTCTCTTCTTTCCTCTTCTTTCCACAAAGGGTACTTTATGCACCCTTAGCAGGTGACCTGTTTTATTTTTCTGAGGTGCATTTTTCATTTTAGTGAACACGAAGTCAGTGATTAGGAAAAACGCAATAACTCCTTGTCCATAGAAACAGGTGAATTTTGGACAAGGATGGAAGTATCAATTTTTTTGCTACTTGCTAGATCAAATAATCAGTTCGTGTAGATTACATTTTAAATTTTCTTTCCATGAGCTAATATTTCATTTGGGACTAAGTTTATTTCTCCTTCATATATATCTGTAGGGGATTAAAAATATAAATTACTCAGAAAGTGGGTGGTTTCATTTAGAGAGAAGAAAATATTTCAAAATATGGAAAGCTTATGTTGGCAGTGGCTCACACAATCTAACTTGTGGAGATGGAGACTAATTACTCCCAACCACACAGAGTATACCTCCTTTCGGTAACTAACAAGCCTTTTGGAAATACAGAAGATTGTCTCTTTATTTTGGCCAATCAATCTGTGTTTAATATTTATGTATTAACTGAGTCATAGCCCAGGTTTTTATCTGAATGATTCATAACATGTTCATGTCTGTACATGGCTGGTACACAAAATAATATATACTATCAGAAGGAAAGAATCTCTATTCTTTTCCCTTCCCCAAAGACAGATGTGACATTTAATATAATAGGGTTGTTACCTTGGTTAGCTTCCTTACCCAGTTAGCCTTAGGCCATGTTTGGGACCCAATCCAGTAAAGCTTTTAGCACGTGTTAAAGTTTAAGCATGTGTTTAACTTCATTTGATTAAAGTTAAACACATACTTAAGTGCTTTGCTGAACTGGGGTTTCTCTGAAGTAAGGTATGTGGGATGCCAGCCAGTTTCTTTCCATAGTGATGCCTGGGTCTACCCAATTTGCAGGGTTTTTTCTTCATGTGTTTCACACTCAGTTGATTTCAATTACTGATAGGATGTTTAGCTCCATATCAGTAACTTCCAAGCATGAGGGCACACATACAGAAAGATCTTTTACTTATCTGTAAATCTGTGACAGTGTGAGATGGAGGTGGACAGAAAAACAGCTCTGATGTATTTCTTAGTTTAGATGTATTTGAACTCAGTATGCCTGAAAGGTCTACATAATTTTTCCAGTCACAGCTCATTTCCATCACTATTGTGACAGTGATGGCTGTTCAAGCTGACTTTTCATAGAAAGCAATTGTAAATCTCTTCAGACAATGTGAAGCAACTGAAGAAATAAGTACATAGAGTGAAGGAAACAGCATAGCTCTGTGCCTGAAAGATCAAATCCAATCTGATGCTGATGCTGATACTTGATGCTGATACTGAGATACTTCTAGTTCATAGTGTGGTACAACGAATGAAGCTGACTTCTTCAGTCTTACGTAGTTGCAGTAGTGATTTTTGACCGCTTAGGTCAGGCTCTGTCTTGAGATGCCAAAACTGAATAGGATGAGGGATTTAAGTTGCCTGTTGTACATTTCTAGGCTGGGATAGTTCATTTTCTTCATTTTATCTCATATGATGCTATTTTCAATCTGTGATCAGAACAGTGTTGAGAGCTATTGCTAGACAGGGCTTAGTCTGTGCCAAGGCCTCTTCACACCCTGCCAGCAAGGATGCTGAAGGTGCACAAGAAGCTGTGAGGGAACACAGCCAAGACAGCTGACCCCACCAGACCAAAAGAGTGTTCCTTTCCATATGACATCATGGTCAGCAATAAAGCTGGAGAAAAGAAGAGAGGTGAGGGGGAACGTTCAGAGTGGTGGTGTTTGTCTCATCAAGCAGCTGCTAAGTGTGTTGAGCCCAGCTTTCCTGCAAATGGCTGAGTATCTCCCCACTGTTACAAAGTAGTGAATTCTTTGCGCATGCAGATTTTGCTTTACCTATTGATATGCCTTCAGCTCAACCCAAGAGTTTTCTCTCTTCCACCTTTCCACTTCTCAATTCTGCTGGGGAAAAGTGGGCAAATGGTAACGTGGGGCTTAGCTCCCTACCTATGTTAACCCACAGGAAAGTGACAAACAAGAAGAAACATCATCAAAAAGGTGAAGAAAGTGCAAAAGAATATTATTCCTCAAAATGCCATAGAATCATAGAATCACATGGTTGGAAAGGACCTAGATGATCATCTAGTCCTCCCATCACCATTACTACCACAAGCTATTAAACCATATCTCGTAGCTCCTCATCCAGGCACCTCTTGAACACTGCCAAGGATGGCAACTTCACCACCTCCCTGGGCAGGCCATTCCAGCACCTGACCATTCTCTGAGAGAAAGTTTTTCCTTATGTCTAATATAAATCTCCTCTGGCGCAACTTGTGGCCATTTCCTCGGGTCCTGTTTGTTGCCTGAGAGAAGAGGCCAAACCCCTCCTCATCACAACCTCCCTTCAGGAAGTTATGCTTCCCATCTTTGGAAAATTCCACAGAAAAGGAAGATATCCTTAAATAATAGAGGAGCATTGTTGCTCCAATCCATGAGAGATTTAAGTAATAGAGAAGACAATGTCATGGCTTTGAATTTGTCAAAAAAGGCTGACCAAAGTTGCAAAGGTGTGAGGTTATCCCAGAGAACAGCATTAGCCATTCTTGCACAAGCACAAAACTTTTCCTCAGTCTATTCCTGAGTCCAAATAAGAAATCAAGAATAACTCTTCTGCTTTTGTGCTCACAAGCAACATATTCATGAAAATAATGGTTTAACATGGTAGAGATGTCTGTGAGCCTTGTCCTGTCATGGCATTTGTCCAGTTTATATTGCAAATAATTGCAATCTCACTTAACTATCATTTTGCTAACCATCATTGCCTTTTGACCTCTCTCAACACTGTTTTCTTTTCTGAAAATCATCAAGCTTATACTGAGCAAAGCAGCAGTCTGCTTTAACTCCCTGATTTTCTCTCAGCTTTCCAGCTATGACATAATTTAGAGCAGCCGCCTCTAAAAATGTAGCAAGACCTTACACTGGCCTTGAATGAAATGAACTGAAGTCACATCAGTCACACCAATGCAAAATAAGCAAGAAAGGAATAAACCACGTAACCCAGAGAAATACATATTTTTTCTCTTCCAAAGCTATTGCTTAAAGGTAAACTCCCACAACTATTTATACTGCCTTGCATTCTCTGAGGTTCATATGGTTCTTAAGATTTTGATTTTAACATGCCTAATCTGGTGCTGAAGATAGTCCTGAAAGCAAGCAGGTAATTGATAGTTGTTTGAACAAGTCTTGAACATATTTGTTCTAAAATCCAACATTTCTCGTTGCTAAAGGTTATTTTTTCTGGCCATTTCGATTGATGCTAACCATCAAAATCTTTGGGGAATTGATGGAGGAGAGACTTATGTGTTGCCAGACCACAGATGAGCTCATAGCCACACAAGGAAATTAATTAATAAGGAAAGACTGAGATGCATTAGTTTCAGTCAATTTGCACATTCCAGGGATCACTAGTAAAGTAACAGTTATCATAATATTTTTTCTTTTAATATTTGAAAGTATTCAGACCACACAACTGAATCCTGCCCTACAGAATCTTCAAAATTCTGTGCTACAGGATGTATATGTGTAATTCCATTCACTTGTCTGGTAGACACATGTGCATTGCAGGGCACAGTTTGGCCCATCATTATGTTTTCCTAACATAAATTAACATTTTTCCCAAGCTACCAAGCCAAACACAACACTAACTACTGCCAGTATCTCTACAGTAAGATCTAAATATAAATCCAGTGGCTATAAGATGCTTACCATAGTGTTGTAATTTGGATCAATACTGAGCGCTGAAGAATCACTGATCTTTTTGGAATGCTGCCCATCATTCTTTGCTTTTCTTATAACATCATAAATGGGATTTGGAGGTTTCTGATCATGTAGAATTTTTTTCAGCTGATGTTCCATGCGTTGTGGGATATCATTAACTACTTCAAAAACCCCGAAGTCTGAGTTAAACTTAACTGGCTGGGCGAAAGTCTACAAAAGAAGTTTGGAAAGTTTATAACACTACAATAAGGGAAATATCTCATTTTTTAAAGTTACTTTTTATAGAATAGAGACATCCTTCAGAATGCAAGATAGTATTATGAGGCTTTTTTCTCTTGATTTTGACTCATTCTAGACAATAGACCGTTCTTTTTCATGTGCAAATTATAGATCCACTACACAAATTCCTAAAACACATAGTTTACAGTGACTTCAATAATTGTTCTGGCAGGAGACTACTTACCTCCAAGATTACAACTCCAGTGTCATTCTCACATTCATAACCTTAAACAGTCAAGGCTTGAAAAGAACAACAATGAAGCTGATTTCTAAAATGTGAGAGCATTTGAGGAGGATGAATCTGAAGACTGTCATGTGTAGGAAAGGCTTTTCCCCATGTTATTACTTGGAGGTCAAATATCTACCAACATCTATGGCCTGTAGCTAGAGATCATGCACAACTACATTAGTTGATTTAAAAGAAATCTTGAGGAGTATCCAAGACGTTTATGAGTCTGAGGATCTATATGACCAAAGCATATGAGCATCTCCCAGTACTGAGATGGAGGACAAGAAGACATGTCATGGTCAAGAACTGAAGAAAACAGGAGTGTCTAATCCTGGCCACATCCAAATCCAGTGCCAAGACCCTTCCGGGCACCATTCCAAACAGGCTCCCACCAGGTGTTTGTACAGTTGTCACTTCCCTGCACTTAGTAAGATTATTATATTATTTCAAGTACTGTATTTCCCATTTCCTTGAACTTTATATATCACAGTATGCATGCAGGAGCATATATATCTACACACACAGACATAATTCACATACATATTACATATATTGAATATAATATAAACGTGCTACATATAATATGGAAATATATTATAAACAAATTTCATTCTTCTTTACACCTATGTAAGTCCAAAATAACCACGTCAGTGTCAGCTATTTTGTTGCTCCTGTTTGAAGTTCCCTTGTTGATCGAGGTCATATAGAGGAATGTCCAAAATAAAAGCATGTGGCTGCAACATGTGCTTACAGCATCCCCTGTTTATCCCATAACTTCTCACTGCTGAGGCTCAGCCTGGCAAAGTGTATAGCATGCGAGAGCTTTAAGTATACGATTAGGGCCTATGACATCAGAGAGTCACTGGCCAGAGTTATGCATTGAATTGCATTAGTCCATTTAGTTACCTACCTTCAGTTGAAATCAAGGCTTGTTTTTGTTCTCTGACACCTCATGCCTCTTTTGGCATTAATTTTCTCCAGGGTATTCTGCAGGTTTTAGTGCTTTTCTCCAGAAGTACTGAACAACATTTAAAAGAAGCTTTTATGTGTTGTTTTATGTGTTCTCTGTACTCCATTCAGATCTCCTCCTCATTTGCTACGTGTACATTTCACTTAGTTACAAAGCTAATTTGGACTGCTATCAACTTCTAAGTGGTTCAACTTCTACCTTAATAACCTCCAAATATAACTTTTTTTTTTCCACGTGTTTTTAAGGAGGAATCAGAAGAAAATACACTAAGAGGGAAGGTGCTTCAGTCTCTCAGGATTTGAAATGCACTTTCTTGCAGAAGAAAAAAGGAAACAAAATACAAATTCCATAATCTAGGATTATGCAACTAGATAGGAACAGAGTATTTTAGTTACATGTTATTCAAATTGAAAACAAAGCAAAGATGCCATAGTTTATCACACATATCTACTTCTATTATATCCCTTGTCACTTTCTATAGATCTAGGTTTGTCAGTACACATTTTAATTAACTGAATGGAAAACATATGGCAACTTTAATGTAGTGAAACAGATGCCAGTGACAAGTTTTAAAATGTAAAGGGTATTGCTGTTTCGGGTGTCCAACTAGAAATCATTTATAAGACACGTAGTAATGGAACAAAAGAACACATAGTGACAGGTTAAGAGTATTAAGACTTCATATATTACATACTTGTCTGAAACAGGTGGTTCTGTCCAAAATGTTGAGGTTTGGACCAAGATGTAAGTTACCTGTCCCCAGGGGCAATTATTCCCCATTACCTGTCACTAGTATGATCATATCTGAATTACTGTATCCAGTTTTGTTTCCCCAGTACAAAAAGAAAGTTCATAAATTTCAGTAAGCCCAGAAGAAGACTGACAAGCTGGAGCACCAGCCCTGTGAGGAGAGAGGAAGGGAACGTGGCTTGTTTAGTTGAAGAGACAGCTCTGTGGGGACCTAACAGCAGTCTGACAGTATTTATAAGATTGCTGATGCAGCCAGGCTTTTCATGGAGGTTCATGGTGAGAAGACAAGAGTCGATGCTTATACACTGAAACAGGGGAGGTTTCCACTGGACATAAGAAAAAAATATATATCAGTAGGATAATTTTAGTGAGAACAGACTTTCCAAAGAGACTATGGAATCTATTACTGGAGGTTCCAGAATCCAAATGAAGAAAGTGATGTGCAACCTGGTCTGTGCACTAAAGTATTGAACCTGCTTTGAACAGGAGGCAAGACTACAGACCTCCATGAGGCCTCTTCCAGCATGAAGAGACATGAAGAGATCTCCAATTCTGTGCAACTCCCAAATTCTTCCAGATACACAGAACGTTTCATCGAAACATCATATGATAGCATTTTAGAACTTTTAAAGCCTTCCTGAGGAAGCGTATTTGACCAGCTCACTTGAGAAAACTAGAATGATAAACCAGAAAGCTTATATTGGCATAATGAAAGAAGAGGTAACTCATGACCTTCTTATTTCATCCCCACAAGAAAAATAAAAATGATAATGTTATGATAAAATCAAACAGGAACAACTACCAAAAAAAAAAATTAAGCTGATATTTTGTAGGAAACATTTTCCCAGTTACAGTACTGGACAGAGAGATTCAGTCAATACTCTCAGTATGTGAAAAGCTTTAGAACAAAACACACACTCTAAGCATTCCCACACATTACAAGCCACACACACACATACACAGAGAGAGAGAAAAAAAAATTAGCGAACCTAAAACCTTTCCCACAGAAGCCAAGTGCCATAAAACACAGTGTTTCACAGGACAATAATGGGAAAAGTTTACGGCATCACCAGTACTCTAGGTCACTGCAATAACAAGAAATCTCTTCTGTGAAGATGACTATGTTGTGTTAAGGACTGGATGGCAGCTTACACTATGAAAGAAAGGGGAAAAAAATTACTTGTGCCAATCTAATACACTAAGAAATGCCTCTGTTACCCCAAATTTGGCAATTTAGAGACAAGAAAAATACAATAACCAAAGACAAGAAGTATCAATGCATTCTTCCCTGCAGCCTTTTTTCAATTTGGGCCAGTTTTTGATCCTTTGAAGATAAAGAGGAAAAGCTCCCTAGCCAAATTATACGGCAAGATGTTTTAAGAAAAGAAAAAAATTAGTTTTGGCAGGAGCCTTGAAACTTGGGATTCATACATTATCAATTTGGAACAATAAATAGGATCAACAAGGATTTGAGAATACCGACAAGTAAGTCTACAGACTTTACTAACTATAATCCATGGGCAATTTTCCCTTTGGCTCTAGTATGACTGAGATTACTCAGTGCAGTTATTTCAGCTTCAAATAAAAACCTTCAAGCGAACAACAAAAACTGTTTTCACATTGTGGTACAGCAATACTTTAAAAATATAAACAATTGCCTGTATGTTTTTGACGGAAATTTCCTAGCTGTCATATGTACATTGAATATGGTTTCAGCTGAAGAATAAATAGAATATATAATTCTGAAACCTAGAGTTATACACTTAATTGAAGGGAAGGGAAATTTCCCTCAGTCCTCCCAAAACAAAACCAAAACAGCATCCATCACTGTGTTGCCAGGATATCAGACACATAAATCTTGCTGTTCTCTGCCTTAACACTTTTCAGATATACTTCAGATACAGCTAACAAATGTGTAAATATGCTCACCATCCATATCCCACCCCAAGTAATGTAGTTGATCCCAAGAGAAACAGGATGACCACAGCTTGGCTTCCTCCTAGGTTAAGGCCCTGAAACAGTGGGAATGAACCGAAATCTCATCCAGGAGTTTTGCCAAAACATCTCTGAGATTACTATATATGTATCATAAATAAAAGTCAGTGAGAATCCAGACCAGAAAAGAATTTGAGCAGCTCTAGGAAGTGCCTGGAAAATTCAGATTGCATACAGTCATATGGTCAGTGCCACATCTCCCACTGGTTTGAGTGAGTCCAGGATTTCCCTTCTGCTGATGAGTATGAAACAAGTTACAATCACACACCATCATCTAAGGGAGAAGAAAGGAAAATTATGGGTAAAGCCACTTTCAATAGGAAAAGAAGTTAGATTATTTTGCTTCCTTGAATGTCAAAGATGTTTCAGTCCTGGATAAGACTCAACATAACATGCATGTGAGGCCTAACTGATATAAAAGCATTTTTAAGGGAGGTTTTAATGGCACCAGCAGCCTCCCTCCACAGACATGGAAAACACAGGAGGAAATTGATGAGCATGTATTGTAGCCTCACAGAATGATTCACAGCCATCTTCAAAACAGAGAAGGGCTTGAAACGTGCAGTAGTGTGGATTTCCCTCTGCCCTTTCTGTCCTCAGCTACTCATAGGTCCAGCCTGATGTTATTCTTGTTAGTATCAGGTTTTCCAGGTCGATTCTATTATTTTCAGAAAGAGCAACAGGCCCATACTTTATTCCTTATGCTTTAATTGTTTTCCCTTCATTAAGCAGGTAGCTCCTGTTGGGCATGGGAGAAGCAAGTTGATATTAATGAGTTGGATGGAGACTTCTGACTTATATTTTTTCATTCCCGGATAAGCATATTCTCTGATGTTTTAAAAGAATCAAAGGTTTGAATTCTGGGGACTGCTGACAGCTCCAAGTGGAAATGTACATATACCAGTGCTTCTCATAAATTTTTCATTTCTGATTATTTACTACAAAAGGTGTAGCTCGTTTATATGTCATGGGACTGATTTCTGTGGCTGTATATCACTGGTGTACTGATAGCAAGAGCTCTCAGGGGATTTTTGTTTTATCTTTCCAAAGTATTTTCCTTACAAATTGTCTTCCTTTACAGCATGCAGATCTTTGGGGTACACCAGCACTCATGTCAAATTGTACCAAATATTATTATAACTTTATTATTTCTTAAAGGATTTTGTAAATCAAAGAAAAAAAAAAAAAAAAAAAGAAAAAAAAAGTCTTGCTATAGCAGGTTCCCAGTGATACAATTTTCCATACACCAGAGTTGCTTTATAAATCAATATAGAGACAGTCTCTTAAAATAAGCATATACTACCACTGATTTCTTGTATCAGGTCACACAACATTTTCAGTTTAACTTGTTGCCTGACAACTAACACACCTGGGTAATACTGTTTCTAGGCAACAACGGATAAGCACAACAAGAATAAAGCAATGGAATTTTCGTCAAAGTGTTCTGAGGAGTGGAGGGAAATTCAGAGTACAAAATATTCAAACCACAGAACCCAAGGTATTAATGGAACTTAATCCTCTGGAGGGTAAATCCTCAAGAAAAGATCAAAGAGAAAATAAAACCAATTATGAGAACATTACAAATAAACACAGCTAATACATCCTCTGTTTTCATGAACATATGTCAATAAATAAATAGAGACCATGTGTCATTTCAGAAACCTACCAAGATTACCAGCATAAAGCAGTGTTTACTCAGGACTGTCTGTGAACTCTTTGCTGTGAGCTTCAGAGCGTTCGGAAGGGCTGGGACAACTGCTGCATTTCAGAGCTGCTGAACTGAGCCAGGACTCTGGGTTGAGGAGCCCTGTGAGGCCAAAGAGAATGTTGGCTTCTACAAGATGGCCTGAAACCTGTACATATCCAAGGAGACCCAGAGACAAAGCGGGCTGAACTTCTTTCCCACTTGAGATTTTCTGTGATTTGGGGAAAACCTGAAGCATAGTTTCCAAATGAGCAGTGAAATGCATGGAGGATGGTGTTCCTGTGCTAAGAAAAACCTGGCATATGGAAGGAGTTTAAAGGCTATGTAGTTAGGCTTGGATTTATGCAGGTACCCTATAGCAGCTGCAGAAAAAAAAAAAAAAAAAGAAAAAAATGAACCTTCTCACCACACATTTTCTTCTATCTGTGTCTTTATCACTTTTTATGTTTCAAGAGCCTTGCAATGAGGTGGAAAGGTATAAAGGCTAAGATCTGAGAGAAGTCAGTATCGATGTTGTGCACAAAGCCCACATTCTGATAAAGAGTTATTTAATGCTTCCAGATTATATTTTCATATCAAAAAATGACACAGGAATCCAAGAAATATCCTAATGCTGGTAGCAGTTCTTATGAAGCAAGTTGCAGAAATTAGTATATCCTTGTAGTGCAGCATATTTGGCTGCAGTGGATAGGGAGGGCAAAAGGCTGTGGGGCAGTTCTGGGGTAGGTTGGTGAGAGGTCCCAGGGGAACTGTGAGAGAAACTACAGAAGGGCTGTGCCGTACAAAGGAGTAAGAAAACAGAGTAAGAAAACATGCAGAAACAGAGAATGGGGATCCAAGAGTACTAAGACAACACTGAGTGAAGTTGCCATGTTGAGGGAGGAGTACATGTGACTCATATGAGAGTATGGGGAAACAGCATAGTTGATGGGGAAAAGGAGCAGAGTATAGGGTTAAATATAGGTATACTGGTTATATATAGGGCACTGGGTGTGCTGGTCTAACTGCAGCTGGATCTGCACAAAGAATAGAACATAAAGCTGTGTCCTTTTAGCTGCAGGTGGGAGGAGAAAAGGAGAGCACCAATTTTGAGACTTTCACAGTCATGGAGAAACATAGAGTTGGTTCTTGAGCTAAAATATTTATTAATCACTGAGTACATTGCCAGAAGAACTCAAAAGAACAAATACTGGTTTTATTGGTGTGTTATGATACTGTAATAAAAATGGAGTTTTCATATTTTTTACATATTTACACATCTTTTTCATTTCCTATCCATAATATTTTGGTGCACTGTGAATTAAATACAGATATTTGCAAGAGAAAATTCATCCCCAGAAGTCCAGATTCTGTGTGATTTTCCCAGACACCGACAGTAAAGTTGAATAGTAAGAACTGCTACTGTTAGACGATAGACATATTGTGAAAGCCATTTAGCTTTCCAGTGACAAAATATTCTAAACTGGATTAACTTATTATTAGTAAGATGTTTCTTGTATTTTGCAAGGGATTTCTGTAAGGTGCTTACCGGAAGACTCAAAAATTCATTAAAGTAGTCCACAAGCATAGCATCTGTGGCTAAGTAGTCTTCCTGCAGAGACACAAAACCAGAAAACAAGGCTTATAATAATCTGTGCTAACATGTTTTGAATACACTGTTGCCTCAAACAATGTTTTTTTTCCACGAGATATGACATGTAAACTTTTGTAAAATGTCATTTCTCACTTTTGAGAATACAGTCATTGTATCGTTGTTAGATTCTAGGCATTGCACACCACTGAGATCCTCAACAATTTAAAAAACACATAAAAGGAAATGCCTTGCCAAGAAATGCACAGATAAAGCCTTCATGAACTCAGAAGCTTCTGAATGCTGGACATCTGCATGTTTACTTCTGAAAAAATGTGTCTAATGGTCTAAAAATGCCTCACATTATACCTTTCTCTCTCCCGTCAGGGAATGAGGGAAGTACAAACGCTCAGCAGAGCCTGCTTCCACTCCCACACTGCTGCTCAGAGATGCTTTAGGGAATAAGAGGGAGTTTACTGATCTATAATTTGGCTCACCAAGCAAGCAGTATGTGCCATAATTGCAATCTGACAGAACTGGGAAGCTTCCTACTGACTTCATCAAAATTGGGGCTGCATCTGCAGGTTTTTGTTTCTTGAATTTAAATGGTAGAAGACGACACTGGAAGCAAGTCTTTCTGCCTTACAGAAAAAAAACCACTTGATTTTGGATCACAGGCCCATGGTAAAGTGCAGTTGTAGTACCATTGGCCTAGGTATGGTAGGGTACCGATTATACTGGAGATTTTACCAATTATCTAACCAAAGCAATATGAAGTCAACAGAAAATTTTCCCACAAATGCCACTAGGCAGTGAATCAGATCCAGAAATCTCAATTCAGCAATGAACTAACAAAGAAATTCATTAGAAACACCCTGCAGTTTGCCATTGGTTTGGGAATACACAACTAGATGTCAAACTGGTAAAGATGAGCCTGAAAATTTCTAGATATGATCATACACTTTGTAAATAGCTCACTGTTTCAAAGGGCTTATTCAAAACAGAACATTTATTAACAGTACAAGCTGCTAAAGAATATGCAGGTAACATATGCTTTTTATTTGCCAGGAATATAATTCTCTATAGTCCCATATAACAGCAAGAAATATAAACACATTGAATCACTAATCAATAAAATGTTTATGATCTTACTAATGAAAGCTTTGCTACTTAACTGCCTCTATCTACAGACACAATATCCTTTCCTCAGGTATATATATATTTTTGGTGGTCAGCCTTCTTTTCCTCTAGAAGGATAATTGCACTTTCATATTTGAATATTATAGGTTATAGGGTCATATATACTGTGCTATTACTTTGACTTTTGGTGTCAGGAAACATTTTGTTTAATTTCTACCCACTCCATCTTTCCAGCTGCACTGTCAAAGTTATTACTAGAAGATGCTGTTTTATAATTGCAACTGGAGGGCAAGGTGTGTTAAATATTGTTCCATGACTGCAATTTTGATGATATGGTTGACAGCTTTGCTTTTGTGCAGTTGGTGTACAAACGTGGGCCTGCTCTCCATCAGTCTTCTAACATTGAAAGGAATTTTAAAACCTTTTTTGCATCTACTTCCTAGATATTTCATAGAAACAAACTGCACTAGCCCTCTCTTACTGCTGTCACAAAAAAAGCACAGAAACACAGAGATATTGGTTAAAAACAGAGGGGAAGCTGAACAGGGGTAAAAGTGGTAAAACTTTTTATAAGTTTGTATTTCACATTGCATCACAAATACCTCTCCACACTTGAAATATTATAATAAACCATGTCTTTAAATATCAAAATTTAAAGTTAATATAAACCCCGATCCTGCATAGAACTCTGGCAGCTTTGTGTCCTTGTGTAAGTTTACCTGGAGTCTAACATGGATGGTCATGTAAAGCATCTTTCAGAACCAAGGTTTAATGTGATGTAAATATGCAGTTAAGAAATGCTTTAATATACATGTACGCATCCTCATGTACGTATTTATATATGCTAAATGTCCATTACATATATATAGTTTTTCTCTGCATGAATTCAGATTGATTCTGATTTTATTAGTATCTGCAGTCTCCCAAAATGAATAGCAATAAACTGATACTTTGAAATACACTTATGCAGTTAGAGAGGCAACTGCAATGAAGAAGAGATAAATGCTAACTAAGCTTTGAGATACACGTTTTCATTTCTCATGAACTATAAGTCAAGTGCATCTACCTTTCAAATGGGAAGACAAACACAAGGGAGATCCTACAATGAGCTATGAGAAAAGGACAGGAAAGGTAAAAGAAGGAGAAAATGGGTTAAACTGCGATGTAGAACCTTCCCATTGATTGTTTCTTTGTTTCATCCTATTTCACTTTTCTTTCCATCTTCATCTTTATTCTCCACACTTTTCTGTTTCTCCCTTTTGTTGTTGTTGTTCTTTTCCTAATTATTTTCAAACTAAGTATTCTGTGATTTTTCCTTGTCTGGGAAAATTGTAAATGTCACTCCATACTTAGAAGAGACAAGAAGTGAGAAATCAGAAAGCAGTTTCCAAAAACTTTTCTTCTTTTTTTGCTCTACGGTTGCATGACAAAATGAATGATCAAGCCTTATAAAACGTACTTACAAACACTTCTTCTGTTATACACGGAGGCTCTGAAAAACAAAAATGAGACATTGCGTGTTGTACAAACAATACTATCAAGCTTATTTAGCTGCAATTACTGAACAGAAGCAAGTACTGAGGCATGACAATCTTTCTAGATATTCTAAAGTAAAATAATGTCACCTGAGGAAATAAAATAAATGCTAAGAAGATACAATAATGTTGACTGATGCACAAAACCATTGCAAGAATTATTAAAAGACAATGAAAGTATCAGTTAATGTAATTATTTCTCATATATCTGTTATCTGTCTGCTTTTCTCTGCAAAATTGATTAGTAGACTCTTGCTGATTTTAATGAAAATACAGACTTGCACGAGGCTCTGGGTGTCTTGAACAGCAAATAGTGTAAATCATAAGATAAAATTACAAAAAAAAAAAAAAAAAAAAAAATTTGGGGTGTTCTCAGACTGAAAAATCTCAACAATCTTTTCTGATGCCTCTTAAGGGATCACAGCTGTCTCTTCAGACTGATGAGTTTTGCTAGTCAAGCTTAAACTTAACAGCGAAAATCTTTCTCCTTTGTATCAGTGCCTCTGCACCTGAGGCAGTCACATGAGGGCCAGACTCCCTGTGGGAGACGGATCCAGCCCATTACCCTGCTCAGGAAGCATTACATACCAGTTGTAAGCTTCTTTGACTGCATGCTGGAGCTACGCACCAAAGGGCTCTCACACATCCCTGCAGGATGGCAACCTCATTTAGAAAGGTGAAATCCTTCCCTGCAGACCAGAAATGGAAGCTGCAGAACTCCTGGGCCTGGCTGCAGACTCCTGGTCTCTGCTGCGTCTCTCTCAGCAGGCCTGGGTTGCTATGGCACTGCAAACAACACGTGATGAGTTGAGCTGGTGCATGACCTGCTACTGCTGATGTGGAGCTCCCTGAAGCAGGCTCACATAACGGGTATATTGACTTGTACAGCCACAGAAGAGGTGTCTGTGATGTAGGAATTTGAGGCTATTTGAAGAAAGAGATTAAACACTTTTCTCAAGCAGCGTAAGCAGTTCTTAGTTCAAAATGGTATTCAGCCTTCTCATGTATTAGCAGAACCATTCAGCCAGGTGTGATTTACCTCTAAAGAAAATCTCAAACTGTACAACTAATGAGGAAATGCATCAAACAAGTCTGTATCCTTAGGCAGGCTGTGAGGCTTGATCACAGCTAACAAAGGAAGTTGCATCTATGGCAGAGAGCTTCCACTTCAGCCACACACGAAAAAAAAGAGGAGCTTGGCATTCCTCAGGCTGAAGTGAAACCCAGGTTGTTCCTGACATGCATCGCATTGTGATGTGCTGGATACCTCAGCTGCAGCCTTGGAAACAGCCTTCCCCACTGCTCCCATGGCCCCAGCTTAGCAGAAACCCAAAGGCAGCTACATTTTTGCTCAGTTAAGAAGATGTTGAGAAGCAGAAAAGAACCTACTCCTCTATTAGTGAGCTCAAGGAATAGAAGGGAAAAAATGATATTTCTAGTTTGCTTGAATAAAATTGTACATGAGGAAGGAATTCAAGCTCCTACGTGAGGATTTCAGTGGATTTTAGGTGTTCTGTAGCTGGGGTCTGAAGACTTCCTACTTAGTGATCCTAGAACTGCTTGAACTCTTACGGCACCTACATGTTGTTGTTGTTGGTTTTTTTGCATAGAAGTTCCCTCAGAGGTTCTACTGCCCGGAACAGTACTGATTCCAGTAGCTTGGTGTAAATGCCATTGGGATCAGTATGGGATGTATGTAAGTTACATAAAGGTCTTCTCTGAGAAGCTTAATCCATCACCTGTGCTCAAGAAGTCTCCAAAATGGACCACAACCTTTCTACTCACAGCAAACTCTATCACTTGTGCCTGCTTTCACATACGTAGAAATTTACAGTATCTCCACACATACTCTGCAGGTGTGGAAAACAAAAATAAAAACAAAAGGATTATTTTAATCGCTACATGGTGTTGGTGGAAGGCATGATCAAGTGAAAACAAAAGAAATCCATGTAGGGACTACAGCTTACAGTCCTGGAGTGGATAACTCAAAAACAGACAGCAAATCAAAATACCAGAATAATGTCTCTAATTGTCCCAGTGGAATGTGGTTAGAAGGCAGGTTTACCCTTTAGCATATTTTGTTATGTTTTGCTTTTCACGTAAAGGAAGAATAATGCCTCCAAAGACCTCAGAGATACTAAATAATATCATAGCCAAGATATGCACTTTAGCTAAAAGCTTAACATGTCTGGCAAATATATTGAACAGAAACAACCAACAAAATACAAAGTTTTGGTCTCACAGATTTAAGTGAGCTGCAGACAATTTAATTAGTGTGGTCATTATTCTGATGAAATATTGATCACTCAAGTGAAGCTCTCTCTGTGTAGCTTCTGTTCAGGAAGATGTGACAAACAGTAGGTTAATGTTCAATGAAATACATCTAGATATGTGATTTCTTAGTGCCATGTATCAGGGCATATTTTGTTGTGATTATACAATATTTCAAACTGGTACACCTAACATACATAACAAGACAACACAAAAAGCAAAGAGAAGTCTTTCCAACGGGTAGTAGAATTGCAGTGCATATGAAAATGCGTGGTCTTATAACTAAACTATTTAGTATGGTTTAAAATGTTAATGTTCAGTGGATGTTTCCTTTTCCCCTTGCCCATTTTTCTTTCTGATGTATGCTTAAATATAGGCTTTAGTTCTTAATATTCTCCTAAACTTACAAACTTGCTTGTATATTTACAAGAACAAACAACAATAGATGCATGAAGAATGCTTTCTTTTTTTTTTAATACAAAGTAGAAACCACAAGTCAGCTTAGATAGAAATGAAGTTTGGAAACAATTCAGTAAAAAACAAAAGTTCTCTTTCTCTCTTGTCATCTGGTATATTTCAGTATAAAACCCTCAGGTCTTTGTTCTCCTTGTAGTATACTTCAGAGATTGATTTTGGATGACGCTCATCAGGAAATACAGACTGTACTCTCTCACGGAGAACTTGTCAGCAGTCATTATCATTTACTCGTTCTCTTAGTTACCAACACACATTTAAATCAACCTGTGTGTGTGTGTCTGGAGAAAGAGAACCTTTCGTTCTTCATTTTCTGTTGCTAGTTAACCTGTTAAAAGCTCATCAGGTGGTGAAATTTGGATTTAAAGATTCAACTCATCTCCCCCTTTTTTCTTTCTCTACTCTTCTCCTCTTATTTTTCCTATCTGAAATAAATGTCTGCTTCAGTTTTCTGATACTAACATGTGCTCGATTCCTACCAATGATCACAGCAAAGTCATGAACATCTCCACAATTAATGGCATATAAAACTAACAGTACCATTAAGAGAAATGCAGATAGACATACAGATGTATCTCCGTTGGCAGCTATGAACCAATTCTCATTGACTTCAGTGGAAACTTCCCATCTCAGATGCACACACTTCAACATGTATTATCGTTAATATTTAACCACCTTTACAAAAATCCAGTCGTACTTAAAATTATTATTCTTTCTTCTTTGGATGATTGCCACATACATTTTAGGTTTTGTATCTGTGAAAGCAGCGACCTCATGTTCAGAAAACAGGTGCTAGGAAACTTGTTTAAATATTGACTGCAGGACTGCCAAAATGGGAGTTAAATCCTGAAGGGAAAGCATGAATTCATTCTCAGAAAGCTGGCCTTTAAATGCCTTGAATGATTCTATTAAGAAAATGGCAGAAGCCAGCTGTTGCAGCATGGCTTTTGTGCATTGACTCTGATAACAGGAGTTCATGCCACAGTTTAATGCAATTCTGGCAGAAAAAGAGCAGACACAGGAAGAAATGCTTACTAGGAAGATGAATAGACAGAATTCTGAAGAGAAAAAAAAAGTCAATCAATCCTAAAGATAAGCTTTTTCTTTCTCACCTAGACTAAGGTAGCAAGGGCTAAATAGTAAAGGAAGACATGCAATGTAACCTTCTATCTATCAACATTACAAAGCTTTTACTAGTGAACAAGACTGAAAATGCAATGTGAATCCAAAGACATCCACCTGTACGAAGGTCTCTGTTAGGATAGTCCCTGGAGAATAGTCCCTGACTCCTTCATGTCACCAGTGATCCACAGATTCCCCTAACAGTGTTATTCTGCCAGGATAAGATGTCTTACCGAGTTTAAAGCCTTGATTTCAAGTTTGATTTCCCTTTCTTAATATGGGCCTTAGAATAAGATAGAAAATACAAAGGTGTACCTGGAAATTAATTTGGAATTTAGTAGAACCACCTGGCAATTTGTGATACATTGTACCCTTATCTTGAAGGTGACAGCTACCTACTTTCTATCTACAATCATCCGAACACTTCAGAAATTTGCATTCACGTCTTCAGAGAACTGCTAAAACTTTAGGAGAATATTGCAGTAACTTTTCTAATTTTTGGATGGAGAACCAATACATGATTGAAAAAACCTATTCAGCAAGACTTGTGAAATTTGAAGATGAGTATAGAAATGAGTCATTCTGTGAGGGCAATATGAAAACCAGGAAAGAACTACTAGACCCATAGCTAATAAACCAGATAGATGATAAAAATTGTATGCTGAACAAATTTACAGCAAGAGTTTATTGCTAGCGACCCTACCACAGTTAATGTACCATTGTTTTCAAAGGAAACGCAAGATTAAAAAAAAAAAAAAAAAAAAACAACTATTGCAGTTATTTCTCTCAGTGGTTTTACTGTAACAGGATGTACCATGGATGAAAGATTGCATTGTTCCTGCCTATTCTCTATTTTTCGTGTAGATAAGCTGGAGTCATGGTTTGTACTAGGCTTTCACAGTGCTAGTTCAAGCTTTGCAAGTTTACCACCACTTCTCACTTATACAAGTAAAGGTCTTGACATTTTTTCCCTCAGTGTTATCTGTAGGTGGGTTTAAGTTGGATCAGTTCCTTGATCTCTGCTCAACAGGTGGCCTCGTCACCTACAGGTTTTATATGAAAGACGTAAGAAGCAACTTCAATAGACAGTGACAACATATGCCAATAATGCCACAACTATCCTTTGATAAAATCATTGCCTGGCAACAGGTAGCATACACCCAGTGAGACACAGTAAATGCATGCTGCTGAGTCTTGCTTTTACAAGCAAACAGACATCATAAAACAGCCCCTAAAGCCAGGATCCCCAGCTGACAGCTGAATTCTCCACAAGGGATATTATTGGTGATGCATCCAGCCTGTGGGTTCATAACAGCACCTCCCACTGACGACTGATCCATACCTTTCTGGATTGTACATCTTGTACAACTCTGTAAAAGGAAGTAGACTGGGAGACTGTTCTAGCTAGGAAAAAATCAGGAGGAAAGAAGGAAGATTTCATATGCATCAGCTTCCAGGACAGACCAGTGTCAACACAATAGATACTAAGTATGGTACAGTAATTATTAACCAATAGGAACTCCTTAGGATTTCAATGCTTCAGAAAAGCATAGGGTTATAGCCTTTTTAAATATATAGTTAAAAAATTATTCTTTCTTCTCCTAGACTTCAGAACACAGAACATATTACATTCCCAAATTCTCACTCCAGACTGCATCTGACAGACTTAAACTAAGAAAAAAATGTTGCCTTCCTGATGGCAGTTGAAGTGTCTTACATAGGAATACTTGCCCCATTCCAATTTTATTCTTTACAAAGTTAGTGTTTTCCCTTTCTTGTTCACCGAAGCCATCAGCAAATCAATTAAATGTGAACAAAATGCATACAATAAGATTTTTCCCTCTATCATTTTAGAATAAGATAGCTAGAGGATACACTTGTAAATTACTCATTTTGAGAAACTATATTAGATTTTATTACAAAAAACATTGTCTATATTTGAAAAATAGTTTGCAATAAGCCCAGAATGTACAGTTGTTGAAACTATCAGTTTTCAAATACTTCAACTGTGACACTTAATGAGACAGATCTTGCAGGCAGCACCGGGCTGCCATAGAGACTGCTGGATGACTGAAGCCCATGGCTGAGAGAGGAACTGAGGCTGTTCAGGCCAGTCTGCCCACTTACTGTAGGACCTGGCTGTGCACCCAGCACGGCTTCATCATGCAAAGGTGACCCTGAAGAAGCAATACCTGAATTTCTTCCTAGGATGCCACTCTTCTCCTGACAGTTAGAAGATTTGTGTATGCGTCTCCTTAGGACAGGAATTACAGCCAGCACTACTTCAAGCTATTCAAAACATTTTGTATTCCTAACGTTGAGCTGGTGTGTAAGGGTTAAAGCAAGGAATTAAAAAAAAAAAAAAAATTCTTCAGTAACAAAAGTCTTTGGTGCCCCCTTGTGATAAAATATTTCCATCAGCAGAATGCATGTATTTGAAATAGAGGTCTATTTTCAGTGAGGAAAGCAGTTTGACCCTCAAGATGAATTCACATTTCAATTAGATAATTGTGTAAATAATTTCCTAGAGTTAGTTTGTCATCTCGTTATCCATTCTTTGTTGCATTACATGCTCTATGAGAACTACAATTATTTAAACTAAAGAAGAAATCCATAACAGGAACTAAAATAATGAATGCACTAGAAAGCATTCCTGTTCAGAGCACACATCAGTATCCATACCTTGCCCCTCAGAAAATAAATTGTGCTTGTTGCTTGCCCATTTTGGATTCAAATATTTGAAAGATCTTCAACAGAAAGGCTAGAGAATAACTGCATCCCAATAGTACTCTACAAAATACATAGAAAGGATGAAAAACCGACCCTGAAATACTGATGTTTTGTGGGAGTGCTTTTCTGATATAATTTTTTTTTTCCCCCTGAAAGACAGAAGAGTGTTCTCAGTGCAATCAAGCTGTGTTTAAAAGCAGAAAAAGGCTACGATCTGTGTAGCATCTATCAGCCCCCACACCAGGAACGTGCACTAGATTCAAACCAGAGAAAAATACTAATTTTGGATCTCAGTGACCAATGTATTGGTTATTTAACCACCAAGTAGTGTCACAATTAAGCATTTCTAAGAGATGTTTTTCAGGCCCCGGATAATTTTTCCACACACACTTGAAGACTTAGGGAACTTTTGTTTGTGTCTTCTCAGGGAAGATGAGATTAGAGTCCTCCATTCAGTAGAAGCAATTTAGGATGACAATATTTTTGCTGAAGTGGAAAGACCACTGCAGAGCTGTTTTCTAATTATGCAAGAGTCTTGCAGCTCCAAATGATATATGTATTTTAGCTGGGAAGTAAGAGCAGAGACTAGATTAACATTTGCTAACTATCCACCTTTTGCCAGAAATCACAATTCTTCTAATACTTCAGCTGGCCCCAGCCATGTCACAACGCTTCAGCTTAAACAGTCTGTGGGATTAGATCTTCACTATAATTCAGAACTGAAGAAGAGCACAGCTTCCCATTCACCAGAAATTGAAAGTATCCACAGAACTAAGACAGTTCAGCAACCCTCCCACAACTGTTTTCAGACTTACGTTTATAATGCATGGGAAAAAAAGTAGGAGTACTTTTAAATATAAACTCAAATCTCCAAGTTAGAGATCTCTTCTCATATGAAGCTTCTAGTGTTCAACACCAAAATTTTAAGTTCATACAGAACTCCATCTCATTCATGTTTTCAGTTGAATAGTTGGTGCCTTTACTACATATCCAGCAGCACTCAACTCAATAAATCCTTACTAACATTTACATTTCCAAGTTTGGGCGGATTCCACTACTGTACAGACTTGGAAAAATTCAGAGTAAAGCATTTTATTTTTTAAAAGAGAAGTACTAAACCTTTTTGCAATGAACAGTTCAACTAACTGGAGCTCAAGAAGTCATGGAAAATAAAACTAACTTTGTTTTCATTTAACTGTAAAAAAACAAAGCAGCAGACAGATTTTGCTGAAGCATCTGACTAGTAATAACAACATGCCATTTGTTTTGCATCAAAAAATCCTATAAGACTCACTATAAAGAATTAGCACTTACAGATAATGTGAACACAGAAAACACTAAATCACTACAGGACTGAAGTAGAGAAAAAAATCCTAGCAGTAGGAAATATTAGGCTACAACAGGTTAAACATCATCACTGGGAGTCAAGTGAATGGGGCCAAAGCCTTTTCAGTGGTGTACAGCAACAAGGGGCAACAGGTAAAAACTGGAATGGAAAGTTCCATGCAAACATGGAGAAGGAACTGCTTTATTGTGAGGGTGACAGAGCACTGGAACAAGCTGCCCAGAGAGGACGTGGACTCTCCTCTGGAGATATTCAAGACCCACCTGTGCTGTAGGGATGGCTGATATTCAGTGGTCCCCTCGAACCCTTACAATTATCTTAATATTCAGTAAGAATTTATTGAAGAAACTGAGATATTTTCAATAATTGAGAAGAATGTAACTAGAACGTGACTAGTGTAGTAGTCACTAGTCACCCAGCGAGTAAATTGCAAGTGTGCAGAAGCCATATAAAAGAAATATGACATAGAGTGTGTATGAGTCCATCCAAGCATTTAGGGGAGAGAAAGGAAAGCACTAACATTATTCAAGATCTTGAGGTGGTTTTACCTGGAATACTAGCTGCATAGATTCAAAGAATAGATTCAAATGGAAATAGTGAAGAGTCAGTAAGACAATCAGAGAAACAGATGCATCTAAAAGATTAAATTTCAGGTTGTTTTGTCAAAAATATAAAGGGTGAGAGGATATTTGTACTATATAATTGTAACATTTGGGGAAAAAGTTAAGGAATAGATTTATTCAATTGGTATTTTAATAGCAATGCTGAAAAAAAAAGGCAAATGGTTAAGTGACTAGTAGAGCAATCTGGAATAGATCTTCAATGTAAAGGTAATTAGACAAGGTTCTATCCAGTTTTAAGACAGAGCTTGGTAAATTGACATAAGAGCTTGGCACTAGACTGCAGGAAGCAGGGCTCCCTTCCTAATCTGACATTTGTGTTTCTTCACATGCCTATGAAGACAGAATGAAAAGGAATTACTTCTTATATTAAAATTACCCTGGATTGCCTAAAGTATACTAACAAATAACCAATATGTGGAAAAGGAAAATAATCTGACAGATGTTTCTGAGCTCCTTACTTTAATGAAGATAGAGTTACAGTGACAAAACTTAGTAACATTTTTTATTATATAAACAACTCAAAAGATTTATAACAATTTTACCCAAGCTCCATGTCTCCAAGGAATGAATGATCAGAGACTTAAGTCATTTCAATTTCCCTCTCACAGACTACTTGAAATTTATGGTTGCTGCTCTGCAACAGAAAGATTTATGAAGTATGACTGCTGAAGCAAGACCTTTCAGCAGCAAATGACCATTTCTAAGAATTCTTTTTTAGAATTTAAACCCACAGCTTCAGGTCAAATCATCACCTTCAGAAATCTAAACACATTTCTACGGACATCCTTTGTAGGCAGTATCGCTCCTCCCACTGCAGACCATGCCTGTCTTAAGAGAAATGGGAATGGCAAAAATGAGTTTTTCAGCAGTACATAAATTATATTACACATTAATTTTAACCTCATTATCCATGTCTTTCAGAGTGAAAGATAATTCACTCATTTCTTTCCCAAAACCTTGTAGTAAGAAAAAATTCTGGAGCTGGAGAATAGGCAAAACATTTCAGGAAACTCCTGACGATTATCATCCTATTGCTTCTACCTAAGGACCATATTTGCATCCTTCTTCTCTATGCTGGAAAGGAGTGCTAGCATGTGACAAACCTTAGTCATTAAAGCTGCAGCAGTACTGAGCAAATACCAGGTTAAGAACTCCAAGAGTTAATTCAGCCAAGTAGGAAAAAGATAATGGGCATCAATCCCTTGACACCCTGAAACTATTTTATTTTACAAAGCACGAAACTATGTTCTCCTCTGTTCTATTCAACTTTGAATTTTATATTTCAGTGGTACCTGATAGAGACTAGTGTAGGAATACAGCTCATGTATAAAGAAAAATATATGTTAATAGGATGTCAAGAACTTACTTCCACTCTCTTACCCTGAAGACTTCATATGCATCAACAATTTCTTTCACCCAAACTGTCAGAGGCTACTCGGTAATTATAACAGGCCTTCTGATCCATAAACATTATCCTTTAGCCACACAGTAAGTACATCACTATGACATTTCTCCCTTCTGTCAAGGCATAAATATAATTAAAAAAAAAATTAATAAATTATTGTGGGGAGAGAGGAGTATTACCCTTAGAACGGAATTACTAAGAAACTCATTTCACCTGAACACAGAGCACTGCAATATTCATTATAAACCTAACTGAATAAGAGGCACTTGATTCAAGGAGAGATTTTCAAGAAAGATCCAAGGAAGGAAAGAAAAAATTAAATATCCTAAAGCAGTAAGAAAAAAAATTGTGAAATATGACTCAAGTAATTTTTCCTCACAATGTGCTACTTCTTGGATGGACACTATGGATGTCAAAGATACTACTTTAAAAAACAAAGAAGGGGCTATACCAGAAACAAATTACTAGCCCTATTTTCACTGAATTATTCAGATTTAGCAAATGCAAACTCTTTGTACAAATTCACATAGATCTTATCAGACTTTATCCCTCTAAGTGAAAGCATACTTAACAAGTGATTCTTAAACCAAGCTCCTATATAGCTCTCCACCCAAAGGTGGATGTTTGAAACAGGCACACCTGGTTCAGAGCTACTTTGAGAAAAACTACAACCATTTTCAGCTCCAGGTTCCATCCTCACGTATTTCTGAATTAGACCGTAATACTTCATATCAGAATGGTGAGTTAAATCTCCTTGCCACCTGTGATAATTCTCCTATCAATTTCAAGGATACATTTAAGGGTCCATTCTTTCTCTTTTTGCTAGACAGAGTAAAGTGCAATAGCATTTAGCAAAGCAAATGTAGCAATGGATTCATAGCAGTATGACACATTTATTCTGCACTGCAGTTACTACCATCCCAACAACGCTAATCCAAATGTGATTATTACAAAGTTACAAACTATATGCATTCAGAATCTTAGAGGAGACCTTATTGCTCTCTTCCAGTATCTGAAAGGCGCTTACAGCGAGAGCAGGGTTGGCCTCTTCTCACTGGTGACAGGTGACAGGACGAGGGGAAATGGCCTCAAGTTGCGCCAGGGTAAGTTTAGGTTGGATATCAGGAAACACTTCTTTACAGAAAGGGTTGTTAAGCACTGCAATAGGCTCCCCAGGGAGGTGGTTGAGTCACCATCCCTGGATGTGTTTAAAAGCCATTTGAATGTGGTGCTCAGGGACACGATTTAGCAGAGGGTTGTTAGAGTTAGGGTAGTATGGTTAGGTTGTGGTCTTGATGATCTTTAAGGTCTTTTCCAACCTGAGCAATCCTATGATTCTTGTGTAACACAGCTTTCTACCTAGGAATTTTATCTTCATATCAGTTTAACTTGTAATAGAAACTAGCAAAAATGTATGAAATATACAGTAGCTAAATGTGTATATCTAAAAATGAAAAATTAACCAATCTAATTAACTTTCAAATAGACTTTGCACGCAAATTTCAAAACAAAACAAAAAAAATATTAAATGAATCAAATAATTTATGTATTTGCTCATTTGCTGTTGCCTTCTCTGTAATAACTTGCCGTTCTACCCAAACCAAAACTGTACGGAGAGAATTTTTTCTAGCTTGCACCAAAATCCTTCCCAAGCTGTGTCCTGAGAATAAATTTTATAAACGTATATATATGTATAAATCTTCCAGTTCAAGAGCTACCAGACTAACCACAGGCAAGAATAATGCAAAGGTTTAGCAGAATGCAAATGAATAGAGTTAGAGCACTGATAATTTACTTAAACATTATTTTCTGGCAGATATATTGAGTTGATCTCTTCTTTAATGATATCATCCTTGGTTATTAAGGTGAGTACTAAAACTTTTGCATTTTACCAACCATGCTGTTTCATCCTCTTCCAATACTATATGGAGCTAATATCCCAGAAGCCAAGTATGCTAGAAGGACTAACCAAATCACAATAGTTAGAAATGAGAAATAGGAAGTTATATCTCCAGAACATCTTAAATTAGCTGCATTGGTTGGTGCTTTTCTACTAAATCAACAGATAATGTGGAAGGAAAGAAGTCTGAAGTTGCAATTCATTATTTTTAAACTATAAAAGGACATAGGAATAAATATGAGACAACTACAAGGTAAGATAAAGTATGCATCTTATAAATTACTTGAAAGCCCATTTTATCAAGCTATCTTTTAAATACAGCCTAATGCTAAGGCTTACCTGCAAATACACACAGTGAAGTTAAAGTCTCAAACAACACATGGTCCAAAAACAAATAAAAGAGAGGAATGAGGGGAAGGAGGGAGGAAACAGTTGACCACAAACACCCCGAAAGAGGCTTCTGATAAAAAAAATCTCCATGAAGATGGAATAGTAAACATCAAGTATCCAAGTAGAAAAATACCAATTGGGGAAGTAAACTGAGATTGTATCTCCATCAGGTAAGTAGTATTGTCTTCTGTTGTCAGGATTTACTCAAAATTTGATGTCTGGGAGGAAGATTGAATTATTTTTCTGCAGAGGGTCGATATGTTTAGCTCAAGTACAAAAATCAGTGAATTTTCTTTAGTAAGTCTAAGAGGGGACAAAGGATAATTTCTATCCTTTAATTCAAGTAAAAATATGAAGATGATCAGTATCTGGAAGCTGAAGTAATACCTCACTAAACACATAGCCTAAGTTCACAACAATAGAGTGATACAACACCTTCTTTAGATATGTGATATGTACTGTGTCACTTGCAGTTTTCAAGTAAAGAAAATCTATAAAGAACAGTAGAATCAGTCATCAATGGAGCAACACCTTGATCTAGATTACTCTTCTACTGACTTGCACCATGGAGTCTAAGAACAACAGAATTACTATTCTAATTATGCAAACAAAATTCAGACAACTAATACATTCTTTCTGAGGTATCACCATTTATATAGGTAGAAGTATTTCTATCATATATACTTTAAAGGTACAACTTTTAAAGCAAATATTTTCAAAATAAGTGGACAATAAAGAAATTTCCAAAAACATTCTTTAAAAAAAACATTTTCTTTAATTTGTCATTAAGACAAGAATTGCATTTTTAAACACCTATGAGATGCTGTAAGCTAGATATTGAAGAATACATTTAAGATACTTTATTGAATAATTAAGATGTTAGTAAGTGCTTAGCTACTACATGACAGGTAAAACAAAACGTTTTAAAATATTCACTTTTTTCAAAAAGAAAATGCACTGAATTAAGATATGTACATGTGAAGTTATCTTGATAAGCAAAACTACATCAAATTAGACTTCCAAGATGTCAGTACTTAGGAAGAAGGGAAAAAAGAATGAAATGTAAGGACTTGCGTGCCTTACAAATTTAGAGTCTTTTTAAATTTCTTTTGCTTTGGGCACTTCCTGGAGGAGCATCTTTTTTGTTCTTCTGTTTTGCTGATAAGCTATTACATTCTTTAGATCCATGGAAAGCACGCAGACATAAAATACAGAACTCAAATGCACAGGCCTCTCTGCTACATAGCCCCCATTTCTTTACCAACTGATACTTAGCAGGATATTGACATTTTGGACAGGGTTTTAGAGCTTCATCTGTGAATAGAGTTTTAGCAACCTGTAGCAAAAGGAGGGAGAGAAAAGTAAGTTAGTGCTCATAACTGAGAATTTTCTTAGAACTGAAAGTGACAAATTTCTTGGCTACCTACTTTTATGTATTCTTCCTGTCTACTGGTTGACTGGGGAACAGAACTGCATCTCCTGGGTGTAAGTTCAGTGTAAGAGGGTGGTGTTTGCAGTACAGGAGTTCTGGCTTGAGCTTGAACTGGCCTTAGAGCAGATCTGTTGAGGACGTTAAGTCTTGTGGCAGCATCTTCAGCTTTCAATAAGTATTCCTGAAAAAGTTGATAATTATAAGGGGGGATGAGAAGGAAGAAAATCAGAGCTTTATTTACTTTAGAATGTTTTTGCTACTTAAGTTTTCTCCTCGCAACACCACAACAGAGTATGTACAGCGCATGTATTTCCATCAAACATTTGTATTTAGTAAGGAGACAAGATAGGAACCACTAAAAATAAAGTCCCATGAGCAGGGTAAAAAAGCCAACAGCCTTTAGCACTTGATTACCTTCATATTGGTCCTCATGTTTCTGAAACAGAATGCATCTCAAAAGCAATCACAAATCTACCAAACATAAGTTTTGTCACAGCTAAAGCAATATTACACTGAAGCATTGTGTGCACACATGGAGAATCTCCTGAAAATGCATATTTATATAAATAATACATTTAATTTCTAGAAACCTCTTAAGAACCATCTGTATTTCCCTCTGATGGGCACAAGTATACCATGAAGAAGCTACAATACTAGCAGCTCTGAAAAATAATTGGGAAGTAGTACAGAATTCTAATGGACTATAGACTAGAGTGAAATGAGAAATACCATGAAATAGAGGTATTAGAAGCTATTTTAAAGATCCCAAGCTAGAATCACTTGATGAAAATATGCTCAGGGTGTAGGGGAAGGAAATCACATGGTTTAAACATTAGTACTCAAACTAGGACCAGATGAAAAGCAATAAAATCAAAGCAATGACATTCTCCTGTTAGCATGCTAGAATTATTGCTATCAGCTACCTCTAAAAAGTTTACTGCCCCCTCTATCTCAAATACTTCAACACATGGAAAAAAAACCAAAAACATTACCTTTGAGATAAACCTTACCTCAGCTTCTTCTTTCAGCTGTTTTATGTATGACTTTCTCCTCCTATCTGCTCTTTTATCTTGTACAATGATTTCACGCCAGTTTTTGCTTACCTTCCAAATGCTGGAACAAATGAATGAAAAGTTATCCACTCACAATTTTTCAGGGTGTGACAGAAAACAGCATATGTACCTTGTTAAGACTTTCACATGATTTCACATACTATTTTTGTCATTTTATAGAGTACTTCTATATACTACAGAAGACCATTGCATTGTCATAAAACAAACTTCACACATTCTGCACCACTGAACAGAACACACAGAAGAATCTAGTGAATAACTGCAGTATAAACAGCATAGCACATCTTTGGCTCACCAAATTAAATAAGTTTCTTCCCACGTAAGCCACTTAATATTGCTCCTCAACTTACATTTCTAAGCATTAAGTATTCTGAAAATATCTATGCCCTGATACTTCTACCTATTCCTTTTGTAACACACGTGACATTCTTGATTTCTTTGAATTAAGTGACAACTTCTACTGATTTCAAATAAATCCAGAACATTAAGCAATATTCTTTAAGCTCTTTTGTCTTTGTGCTTAGAAATAACTGTGGAAATTAAATATGCAAGAAAAATGATTGGGAAACTTGTAATAAGAATAACTGACTTTCTAGGTTTGAAAAAAATGTCAGTGTCTTAAAACCTACAAGTAGTGTGACAGTTTTAATTTAATCTCCCCTTTTATTTTTTCCTGTAATTCCCATATACAAAGTATTATTAGAACTATGTAGAAATAACCACTTGGTTACTTGTGACAAACCTCTTCTAATTTCCCCTAAATTACACCAGAAAAAAATATTGACAATTCCCATTATTCCAGAAATTACCCTAATTTATTCACAGAAACATTTTCAAAATTTAATGGAATAGAGAGAGAAGGCAGAACAGCAGTAGTACCTACCTGCACAGACTTTCCACTGTCAAAGCATCTAAAACAATAGCAAGAACATGTTTTAAATTTCTGTATTTTAATTCAGTTAAAATATCTAATTTTTCAAGGCCCATTTTCTTGCCAATAAGTCCAGCAAGAACATGTTTTAATGCAACTATTTGTGTTCCATCAGCATTCTTTGATATTTGATTTTTGTCTGATCTTTGTCTTTGCAAGCAAATTTCATGGACTACTTGCAGAGCTGGAGTTCTTGAGAGATCTCCGTAATTTACTGCTGAATCTTCACTCGTCTGTTCCTTTAAAACTAATCCATGGTCTTCTGTGACAAAGCTTCTTTCTTCCACTAACATACGTGCTGAATTAGGACTGCCATGATGGTCTTCTGTCTCTGACTGTGAGCCCTGTTCCCGAAGAGTCGATAACCTTCTCACTCGTTCAATTTTTCTTGCCTTTTTTTTAATATCCAGAATTTTGGAACCTTCTTTGCGTTTTCGAAAGCTCTCTTGAAAAGAACCCTCATGATCAGACAACAAGTCTCCTGATTTGTCCAGTTGAAGTGAATTATATCCGCTATCCTCAGGTGTTGAAATATTTGGGTAACTTGCCAGCTTAACAGAGGAATTGTTTCCATCGCACAGTTCAAAGTTGAAGTTCTCTACAAGACTATCAATAGAATTCAGGATCTTGCTATCACTGGCCTCGGGTAACGCACTGTAAGTAGGAGTCTGAAGCAACCCTTCACTAACACTTGTAAGGACACTCTCACTGAAATCATTAGTGTTACTAGCAGTAACATCCTTACCCTCAATTGGAGAAAAACATTCTGTTTCCAGCAATGAGGGATCCTTACATTTGGACTCATCTAGAGTAGAAGTCCTTTGTTGTGAAAAGGATAGTCGCCGTTTTGGGCAATCAGGACTAGAGCCCTCAGTTTTTGCAGTGCTACCTCTCAGGGTGTTGCAACTTTCATCTTTCAAAGAGTCTGAAGCAGTTTGTGACAGTTTTTCTTCAGAGCTCAGAACAGAAGGGAATAGTTTTTTCCTGCTGCTCCCTGAAGAACTAGCTTGTTTTTCACAGCTTCCTACAGCTGCACCAGCCTTAGATAAAAGCAGCCTCCTGCGTAACGAGGAGCCTTTTCTACCCGCTTTTGGGGTTTCAAAAAAATATGTACTCCTATTTGCTTCTCTTCTCTCCGATAAGGAGATAGAATTCATTTCATTTTCAATAGATGACACAGAACAGAGGTCATTTGGATGAATATGGTCAGAATGCTCTTGTGGCAAAGATAAACTTGTTGCTCTCGGTGTTTCTTCATGTTCTGCATCACAATCTTTTAATGACTCATTGCATCTGCTGTCCAGAATTACTGAAGTGGAACGAGTGTCTTTAAAACTGGAGCATTTAAAACTGCTGCTGGGAGACGTTAACCTATTTCTTTTAATAATATTGAATGTTACTGAATGACTATCTGACATCTTCTGCTTTGCACTTTAACTCTGTAAATGAAGACAGCAGTGTTATTTCTGAAACAAACAATGAAAGTAATCACCAAAAGACACCCAGAATAGTAAAAAGAAGCCTTGTATAGATCTACCAATACATGTTAAAAAAAAGTATTTTCATTAGTCTGAATAGAAACAGTGCTTATACGTGAGTACAGAGATAAACTACAGTAAAGGATGTTGTTAGAATGATCAACTTCCCTCTCATTCCAACAGGATTGAATTTTTTTGTTATTATTTTTTTTTAAATCAGCATTATGTTATTGGTTCATGAAATCACCAGCAGTAGCCCTCAAGAACTAGCAGAAGGTCTGATAATATATTAATTAATGAGAAAATACCTTTTACATTAAAAAAAAAAAAGAGACGATTAGTTGTGAAGAGACAGGTCTACAGTTCTCCCTATTGTTTAGCTCCCACAGTACGCAGACAATAAAATTTGACCTTCAGGTACAAAGCAGACAACATATTCTCATCTGCCTTAATATTTAAATGTTATTTTGTAAGGGTGTGTGTTTTCACACAGCTCTGTGGATAAACTAAGCGTTCTGAAGATTTATGCTTTGGATATCGTCTATTGATTGTCCATACAGCCTCTCACAACATACATACGAAATTCAACATAAACTTAGCAAGTACTAAAGTTTTCAAGAGCTACTATATGTTCTCTCCCCATCAAAAAATAAAAAATAGTTGATGCATGCATTTAAGTAATAATTGAAAGTATACACAATGACTGATTTTTGCCATCCAGTAATGTGGAGTTTTACTTTGCCCCAAATAGCAATAGTTTGCTGCTTTATATACACAAGATATAATAGCCATAAAGGAGATATTATGAATAATGCTATTATGGGGTGTGTTCTCACAGGAAGAAAAAAAAATCAAGAGTCTCAAAGTTTGAAGCAGGAGATTTCAGTGGACTGTTACTGGCCTCAAGAACTGGTATCTTGGAATAAAAATCTGGAATTTATCACTGAAGTTTTAGACCAGACAAAACTGGAATTTTTATAGGTGGCTTAAACAACAAACATTAAGATATTGCTATTAACAGCACTGACCTAGTCAGGAACTAAGCCACCAAATATAGCTGAGGCAAACCGAAACTCCTAGGGAAAGAAGGGGGGAAGAAGTTATCCTGTGATGATCTAGAGTCAATTTTCAAATGATGAAGGCACTCTGTAGGATCACTGCAATGATCATAGAATCACCAAGGTTGGAAAAGATCTTTAAGGTCATCCAGTCCAACCATCCACCTACCACCAGTATTTCCCCACTAAGTCATGTCCCTTAGTACAACATCTGTACATTTCTTGAGCACCTCCAGGGATGGTTACCCAACCACCACCCTGGGCAGCCCGTTTCAGCACCTGATCACTCTTACAGAGAAAAAAAATTTCCTAATATCTAACTTGAATCTCCTCTGGCACAAATTGAGGCCATTTCCTCTAGTCCTATTGCTAGCAACAAGGAAGAATAGGCCAACACCCACCTCACCACAACCTCCTTTCAGGCAGTTGTAGAGAACAGTGAGGTCTCCCACAGCCTCTTCTTCTTCAGGCTGAACAATCCTAGTTCCTTCAGCCACACCCCATAAGAGTTGTGCTGCAGACCCCTCACAGCTTTGTAGTCCTTCTCTGGGCATCCCCCAGGACCTCAATGTCTTTCTTGTAGTGAGGGGCACAAAACCAAGCGCAGTACTCAAGGTATGACCTCACCAGTGCTGAATATAGACAGAAAAACACCTTCCTGATCCTTCTGGCAACACTATTTCTTATATAAGCCAGAATGCCATCGGTCTTCTTGGCTACCTGGGCACACACCACTGGCTCGTGTTCAGCCAAGTGTCAGCTAACACTCTAAGGTTCATTTTGTCTACACAGCCTTCCAGCCATTTTGTTTTGTCATCTACAGTGAGCAGATTGCAATGTCAGTCCAGAGGACCACAACACTTGAGAACAGACTGTGAGAACCCGACATAAAGGTCTGTGAAATCAGACTGATGACAGTATGAAACAAGATAGATTTAAAACAAAGAATGCACCTAACAGAAAAGAATTTTTGCAGAAAAGAAATGAGAAAAGGAAGACAAATTTGGCCTGGTTCTTTTCCCATATACCTCTATAAGTACAATATTTTCACCTTACTCTAGTACCTCACCTTCACACTTGCTTTTCACTCATTCCTTGGATACAGACAAGCTATACACTCACTTAACAAAATGAGAATGGTGGAAATTTGAAATACTACAACACAAAATATATATTTTGTTTTTAAGTAGCATAAAATTGCAGGGATAAAAAGGGTTTTACTGTTGTTGGAATGATCAGAACGGCAGAGTTAAAGAAAAAGCAGCGTTGAAACCTCCAGCAAAAGTGAAAACTACAATGTTAGTGGGCCAACATCCAGCAGGAGGAGCCTCTGAGCTTCCTATATTGATTGTCTCTTTTTTTTTTTTTTTTTTTTTGTCTGAAAAATTACAGGGAAGCCACTGCAATATGGACAGAGCAGACATTATCAACTTCAAATTCTTTACAACAGATCCAAGTTTACACCTCAGTTTTTCCATAAACATTTTCCTCCCAGAACGTATTATTTTTTAAAGTTGAAGTTTAATTAAACACTAGGTCTTGTTTTACAGATCTGCAGTACTAAAAGGAGAGACTTTCTGATCTACTGGACATATACCAATATAGAATGGCATACTATTTATACTCATAAAAGATACCTAGTAAAACTCTTTAAGAGTTTACTGTTTTATACGGCAGTCTCATCAGGAGAAACATTTGATCTACCAGTTTTGATGCATAAAACCAAGCCTTTCCTACTTGAGGATCTTGAAGTAATTGCTGAAAGTGTTAGGCTCCTTTTAGGCATCAGGAAACAGACAAGCCAGGAAGAACAGACTGGTCGCATAGCAAGGATTTATCAAGCCCGTTACAGAGGAAGGAATAAAAGGCATATCTTCCCTTTCAATTTCTCTAATACCTTTTTTCAATTCTGTAGTTTTCAAATTGGCCCACAGGTCAACAGCAAACTTTCTGGCACTTTTCAGAACAAAGTATTACATGTTCAGAGACCCAAACTAAAGTAAGGACTGGATTCAGACTAGTCTTTGAATAATATCTGACACATCTAGACTTAAAAGGCATCCTAAAATGGAGGCGAAAAGAATGTTGTTTACTGAAAGGCAATGTAAATTGCACCTACACCACAGACGTGAGCTCTAGAATGGAGTTACCCTGATCTTGATTCTAACTTACATTCCTTGGTAATGCACACTGTACAAACCTGCCTCTAACAAAATGTTTTCAGTACTTTTCGTCACTGTCCATCCTGTTAACCTAAAAGATAAAGGTGAAGCTATGGTGATACAGGACTACTACTTCAGATATTTCAATGGAAATCACATTTGCAATAAAACTGACTTTATTTGAAGTCTCTGCTCTTTGAGATCCCAGATCTAATGCCATCGATATCTTAGTTCAATCCTTTCTGTCAGACGGGGTTAACTTACCCTAATTTGTGAAGCAATTGGAGATCCTCCACAGCAAATGTATTGAACGCAAAGTACTATTTAATCCCTTACCGACAACCTAAAGTGAGACGGGGCACGAGTAAAAAAGAGAGACGTACAAAAGAAACGTTACCAAGAAGTGGGATGACAGCTGAGAAAGTTTCCCCTCGGTCTACACATGCTTTCACTGTCACATTCACCTACCAGCGATGAGGATAACTGATGCTACCTAGGGAGCAGTGTCGGGGTGAGGGGGTTCTCTCAGTCACCTGGGCTGCTGGACACGAACACGCAGCTTCACCTCCTTATCTAGCACACCGCTGGGCAGAGAAAACCGACCCCAGAGGCCCCCCACCACCGAGAGCGGCCGAGGAGGTCGGCGGGGCTCTCTGAGGAGACGAAGGGCGAGGCTGCCCTCCCTCCCGGCCAGCTGGCTGGAGAAGGCGGGGATTCTGCCGCCTCCGCAGCTTGCCGCCCGGCTTCGGGGCCCGTTGCCCTTAGTGAGAAGCCGCTTCGCTTCTCTCCACCCACACCGGCTCCTCGCGTGCGGCCACAGCCGCTTTCCCTCGCTTGGGTTTGAACTGCCCGCCTTTACCAACCGCTCTACGCTGCCGCCCCAGGGGAGCGGCGCGGCTCTAAGGCGAGAGCAGGGCGGGGGGCGGCCTGAAGAGCGCTGCCTCTAGGGATAGGGACGGCAACAGCTGCGCTCCGCGTTCTCCTCGCACTTTATACTCCAACCCCGCGGCTTCCGCCGCTCCCAGCCCTCCATAAAGCGCCCCGGTGCCGCCCGTCCCGTTCTGCTGCTCCTCTCAGGAGCCGGGGTGAGGCGTTCCCGCTGCTCAGAGCCGCTTAGCTCCTGTGGGGCGGGCGGGAGGCACCTCCAGCGGGTAGCCCGAGCCTTCACAGATAGAGCGTCATCTGCACCACGATCTTTAAGCCTGAGTTGTAATGGCGTTAATTAATTCACGTCCATTAGTTTATTTGTAACCGACAACTCAGGGGCTAGAGGATCACACACAATTTCTGTTTTTCTTTCCCAGAAAGCTTACGGCTTTCTTCCTCCGCCAGAAACCGTGTGAGATGAAGCAGGCTTTAAATCGTTGGGCGTAGCTCTGGGAGTAACGCCTCCGTCCAGGGCAGAAAGCCGGAGGCTTTCCGTGAAGACTAAGGCTGCGCGGGGCGGGCGGGCTCCATCCCCCGGCGCCCCCGGGCCGGGGGCAGCGCGCGTTGCAGAGCATTCCCTGCCCAGCGGGGGGAGCGGGGCGTCTTCGTGTACGTGTCGTGCGACCGGAGGATACCTGTAACGGGTAAAAAGATTAGGGATTTTGCCATGTTTCCCCATTCCATTTTAGAATGAGAATTGAAGAGTTCAGAAACGGAATCCAGGATTTCCCAAAGTGCTTTCACACGAATCGGAAGAATTTCTCTTACGTATTCACGGAGGAAATGGCCCCTTCTGCGAGGCCGAGGAGCATTTAAGCGCATAAACCAAACGTCCTTTGAGGACCGACGTTTATCAGCACCTCCCCGAGGGAGGCGGCGTGAAGCACAAACGGAGAAAGTAATGGACGTTTAAAGACTCCCTCCTCCCCCTCCCCACCGAGGGAACTGTTAAACGATGGATGTAATCAAGCGACTGCGTGATTTCCTTGAGACAATCGACTTTTTCATGGCGTATAATTAGTAAGTAGGTTTTAAAGCATCATCTCGATGCTTTAATCCTTTCGTCAAACCCGTTTTAAAATACAAAACGAATGCGGGGAAATACTATCGGCTTTATTCACTAATTTAAATGTTTTGTTACTTCTGGAGTGTTAATTACTGAGTGTCCATCACCAGAGGAAGGGATCGTTCCGGTTTTTTTTTTTGCTCTCGGCAGCAGCTCCCACCTCCGAGGACCGCGGCGGAGGACCGGGGGCAGCGAGCACCCCTGCCGTGCGCGTCCCGTTTTTCTTGTATGTGTTTTTTTCTGGCACTCAGAAGTTAGATTTACCTTTATTTTCGCACAGCAGCATGACAAAGCTGGTGAGCAGCCTAGAAATCGTTAGTATGTTATTAATTTTAGCTTAAATACAAAATGAGGAAAACCGCAAGTATTGTTTCTCAAGTTTATTTTACGTGACTTACAGCTTATCCATCAACGTGATTTGCTACTATGAGAGAATCAAATTATAACTGATAAAACCTTATCGTTTTCTCAGAAAGCAATTCTTATTTGACGTTTGGAAAGAGGCATTTCCTTACATCAGGGGGATTCTTGAATGATGAGCTCGTTTTGTGAATATTAAACAGTATTTGTTAAACGTTTTCCAGGCATAAAGCAGAACTGTTACGGACTTAAGGATATGTGATTACTCCCACAGGACGCCTGCGGAGCATGATCCTACAAATAGTATTTATATACAGCACTGCGGCTTGTCAGATTGTTTCAGTGCGGGGATATATGGCACAGCCCACAGGGTACCGAGATTTAGTTGGTAGTCATATATCTTAGATAAAGAGTTCCTAAGCACGAAAAGGATGGCGAAGTAAAACTCATCGGCTGTAAAACCCTTCACTCGTATGACGAGACCTGTGGCAGGATTCAAACTAAACACGCAGCTGTCTGTTTTCTCCGTAGGACACAGAGAAAGGAACTTTTCTCATAGGAAAAGTCGGCGCTCCCGGATCGCACAGCTCCCTGGTGTTTACCCCCAGCGTATAGCGCCTATATGGTGGCCTGGGAGCATTCTCCTCCTCTAGGTCCCTCCTCCCTCAGCGCCGGTTCACGGCTGCCAGCGCCAGGCTCAGCTCCCTAGCGCTACCCGCCCTCTCTCCGCCGAGGCTCCGCGAGCCGCTAACTGCTGCGAGTGCTCTACAGCGCGTAGGGACGGCGGCGCAGGCCCGCCCCCCGGCGCTGCGCAGTGACGTCATCACTCGGCGCCGCGAGGACGGCGAGGCGTGTGCGGGCCGGTGCCGCTTTCGGCTTTTCCCTGCCGGGCTGGTGGCCTTCGTGGTGAGCAGTGAGTGGGGAAAGGGCCGCCCAAGCCCGTTAAAACCCCTGGGGGTCAGCGGGGAGGAGGCGTGCCTGGCGCTGAACCGAGGCGGGCTCTGGGGGGAGGTGCCTGGTGCCGTTGTTTTCAAGCGCCAAGAAGTGACTGCGAAAATCTAATTGTAATCTACTGGTATAACATGACTGTACTGCATGTATGTTAAGGTTCTACTGTGATAGCAATAAAGCAAAGCCTTATTGAAAGTTATAGAGTTTAATGGATTATCTCGAATTATCTTGAATGAAGTGGCATAATCGGGGTTTAGCAGGGGGATTTGGCGTTTACTAATCAGCCTCTCACCAACAAAGAATGAAATATTTCTGTCAAACCTCCAGTTCTCAAGCCATTAGTGCATTTAGATTGGGACAAACTGACGGTCAGGGACATATACTGGGAAATTAAGCAAAAGTGTCCCATAACCAGGCTCAGCAACCTCAAAGAAAAACAAAACAAAACATGAATATATTTGTATTCTAGCCTAGATTTACACTGGGAGGGAAAAAAAGTGCTTGCTTTCTCTATATGGTCACAACCTCGAAATGTGTGTCTGCAGCAGTGCTTACATGTTAGATGGGGGTTGCTAAAAAAAATGAAATGTTTATGGAGTAGTTGTCTGATACTGTGAAGGAGTACTTGAGTTCAAGTAAGGTTGAGCTAACCTAAACTGTTACAATAAGAAATGAACTGATGCTTGAAGAGTACTACTGGTTATCTAATAGTTGGCCAATTGGTAGTTATTTTAGAATTTTCACAGAATTTTTTCTCCCTCGCCCCCATTTATTCATTTCTTTTTAATGGCTATTATTCTACCTACAGACAGCTCCCAGGATTTCTAATCAATTAGATCAATGAAAAGGTCGATTGGGGTGTCTAGTGTTATGAGAGAGAAAAAATTGAATTAGTTTTTGTTTCCAGCAAGGTTAAAACTCTTACCACCTGCAGAAGGGAGGAAAGAAAATATTAAGTGAGCATTACTGTCTAAAATTCTTTTTAATATAAAACAATGTGCAGCCTCCATCTTCGGAGCTTTTTGACAGCTGATTGTAAATACCTGAGCTGACTGTTTTGAGGAGAAAGTTGAACTAGATGAATTTCTGAAGTCTCTTCCAATGTGAATTGTCTTACGTAGCATGTATCGAACACAGCTTGAATATTTTTGTATTTATTTTAAAATAAGTTTTTCAACTTCTGTCAACTTTAGATGGAGATACTGATGTATTTTGTTTGTTGTTTTTGTTTAGAACATGGATTCACAGAAGGACGTTCAGCCTCCAAAGCAGCAGCCAATGATTTACATTTGTGGAGGTAAAGAAAAGACATTAATGATATTTGATGCTCTAATAATGAGGAATGCACAATCACAGTGCTGCAGAGTACAGAAATTTACATGACTGTGTTGTGGATCCTGATGATCCATTAAGCTTTATGCACTGATGCTCCGATTTTTATTTATTGCATCTTGGAGACAAGGTTTTTTGGAAATATGGTGTTGTCACTCAACTTCTACTAATGCGCAGTAGTCAAATTTTCTCTTTCCTATACATAAGTTAATAAAGTGAAAATTGGAGCTTTTGAATAGCCACTTCAAAAGTCTCTGAAAAATTTTGGCTTAAGACAATAAACTTGATGGCTGGGAGGGGCTGAGATGAAGGTTTCATTAATGGAGTTTTGACTGTGGAATGTATTCTGTACAGTAATGTTTTGATAATTTTTAGCAATATAAGTTTGCCAATCCTTTTTTTTCCCCTTAACAGTATATTAAGATCATTCAGTTACTTATTAAAATTCAGTGCAATTATTTTCTATTATGCTTTATTTGCCAGTAAAACGAATTTGTCTGTTATTACTTCTGAAAGTTATCTGTGCTATAGCAGTGGTGTTTTTGTTCATCCATTGCCATTCTCTTTCTCCATCGTATCAGAATGTCATACGGAAAATGAAATAAAGGCAAGAGATCCAATCAGATGCCGAGAATGTGGGTACAGAATAATGTACAAGAAAAGAACAAAAAGATGTATCCTTTTACAAAGGCAATTGAATGCATTTGGGAAGCTGTGGGGGCAAGGTATGTAAGAAAACTGAAAATGAGAGTGATGATGCAAGGATCCTTCAAGGCCAAAAATCAACACGTCAGACTACCAGAGGGACATCTCTGGAGTGTAATTCAGGACCTTGTTTTTTGGTACTTTTAGTTTTCCATTTTTTAAGAAAACTATAATTAATAGTCTTGCGTGACATACTGTGAATGTTTGCTATTATACAGCCTTTTAAAAAGGGAAAGTGTTGTGGGGTTAATTATCAGAGCATTTCAGAAATTATTTATACAGTTACTTGTGACTTCAGATTTATGCATTCTCTCTTTTTGTTCTCCCTGGCCCCTTTCCTCTCCTGGATCTTTTTTTGAACTGCAACACATTTTTCTTTAACTGCACAATTCCAGTGGTGGTTTTTGATGCCCGGTGATTTGACCTGAAGATATATTAATTTTATACTTCAGTATAAAATTTAGTATTTCTGGCAACTTTGCTCTGTAAATCCATTGGTGTATAAATGCATAATTTTGTGGTTTAAGATACTGAAATATTAAACTTTACTGTGATATTACTGGTCATACCATCACAGTTCTGTCTATACTACTTTCAGAAACTGATTTCTTACTTAAATTTTAGTCTGTTAAATTCATTAGTGTTGTATTCATTTTTGAATTGTTAACCTCATTTTCACAGCTCTTGCCTACACCTTACTAATGTTTTAGCTCTTTTCAACNNNNTTTTTGGACTCCTGTGAACTACATAAAATCTTGGTTTGAATTAAATCCCAGTGAAGGCTACACAAAATCAGGTCTGAAATTTGGATTTGAACTCGACAGGACCCAAATCAGGATAAAAATTAAGAAATGTGTAAATGCAAATTCTCAGACTGCTTTGTGACCTTGCTTGTACTCGCCAAAATAAGTAGGCCTATAGCATAAAGATACCTTGGCTAAAGTAAAACTAAAATAACATCATTTTGCATTTCTCATGAGTCTGGAATAAGTGGTGGTTGTTTTGTACTGATAAGCCCAAGCTTTTTGCATCCCTTTTCCTGTTCAGAATATTTGCTAAGTAATACTAAAATACCCATTGTACTGATGTGTCTTACAAAACACTGCTGCTTTGTGCCTGATGCTAATTCAGCCTGATTAAATGCTTGCAAATCCGAATTTTGATGCTAGTGCTGATGAGACTGTTGAAAGACAAACGTGTCATTTCACTGTTGTCAGTACGGTATGACACCGCTGTTAGGGAGCGTGCAGGCTGCTGCAGAAAGCAGCAGGGATGGGTTTTAGTGAGGGCAGTGGTGAGGCTCAGGGCACTTGGAAGAGCATGGGACCGATTTAGACTGGATAAAACACTACACTGAAGGCGAACCAGTGATGTTTTATGAAAGCTGAAACCCAACTGCCATATTTCTGAAGGGAATACCCTCTCTGAAGTCAAATCATTTCTAAGACCAAAGAACCTTTTCATTTATCAGTACAATGCTGGAAATTATATTTAATAAAATATAAATTAAAACAGTGGCACGCGTTTCTAAGAGCCAGAACGCTACAGAGCTGCAACCCTAGAAACCGCGCGCTGCCAGCGCCCGCCGCACCCCTCAGCCTAGGCGCGGGAAGCGCCTCATACCCCCGCCCTACGCCGCCGCGCAGCGCTCCTTCGCCATCGCTCCGCTGCGCATGCGCGGGCGAGGCGGGCGTCCACGGTGAAGGCCGGGGCTGTTCGGTGCTCGGGCAGGTTGGTGTCGAGGGCCGTCGTGCAGCGCCGTTGCCTCCGCAGAGAGCCGGCGGGGCTCTGCGGGCGCCTCGCACGGGGGTGGCTGTGTGGGTTCCCGCGCCTTCTCTGTCGATCGCCTCCGCGCCGCTGGCCGCCATGTTGTACATAGCAACGGTTGCTATGTTGCGGTTGCTGCTTCTCTCTGTAGACCTCTGAGAAGAACAAATTGTGTTATCAGGTCTTCAGATCGGAAATTTTTCTTTGGTAGCAATAATTCTGCTGCAGATAGTACTTTGTGGCATAAACACAGCTATTCCTTAAATTAGCATTGCTTCAAAATACATCTAAGTGCCCAGAGATTTTTTTTTTAATGCTTAGTTATGGGTGATGAGTCAATAATGTATTCGCTGGACCAAGGAACTACTAAAACATATCAAATACCTATTGGTCATCTCGACTACAAGTTCATTGAAAAATGTACAAACGTTCAACACCTGGAAAAGATTCTCAGGGTACTAAGGTAAATGTTATCTTTTCTAAACTTTGTTAGTGATTGTATTCCCATTCTATTTCACTTGAACCTCTTCGTGACTTTCCCATTTAAAAACTTGAAATTAAAATGCGCTGTGAAAGTAATTGTATTAAAAGTGTCCAGATGATTAAACGAAGAGTTAGAAATTCAAGTCCTCATTTAACCCATCAAAGAGGTTTGATTAAATCATGCCAGCTTTTTCTCAAATTCTGCTACTGCGTTTTTACGGAATCACATCTTTCCTATTTGTGGCAATATCAGATGCTATGCCTGTTCCACTTTTGCTGAAAATTACAGTGACATTTTTTTGAGTACTTGGAACTGTATTTGTATGTCTGCTGGAAAGTGGTTAACTGAAATTTTCTGATCAAAATCAAGGGGTGATAGATTTCAGCTGCAACAGAAAAACAGCACTCTATAGTCACTGTACACAGAAAAGTATGGACGTTTGTGGGGAATGCAGCATAATTTAGTTCTCTTGTGTAACTTACACATGTGTTCATTTTAAAGGTCTGGTGAAGAGGGATGTTATCCTGACCTGACGTTGTTTTGTGAAAAGCGTATTGAGCATTTAGCTCCAGGGAGCAGAGTTCTCAGAAAAGATAAGCCTGCAGCCACAGCAGCTGATTTTACAGCTGAAGAATGGGAAGCAATTAACGGTGAACTGATGGTACAGTATGACTCTAGTTTATAGTGGTCAGTAATATAATCTCTTTGTTTTATCAATCATGAGTAATTGTTCAACCTCATCTTGTGCTTAAGTAGAAAGTGATTATTTGATTAAATGAGGAAATGATAGAAGGGTTCTGTTGTGGTTTTCTTTTTTAATATTTATTGAGATAATGCTAATGAATCTTTAATACCTGTTATAACTTTACAGAATGTATTTGTTTTTTATTATTCATTTGAAAAAGGTCAAAACAATTGCAAACTGCATATAGGAAAAGCACTTTCCACAGTCTGTTCATGAAAGAGCAGATGATTTTTCTATACTATTCAGTGTAGGAACTGAAGATCTCTTCATCCAACTGAAAATATTGAAGAAGTCTAGATGGGCATAAACATTTTAGATTATATTATTTTATCTGAAAAGCAGGATCTCTTGTAATGTCATTTCTCAGTAGTGCGTCTTGCCTGTGATAGAAAATCCAGATGTATATATCACAGAATCGTAGAACTGTAGGGGCTGGAAGGGACCTCCAGAGACTGTCGAGTCCAACCCCCCTGCCAAAGCAGGCTCCTTACAGTAAGCTGCACAGTAGGCATCCAGACAGGACTTAAATATCTCCAGAGGAGGAGAACCCACTGCCTCCCTGGGCAGCCTGTTCCTGTGCTCTGTCACCCTCACTGTGCAGAAGTTCCTTCGCGTATTTGTGCAGAACTTCCTATGCTCCAGTTTATGGCCATTCCCCTTGTCCTGTCCCAACAGACCACTGAAAAGAGGTTGGCCATTGTCCCACTCTTAAGATATTTATAAACATCAAGAAGATTCCCTCTCAGGCTTCTTTTCTCAAGGCTGAACAGACCCACGTAACCCCGCTTTTCCTCATAGGGGAGATGTTCCAGGCCCTTTATCATCTTTGTGGCCCTCTGCTGGACTCTCTCCAGGAGATCCCTGTCTTTTTTGTACTGGGGAGCCCAGACCTGGACAGAGTACTGCAGGTGAGGTCTGACCAGGGCAGAGTAGAGGGGGAGGATCACCTCCCTTGACCTGCTAGCCACTCTCCTTAAGTAATGAAGTAATGCTTTTTATGGCCCAGAAACAAACATGCTTTGAATTATGTAGGAGAAGGTGAAGCAGCAAAACCAATCTTATGAGAACCTAAACAAAACTATTTTTAAATAATTATATGGAAAGACAGGTGAACGTTTTTTGTGGCTTTCTAAATCTAGAGGGTTAGGCAACTTTGTTCATAGCATGTTCTAATCAAATTATGCTATTTATTTTTGAGATTATTTGCTTTCAGTCTTTTAAGGATGATTCTCCAAGTGCTTCTGAATGATTAAAAGCACTTAACTTTTATTTTTGCATGTTTCTCTTTCTAATGGTTCCCCTTTTTGGACTCTAAAAGATGATAAAGGAAGGTGCACTTGTATTGTGTTCATCATTAAGTTTTCTTGAATTGGCAAAGTTATGAACAGACATAACCCTTTTAACTTAAGGAACTTAAGCTTATGTTTAAGCTTTTTAAGCTTGATTTTAAGCTTTATTTTTAATCT
>JAOWBP010002052.1:62310012-62320680 GCA_028571105.1 Tragopan temminckii
TTGTTTTTGTTTTTGTTTTTTTTTGAGCTTGCTGTGAAGTTTGTCAGCTTGTTTCTCTGGCTTGTTAAAGCCTTTCTTGACTGGAATTCAGCCCTCCGCTGTATTATGGACTATTCCCACTGCAACTGTGTATCAGCAAGGAACTTTCTGGGAGTGCCTTCTGTTCCATCTTAGAGACTGCTGGTGTTAAGTTGTATTGGTCCTGCAGGGAGGCCTCTAGTAACTGGTCGCCAGTTGGACTTTATGCATCTTGTCACAGTTCTTTGAGCCCAGCAGTCCAGTTAGTTTTCTTTCTACCTTACTGCCCACTTAGGTAATCCACATTTTACCGATTTGGCCATGAGGATACTGTTGCTTCTAGAATCTTAAACTCTACCATGTCATGGCTGCTGCAGCCAAGGTGCCCAGGTGACCCAAAAGGCCAATAACATCCTGGCCTGTAACAGAAATAGTGTGGCTAGCAGGACTAGAGAAGTCCATTTGTATAAAGCACAGGTGAGACTGCATTTTGAATATTGTGTTCAGTTTGGGGCCCATCATTACAAGAAGGACATGGAGTTACTCAAGCATGTGCAGAGAACAGCAGTGAAGCTGCTAAACGGACTAGAAAACAGGACTTACGCTCCCTTGTGACTGAGGAAATGGGATTGTTTCATCCGGAGAAAGGGAGGGTGGGGGGAGACTTCACTCTCTACAGCTACCTGAAAGGGAGGTTGCAGCGAAGTGGGTGTTGATCTCTTTTCTCGGGTGACACATGATAGGGCAAGAGGAAATGATCTCAAGTTGCTCCAGGAAAGGTTTAGATTGGGTGCTAGGAATAATTTATTCACGGAGAGGGTGGGCAAGCATTGGAACAGGCTGCCCCACTGGTTTAATGATGAGACTTGTTAGGTAGGTCAGGTTGATGGCTGGATTTGGTGATCTTGAAGGTCTTTTCCAATCTAATTGATTCTATGATTTTTGATACTCTAAAGGTATCATTTGACAGTTTGGTTTAAATCTATATGGATGAGCAGTGGGAGCCCTGAAGATAGTAAACATAGTTGGTGGATAATGGTCTCTGTTCTTGCAAGAGGAAGTCCCTAACTACTTTGATTAAATTAGTATCAGCATTAATGTTATAACAATACTGTTTACAGATTCCAATAGTAAATTGCTTCTATATTCAGATTTCCTAATAATGAGCCCAGCATGATCAATACTCTTTTGCAGGAGTATATCTGTACTACCCACTGCAGCTGCATACAATAACAAAGCTCAAGCAGAAATCAAACTTCAGGATTGGGACAGTGCTTTGCAGGATTGTGAGAAAGTGCTAGATATGGAACCTGGCAATGTAAAAGGTAGAGTTAAATATAAATGTATTTTTCTACATATTATTTTATTTCTAGCAAATAAAATTGTTATTTGTATCCATTCATGTTGTTAGTTGCTTTCACTGAGTGGAGTTCCAAGTATGCAGAAGAAGGAAATTAGCTTCCCAAAGTAATTTCAACAGTATTTTGGGAGTCAGGGAAGTTTTAAGCAATCTACTCTGTTGTTCCATGATGGCTATTCTTATGCAACAGTGTGGAGCTAACTTCTGTTAGAAGTATAAACCCTCTTATATTTGTGCAGTTGTTTACATAGTACCTATACTGAAGCATTAATTACCTTAAAAGCAACATGAAAACAATGAAAGTTGCTGGTTTAATCCTTTCCTAAGGTAAAGGCTTGAGTGCAGCTAACTGTATTTGCACCTGAGGAGTGGGCAAATTGGAAAAACATGAGAAGATGCTTCGCAGTGAAGCTGGTGAGAAGTCTGGAACACAAGTCCTGTGAGGAGTGACTGAAGGAGCTGGGATTGTTCAGTCTGGAGAAGAGGAGGCTCAGGGGAGATCTTATTGCTCTCTACAACTGTCTGAAAGGAGGTTGTGGTGAATCAGGGGTTGGCCTCTTCTCCCACATAACTAGTGATGAGACAGCCTCAAGTTCCTCCATGGGAGGTTCAGGTTGGATATTAGGAAAAATTTCTTCTCCAAAAGAGTGGTCAGACACTGGAATATGCTGCCTGGGGAGATGGTGGACTCACTGTTTCTGGAGGTGTTCAAGAAATATGTAGATGTTGTACTGAGGGACATGGCTTAGTGGGAAATATTGGTGTAGGTGGATGGTTGGACTAGATGATCTTGGAGGTCTTTTCAAATCTTGGTGACTCTATGATTCACAAGTCATGATTCCTATCTCAAAAGATGTCATGAAATCAGATTGCTGAAAACAGTGAAGAGAATCAGTAATACACTCATTATGAAGTAAATGCAGTAAACTTTAGAAATTGTTCGACACTTCATATTTATAGAAAAATAATGAATAGTTATTCACTTTATGCTTTAAAACTGTATATAATGCATGCTGTTCCTTTGTAGCTCTGTTGCGCCGTGCCACTGTTTACAATCAGCTGAAGAATTACCAGGCAGCTATGAAGGATCTGAACACAGTGTTATGCACTGAACCAGAAAATGCTGTAGCTAAGGTAAAGATAAATGAGTTGCATATGACTCAAAAAACGTTGCAGGCAGTTGTAGAATAGTGCTTATCATTTATATTATTTGATTTGAATCTTAATTTTGAGGACACAGTTATCTACTGTGCCAGTGATCAGTTTCCCGAGACCAGGTAGGTGCCTGTGGTAGAAAGTAGGTACCTGAATGTGACAAAATTTTCTCGTACTTAGTTGTGAGAACCTATAGGTGCTGAAGTCTTCTGTATTAAAGTAATCCAGGTGCCTGACATATAGCTGCTGAACATGCTCACAGCGTTAGTGCATTGACTGAAATTTCTGTCAAAAAGATCCATTGGGATAAATACACTTGAAGTTTGATACATAATTCACGAGAAGAATTCAAAAGAGATGCCAGATTTTTGTTGTTGTGGTGGTAAAGCTAACCTGAAAGGAGAAGACTTAAGTTCTGTCTTTACTTCAGTATGTTCAATGTTATGAATCTCATTTCTCATCTCCAGGCTGGGAAAAAACAAAAAAACAAACAAACCTTGCATACTTTATGAATAGGCACCTAGGAAAGCAGGATGCTTTATTTGAAAGCTCAGTGTCAGGATGTGGTCCTTGTACAACTACTACTTCAGCTATTTAGGAGGAGATTGGTTCTTGTAATTTCATTGGTATTTTCTTACGGGTGATTTACAGCTTTGAACCTAGGCCTAGAATATGGGTACCACCTGCCCTGAGAATTTTCAGTACCAGGCAGTTTTGATAGTAAGCTGCTCTTTGCTGCTACCCCTCAGTATTGGGAAACTGACTCATCACGTGAATTCTATTTGATTCTTACTGTTGGCACATTTTAGAACGCTAGCAGCTTGCTGATTGCTTCTTCTTTCTGTGGAGTTACTTGACCACTGCTATTGCTTGCACCAGAAAAGTCAGAGAGATCTAAGCCTATATGTCAAATTAACGACCTATTGCATTCATGCCTGTTCTTGCAACTTCCTAGCAAGAACAGTTCACATTAGTAGTGTGACTAGCTCCAGAGTTCACATCAACCAAGGAATCTACTTACCTGCTTCTTTATCTTTTCAAACACATCTGTCTTGACTGCTAAAAGAGCTCTTTTGCTTTTTGTTTTACCCTTTATAACACTGAACTTCTGAGTCTGTACTGACAAACTCCACAAAAATCTTTGTGCAAAGGCTGTGCTGAGACTTCTATTATGGTATTCATTGTGAGTATGCTCTTCAGAGATCCAAAAACAGTAGTAACTCTGGTGAGTAATGCTTCTCATTGCTGAAACAATGTCGGTCCTTTGTCCTTATCTCTGCCAGCTCTTATGCCTTGGCTGAGACACCTAGAGGTGATACAGTGCTTGGCAGGACATGTTTTTCAGTTGCTTTCTGCTAGAAGGATCCTCAAAACCCTCTTGAGCTAAATAGGAGTATGTAGAACACAAAATTAATGTTTAAATGCAGAGTCACTGAAAGAAAGGTGAATTGCTTGTCAGTAACTGGAATTTTTCAATGAATCTTCGCTTTTTCCTGTCCTTGTTTATCTTTTTCTTGTTGAAGTGAGTACTGAAATGGCACTTCTTTGTACAGCACTGAATACAAAACAAAAAGGTGCTTAATAGTAGGTGTATTTACTCTGATCTGAAAGTGTGAAGTGTTGTTGGGGCATTTTTTTTTACTAATCCAAAAATATTTAAGGAATGAGAGACCTTCTGTCTAATTCATAGTTGTTAAAAGAGGAACAAAATTTTTCATTATTCAACTGTGTCCTACTACACTGCTAAGAAGTTGTTACCTCTTCTAGTTCTATTTCTGTAGATTACATTAGTCCATCAAATATCCATCAGACACTGAGTTCTCCATAGCATAAGCACTGATAAACTGGCTTTAGGCTTTTTCGGAGACTCTACAAAGCCTGTTTTCAATGTGGCTTTTCTGAGTAGACCATGCCAGATATCATCGTAGCATAATATGTTTATTCAGCTATTTAGTTACGCTTAAGAAAAGAAAGATACATATTTACTTAGGTGCTTTATTCTGAGTTTCTAAGAGACAGAAATTCAGTGTTAATCATGATTTTGATACTGATTGAAAAGTCAAGTTTATTTTTTCTGGTTTTATATTGATAACATTTATCTGGATAATTCTTCAGGATCTTTTTATATTACTTAACAGAATTTATGTTCTAGAAATAAAGGCTTTTGCTGTTACTGTTTATTTTTCTATTGCAGAAAAATCTGCTAGAGATTGAAAAGAAACTGAAAGAATTAAAGTTTGGATCTAAGACTGAAGGCAGAGGAAAAAAAATACTTATTCAAGATATAGAGGATTCAGAAGGTGATGAAGAAAGAGGGGAAAATGCAGAAGAATGTGGAAGAAGCAGCAGAGATAAAAGTAATGTCATATCATTTTCTATTAATTTCAGTCTGAGGAAAAAGGCTAAAACTACATTCACTGCTTAAAGTAGACCTGAATGTATTGGGGTGTGATTAACTGCAGCACTGCTGAGGTGAGGCTGCTGGCACAGTCAGAACTGTTGGCTTCAGGAGAAAGTGAGGCAACAACAGCCACTGAGGCTTGTGCTGTCAAGTTGTTTGGGGTTCAGCTGCATGTCTGGGCTCCAGCATGCCACAGAAAAACATCTTTGGCTTGGTTTCCACCCTTTTTATTGGTACTTTAAGGTAATTCGGCAAGACAGCTGTGGCTTTCCTGTTTTCCACGGCCTATGTAATTCTTTACCATGAAATTAATTCAGTCTGTTGTTTTTTCAGTTACCCAAATGTTCTACTTACATGTGAATTACAGACTGTAAAAGGCTGATTTAATAATGCACTATTTGCACAAGAGTTTAGGGAAAATACATCCTCAAAATCAGTTGTTATCCACTAAGTCTTCTCAGCAAATACCTTGGAAGAAAGGATGGATCATGTCCCTAGGCCTACATATCAGTTAATTGGGGGTTGCTTTCCATTGGCAGTATTCAGATGACTAAGTATCTTTTAGCTCCACAGGAAGACTCCCATTCATCTGATGAAAGGTTAGGCTTTTAAACATAGGGAAGTTTGTCAACTGACATCAGTGTCACGTGTGTTCATATGATATATTTTTTGAGATTTGGGTGGCAAGTATCTTCATAGATTACTGTGTAGTTTCACACAGAAACAGAGAATCACACGGAATTGTAGGGACTGGATGGGACCTCTGGACATCATCCAGTCCAATCCCCTGCTACAGCAGGATGCCTACAGTAGATCTCTCTCCAAATGGGCTTTGAATACCTCCAGAAAAGGAGAGTCCATAGCCCCTCTGGTGAGCCTGTCCCAGTGCTCTGTCACCCTCACAGTAATGAATTTCATCCTTGTGTTAGTATAGAACTTCTCGTGCTCTAGTTTGTGTCTATTGCCCCGTGTCCTGTCACTGAGTGCCACTAAAGAGTCTGGCCTCATCCACTTCACTCCTGCACCTTAGATATTTATAAACAGTGATGAGATCACTTCTCAGCCTTCTCTCCTCCAGGCTGAACAGACCCAGGGCTCTCAGCTTTTCATCGTGCAGGAGATGCTCCAAGCCCCTAAACGTCTTTGTAGCCCTAGTTTTAAAGTTTTAAGTTTGTTTTAAAATACATCTGGAAACAAATATGAAGTCAATTTAGTTATTGAATAAATTTGATATGTTCTGTCAACAGCAATAAGTAGACTAAGCATCTTAGTCTTCTAGATTTACTTTCTATGTGATATTAAGTTTACTTGCCAGTACCAACTTAAGGTCCTTGTCATTATGACAGTACCAATCAGGTGTCTCTTTAACATGATTTGGAACCATTCTTAGATTGAAGAACATCTTCATACATCAGTCTTCTACCTTGTGACCTTGTTTTCTTTTACAAAATTGTTCTTCATGGGGGAATGTTGTTTAGGGTTTGATCAGGAAAAAAATGTCTCTGCAGATGAATTACATACTGTGGATGAATTACGCACTGTGTTCTCTGCTGATCTTGACCATGTAGAGTTGTTCCTCTGAAGTAATGCTTTATGCCCTTGAGTAAAAGGAGATATCCTCACAGTGTCTGATTGACAGCCTTCCAAAACAAATAGGAGTTGATAACACTCTTTGAGTTTCTCTTGTTGATTTTCTAAACAAATTTTATTAAATGGATATTGCATGTCTGTGATCATACTTCCACTGTAACAAAGTTCATTTGCCACTGTAGCCTTGAGTAAGTGACCATGTCTGTGTCCCTTCTCCCTATGGTTAGAAGCCTTATTGATGAGTTCTTCTATGAGGATGTTTGTCCACCTTGTTAACCATTATAATTGCTATTCTGCATTCCCTGATCCTCTTTTCAGTGTGCTTTTAAATTTGATATTTTTTTATTTTTAGAATTGTGAACGTTGTGAAGAAGGAACTCTCATTTAGAAGTGATTTGTGTAATGCCTAGTAGTACTGGTCGTACTGTCATTTTTAGGCTCTATTGAAAACTCTGTGAGAAATTAGGTCACGTTAAAATACACACTGTTGAAAAATAACTCTAGAATTGAATTTGTAATGAACTTCCTGAAGTCAAGAAAACCCCTCAATTACAATGTCAGTGTAAATGTTGACCAGTAAGTTGTTTTCCATTCTTTATGACTACTTCTAAGCAGTCAGAGACCAGAATTATTTAAGAAGTCTGTTCACTATGTGTTCTGGTTTAGAACAATCCAAGTTTCATTGCAGTCAGCTACACCAAGAACATGTAATACAGAATAGTTTAACTGACATAGTGTTGTACAAAAGCAAAAAATATAAAAATATAAAAAATATTAAAAAATTATTAAACATTTATCTATCAAGATTAGGGCGATTCCAGCTGCCTTTATATATGGCTAGTCCAGAATGGATAAAAAAAAATTGAAACCCTTACTTGGCTTCATAGGAGGTGAATTCATTGTGAAATGTTCTTAGATATTTTCCTGTTCATTCTGCATTTCATTTTGTGCCATGCTTCTGAAGGAGATACACCTTGTGTAGCTGAAAATTCATTCTAAGTGTGAAACATGATGTCATCCATTATATAAACACATGTCAAATATTCCTTTCAGAGCATTCGATAACTTTCCATTTTAAGTTGGTTCTTTTAGTGCTAACATAGATTAAAATTCTTTTCTGGCATATTTAGCATTGCCACATTTTTGCTGGACAGAAGTCTCAAATAAAAATAACAAAGCTTCATAAAAATGGAGGAAGGGGAAGTAGAACAGATTTTTCTTATCGTCGTTCCCATTGCAGAGTATCAACTTACCAAAAAATAAAGGTATTTCAAATCAGAGAGGCTGAGATGGATTCAGAGCTTTTGTCTATTAGACACTAGAGAATCTAAACACTCACGTACATATCTGTAGGCAACAAGACTCCAGTAGTTCTACTGCATATGGCATGAATTGTTTTCAAAAATCTTATGCTTTCCCATCCTGCTTGGTTTAATTTCAGTTACATTTTGTGCATCAAAAAATGTACTTTCATATTCTGTCAACTTTGGAAGTTTAGTTTGAGTCATTTGAAAGTATCATTCTAATATAGGAGGACATGAAAAACTGTTTCGTAGGTGACCACGTCAAGTTAAGGGAAGAGGAAAACCCAGCATTTTAATTAACTGTGCCAAGTGATAATTAAAAGAAAATGTTTGTTTGCAGAGGTCCCTTAATGTAACTGGTAATTTCAATAGTCAGGCTTTCTATGAAATATGTATTTGAATACTGGATTGGTAATCTGCTAATAATTCAGGTGAATAAGGGATTTATGTATGTTAATATCCAAACTATTACTCTGTGATTTTTTTTTAATAATGGTAATAGTGAAAATTGAATAATTCGAACTGTCTACAAAAGGCTTGTTGAACTTAGTTTAAATGAAGCCTTTTTGAGAATGTTTTATGAAATTTTATTCCTCCTACAGGAAGGAGAGAAGAATTCTAAAATGTGTAACATGACTGTTTTATTGGTTGCGTGTTCTGATTTTAACCTGCAAAGATTTTGATTTGGTCATGGAAGATCAGTGTTGCTATTTTAATATTCAGTATTTAAAGAGTTAATTTCAAGGTGAGCTCTGTTCCATTCTGACACTGCAGAACAGGGGTGTTCCCTTCTGCTCAGCAGGGAGAAATGCTATTTCACAGGAATGCTTTCTCAGTAATCATTACAGATCACTTCTGATTGGGAACTTTCCTGTGCTTTTTGAGGCAAATCAATCTTTGTGAAATGCAACTTTGTTGTGCTGTATTCTCTGGAAGTGCACCCCTCGTTTGGCATGGCGATAGTTTCTTCTGATGATGCAAGCTCTAACTCAGCTGATTAACTTCCTTGCAGAAATTGTCCTGCCAGTAAGAGGCGAGGCGGCTTTGGGGAAGGCTGAGATGGGGAACGCACTGAGAAAGTTTCATAGCAAAGGAGGTGGCTCCAAGGCGGAAGGCAGAGAGACCGAGAAGCAGAAGGAATCAACTGAGAGCAGATTAAAAAAAGGCACAGCGGAGAAAAAATCACAAAAAACAGACCATGAAGGTGAAGCCAATGGTTATTTAAACAGCAGCCAAACAAGTGAAAGCCCTGAAGCCGGCCAGTCCTCCAGATCGCATGGAGCGGGGTCCCCGGCAGCCGGTGCTGCCCATTCGACTTCGCTTCCTCCAGCTGCTGCAAAACTGAAAAGTGAAGGAAACGAGTTATTTAAGAGTGGGCAGTTTGGAGAAGCTGTGCCCAAATACTCGGAAGCAATTGAGTATGTCATCAGTGCCGGTGAGTGTGATACCTTATGCTTAAATTTAGAATTGTTGTTTATGTGATTTGAAGGAACTGCAGATGAACTAACCTAGCCTATCCCTGGATTTTTGGCATGAGTTACTGTGCAATGAATACTTAGTCATTGCCAGTAGAGGATAATTCACGTCATACAAAATGAGAAAGATGAGCGAAATATTCCTTTAACTTTCTCAAGACAGAGATGTTTGCATTTCTTTGTGTTTGAATAACTAAGTATTCTAGGTGACATAATAAAGGAAAGCTCCTTCTGGCTTTGCATCAAGAGCAGACTGCATCGCTGCAGTACAACTTACTGTATACAAATGCTTTAATTCTTGAGTGTCATTTTAGTAATGGTCTTTGATTGTAATTGTAACTTCTTTTAGGAGAACGAAGTCCAGATGATTTAAGTATCTTGTACTCAAACAGAGCAGCGTGTTACTTCAAAGAAGGCAACTGCAGTGACTGCATTCAAGATTGTAACAGGTAAATTGCAGCCTTCTATGCAGAGCAACAACATTCCTGGTGATGATTAAACATTTTTATGTGATATCTTATTATTGTACTTTGAATCCCTGTATAATCTGACAGATGCCTTTATTTGTTACGTAAACATTCACGTGAAACTTAGGGAAGGAATAACATTTAACTGACTTACAAGGCTTCTTGTGTACACAAGTATGTGTAGAAGATTTGAGGTTTTTATTATAATAGCAGGCTTCAGTAATGCTCACTAGTAACCTGTGTGCAATCTTTATTAATCCATAATGCTTATCATAGTGTAGGAAATTACTTTCAAGCATTTGTGAGGTTCACGTCTGCCCTGTTTTTGTGTTGTTTTTATTTTTTAAATATATATTCAGCTTAGCTACAGACAATGATTACAGTTAAGAAACTGAGCTAAAATCCTTCCTGCTTATTATGGCTTTTAAGGATACAGGACTGAAGGAAGGTCAGACACCTTCAGTAACTTTCAAACACTGCCCTCAACTAAATTATTAGTGTATTTCCAGATGTCTTTTGTTATATTTTCTTACATAGGGTTAGTAAGACCATGGCTTAAATGGCTAAGAGTATCTCAAGATGGTTAGGGTACTTTAGATCTTTCTTTTTTTTTTTTTTTTTTCATACTAGAACCCAACTATTAAAAAAGATACCCAAAATCTAAAATGTGTATGTAACTTTATTAACTGAATATTTGACATACTGCATAAATTCTGCCTGACAAAAAAAAAGTTCTGTAGAAATTTCATCTGAAAAAATTGACTTGTTAACCACATTTGTTAAAGGAGATGCAGGATCATGGACAGCTGTCTGATAACAGATTCACACAGAGGGTGGTGACACACTGGAACAGGTTGCCCAAGGAGGTTGTGGATGCCCCATCCCTGGAGGCATTCAA
>JAOWBP010002052.1:62320827-62338068 GCA_028571105.1 Tragopan temminckii
CTGGTCTGGTGGTTGGCAACCCTGCACATAGCAGGGGGGTTGAAACTAGATTATCATTGTGGTCCTTTTCAACCCAGGCCATTTTGTGATTCTACAATAAAACAAGATGGCATACTTAACAGCCAACAGATAACTCAGGAGTTTTCTATTATAGAAGAGTTCAGCCAAAGTCAGTAATGCAGTGATTTTGTTTTCTATATTCTTACTGACTGAAAGCTTATTTTCTCATTATTTTATCACAGTGTTCTTAATCTTGTGCATATTCAAGAACCAGTGATGCCTACTAAGCATAACAGAGGTGGAAGTAATGTAGAAACTGGGAGGCAGAACAGCCAAACTGCAGAAAGTAGGCAATGTCAGTTAAATTTACTCTAGGCAACACAATATAAGGGATGATTTCCAAATAAGTTACTTGATTTAATCAAGTAAAACTTGATGTGGTGCTTATGTTTGTGACATTAAAAGTATACAAATGTATTGAACGTCTACTAAGTTTTAGCTGCATAAGGCTTAAAGATTTATGAAAAGGCATCTATTGGATCACTCTTTGTCTCAAGTCTCTGATTTGGATATTTCTTGTTATTCTGAGTGAAACAGGGCTCCTAACCTAACTTCATTTTCCCTAATCTAATATGGTGGTGTGGCTTGTTTCATGAATGTATTATGTTTATATTCTGCCCTGGGAAGAGAGTTTTCCATTCCCACTAAAGCTATTTTTCAAGGAATGTCTTCCACTCCAAATAATAATTGTGATTTTTCTGTCATTCTGAATACTAGGAGCCTGAATATTGTGTTAGTTTTTGTGTAAGTTACAGAATGGGGAGCATTTTTGCAAAGTTTTTTAAGAGCTGTTTTTGTATTTTTCAAATGCATTCATTAAGATAAGGAGAGTTGGAATGTTGGTATGCTTATGAAATGGAAATTGGAAATCTTTGTTCCAGAGATTGTTGTTTTTCAGGAGTGATGGTGAAAAGCTAACTTAACAGCCAGGAAGGCCGATAACATCCTGGGCCATACAGAGAGGAGTATAGCCAGTGGATTAAGGGAAGTGATTATCCCCCATGCTCAGCACTTGCTAAACAGCAACTATGTTATGTTATTGTGTTGGATTTTGGTTTCCCTAGTACAACAAAGGTATTGATCAACTAGAATGAGTTCAGTGAAGTGTCACCGAGGGTGCTTTGGGCTTTTGGAACACTTGCCTGGAGAAGCAGAGGGAGCTGGGTTTGTTCAGCTTGAAGAATGGCTTTGAGGGCTCCTAGCAGCAGGCAGCCAGGACCTATGAGGAGATCACCCCGAAGGTGGAACCTGACTCTGGCTTTGTACTGTATTAGGATAAGTGACAGCAGGCAAAAACAAACCCAAGAGGTTCTGACTGCACGTTGGAAGAAAAAAACATTTCCCAGTGGGGGACAGTGGGATATTGTGACAGGCTGCCTAGGGTGGTTGTGCAGAAATTTCCCTGGAGGTTTTCAAAGCCTGACTGGATAAAGCTCTGAGCAACCTTTGATGTCAGAGCTGACTCCACATTTAGCAGAAGGTCAGACTAGAGACCTTACTGAGTCTGAATTAGCTCAGGATTCCATGACATCTAATTGCCCAGACTCACACTAATTTAAGTATTTTAGTGTTTATCTTTTTGTCTTATTAGCAAGAATCAGTGATTAGTAAAAAGTAATATTAAATTGATAAAGCTTTTGTGGCTCCATCAAGTTACTGGCAAAGCACTTGATGTTCAGAAGTTCTGACTGCACAGTATCAGGGATCGAGGCACAAATGAACAAGACAGGCAAAAACCTAAAAGGTGAAAGTAGACAGGGATATATTTGTTTTTCATTAAATGTATTTTTACATGAATATTTTCACGTAAGGAAGAAGAATGAAGAGTTGTGTAGGCAAAAGCACAATAGACTTGAAATTCCTGTAGGTCTAAGCATGACCTGAGAAAAATAACAGCTGTCATTTTGTTACTTTCATCACCAGGAAAGCATTAGTTCTGCAGGTGGAAGATGTGGATTTGAGTTGAGTATGTTGTAGTAAAACCGTTTTTGAACTGCATTTCATTGAGGGCATTAATAATAAACCACTGAACAGTGTCTTCCTGGGTTATATTACTGTAAATCAAATCTGAAATCACACAGTTGTTCCATATAGTTGTATATGTAATAAAATAGTTGTACTACTATTATTTACTTTTTTCTGTTTTGACGTCATATTATCTCTTTTGTTTTTTCCAGAGCTCTGGAGCTTCAGCCATTTTCCCTTAAGCCTCTCCTACGACGAGCAATGGCATACGAGTCTATGGAGCGGTATCGACAGGCATATGTTGATTACAAAACAGTTCTACAAATAGACAGCAGCATACAAGCAGCAAATGACAGTGTTAATAGGTAAATGCACTTTGTACATTTTCTACACATCAGTCCAAATAGAGGAATGTAGTTCAGTTTTGCCTGGGAGTACGTCCTTTCTGCATTTATCCCACAGCAAGGTCATCGCAACTGAATCACAGAATCACAGAATCACAGAATCACAGAATCAACTAGTGTGTTAGAACTAGAGGACTGGCTGTTTAATTTTGTTGTTTTTCCACAGCTTAACAATTGCCCTCTGCAGCACATTTTTGTTTTAAAATTACAATCTTAAAAGGCTTTTGGTTTTTTTGGACTGGGACTCCAACTTCTTTCCTAACTTATATTTGATATCATGTAAAGCAATATTTTAAGTCCATACCTTTTCTCTGACATTTCTGTTTCCTTTAGTTACTAGCACTCTTCATGTGGCAACTAAGATTTATGTTAAGTGTGAATTCTTCAGTATGCTGCAGTTGTGCACTGGAGCAGCTTGTTGCAGTGATTGGCTGCAAAGCTTAGAAATGTTAAAAAAAAAAAAAAAAAAGATATAACAGATCACTTAGAGATACATTACACTATCTTACTGTAAGATACTATATATTAATCGTTCATTATTATGACAGTGATTATACAATTTTATTCTTATTAACATGTTGAAAGTACATAAGTGCACAAATGACAGGATTTTCATGTTGATTTTCTTTCCTTTTTCCTTTGATTAGACAAAAAAATACTTAGGAAAGCAAAACAGACATTAATTGTTGAGCAGGACCCCATGTTCCTGCAACTTTTTACGATGGAATCTAGTACTTTCCTTCTTAAGGCAAGGTCATGAGTGCCTATGTTTTTCTTTATACTTCAATGAAGAGGCAATAATATTTTTAAGCTCTGCTTATTTAAGAAGAGACGTCCAAAGGAGATCATGAAACTTTACTATCTCCTCTTTGTAGTCGTATTTTTGATTACACAACAAATTGTCACTGATCTCCTGTATCTGCATTAATAATAGACCATTTGGTTTGGTGAAGTAACTTCCTGTCTTGGTATCTCTACAGCTTATTAGACTTATACCTTTTTTTTTTTTAATCTTCTTGGCTTATTTATCTGCAGATATTCTTTTTTTTGTTTCTTCTGACAATGACTTGTAACTTGCTTAGTAATAAGCTTATTTCCTTCTTTTCCCTTAACATTCTTCCTTTTCTCCTCTCTAGGCCTTCCTTATGTTTTTAGCTTCACTGCTCATTATTCTTTCCTCCCTGGCAACCCATCACCTTATTTCAGCTGCTTCTTCCTTCTTGTCTTCTCTTCTGCTGGTAATTAATTTTTGCTTGCAAATTCTTACTTTCTTGAGCGTAGACCTCCTGCATTATTGAACTTTTAATATAAATTATTTTTGAGTACTTTATTGCTTGTAAATTAATCTGTAATCGATGACCGAACTACCAATTTTTATTTCCGAAGTGATACACCTTTAAAAATGAGTTTTAACAAAGAATTGTAGGTACTGTACAGCCCTTTAACTTAGTGGGACAACCTCAAAATAGATGTTTGAATTTTTTAGAAATGTCAGATCTTAACAATCTGCTTTTACTGAAGGATTTATTTGTTCTTGAGTTTCTGGAGGAAACTGGATGGTGATTCTGTAGGAAACTGACAGAAAACCTCATCTTCCTACTTCTGTCTGAAAGTGGGCTCATTAAATCTTGTTAAGGCTCATCTTGCTGTGTTTACCTGCTAAGTGGGCTTTCAAAAATTCTTAAAACCTAAGAGCTTTTCAGTCTGATATTTCAGGTTGTTTTCATGTTAAAAATGAGTAGAATTTTTAAGATAGAGCCTTTACCTGCCATTTTACAACCAAAGTAAAATAAGAAAGAATGTATTTATTTTTCTGAAAAGTCAACTGAAAACAAACATAAAGAATTGTGTGAGTGTTTATCATGGTTAAGTGATTTTCACTTGTGTCTTATGCTGGGCAGTGTGTTCATGTATTTCCATTTATTAAATTAAAATATCATTCCACTTCTCTTGATTCTCATCAGAATTATTCTGTTATTTTCTATGAGAAGAACCAGAAAAAGAAATAACTGACTTTTTAATATGAAGTGTACAGTTTTGTTCTCTAATAACATTACCAGAGTAAATCTTAGGGCTGTCTAACTTATGATAGTGTGCCACATTTTTCTTAACACTTGCATTCAGATGATGCTTAAAAAAAACCTAAAGCTTTAGTAGAATAAGAACAAAACAGAACTTGCACAGATTTCTCTGTCGCCCTATAAAATACTGCTTATTAATCACCCAGATAGAGGAAAGCCCCGGAAGGGTATATGGAATTAATACAAAGAAAAATATTCTTGTTCACTTGGAAAACAGATTAAATAGCTAGATCATACAGAGAATATCACATTTTGTAGTGTTAAGAACTTATTTTCAATACCAAATGGTACGTTTCATGCAGCATGTAGCATGCATGTTTCATGCAACATAGCACATAAAATGATGAGTTATATAGCTCCACAAACAGTGTTTTTATTCTATATTATTTTTTAAAATACTGTGTTAATTTCTGTTTTACAATCAGTGTCTGCCTGGACTGCTCAAGTTGTCCCTACTTGAACAGGAAAACTGGACCAGATGGATCCAGAGATCCCTTCCAACCTTAACCACACCGTGATTCTGTGAAATAATATTAGAAGTGCTGCTTCTTGTATTGGTTCTTCTTTTGGATCCTAGCAGGAAAATAGTTCGGTGCCAGCTGCTTTGGCTCCAGCCGATGTATTGCACTGAGGAGTTTTTTACTTTACAGCCATTGCTATTGAAACTTTTATAAAGGAAAAAACAAGGGAGGAAACTTTATCTGGGTTATTAGTGCTCATTTTGTCTCATTTGAGTCACATTTAGGGTTACTAGATTGTATTTTATTTTTTGGCAGATAATTAGCATAGGGTGTTTTCTTGCACTACATTAGATAGAAATGCATCTAAAATGCAAATTCCAATTTATTGATTTACATAGTATCAATTTGACTTGGTTTACTATTTTGAAAGCTTTTCTTCGCTAAAGTAGACATCAGACTTGCTACCTCTTGGCTCCTAAATTCATGTTGATATTAGAAGGCTTTTATATCACTTATATTATTAGCATTCTCATCATATGTTAATATTTGCTTGATTGGGCTTTTTTTTGTTGTTTGTATGTTTGTTTTTTAAATCACTATAAAAGTTGCAAGAAAGCCATGAATCCTTTACTCAAATTTGTTTAGGTCTTTCTCCAAAACCTATCACAGCAATGGGAAACTCCCCGTTCACTGTATTCAATATTGAACCTTTCGTGTAGAAACAGATGATCTGTAATCTATTGGTTAAAGAGAGGCTGAACAGTTTGAATATACTTTTCTTTGCATTTTTAAATGGTGATGAAGAATAATCCATTGAAGAATTTCTGACTGCTGTAAGAAATGTAATTTAGTAAGTAATTTGTGAGCTGCACTGGTTGTTTAGAAAATATTTTTGTGAGAGATAATTGTGTTTTGTTTGACGTGGGCAAATTTAGGTACTATGCTTATGTCTCAGATGTTGTATTTTACTCTTGTTTCAGATAACACCAATGAGCTACTGAGAAAACTAAGCAGCGTAGATGTTGGTTCCCCCTTCTCCCCCCCTTTCTTTACTGCGTGTTTGAGGCAGCACTTAGAGCTTGGTTGCAAAATCTGACATTTGCTTTTATAGATCTGGCTGATGTCAGTGTCCTGTCTCCTACATATGAGCATAAGTACTCTAATTTAAAAAGGGAAAAAGTCTGAATCAAATAAATAAATTCAGTAGTGTTGACTACCAAGACAGTTGGGGTTTTTTTCAATAATCTTAAGGATAATTGTTCAGTTTTGTGTGAGGATTTCTGTGTTTTGTTTTGTTGTTGTTGTTTTTTTTTTATTGGAACATTGTATTATTTAATTTGTAAGTTATGAAAGCATGAATTAAATGTAAGAGTCATGTTGATGGGGCTTTTCCTTTTCAGAATAACGAAGACTTTAATTGATCAAGATGGTTCTTCTTGGAGGGAAAAACTGCCACCAATTCCAGTTGTCCCTGTTGCTGCTCAGCTACACAGGTGGGATGGAGGCAACTCTACTTCAGAAGTTAAGCCAAGAAGTTCCACAGATATCAACAAAGAAGAACAGTTGCAGATAAATCGTATGTATAGCTAATGCAGATATCTATGTACTAGAAAATACTTTTAACCAAAAAATGGAATACAATTAAATATAGTAAAGAAATGACTTTAGAAAAATATTTATTGGAGAACTTTGTGAAAAGTCAAATTAGATGATCTTTTATGTGATTAGGTTTGATGCACTTTATAGAGCCACAGTTATGGTAAATTTTTTTGGAGGCCAAATGATGCAGTTTAGTTTGCAGCATGTCATTTCTAAAGTTATATAAAATATAGCAGAAATGCTCATCAGCAGTGTGTTGAGTCCTATCACAAGTGTCACTGGTTTCCCTGACTTCATAGTACAGCAGCTAGAACAGTTCTCTCCCCCCCAAAAAATAAACTAGACAGAAACCCACCCTAAGTATCATAACCAGCTGCATAATCTGTAGCCACCATTTAATTGTTGATAAAAATATTACTCAGCTGTTCAGAACAGAACAAGTAGGCTTCTATGTGGCCAGCATGTAGTGAAATCGACTACAGAAGAAAAATTCTGATGAGTTTTTTACTACAGAATTTAACTTCAACAGTGGCTATTCAGTAAGCACTCTTAAGAAATGTTAGTTCAGAGGCTTCTCACGTATGCACTGAGTGCTTACCTCCAGTTAGGACACTTTCTTCCCTCTGATTTTTTCCTTTTGGTGGAGTTTTCATTTTTCTTGCTCCTGTAAATCAAGTGAAGGAGCCTCTCCAATTCTGCTCTTATTGATATTAAATCCTCTTGCAAAGGCCTTAGCTGTATCATTTTTGAATCTTCCTTGACTGTTAATTAAGGTTAAATAAGGTTCCCTTATGTGTTTTATGACTATATAAAGAAAATAAGCACTGAAGATCATAGAATGGCCTGAGTTGAAAAGGACCACAATGATCATCTAGTTTCAACCTCCCTGCTATGTGCAGGGTTGCCAACCACCAGAGCAGGCTGCCCAGAGCCACATCCAGCCTGGCCTTGAATGCTTCCAGGGATGGGGCATCTATTTCTCTGCTTGTGTAGCAGAGGGAAGAATGCACCGCACAATTACGTTGCTGGCCTAATATGTAGCAGTGATAGAGTTGTCTCTCTACAATCAATTACTGCATTAATGCATACCTTCAAATAATCTGTACTCTTGGGCACTACAGATTTAAAGACCTTAACACTATCTGAAAGATCATCCTTAAACTTATTTGTGCTTGGTGTGGAACAGCAGACAGCTTACACACGCATGCATTTATAAGAATCTGACATTTTTCTTGAGAATGAAGCGTGGCTCTGGAAAACTTGAATGGTGTAGTTTATGAATAATTTGAGTAATAGCATATAAAGAACAATGGTAATGCTACAGGAATTTAGTTTTTTGTTTAAGGAACATGAAGGACATCAATGTATATTTTAAGCTCAATTAAATTCATAAAAGTTTTACTCTACTTTTTAAAATGTTCAATGACTGAAGTGTTTCTGTTAGTTGTGCATATTGTTACTGATTTATCACGTAAGGATTGGACAGTTTAGTGCTTATTTTTGAAATGAAGTAGAAAACTGATATTTTACACAAGTGTGTTGCTATTAAGAAAATTTTCAAGCTAAGCTTTTATATTTATGCTTCAGTGATTGTACTCTGGGCTTTTTCTGTTCTTATGGGATGCAATTTGTTGGGTTTTTTTATTTCATTTTAACTTAACTAGGAAGGATTAAATTTACCTCTCTACAACATCATATAATTTTGTGAAGAGAGATAATTTGAAGATGATCATAAAGATACAGAGATAGCGATTCCTTAGATCATGTTTAACGTGTTCTGAAACTTTACTGAGAGCCATCACTGTCTCCACAGAGCGCGTTCTGTGGGATTTTGATATAAAACACTTCTCAGTTTACTTCAAGAGACATGAAAGTGCAATCAGGCTTGGTTTTCCATAGCAAACATTGAAGTTGTGGTCTAATCCAGAAGCACGTGCAACAAATGATGTGGAAGGAAAGACAATTATGAAAGAACAAAGCATTTATATATATATATGTATAGGTTGGTGTTTTCCAGTTACTTGAAACATCTTTATCATAAAAGCCATTAACAGAATATTGTTGATGTCTCACTAACGCCAGTGATGTGATTGTCACTGTCAGTTTAACATAGAAATTGTGAAGGATTGGTTGCCTGCAGAAAGAATATTAGGTAACATAATGGCCTTTTTGGTGTGATGGTGAAGATCTAGAAGTCTTTTAATGCTACTGATTACATTTCCACCACTGTAAATAAAGCCAGTATTTCAGTGGTTCATCCCTCTGTACCACAAAGAGCAGGCTGACAGGAGAAGATAAAAGTAGAGTTGTCTGTTGCATTCACATTATTTTCAACAAAAATAGTTACCTTGGTGTACTGGGAAGTGTGTGTTATGTCAAATGCATGTATGTATGTTCATACCTTTCTTAGAGCATCGGGAAGATGTGGGACAGAAATTGGAATGTGCAAACTGATAAAAAATACTCCAGATGCCAGGCAGTTATTCTTAGTCTGGGTAGATTATTCAGTTACCTGTAATGAACCAACCTTCTTATGTAACGCTGTGATCCTTTTGTTATGTAGGTGAGAAAGCTGAGGAAAAGTTCAGGACATTAAAAAGTGAAGGGAATGATTTTGTGAAGAAGGGTAAATATGATGAAGCTGTAAATAAATACAGTGAATGCTTGAAGTTAAATACCAAGGACTGCACAATCTACACTAACAGGTAAAGATCTAAAATCTAACCCCACTTTATGGGATAATAATGCTTACATTTTTGCACTGAAAATAAGGATTTTGCATCACTTCAACCACTTTTGTAAAGAAAGGCATTTTTTTTCCACTTGATGAGCATTTCTAATAACAAAATTGATTTTTGGTTAAACCATGTTGTCTTCCAAGCAGAGCAAGTATTAATGTCAGTGGTATCTATATAAAGATTTTAAGATGTATATAAAGTAACCAAAGTAAAAGTTATAATTAACATAGCATTTTGCAGAATTTTGTGAGAATACTGATTTGATATTAATTAAAAACTAAGGTGCAGTTGCAGTACACCAAATAGAGAGAATAACAATTTAGAGAAAATGTACATAATGAAAAAATAGAAGTAGAAACATAATCATACAGCTGCATTATTTTAAAGGTTGACCTAATTCTTTGGCATAGTTCTTTATGCTGTAATCCTGTCAGCTTCCTCAAACTAAGAAGGATTTTACTATGCCCATACCTGAATAGGAGACTTCCAAGTAGTAATTAGGTACAGAAAATGATATTGCTTATTTAATCTAGACCACCTTTTTACCTAGAGTGGCTGCATAGAATCCGTATTTTCTACATTACTATACTATCATATTAAGCTAAAATAGACTCTGCTTTTAAAGTAGTTGTATACCTGCTTAGCTTCAAGCATTAGTTGTACCTGAATTTTAACTGGAATTGGCTCTAAGTCCATCCAGTGATGTCATTAATACTTACTGATTTTAATGTATTTAAGGAAGAAAAAATGTACTGTAAGGAAAAAAAACCCACAACAACAGCATATTGATATTGTGTGAAATACTGTAATAAACATTACAGAGAGTCAGATGCTGAGGGCATTACAGTACACTAGAATTTATTTATATTGCAGTGTATTCTGTTTTTCTGTGTTAGAGCTCTCTGTTACTTGAAACTGCATAAATATGAAGAGGCTAAGCAAGATTGTGATCATGTTCTTCAAATAGAAGATTCTAATATTAAAGCTTTTTACAGAAGAGCACTAGCATGCAAAGGATTACAGGTGAGGAAAAAGAACATGGCAGGTATTCTTAAGCACTTCTAAACTTGCTTATCCTCTTCAAAGGCAATCATCAGGTAATTAAGTCAATGAATATAAGCAAAGTATGCAGTGCTGATGATGTATTACTTTGTAAAGCATTAGGCATATATAGAATATAAATATTTTTTGAACATAAAAATCTGCACGTTGATTTACAATAATTTCAGAAAAAACAGGAACATTGGAATAAATAAGCTTTGAATAAAGACAGTTAAGCAGGTTTAAACTCTGTTATAATGTTCTAGTTTACCCCTGTGTGTCCCAGGCTATTTTTTTTTTTTTGTCAGGGTGTTCACTATATCTTAGCTGATTCCATACAGATTCTCTTCAAGTCTGTCTTCATCTGTTCATACTGAAATCTCCAGCTGTCTTTTGGCATCTGCACGTATTTGAGTGCGTGTCATATTAAACGGGGACTTCAATTGTCTTCATTCTCTTCTACTTTCCTTCTCCAAACACACTGGAAATCTTTGTCAGTGATTTCCTTTCTCACTCTGTGGGCAGTGTGGGGATTCAGCCTTTGCCTTTCCATCAGCACACTGACGTTGCTGTCATAACATGAGGCACGGTGCTCATGGATTCTTTCAGAATTGAGCACCTAGGGACTCTCAAGATGGTTTGTTTGGGGCAGATGTAATACCTTCATTACGGCCAGTTCTAGGGATGAATGAGTCATAATGCTAAGGAAAGCAACAGAGGTGATCTAGGATTGACAAATGACTCTGTAACAAAAGATACTAAGAACTAGATGCATCTATTTTGTCAAGACATAACTAAGCTGGAAAATGTTATTTGTTTATAAATACATCAGTATTTATATCACAAAAGCTGCAGTGGAATTTAATGATTTTTATACACTCACTGAAATATAGTTAAGGAAAGATCAGGATAAAGATGGTACTTGTTTGCTGGCTTAGGCCTATAACATAGGATATGGGACTGGACTATACATCCTACAGCTGATAGCCCAGGATGCAATTTAAAACCTAGGAGGACTGGTTGTTTGCTGACCTTTGTGATCATTGTCAGAAGTCTGTTCTGGAACCTCATTTCTCTGTAGTTGTGAATATTCAAATATTTTAGCTCACATAGTAGCTGTTTGCTGAAGAGGGCAAGCTGTCCCCTTGCTGCATTCATGTGCAGAATTCTGGTTCTTTTACTCTTCTTTCGTGATACAGCAAACCTTGGTTCATTTACAGACTTCATACAATTTCTCTGCACCTTGAATGCAATTAATCGGTATTGAACAAAAGATAGAAAAGAGAATGTCTGTCTTTTGCACTGGTGGTTTCATAACTGTTGAGATGCTGAGGAAAGATGTCAACTGATGATGCAACAGAGGATTGCTTTTTAGGGTTTGTTTTCTTTTTCTGTGATAATGTGACCCTTAATATCCTTAAGACACTGATTGAGAACAGAGGAAATAGTGGCTCCCTCACTTTACTGTGCACAGTCTTTTACTATCTGGTGTTACATGTTATCCTTATTTTCAGTATTCAGCCCCCAGGGTAACTTGGTTTATTCCATGTGGTATTTCAGCCTTCCTCAGAACTGATGCTGCTCTGAATTTTGTCTCTCCAGAAAATTTAACATAAAAATGCGTAATACTGAATGTCAAATCTTGAAATGAAAGCATTAAATAAATGACAAGACTTATTCTGGAAAAATTGTGTCCTAATGTCACTCTATCTTTGTGTTGGTCCTTCTGTAGTTTATCCTAGAATTCATCATGTAATCTCAGTCTTCCCAGGTATAACCAGGAATTTCCTGTCAGCCCATTTGAGATGAGCTATTGAAATGATGCCCAGGAAGTTAAGGCACAGTTTTAATTTAAGTTTAATTTGGCCTACTGTCAAAGTACGCAAACTGTTGATGGAGTTGAATTGAGAAGGTATTAAAATGTTAATTGTGCTTAAAAGCAGCAATCTCCAGTAGACTATTTTCTAATACAGGGAAATTTTTTTCAGAGCATAAATTAATTGATAGTATATATTTAATATGAAAGTATTTAGTCAGAAAGTATTCAAACTCATCCGTGGCTTCCTTTTTTTCTTTCTTTAAAAATTACACTGTATTTAGATTATTTTTGTCTATTTAATGTCAAGATTTCAGCATTTCTATTTCTCTTAGTAGTAGAAGACAATATGATCATTGTAATTTATTTTTCCCGTGGTGTGTTTATGAAAAAAATATGTATTTTCCCTTTTACGTACAGAACTATCAAGCCAGCATCGATGATCTCAAGAAAGTACTTCTGATAGATCCAAATGTTCTTGAAGCAAAAAATGAACTAGAGGAGATAACCCAGCTGCTCAGCCTTGCCAGCGTTGCTGTCACTGACTGTCAACAAAAGCAAAGGAAGAAAATAACCATACAAGAGGTATATCTGTTCATTTTTACAAGCAGGCAGTAGAGAAGCCATACATTTGAAAACGTAATACCAAAGCATTTGGGTTTTAATTCTTAGCTCTACACCTGCTTTAGGCAGAGTTGTATTTTTAACATATTGGAGGATGCTCACATACGATGTGTTCATCATCCACTCTGTTCTCCAGTAAAGCTTTGCCTGCTCTGAGGTGCATTCAGAACCACAGCAGAAGTGAAAAAAGTACGTTTAGACAGCAAGAGACTTCAGCATGTGCTCCTTGTAATCAAAAACTGCTTAGATTTTGAAATAGTAATTTTACAGGATATGGCTGTCCAAGAGCAGTTTTGCTTTTGAAGTCTGAGCTATTCTGGCAACCTCTGGCAAAGGTTGTTAGCAACGTGCCAGCTGTTCTTGTGCTGGTAGTAAAGCTACTGGTGTGAAGGATGAAATCCTTCCTTAAAAAGCAGTGGTACAGGTGGAATATCTGCAGAGTCTGGCAAAAGAAATGTGAGATTTAACATTATGTATTGGATCAAAATAATATCTTTCCAGAGTTTTTTGAATTAAGTAGTGAAGGGGTTTTCTCAGTCACCTGATGTTTTCAATTGTAATTTCGATGGTCCTTTAAGAATGTTTTTTTTCCCCTTTCCTGTTTCAAATATATAGTTTCCAGTCTATGCTATTAAACTGAGACTGTAATTTGGATTGTGCAATTTCAAAATGATGGTGTAATGGAAATGGTGGCTACTAACACAGCAACAACTTGTTTTATTGATATACTTCCCAGTGTCACAAGTTTGTGGGATTTTATGTAACTGGTGTAAGCTGGGTACGTTAGTTGAGCTGTGAATTGTGCCAAAGGGACTGAGAGTGTTCAGAGGAGCTCTGGGCAGTGAATGCAGTGTTTGGAGACCTGCTGGCTACATTACCAGCAGTGGTCATTCTTGCAGGGCTAGGGCAGGAAGCATTAATGTTTGCTGTCATAGTTGTTGCTGCCCCCTTAGACAGCATACCTTGTCTTACCTACATGGGAATGCCGTGAAAGCAGTCTGCAAAGAAAATGAAGGAAAATTTAATTAGAAAGAGATTTATCATTGTTATTCCATTTTAATCAAGCTATAATTTTAGAGAAGACAGCTAGATATCTCCCTTGATACTAAGGATTATTTAAAAATAAAGCAAAAGCTCTATAAGCTCTATAAGCCCAATGCCTGCGGAAATGACTAAGCTTGCTCCCAGCACTGTAATGTGTAGTGCTGCATCTTCAGACTTTCCAAAAGCCTGACATGAAGCTTTTGGAGAGATCCTGTTCAGTGAGTTGTTTTGGTAGGTTTGTACTGACTCCACAGATCCTGAAAGTTTGAAGTGGACTTTAGTAAAAGTAGTTATGTAGTTGTTAATGTGGTTGGCACTGCAACAGGTTGTCCAGAGATGTGGTTGATGCCCCATCCCTGGAGACTTTCAAGGTGAGGCTGGATCAGGCCCTGGGCAACCTAATCTAGCTGTGGTGTCCCTGTTCATTGCAGGGGAGTTGACTAGATGGCCCTTAAAGGTCCCTTCCAATTCTAAGGATTCTATGATAGTGGAACTCAAGGCTAATTTTCTAGCAACTGATTGATGAAGCTCTGTACAGCTTGCAATCTGGGGAGAAGTGGGAATGCAGGCAGTTAGACCATGATGAGCCTTCTACTTCCACAGCAAGTCCACAAACAGCAACCTGATGCAACTGCTGTGTGCCTGTACTATTCTAAAGTCACAACAATGAAATAAAGCTGTAGATGAAAAGTATATGGAAACTAAACTTCAGTTCTGCTTGAGTTGTGTAACATTTAAAATATGTATACTATCCCTAGCTCTCTCCCTGTGTGCTTCATTTGTCTTTCTACAGTGGAATGCCAAGCAATGAAATGAAATGCAAAATACAGACTTTTGAGTAAGAAACCTTTAAAGATAAACAAGGGTTGTACCATTCTGGGGGGAAGGACACAGAGGAACATAGGAGCCTTTATGAAGAGTAAAGCCTATGAAGAGAAAGCCTTTGTGAAGAGTAAAATGCCAGCTTTAATTTAGTGATGTTACTGTTGAATATACACATGCCATGTATGGAATTAATGATTTGATGCCATTTCTTTTGTGAAGGTAACTGATGAACAGGAAGAGGGGCAGCTTGTGACATCAGAAGATGTTGTGGCTGACGATGATAGCTCTAAAGAAGCAGTTCAGAAAAGTGTGCCATCAAAGACCTGTGAAAAACTGACGATTTCTGAACCATCCAATGCCTATGACTTTGGTCAGATTGTAAATGCAGTGAACGTCAATAAGGATCAGTCTGCTTGTGCAGATCTTCTAACAATTACTGATCCAAAAAAACTGCCAATGCTGCTAAGTAACAAACTTGAAGGAGAGATCTTTCTGATTTTCATCCAGTCATTGGAACATTACGTCCTTGAAAAAGATCCTGGCCTTGTATATCAGCATCTTTTCTACTTGAGCAAAGCAGAAAGATTTAAGGTAAGAATTTAGGTTAAATGAGTACTTAAACAGAAATTTAGGAGTTTCATATTTCAATAGGAAATGATTGCTATATTTCTGTCAAATGCTATGATTTTCAGTTGCCTGTGCTGATTATAACCTAATCTGTTTTCTCAGGTGGTGTTGGCTCTTCTCAGCAAAAACGAGAAAGAACAGGTTCAGCGACTGTTTGATTTGCTCACGGAAAACCAGAATCATCAATACTCTTTGGAAGAACTTGACAGCCTTAAAAAGGTGTATGAACTTTAAGAACTTAAAGTTTATTTGTTGTGTGGATAGGGCTGTCGGTTGTAAGACATCTGTACTAACTCTGCAAACACGCATGGGTTGAAGTGGGTCTCTACATGGACTGTCTGAATTCTGTTTTATTTTGACAGCATACACATATTCAAAACTTGCTGCTCTTTTTTTCTTTTTAGTTGTATACAATTTTAGTCTAGAATTTAATGCATGTCTTTGTGTTCAGTTATGGAGTTCGTGTTTGGCATCCTGATTTTGTTTAGACATGGAAATATCTATTTTGCATTTATATATAGCATGAAGTACCTTGGTGGTACAATGGAAGTACACTTTCAGTCATCACTTGTTATATCACCTTGTGGGTTGTACGTTCTTGTGGTAAGGAAGCACCTTCAAGACAAACGGGTCCGTTAGCGATAGCTTTGCTATGAAGAATTTACAAGTATAAACATTTTTCAAACAAACTGCACAGCCCATCTGTTTCTTCGCCCCCCCAGCCTGTACAAAACAGATGTAAATATTTTTGGTGCTGTACAAAGATGAATGAATAATATATTAGTTTGTCATGGAACACTTTGGCTCAAAATAATGAATTATTAACTAAATGGGTATTTTTTTTAAATGACAAACAAGTAAGTGCACAGAGAATTTTGTTCTCACTGTGCGTGGAAGGATTGCTAGTTTGCACAGCTTTTAAAGGAACAAATGGCTGCATCTTACAATTAAAATGTTTAACTCCAAGTCTGTAATCAGATTACTTAAAATACCAGCTATTGCTGTTTACAGATGTATTCATAAAGCTAAAACTAAGGCTATTTGGTGGACCAGTAGGGTTTTTGTTTTCTTTCAGGCAGTACTTCTGTTTTATATTTCGTTGTGACAAAGCTCCTTTTTTCAAGATGAAGCGTTAAGACTTTTCAAATGCCCCAATGCCTTCTTTGCACATTTAATATAAATTATATCATACTCACAAGTGCTGCAGAAGTGTCATTAAGGATGTTGTTCCAGGGAAATCTTTTCTCAGGTTGGCTAAAAAAAATAAATAAAGGTCTTTTTCCTGAAAAATACAATTATTTCTGGATTCTTACTTTTGCTTCTACCCTCTTTGAGCTTACAGTTCTGGCGTGGTTTATGAGTTTGGTTTTGAAGTAGAATACCAAGAATGAAGTTTTTAATTCCTAAAACACTGTTAGCACGACTGATAGGTTTTGTTCTTAAACATCCTCTTCCTGTGAGACAGCTGTGTATCTGAGAGAGCTCTGTAGCTACAGCCAATTGCACTGAGCCATCAAAGTGCCAGGCTGCTTCGTTCTTCACAAGGGCCACGTATTGGTGGTCATTAATTTCTATGATGGCGATCTCAATCATTCTGACTGTAGCTTTGTATGTTCTGGGGTTGGATGGGGTGCTGGGCAGCCTGATCCAATACTTGATGAGTGGCAGCAGCACTGCCTGTGGCAGGGGGTTGGAACCTGGTGATCTGAGGTCCTTCCAACCCAAGCCATTCTGTGAGTCTATCTATGCATAGTTTAGAATTGAGTGTATTTATGTTGTTTTTATTCATTTCATTATGTGTTTAGAAAGACAATACCCACTGAAACTGAATTATTTTACTAAATGGGATGATATTGCCTTCTGTAGCAGAAATACAGCTTGTATGGGAACTGCTGAATCACAGCCTGAACCTCTGATTGATCACCTGGGGCGAGCAGTGAGTCAGCCATGGGAGCA
>JAOWBP010002052.1:62341658-62357002 GCA_028571105.1 Tragopan temminckii
CCTGTTGCTGAACACCACCAAAAAGAGCCTGGCCCTGTCCAGTTGACTCTTGCCCTTCAGACACTTACAAGGATTGATGTGATCCCCTCTCAGCCCTCCCTTCTCCAGGCTGAGCAGCCCCAGGTCTCACCCTTTCCTCAAACAGGAGATGCTCCAGGCCCCACATCATCTTTGTAGCCCTCTGCTGGACTCTCTCCAGTAGATGCCTGTCTTCCTTAAGCTGGAGAGCACAGAATGGGGCACAATAAAATGTTTAGTTAATGCTGATCCTATTTCAACACATCACTCATCAATAACAGAGTACTGCAAAACTGTTCAAACTAGAAAAAAAAAGAAGAAAATCCAGAATGAAGTGCACACACACACCCAAAAATACCCAATTCAAACCTTCCCACTAAATACAGAATTCACACCTGCTTCCAATTCAGAGCGCCCAATGACAGAACTGCCTCTGTGCCTCGTTGACATTTCTAGGATACAGTCTGTTTCATTCATCCTCATTTCTGTTCTCTCCTTCAGCATCCACCATTGGAAACATTTCAAAACACCAGAGCGCTCCACCCCAAAGGCCACCAAACGAACCCAAAATTCGGGGCAACAGAAGATGCCAGCAGTTGGAGCCGGACAGTGAGGAGAGCCGCCTGAGATCCGATGCGTTCCATAGGGCCGTCTGCACGCTGACAGGACCACATCAACTCGGTACTTAGACATTTATTTCAGATATGCAGTTTACACGCATATTACTGAGCAAAACTGAATTGCAAATATACAAATACCGTAACAAGCATTATCAAATGACGTAACTGGCACTAGTGTTATAAGCATTTAATGAAACTGGTGAGGATAAGTCACGGAAGAGAACTGCAGCACATGGCGTTTTCTTTTCATCCAACCCAACTCCCAGTAGCACCATAATGGCAATACATTGAACACGAGACAGAACATTGGTAACTTCTTCTGATATTCACAACTTTTTTTCCCCTCATTTTTAGTGATTTACATAGCAAAAAGAAAAAAAAAACAAAACATTGGACAGTGCAGGCGCTTTGGCCAACTTCAGCTTGTGTTTATCTGTACATCTTCCATACGCAAAAGAAAAATAAGCCAGCATGTCCAGAAGCCATCGTGGCAGCTGGGCAGCCACTGCCCTGCACTCCGACTCTGGGACTGAAGATGCACATCTTGCAAAGAGATGTCACGTGAAAGAAGTCATTCACGAAAGCCTGAGTGAGTCTTTGGTAGGCTAATACTTTGTTATCATACAGTTATCTACCAGTCATTGATTCGCTAGGATTTTCTTTTGTGATTGAAGGTGGCCAAAGAGGACATTCTGGAAAACACGACAGACAAATCCTCCAACGACCAGGCACTTCACACCCAGTCTTTTCCAAGGCACCAAGAATTGACGGGGCACCGCTCTCCCCCCTCATGAAAGGTGACTGCATCTGCTTTTCTACGATGCTCACAAATCACTGGATCACCATCTTACAGGTTTTACACAATGCAGAGCAGACTTATCTGCCGCACGGTTGGTTGCATGAGTAAATAAGTGACCCCACTGTTGTCCACAGGTGATGTCTCCATTCCACCACGTATTAAGTACCAATTTCTTCTGTTTCTAAATGACGTAACACGCCATAGCCTCGCTCAAAGTGTACACACAAACGCTTCTGACACGGGCCCACATCACCTGGAGGTATGCGATCCACTCCACATGCATTCCAAATAGTGTGCCCAGTGATAAAACAAAATGATCACTATGGATATTCACTGCTGAAAGATGTTTGTAGAGGTCTCCGCAAAACTTCCGCTTCCCTTCGAGTTCACGCTAGAATGGTTTTAAGTCACTAATGCTCAGCTAACACCCATTTATCCCACATCCCCTATTTTTGAGCAAACAGTGCAGGATGTATTACTTATTTTAGCATTTAACATATCAAGAATTACCCAATTTTTATCTAAATACACCAAGTATATGCTTTCAAGCAAAGTTGTGGCAAAAATAAAAAACACGGACGTATTTGTACTGCTGTAATGCACTTGTTAAAGCCTTCATGTCCCTTCACACAGCTCTAAGATCCATATGAAGTATTCTGCCTTAACAGACAGGTATATAAAATGCAGCTGTATCAAAACCTTGCTTCTGCCGGTCACCTGAAGCTTACGGAAGCCGTCGCATGTAATTAAACCAGCTTTCAGACAGGGTTCATTAGTGGTAAATATGTTTTTGCAGCATTTTTTGGCTTAAATTTCGGTCTGAATAGCAGCGCTTAATTCCGCAGCACGTTGTGAATGGTTGTTGTTTGCTTCTTTCAGAGTTTCATCAACACCTAGACCTACATCTGTTGAAGATCCACTAGTAATGCTTTCCTCAGCTATGTAACTCAGCTGCTGAACATCAGCGCCTGGGGCTGCTGCAACAGGCGCAGGGATTCCGCTCGCCTGTGGAGAGTTTTCCAAGCGATCGTTTTCCACCTCTGGGAGAACACTGACTGTGGTAAAGCGCGTATGATAGTCGCTGGAACCGTGGCTACAGGAAGTTTTCATACTTTCCATATCTGAGCAACTGAACTCAGAAAAATGACTCGAGTGAGAATCTGCTACGGATGGAATACTATCGCTAAGAGAGGGAGAGTCAAATTCACTGGAGTTTGTGCTTTGTTGTTCCAACAGCTGAGCATCCATGTCCTCTCTTGTCTCATTTATCTTCATGCTACTCTTCTTTCTCAGCTTACCCTTACATTTTTTTCCTGCTGTTGCTTCTTTGGACCACTTGGTGGCACTAGATTTACTTTCTGGCACGCAGGCCGATGAACACGCAGCATTGCTCCGACCAGCAGCACTGCCATCATCAACACTGCTGCTTCCGCTGTTGTGTCTGAACTTGGCTGGCTTTGATTCAATATCCACTTGCACTTCCATGCTGTTGCCTTCCCTGCAACAAGAATGAACCTGGGTGTAAGCAGTTATCTAAAACAAGCCAGGCGATACAGCGGGACAAACTCCTTCAGCTTTTCAAGATACATTGCAAAAGCAAGTGAGAGAAATGTCATCCGTTTTGGAAACAGTGTTTAACCAAGTAAACAGCCCAAATAGAAGCAGGCAGTCTAAAAATGAAACGCTTTACTGAGCTACAGAGATTGTTCTCCTCTTTGGAAGTAAGCTTGGCAAATACAAGCAATCACGTGTAATTCAATTTCTAAGCAAAAAATTGTTTCTTTCTTCAAAGTTTTAAACAGAACCGCAGAGGCACGCCTAGGGTATCCTTTAGTAAGTAAGGCTTAATCTTCTCTTTTCACATTTCTCTTACCTGTCCAAAGGGATATAGGAGTTGAGAATGGATCCTGCCATTGCTTTGGTACTGGCATTATCACTAACTGTTCCCAGGCTAACTGTGCCAGATTCTCCACTAAGGCTGTAGCGTTCTTTCTGCACATCTGCTTGTACTTCCAGCCTTGGAGAGAAAGAAAAAGAGCTGCGTGAGCTGCTACTACAGTTAAAGCACCCTAGCTGAGAATTACTATCACCTTGTAAAGTTTCTCCACCACACAGCAGTAAGCACAGTTTCACAGTTAAAAAACAAAATTAGATGAAATTGCCAACAATGTAAAATGTTGCACACAAAATGGAGTTTCTGAGTTATTTCCTCCCTGAGAGTTACAAAAATGAGTTCCAAGCTGAGCTACAATCCCTTTGCAAATAATGTACCATACTCCAAAAACAGAGAAAACAATCAAAAGGACACACAAATTCACAACAGTTCCCATGTTGACCCCGCTGCAAAATCATGACTTATCAAATAACAGTCAGAACTGTGTTCTGTACTCTGCTTTGTTGTACTGTTATCAATTTCAACAAAAATAACAGAAACTTGAAAACACAAGCAGATAAACCAGGATTATAAGCTTCTTTCCAAACACCTTCTTTATCCGTGTTCTGACAGTGAACTGGAAGTGTTTGCTTTGCTTTCCTCTCTCAGCTCCTTCAAGAGGAGGACAGGTGTACCTCAGCCAGCAGTCACAGCTCTAGACTAAGGAAGCTCTTTCTGTGCTACCCTGCCCTCCTTTTTCTACATAGCCTGGACGTGCAAGCTATTTAAATGAGGTGCTAAGCACTACTCATTTTCTTAAGGAGCGAATTCCTTCCAGAACCCCACGCATTAACAATTCTTTCCAGATACTCCCTGTCTCCTATGGACAGTAAGACCCCAACTCACAGCAGACACTGAGGCAAGGCCAAGATGTTCAGAAGGGGCAATTTTGTACTTGCAGATTTCTGAACAAGTCAGAACACACGATGTCAGTGTGAGATGCACGCAGAGAGCTCTCCCATTAGAGAACATGGCTGTGCTGGACAGCCCCTGCACATAGCAGGAGGGTTGAAACTAGATGATCACTATGGTCCTTTTCAACCCAGGCCATTCTATGATTCTATTCTATGCAGGGCTGGGTGCTATACGGCAGGAAGAACGTCTCTTACCTGTTAAAGCAGTTAACCATTGCACTTCCCGAGAGACTGCCCGTTATACTGGCCCCAGCCAGCGCCATGGTGCTAGCTGTTTCACTCAGGTTGTCTCGAATGGCTCCTATCCTATCCATGTGGCTGCCACTGGCACTCAAGCTGCCAGTCAGCCCACCAACGCTTCCTTCGCCTATACTGGGGTTGTGACGTGCTTCTGCGACTGAAGTGGTATCTAAGACAGAAAGGAAGGAGGAAGGCTTGTCATTCATAGAAGCAGAGCTTGCTGATTTCTAGAACGTGACCATGGAAATTGTTTCTGAAGTTACGCTGAGAAAAAGGATTTATAAAATACACTGACAAAAAGATAACTGTCAAAGAAAATGGGACCTTTCTTGGAGTTGCTCTTATGGTTGTATCAGATATGCCATAGTAAGGATATCCAAAAGTTATCCACGGTGGGGCACGTAACGTGGAGTCAAGGATCACAGAAACCCAGTATCAAAGGATACCATCGAGTAATTTAAAAAAAAAAAAAGCAGCATCAGATCAGCAACTGAAGGCATTTAATTCTTCCCATTATAGATAAAAAGAGGAAAGCTAGCAGCAAGCTTCTACAAACCAGTATTCTGAAAAAGCAGCATTGATTTTACCTTAAAATTTTTACCTATGGGATTGCCATTGCACGAGTCTGGTTTTGGTTCAAATTGGCAAGTCATGCTTTAACGCATCACTGCTTTGAATTAGTATTCTGATAAATGACTTTTAAAAGGGGATGCTTTTTTTTTTTTCTTAAAAAAATGAACACAATCATTTTTAAATAAGATTAAGTTGCAGATCCACTGTCCTGCATTTCTGCACTTTTGGCATCTTGCTGACCACTAGAAAGGAGGTGAAATGGCAGTGGGATCCTCAGATTGCTTTCAGTCATGCTGACCAAACTGCAAGACCGGATTCTAAGGAACTAAAGTGTGCCAGCTTCAGAGAAAACTCAGAGAGTTGCTTCAGCAATTGGTTAAAAGGGACAATAATACAACAGCACTCTTTACTGCCTGAAAGTCACTTATTGGCATTTAACTTTGGTCAAGAATGAGAAAGCTGTCACCTTTCACTTAGTGCTGTGCAAAAAGCAGGTCAACAGCTTACACAGAATTCAAACCACGAAACAGCTGACTGTCTTGCTCTATGTCCACATGAGCAAATGCTGTATTACAGCACAGCACAACATGAACACAAAAGCTACTCTCTCATCTCAGAGCTCATCTTTTAGCACAGAGTGGAGACAGCCCTGACTGTGCTGTACCTCTTCTGCAAGTAATTACTCTGGGTATCAGAGGCTATCAAATGTAAGTAAGTCACAAAGTCCAGACAGTAAAACATTTTCTTACCTACAGCCGCATTTGTTCCACCAACATTTATATCGTTTTCATCATCAAATTCTATCCTAACACCTTTTCCATTGCCTGCTGAAACACCACAGCCTCCACTTCGGCAGAGGGAGATGGGCACAACTCCGTACACATAGGCCAGCATGATAGGAACACCAATACCTGCAGAGGAAGGTACCATCTTGAGTTAACTAAATGCAACTTATATTTTGCACTCTCTTATGAAAGTGATTTCATAGTCCACGTTTACTTAGCATTTCACACTTCAAAGAAAGTAGGAGAGAACAAAAGTAAGAAATACTGATAAATCAAGTGAAGTGACAGCAAAAGTACTTTCACTGGGCACAAGGGCCCCCTCTCAGAACTGGAAGGCAGAGAAGCATACTGCTGGGTGAATTACCTCTTTTACAGACAAAAAAAGAATATACTTAATATTCATATAAATTCAGTTGGACTTTGCATTCACTGAAGTCAGATGGGGCTTTGTTATTGATTGTATGGGACTCACCATCATTACTACTGTTGGATCTTTTGTATTTGCTGTATCATGCAGATTCCATCTAAGAATTTAATCACACAATTTTTTCCTTAAATGTGAACAACTGTGGGGGGCAAGGAGCAGAGGGAAAACAGTGGAAGAAGCCACGGGCTAAAATGCATATATTACATGCACGTTTATCCCTCCGCTTTTAATGGACTGTGAAAGTTATTCCTTCGGTGTGTAAATTGCTGATGGAAGCCCACAGAAGGTACCAAAAATGGCAAAGCTGGCACTTTCTGAAAGAGCCAGAGCAGGCACAGACCCAATGCAAAGGCTCCTCAGCCTAACTTAAATGAAAGACTCCAGCCATAAGTTGTCACTGGTATTCTACTATAGTTTGTCAACTACTGTAATGCTAAATTTAAAATACTGTTTTTCTTCCGTGTTGAGGAAAGTTTGATAGGAATTATTTAAATTATTAGAATATGAATAGACTCCATGGCAAAAGCTTTGTCTTAGTTATTTAGAAAAAGCTCTAAATATTTCAGTTTTAAGAGAGATGACAACGTGACAAATTCAATCGGCAAGATTAAAATAATTAGCTCTTCATTTTATGCCACATTTCCCAAAGTACTCTGTCCTCCATTCTACCCCAATAAATATATAACCACACTCCTTATGTGTTGTTTTTCATTTTTTTTGTGTCTTGATTTCTGTACCTGCAAAAGGAAACCATAAGACTTAACCTCAGCTGAGTGTTTTATTCATGAGTGCTTACGCAGCTGTGGTTGCAAGGTGTTACCAGTATACAAAATAATAATATTTGCTTACCTACAGTTACTGCAGCTACAACTGGAGAAACAATTACAGATAGGGTTACACCGCCTGCGATAGCCAGGTTCCGTTTGTGCTTTGAAATGTCTTTGCCTTCGTATCGATTGTGAATCTTAAAAGAAGAGGAAAACGGGTTTTTAGAGCATTACAATAATCAATAATACACTGCTGCAATGATGGAAAAACTGACATGGTTTGGAATCTGTATCCTGCTCTCTTCCATACAGACTACATTCTATGCCACGATTAACACCTAAACCTCTCTCAAAAGAAGAAAATTCTTACACATCTTATTTTAGGCAACTGTCTTAGAACTTAGAAGCCCTCCAATTCAGCTTCTAAGTGTTTAATTCCAGCCTCAAGAAAGCTAAATCACTAAAAAGCTTTTGCTGTTGTTTTTATTTGTTGAATCATGACTCTAGCTTACATGGTGGAGAAAAGTAAACAGTTTTGAAGATCAAAGGATTGCCTCCTCCAAACAAATTGACACTTCCCATTCCCTGTCATCTTTCCCTCAAACAACATGGAGTGAAATTTTCACAGATAATTAGACCTACGGAAACACAGATTGAAACAACAGAGGCATGCAAATCTTGCAGTAAGGCAGCCTCCACCAAACATAACCTGGAGGGAGGGAGAGTGAGAACTCCATTGTTCTCATGACAAGCTTTGAGGAAGGGACTATTTCAGCAAACCAGCAAATAGCACTGCAAAGTCTCAGATCAGAAGAAGATCCTCCTCAGAAGCATCTGCTAACCAGAAGCCTTACTGATGGTTTAAGTCTGCCATAACTCTGAAACACGACCATTTCAAACTCAACTGCAACAAATCATGAATTTGGAAGGCCTTCAAAAATCACTGTTTTGCAGAGATTTCTTACTTCATTTTTATTTAATTCTCTTTAGGAAAGTGGCATTTTAGGCATGAGTGCTTCATCTGTCAGAACTCTTGGTTAAGACAAAATTACAAATGACTGGCAGGTCTCTATCTTAATAGTTGGCATCACGCTAAGTTAATGCTCAGTACATCTAAGGAAGAGCAAAGAACAACAAGAGGATAATTACAGTATTATTATTATTATTATTTTTTTTTTTACATCAAACTGCCACTGCAACAAGAATAACAACACAAGTAGAACTTTAAGTTTTATAATGTGTTGTGCTCTGTAAATTAAATGTTAAATTTGCTAGGATAGTTCTCACTCTGGAATAAAATAAGAACTTGCATTTGTTCAGGCAAGACAGGCAAGGAAAAGGAAGAGAAAACACCATGAGTCTACATAAAGTGAATGCATGTACTCGCTCTGGAGTACATTATACAGAGAACATGGAGTGAGGGAACACGTGAGTGTGGAACATACCTGGAAAGCCTGTAGGTAGTAGTTTAAAAAGAAAAAAAATGAATACTCTCACAGCATGAGTGTGTAGGTTTTACAAATCCAGGAAGACTTGGTGCTAAGGGGCTTCATGAGCCATTAGCAGGATCCTCCTCGGTACTAAATTTTACTGTTATGGGCAATTTTACCCAAACAAAAGGAACACACCAAAAAAAGAATCCATAAGCAGTCTGGATTTCTTAAAAAACAGAGTAACAACCTCTGTGTCTGGGAAGACCATGGAACAGATCCTCCTGGAAAAGACGTTACAGTACATGAGGGATGAGCAGGTGATCCAAGACGGGCAGCCTGGCTTCGCCAAGGGAAGGCCATGTCTGACCAATCTGGTGGCCTTCTATGATGGAGTGGATGGACAAAGGAAAGGAGACCAGTGTCATCTACCTGGACTCGTGCAAGGCCTTTGACATGGTCCCCCACCACATCTTTCTCTCTTAATTGAAGAGACATGGTTTTGAATGGTGGACTATTTGGTGGGTAAGGAACCCGTCGGAAGGTCACAGCCAGACGACTGCGGAGTCCAGGTGGAGGTCGTTGATGGGTGGTGTCCCTCAGGGGTCCATCTTGTGTCCAGTACTCTTTAACATCTTTATCAACGACACAGATGATGGGGCTGAGAGCACCCTCAGCAAGTTTGCTGATGACACCAAGCTGAGCAGTGCAGTTGATACAGCAGAAGGAAGGGATGCCATTCAGAGGGACCTTGATAAACTCGAAAGCTAGGCCCACATGAACCTAATGAGGTTCAACAGAGCAAAATGCAAGGTTCTGAACTTGGGTCAGGGTAATCCCAGACTGGGAGAAGAACTCCTTGAGAGTAGCCCTGCCGGGGACTTAGGGGCTCTGGTTGATGAAAAACTTAACACGAGCCAGCAGTGTGCACTGGCTAGCCTGGCAGCCTGGAAGGCCAGCAAGAAGAGAAATCGCCAGCAAGGCAAGGGAGGTGATGGTCCCTCTCTATTTTGCCCTCATGAGGCAAGTCTGGAGCCTCCAACGTAGGAAACACGTGGAGCCTTTGGAGACAGTCCAGAAGAGGGCCACGAAGATGTTCCAAGGATTGAAGCACAACTCCTGTGAAGAGAGGCTGAAGAAACTGGACTTGTTCAGCCTGGAAAAGAGAAGGGTACAGGGAGACCTCAGTGTTTAAGGCCAGGCTGGATGGGGCACTGGGCAATCTGATCTAGTACTTGATCTAGCAGCTGGCAACCCTGCCTATGTCAGAGGAGCTGGGACTTGATGATACCCAAGGTCCCTTTCAACCCAAGCCATTCTCTGATTCGGTGAACACTGGTAAGAGACTTCAGAATTCTGAGCAAAGTATGCCCAAATAATCAGGCCAAAATAAGAGAGATTTCAATAACAGCAGAAAAGTGGTAGGTTACCAGACGCATATCTATAAAAATGAGCAAGAATGAGCGCTTCCTTGCAGAAGCTATAGCAATACAAGCACAAACTCTCCCAGTGCAGAAGAAAATGTTGCAGAAGAACAAAATAGCTTCTTCTACTGAAGAAGTAGTGTTAAAAAATGGAAAGTAGGTCAGATTACTTTCAATGGGTACAAAGGAACAGCATGAGGGTGTCAAGACAAAAATCAGAAAGGTTAAAATAGAGGAGACAAAAAAGGAAAGGACAAAGCTAACAGGAAGTTATTCTGAAAGTACAATGCCAGCAACAGAAAGACAAAAATCAATTTGCTATTTAACAGAAAGGAAAGACAGCCAGCAGATTAAACTAGAGGCCTGTTCCATTCTTTTTTCCTTCAGATGTCACCAAAGATTCACTGTGAGCCAGGTGACTGGTGACAAAGGAGTGAGATCTGTAGGAAAACAGCAGGTTAGAGCACAGTCGCATGAGCTGATCTGAAAAAGCAGGCCCAACTTCAGAGCCACTAAGAATAGATTTCTGAAAAACATTATTCATAGAGTATCTTTGAGGGGAAAAAAGAAAACTGGAAAAAGTTAAACTGCAACAATAACCTTTTTTAAAAAAAGGTACAAAACACGGACCTGCAGAATTAAAGGCCAATGAATGAAACTTCAATTTCCTGAAAACCAGCAACTTAAGAGACACCAATGCAAAAGCAGGAAATAAAGAGACCGTAGATTTTTCAAGTTGAGATCACATCTGTCTTAATTTCTTTGGTGAGAGGATAACTGGCCAAGATGATAGGGAAAAGCAGATGTCACAAAGAGTCTTAAAAGTTTTCTTACATGACACTCAACCTGGTTATAATGGTCAAGACTGAAAAACAGTCTAGAGAAGACAACTATTACCTTCACGTGAAGCTGACAGAAAACCACCAGATTTACTTATTACTCCCCAAACTGTAACTTCCCCTTCTATCCCTTTCAAGAGATGTATTCAATATTTTCATTAACTTAGAAGATGGATGGAAGAAACCACCAACCTTTTCAGAGTTACAAAATTGCCAAAACTCATACTAGTCTTGAGAAATTGGGCCAAAAGAATTGGATGCATTACAATGGGAATGGGTGTATGACTTACCTCAGGAGAAGAGCAAAGCATGACTAATGTGAAAACGGTATGGGTTTTGTTGTACATGAAATCAAAATAGCACGGTGTTGAGAAAAAGACAAGTTACAGTTACACAAAGAGAATCACTCTTTCATTTAACTCAGCAGCATTAAAGCTCAGCTCCACTGCTTTGTTAAAAAAAAAAAAAAAGGATTCTTTTTTCCTTCCCTCTTTCTAAAGACTGTTCAGTTCTAATGGACACAATGGAAACTAGAGGTTAAAATAATGAAGTAAAATGGCAAAATATAGAAATCCTTTTTCAGTGTGTTGTTCTACCTGTTTTATGACTAACTACATAAAAGCACAACTGAAATCAGTCTTAAGTAATCTTTTCCCCAGCCCCCCCTCTCCTGGTGAAGACGACCAACTGAACACAGTATTTTTACCTTCCGACCCACATACACAGGAATTCCAATAATCATAGCAGGAATAGCAATGCCAGCTATCAGCGCAATTCCTACAGGAGCTCCAACAAGCGTCCCTAATTGCCACAGTATTTTCTTCTTACGACTCCATGGTTTCTTTCCCCAGAACGTGCAACCTGATGGGCTAAGACAGAAATAGGAAAACTGTAAAGAAATTGTAAGCAAACCGACACAGCTACGCAGTACTTAGCTGCTATCTAGTTACAAAACTATTGTTCTGGTATCTGATTTGAACCTCAGAACATCAGTTATCACTTCAGACTTTTAGAGAGGCTTTACAGCAGATGTTGAAATGCAAAGGAAAGCATATTGCATGTTACCACACCCAGTCCGTGGTTCAGAGGTAATGTAACATAATCAGAGTTGCTGTGCAGTTTTGTATGAACACAGCACAGCAGTATCAAGAGATCAATAAGAATAGTGCCTATGTTCATCTATAACACACTATTTGTTCTACAACGTACACACTGCACATATGCAACTTAGAAAAATATTTTATAAGAACAACAGTGCACTGACTTTTAAATACTTGCACTGAAAACTAAGTTAATTCTCAGATACAGATACTTCAACTTTGATGCTCTACTCCAACAGGAAGAAAGCCAGACTTACAGCACACAGCAATGTACTTTTATACAACTTGAAAAAATAAGTTACCAACCCTACAGATCTTTTTTTCTTCAACGTACCTTAAATAGTGCAAATCTGAGATCTCTTTCATACATAGCCAACAGAATTCACAGCCACAGACAGCACAAGTCATATGATTGCAGCTTCCATCATTCATTTTTATTATGTAAGCAGCACAGCGTGGGCATGGCTTTATGTCATCAGCTGTTTAAAAATGAATATTAAGATCTTATCAGTTATTTGGGCAGATCGATTTAATCAAAATACCTGGGAAAGCTGACTGAACCACCATCTAAAAAAATGGAGAAAGTTTATTGTATGGCTTGCATTACAAACCATGATTTGGCAATGACGTCTCTGACATCTATTTGTATTTGTAAGCCCCGGACCAAATAGCACTGATCAAAAATAAGATACATTGGTTCACATTCAAGTGATTCAATAGTTAATGCACACACCGTTTGAGGATTTTCTAGGCTTAACACAATATATTAGAGTCAGACATTAAACATGTATGTTAAAACAGGACTGACAACATGGTCTTTCTAAATATAATCCTCTTTTACATTTCATGCTGTTATGAATCTTTTATTCGAATTCTGTCTCCACTGCATTATGTCGTCTTATCATAAATCCACCTCCTGTTCTACATTAATTGCATTTCTTTGGTATCACTGTCCTCTTCTTGATTTCTCTTCACAGCAATACTTATTCCCTAGAAAAAAATTCCAGAGGGTACCCTTGTTCTTACATCAAATATTTAAAAACTGTGGTTAAGCAGCTAGCTCTACCATCAGCAAATAAGAGGTCATTGAGCAACAGTGAAATACTTGTACAACCACAGTCATGATCTTTGCTCCTGCCCATCACTGGTCAGCACATGTACTTTGAGACAAGCTATTTATGCACAGCAGACAAAGTAATTTGCAGGTCCCTAATGCAAAACTCCCGGTCTCCTACCTCTGTTCTAATAGCGTGCACAAAGGGAAAAGAGGGATCTATCTTATGCCTGATGTAAGGAATAACCAAAGAGATAAGGAACCAGCAGGAACTATCTACTTGTACTGACTCCAGACAGTACAGTCAGTACTGAGGCAGTCAGGCAGTGAACAGCTGAAATAATGCACTAGATAATCCCAGATAGGAAGAGACACACAATCTACAGGGCAGTAACTAAACTGAGCATGGATGTGGTAGAGCTACTGGTGATCGCGCTAGTAGGGACTGGAAGGAAAACAAAAAGGAGTTGGCATGCTAATTTATTTAAATTTTAAAATCCACTTGAAAACTAGAGCAAAATGCCAATTTCTAAGGCAAGATGGTGAGCTTTGTTAATACGAGCCAGATCAAACAAGAAACTAAAGGCTCCCAAGGCTAGGGCTGGATTAGGGAATGACAGTTCTAACCACATTCAAACTGCAATAGACTCTTTCCCAAAACATGTACTGTGTTTTGGCCAGACGCAAAAACTCCCAAGCAGATCAGAGCTGGGCGAAATCTGAAGACCATTCTTATCTATGGCAAACTGGACTCAGCCTGCAAAACACTGCTCTGAAGGGCCTTCTTTTTTTTTCCTTTTTTTTTTTTTTGGTTAAGTATAGTCTTTCAGAAGCTGGAATTGCTTGGTTTCTGATAGTCAAAGAGAGGAACATGTTATTGAAAAAGAGAAATTAGGTAACTCCTTGTGAACAGGGGCTAGTCTACTCAAAAAATGTCTCAAACAAAGCTGGCATCAGACAAACAGACTCTTTTGAAAAAAGAAAATCAAGTGTTTGGGGGGTTTAATTTAGTTTTACAGTTTTACTACTAGCAGCCTTGTGAAATTTCACCAACAGTGTAGCAAATACATGTTTCCAGCATGTAAGTGATAGAACTAAAGAAGGCAGCCTGCCAAACACACACTTGCTTTGCATTAAGTTTCTAAGAATTCCCATCCTTCAGCTACAAAGTAAGAATTGAAAACGCCGACATCCTTCTAAAAGCAAAGTCAGGTGCCCTGGTCAGAGAGTACTTCAAGTATTAACTTCAAAATTTTGAATTCAAACCTAAAAACGTATGTTTTCTGTTTCTGAAACACAGAGAAGTTATCATCTTCCAAGCTACTATTATGTCGTTTCAAAGTTAATCATGCAGTTACTAGGAAGGTATTTTACAGGCACAGTATCCTAATCATACATACCTGCTGCTCCAGACTCCTGGCTGTAACTGATAGACGAGGAACGGATTGTCCTCAGGCGCAGACTTTGAGCTCTCTCCTGGCGAGCAGCATCACAGGTCTGGTTCGGATGCCAAATCTGCTTACAGTGATAGCAGAACTCAGTTCCACAGCCTTCTCGTCCACATGTAAGTTTGGGACAGCTGGCACATCCAAATGCAATCACAGCATATCTTGAATGATCAAGAGGGGCAAAAGAGTTTTGTTAACAGAAGTGTTTTTCATCTATAGACCAAAGCTAAAAAGAGCTGCCAGAATAGCTGAAGCAGCAAGGAAGGCTGTGGTCACCAGGAGCTGGCACCACGCAGCCAGCACAGGTTCCTTACCACCTCAATCTTTCACATGCATACTGCTACTACAGGAGATAAAGACTGCACAGAAACACTCTGATCAACGCAACACTTTGTTCTCTCCAACCTTCAGTGGCTTCAGGTGGTACTGAAAGTGCTGAATGCAGTACTGAGAAGTTGAACGTCAGAAAGCAGCGATGATTTAGAAAAGTGGGAGAACAAAACCAAAAAACATGTTTAAGCAACTCAGAAAAAGTTACAGCTTCAGAAGTGTCCCAGGCACTCTGGGCAACTCTAAGTGGAATCGTGTCTCTGACACAGGATGATCCCTACCACAGGAGCAGCAGCATCAGCTGTTACGCACAAGGCAGCTGACTTGCTGCTCTGCAACAGTTTCTATTTTGCTGGTTGTTCCTAGCTTGAACGCTCTTCAAACTTTTAAAATATCAAAACAACAGAGTAAGTATTTTTATAAAATAAAAGTTTCTCCATTATTTTAAAAATTGGTTTCAAACCAGAAATGCATAAATAGATGGGAGTTTGGGACATCGTTACCAGCTTTACTCTGACAATACTAAAAAGCAAAAAGCTCCCAAAATGCTGAGACTTACAAAACTCTTACCTTATTTTGTAATCAAATGCAACCATCAGCAACTGTATTCAATGATGCTGCTGCCACAAATCACAGCTGAAAA
>JAOWBP010002052.1:62362483-62393517 GCA_028571105.1 Tragopan temminckii
AGACACTGAAGAAAACATACCCGCAGTCTGGAGCTGGGCACCACCTGCAATCAGGATCCGCAACTAGCCACCGCCTAAGCATAAATTCTTCGTATTTTTCCATCAAAATGTCATCATTCAATATCAAACGGATATCGTGAGGGTTGAACCGTTCGGAGCACTCCGGACAGCTGATGTTAACTCTGCTCTCAGAAATTTCTATCCGGAGATACTGACGCAAGCAATCCACACAAGATCTATGGTGACAAGTCATTATCTCCGGGAACCTGTCCTTGGAGTGCCGCAAAAGGCACAAGGGGCATTCCATGAAGTCTCCGCTTGGCTTGCTGCTAGAGGTTGTTCCATTGTCGGAAGAGGTACACGTGGAGAAAATAGAGTTCTTGTCTGTACACATTTCTGAATGAATGCTTTCAATGCTTGCAATTCCATCCACACCTCCATTCAGATCCCTAGACTTGCGTTTTGTGTCTTTTTTTCTCCGAAAAAGAGAGCCCAAGGAAATTCTTCTTTTCTTTGGTGCCTTTTTGACTGAAGGCAAACTCACAGAGGAAGCCGAAGACTGGAGGTCCCGATCAGAGCCCATTTGCCGATGTAAACTCATGTCTAGATCACTCATCAGAAGTGGGTTAAATCTCATATACAAACCTAATCATTTTTAAGGATCAAAACAGAGTCAGAAGTCCTAATATTATGTAATCCAGTATGGGAGATGTCATGCAGAAAATTCACATGTATCTTTGTTTGCAGCGAATTCTTCAAAGGAATCTCCTACGTTAGGGGAGAAAAAAGGAGAGATTAGAAGAACATTCATCACTTTTGGTTCTGAAAGATCCTGATGCTCTAATGACCTGTTATTCATATTACTACAATCTTCTCATCCAGTATTTCTTTCTGTCTGCATTTTCTACCCATTACATCCTTCTCATCTTAAGGAGTCTGAAAATTCCCTGGGGGCAAGGAACATCTTTACTCTTAAGTGGTGCTGAGAGGGCAACTTTACTCCCTTGCTCTCTAAGGATGTGCATGCGTGTGTATAGAAATCACCATAATCCCAGGTGACAATTAAGTAAATGTATAACCAGTTCTTACATAAAGCACCCTAACAAGCTGATAAGCACTGGAAACTTTGTTTTCTCTATTTTACATGTGATCAGGTCATGTATAAGGTTAAATAAAGCAAACTAAAAATTTCTGTGTGTTTTGAATACACTTAGACAATCAGCAGAAAACAAGTCACTGTGGCTAAACAACTTATGATATCCTCAAATCCTGAGGGTTTGCAGAGAAGCACGCAGATGCATTTTTAGATGTAAAGCACCTGAATATTTCAGGAAACAGAGCTGCAGAGTGACAGCCAGCGCTGCTTTGTCATTCAATTTCCATACTGCAATTCAAGCAAAGACTAAAGTTACGGTGATGACATTTGAATTTTTCATGATATTTAAAGTAAAAACCAAAACTTAAGAAAAAAACAAACTCCCAGCACATACGAAGGTTCAGTTCATCTCCCTGTACAAGGCAAGGGCAAGGAACTTCTGTTGATGAAACAGCTCCAAGGAAAGAGGCAGAAAGATGTTCTCCCATTTTTCTGACAGAGGAGACTTCTACAACAAGTAGCAGATCAGTTCCAACCAAAACCACCAACTCACAGCAACACGCAAATATTCTTGGTAGCTTCATTGTACAAGAGGAATTCTTAGCATTGTAAAAGAAGGAAGCTATTTCTCACTGGACATCAGCGGTGTGTGTCTGGATGACGCACCTGCTGGCACCACTTTTCTCCTCAGCACTTCTCAGCTCCCTGGAAGGAGTGTTGTGGGTTTCCACGATTTCACTTCAGTATGACAGAATCAGACACTGGATGCTGTGTGCTGCACACCTGAGCCCTAACCCCAGGATGACTGAGCCAAGTCACTGGAAGCAGCAATCCCCCCTCCACAGAAGGCACAGAAAAGGCTCCCAGACAGCCCCCAGCCGCTGCAGCCACGCACAGCCAGACCTCTTCAGACCACAGTCAGACAGGGTGGTCACACTTATGCCATCTCTCTGGGCAGCTGTACTGCACAGGAGTGCTACCCACCTCAGGTGTCAGAATTTGAAAGAAAAGCACAATAGCACATACACTTCCTGGGTTTGTTAAAAGGAAGTCTTGTATGTCAGGTCACTCAGCCTTTTTTTTTTTTTTTAAATCTTAAAAAGGAAAAATTAAAAAGCCACTGTGTTCAGGAAAATCTCTGTGGAACACTAGCAAAAAATTCTTATTTTTATTCCCAGGGTCTATCTAAAATAAAGCCAGTTTCAGGAACATAACAAACCCTCCCCTCCTAAGAGAACATCATCAGCCTAAAATCTAGCCAAAAGGAACCCCAGAACCCCAGGACAGCCGAGGCTGGCAGGGCCCTCTGTGCCCTTCAGGCCCACCTCTGCTCCAGCAGAGACACCCAGAGCAGGGGGCCCAGGCCCATGGCCAGGCAGCTTCTGAACATCCCCAAGGAGGAGACCCCACAGCCTCCCTCCCAAAGAGTGGGCCTCCTCTTCTCCAGACTGAACAATCCCAGTTCCCTCAGTCACTACCCGTAAGACTTGTGCTCCAGACCCTTCACAGCTTCACTGCCCTTCTCTGGACACACTCCAAGACCCCAACGTCTTTCCTGTAGTCAGAGGTCCTGCTGGCTGTGCTATTTCTGGTACAACCCAGGATGCCATTGGCCTTCTTGGCCACCCAGCCACACCACTTGCTCATGTTCAGACAGCTGTCAACTAACACCCCCAGATCCTTTTCCTCTATGCAGCTTTCCAGCCACTCTGTCCCAGTCTGTAGCTATGTTGTGACCAAAGTGCAGAACCCTACACTTGGTCTTGCTGAACTGAGGCAACTGGCCTCGGCCCAGTGATCCAGCATGTCCAGGTACCTCTGCAGGGCCTTTCTACCCTTAGATCAGTGCTTTCTCCCCACTTGGAATCATCTGCAAACTTACTGAGGGTGCACTCAATTCCCTCATCCAAATCATCAATAAAGATATTAAATAGGACCGGCCCCAATACTGACCCCAAGGAACAAACACTAGTGACTAGAGTCATCAGCTGGATTTAACTCCACCACCACTCTCTAGGCCCAGCCATCCAGCCACTTTTATACCCACAGAAGTGCACATCTGTCTAAACCACAACCTGCCAGCTTCTGCAGGAGTATGCTGAGGGAGACAGATTCAAAGGCTTTACTGAAGTGTAGGTAGACTACATCCACAGCCTTTCCCCCATCCACTAGGTGAGTCACCTTCTCACAGAAGGAGATGAGGTTGGTCAGGTGGGACCTGCCTTTCACGAACCCACGCTGGCTAGATCGTCCCACACATGCTATCAAATAGAACTCAAGATGATCCTCGCTGGGATCATCTGGTGACAGCATTCCCCACTACATCCAATAAAGGATGGAGATTCTACTTTTGGCCCACCTCCTGTTGCCTTTAAGGCTTCCTTCTTGAGGAACCTCCACTTTCCTGGACCCCTCTGCGCTTCAGGGCTGTCTCACAAGGGACTCCTCCCAGTCAATGTCCAAAACTGCCCAGAGGGATAAATGGGAATAATTTTTTGTATAGAATATTGACATTATATCATAGATACTGTTTGCAGTTGGTAGGTAGTGTCTGAAATACACTAAAGATGCACAAATTATAGCTTAATGCTTCTGATAAATTCCATTTGTACGTCTAGAAGAGCACAAATACACTTAAAGGCATTATTATAACTACATAGTACCGTGTTGGTACTACCAGGACAGTGGAAAACGCCATCCTGATCAAGCCAGGAGAATCCATGAAGGACAGGAACAGAAATCGAAGCATTTATTTCAAGCAAGGTGGTGGTGTTCGCTTTTTTTTTTCCTTAACCAAAGTAGGAAAAAAACAGAGTAACCCAACCAAGTCTATAACTATGACCATTCCCCCCTCCCTTTCTATGGGGAGGAAAGATTGCATATTACAGCCATCTCTGTCACTTCCAAAAGATGTACAAAAATCAAGAAATAGCAGTTCTGGTGGTTAAACAGATGTTCATTTTTATTTTTATTTTTTAAATAAACAGATTCTCCCATGCTCTAAAGAAGCCACTAAGTCCTACAGTTCTCTTTGCATAGAGAGATCCAATAAGCAGTCTCTCATGCTCTTCTAAAGAAGGCTGAAATTCTGTCAGGACTATCAAACAGAGAAGCTGCCAGATACTTTGAGACAAGCGTCAGTTACTCTCTCCAGATTCAAGTGCACAAGGTTAGTTGAAAAATCCATATTCTTCCCTATGCAGTAATTCTGGATTGTCATTTTTAGTAGCATTTGAAGATGACTGCTGAAAAGACACTGCAAATGATTTATTACAGAGAGAAATGAAGACAAATCTTACAATGCTAATTACAGTCAGAGCTGAACAGAAGCACAAAAGCCTTGCTGGTGTAATATGGAGCCCTCGACAGCTCTCATGCTGCCCAACCCAACACAGCATCTGCATATTTTTGCTGACAGAAGAAAGAAAAGTATTTCATTCTGTACAGCAGGAGAACACAATGCTTGCATTATTCCAGTAACAATGAGCCCATATGGAATAGATATGCTGTGTGAAAAGTCGAGTTGTGAAATCAAAAGATTTCAAAGGAGCTGAGATGCTCAATTAGGATGACAGCTATCAGTAATCTGACTCTGAGCAGCAGCATTCATTCCAAATTCTGTGCCACTCTCCCTGATCTGTATACACAAGCAATTAGTATGGGAAAGGGATTAACAAACACCTAAACTCCTAGAAATGTAAGTTCACCACTGTCTTCAACACTTCCTCAAAACACTTAACAGATTACATAAAAACATGTTTCTGGCTTCCTGCCATGCCTAAAACCCTACCACAAATCACGATTCTAGCAGTTCTTTGTGTTCTTCTCGTGCCACAGACCACCACAAGTCAACTTTCCACAGCACAAAAACACCTTCTAATTTGAAGATTTCCGTAAGCACAAATGACACTTATTGACATAACTTGTTTATAGACATAACTCAGCACTTATTTTCTGCCTGTTCCTTCAGTTGAGTTCCCTCAACAGGTTTCCCCAGCAAACTACCTCCACTTACACCCAATTTATTCCCTTTTGTAGCTCTTGTTGGCCACGCTGCCTTAAGTAAATGCTATTGCTAACCACATAATGAGGGAAGAGGAAAGGGAAATGAGAAAATCTTACAAATTAAGTTTTCTACTTTGAGATGACTGAAAAATGTCTTCTGGTGTGGCTCTCTGCAGTGTAACCTTAGCACCTCACCAATTTCAAAACTTCTTGAGAAATGCTCTAAGACGGCCAAGTTTAACCCTATTGAATTTGCAAGAAGAGGGCAATAAAGTCCTAATTCTACAGGCTAATTATTTGCAGAAGACTACCCTTCTGTCCCTAACTCCTTCAAACACGGAGACAGCAGCTTAGCCTGCTGCCTGCTCTTCACACACACAACCTGGCACAGCAATCACAAAGGCGGCATTCCCAGCCAGCTGTACATGCAGCTTTGCAACATGACCGCAAGTTTAAACATTGATGTAAGAAAACAGAAAACACCATAAATATAGCTGCAGCTACATCATCACTAAAATCCTTAGGTACTGCCTTATGTCACTGGTTCTTAAAATACAGATTTTGACTTTTCCTGTTGCACTCTTTATCTTAGGCATCTGTTCCTCCTGGCAATTTAACCAACCATCAATTTGGTGTTGGTATATTTAAAGCTATTTATTGATCAAAATCAACAAATAACAGCTTCCTTTAACATCTGTAACACCCAACACCCATGCTCTCCTGCTCTGTGTGAGATGCACTCTCCCAGCCAGCAGACAGCTTTAGCAAAAAAGCCCAGAGATTGAAGTTCACCCACAGACAACGTACCTACAGATGCGACGCTTGCTTCTGCCTCCCTCTTCTAATGAACATCTCCTGTTGCAATCTCTCTGTATCCTGGAATTTCTAGTTTATGATGTTCTTTATGTACAGATATCTGTAAACATCTAAAGAAAGCACAAAAAAACACACCATCATTTTTTGTTTACTCCACAGTGTAAGAATTGTAAAAATAAAACAGAGTAAGAAGTAAAACGTATGCAAAAGCTTAAGCTACTAAGTTAAAAGCCACTGCACAGGATTTTTAAATATCAATCAAGTTTATGGCTCTAACAGGCATTCTTTACATATCACTTCATTCCATAGTAGTTTTTAAGCTGAGGAGAAAAAAAGAGCACTTTTGTCTCATGATTTCTAAAAGAATACACCCTACTGCCTTTGAACAGGTTCACCCAAAGTCTGGCGGCATGGAGAATTAAAACAGACTGAGGTACAGCCTTCAAAGAACTTAACAGTTCAATTGTTTTCTCAACAATTCCAGTGTTTTCCCTCAAAAACTACAACAATTGGTGACATATTTGCCATTCAGTGTTTACAAGATTATAAAGATATTTAATTTCAGTTTGTAGACTTTTTTGGGATGCCTTTTAACTCTGATTTCTAAAATTAGAGAGTAAAATTAGAGAGTTTCATTATTTGGATTAAACTAATAAGATTGTTCAATCTAAGAAAGTTAACAGATTTGTATCAAAAAAATTCTCAAGCTTTGAGAAAGTTCCCAGATCTAGAGAAAAAAAAACTATGCTTACCAAACACTTACAGTGATGTATTACAGTATGCCAAGATATAAAATGTAAAGTCAAAGTGACCTAAATAATTTGTTCATCTCACACTGAGCTGTGTAAGACTATTTTAAGTGTATACTAATGTAAATTTTCCTTCACTGTGGTTTTTTCAGAAAGAGGACACCAGTATAGCAAGCTTACATTTTACAAAACTGATCTGAGCAGAAAGTAACTGTGATCTTTCAGACACTTGCGCAGGAAGATACTTCCACGTTCATGCTCCCCTCCACATACACGCACACACACACGTGCTTCGCTTCAGGCACAGAGACCAGACTACTCCTTAAGTTACCAGAGCTCCTATTACCAGTAGACCTTTTTCAAAGTGCACATTACTTCATTATTTAGTTAATTACGCTCTCACTTCTCTATATCTATGGCAGATTCACTGATGGATGCATACAAGCCATTTTTCAGAAATGGGACTTCCAGATTCACATTTGGTCAAAAGACAAGTTTGTCAGAATCTTTAGAAATGTCAAGACAAGTCTCAAAAGTTACACATCAACTTTAAACAAACGGAACCATTTCAGTAAATTTCTGCTTTTAAGCACTGTTCCAGGCACTTCCCAACTCCACCTTCGTGTTTGTGGCAATTGGAGGCGCCAACAAGATGGCGGCCACATCCCTCTCAGCACAGCACTGACGAGCAGAACAGGGGGCAGCCTTTATTCCTGCACTGCTGGGAAAGGAGAGCCTCTCAGAAGAGCAACCTGACACGAGCAAAAGTGAGAAATCTCCCAGGAGGAAAAGGATTTGCTCTAACATTTGGAAATCATATGATCATCAAGGTTGGAAAAGATCTCCAAGATCATCCAGTCCAACTATCCACCTACCACCAACATCTCCTCACTAAGCCACGTCCCTCAGTACAGCATATAAACATTTCTTAAATACCTCCAGGAATGGTGACTCAGCCACCTCCCTGGGCAGCCCGTTCCAAAATTTCTGTAACACACAGTCAATTGGCTTTATAACACAGTCGATTGGCTTTATAAATCTTCTAATAATTAGGACAGGCATGGAAAAAAAACACTTTGTTAAAATTAAACGGAAGTATATTTATGAGATACTAAAAGCAGGCGGAAGGCCAGCACTGCTCCCAGGTGACACGCAGCATTTCTTTTCAGCTGCTAACCTACACCTCAGCTGGGTGATCACTGAAGCAGAACAAGAGCTCTGTTTGTAAATACCTTTCAACAAACATTAAAAAGAAACATCGTGGTTTCTCTTATCAACTTCAAGTCTAGAGTATTACTTCAAATCCCAAACCATGTTATAAAAGAATTTTGGTTCACACAGCTACAATTATACATTACTCAGTATGAATAGCACTTGTGCAGCAGAGATATTTTAATCTCCTAAAACCCTAAACACTACACGGTAATCATCGTCACCTCACAGTTTACTTTGATTACAGTTCATTTTTCTTTACAACCTCGTGTAAATTATCCGGAAACATTATTTTCACATACAGAACAAAGCCACGATTGTTCATAAGACAGTGAAGCACGCAGACAGGGGACCCGCTTGGGCTCAGAGCCTGGGACAGTCCCTCTGAGCAGCCACTCAGAACAGGAGACTGATAGGAGTTAAAATACACACAGTCCTGCAGAGTACCCGCTGCAGAATTGACAAAAGTTAACAGATACATCATGTTCTGCTTTAAAATTCACACTGGTACATAGCACATGACCAACCAATCCTAACAGTAGAAAAGCCTTCAGTAGTTAGGCTTCTTCCTTAGAACTGACTGCGCAACACATCCCGTATCACGTGCCTGTGACAGCTGCTGTTAGGGAAGGAAGTCCTGCAAGCTGCTCAGCTCATTCTGAAAGTTGGAGTGACGCTGCCAGCGCCGACACAACCACTCCCTTACCCTCGCAGAGAGCACTTGCACAGAAGAACAAGCAGTTCACGGGCCTCCCCAGAGACTGACTGTTTTGGGGCTTTGTGATGCTTTTTGGTCACTGTCCTTTCAAACTCCAAAAAAACACTCCACAGTCAGACACAAGCAGCTTAGAGGAGAAACATCTTTTCCTCTACAATTCAGATGCCCAGTAAAAGATTTCTTCTGCACAGATGCACATTATAAGCAAGGTCAGCCACGGTAAGGCAGAGGTCTGCTGATATTCTTCTAAGGGCCCACAACGCCACAGTTGATGACAAATGCAGCAGGATTCCTTAAATTATATATATACACTAATTTTCCAAACCAGCAGCATTACATATGGATACGTCAAGCACAATGGCTGACACTAACCAACAGCTTGGCAGTGAGACTTGGCTCTATTTATGAACCTCCCAGCCTACATCTGTAGCAGGGAAGACTAACAGGATCAATTTCCTCTTATCTACCTGAGCACAGCTGTCTTAGCCCAACCATGCTCTCTTACTGCAATAACAAAAAGAAGCTGATCCTATGCACCATGGTGCTACTGCAAGCAAATGTACACCAAATTCAGCCAACTCAGACCAGTCTTGGAAATCCTGGAGGGCAAAAAAAAAAAAAAAAGGAGGGGAGAAAAACAAAACTTCACCAGAAGTATTTTATTGTTTTAACCATTAAAATCCTCATACAGACACAATGCTTTCTTGCATAGGTGCTGGCAATTTTTTCTTTTTGTGCAATGATGGGCATGTATTTTCACTTCCGTGGAGTGATTTATTTATATATATAGACGCTGAAGTCATGCTCTAAAACATCTGGCTGGCAGGCAGTCTGGAAAGTGGAAGCAACACCGAGGGATTAAAAACTGCCCAAGCTGCCGACGCACCAAAAAGGGGTTTTAATCCAACTGCATTAATGCTTTCATTTTAACTTGGTACTCATTCTGTCCATCAAGCCGATAAGAAAGTTGGCCTGTGGGAGCAAATCCTTCTGACAAAGGATGGACAAATGACTGTCTGCCATGCCTGGGACAACAACAACAACTACAACCCAGAACAAACACCAAAACACCACAAAACAATAGCAACAACAATGAAAAAAAAAACACAGAATGAAAAAAAAAAAAAACCAACCTCAAAACCACATAAAAACCAAACTCTTTCTCACCCTCCAAGAATATACTGCAAATTCTGCTTTTAAATTCCTAATCATCTCTAAGTGCAATTAACACAAAAGAGCTAAGGAACTTCATTTTAAATTCTTCCTTCCGAGAATGCTCGTAAGGCATTAACAGACCCAAATACTCCATCCACGCAGTGTTAAGAAAAATATAAATGAAACAAAAGAAATGATCAGCAACATCAAAATAATCCCCAAGCACGTTTACTTTGCTCAGAACAAAAAAATGCTGGATTTTTTTTTTAAGTTCTGCATACAGTCCAAAGCAATTATTCCCCACTTTGGGTTTTGCTCTTTAAACTACTACTGACCAATGCCTTGGGATTTACATCAGCTGCTTTTTATTCTAAATTATATACTGCAAAATAACTAGAATGAATACACAGAGAGGTGAAACAGTAACAGAAAGTTTGGGTTCCGCAAGTATTACCAACACTGCAAGTGGAAAACATTGCAACACTTCTGAGAGCTTAGGTCATTTTTACAGAAAAACTGCTTCAAAATGAAAATAACTCAGACGTCTGCAAACTTTCAGAATATGTAGACGTAATTTCAGGCCTGTAATCATGCCTGCTCAGACAGCAATGGCCACACATCAAATTCTGAGACATTTTTGTTTTCAAGCAATCTTCAGAGCGTGTCCTACTCTAAAAACAAACATAAATATAAAAAACATACCCTGCTGTAAGGCAGAACAAATATCGCAGCAGCAGGATCTAAAACCAAAAGCAGGAGTTCCAGAGAAGCCTGAACAGCTTCTGCCCCGCATACCACACTGCAGAGATGGCAGCCAGGGTACAGAAGAGGTAACAGATCTCAGGTCCTGGCTCCAATTTAATATTCAATCTGGCAGCAGCAGCCAGGAGTTTGGCACTGAAGCAAAGCATTAGTGAACAGCTGACCAACAGACAGCATCTTCCAGCTCCCTTCCGGGTTGTCTCTGGCAGACCTAACACCTATTTTCAGGGTGGGGAAGAAAAAGAAAAAAAAATACCATCTTGTCTTGAAATATCTTTGCCTCAAAATAAGAAGCACTGGAAAGTATTCAGGTATGATTTCCAGCTCTCCAGTGCTATTTTATCCATTATTACTAGCAAAACGGACACACAGATAACATGCATAACATACTTAAAACTAACTTTAAAAGGGAATTGAGGTTAAAGGTCTTGAACTCTCTCTGTGAGACCAAGCCAGGTGTGCTGCCTCTCCATGGCATGGATCCAATCTGGGTCACAGCTCCTGCAAGGCATTGGGACTTGCTCACCGCAACTTAAGATGCTGTGACTGAAGTGCACCTCAACCTTGGCAACAGCTTCTGCATATGGTTCCATCTGATCGAAGGCCCTGTAAAAAGCAACTACTCATTGTGATAAACGTAATTCAGCAGGAGACTCAAAAATACAGAATACTCTAGTATTAAATGTGGAGGTTAGTGGCCCTGCAGGGGGGTTGGAGCTTGATGATCCTCGAGGTTCCCTCCAACCCGAGCCATTCTAGATACAATTCTATTAAGAACCTGGGAACCTGAATGAACAACCCACGGCAGCCATGCCAGCAACAGCAGGTCCATAGCAAAGGCAAGAACTATGACTTCTTAACTCTGCCATGGCTGATGCCATAACACCGCAATCTGTCAGATAGCATCCCTGCACTAGCACAGCTAACCACTTCTGTTCACTCAAGAAGTGAAATCAGTGCACAAACTGGAGCAGTGCACCCAATGCCACTGCTGCCTGGCCTAGGGATTCGCCAAGCCAGTACACAAACATTAGCTACAAAAGTCCTGTGTGAATGGATTTAGTTCAGTGACAGCTCTAGTTAAACTGTGCCATCTTAAAAACAGACCAAGACCAAACCAGAACGAACAACTTAGAGAAAGAGACAAAAACAAAGACAGGGAAAGGTCTCGCCAGGGAAACAAAAATAATCCCTCCTGCCAGGAACACTGCCTTGAGCTTCCAGACAGGAAACACTCCCTGCCTCCAGAAAAACCATTGGCGTCAGGAAGCGGTAGAAGTACCACGGAACTTATCGCACAGCCTAACCTAATGCAGGGAGAAATGGGAACAGCACCGAGGGACAGCAAAGACAAAACAGCCAGCCATAAAACACACAGACCTCTGCTTACCAACTGATGAGGTAAAAAGTTCAACCTTACCATGTTATTTTGGGGACAAGAATGGAAAGGGTTCTTCCAGTCCCACCGAGATGAAATCGGTTAGAAAGAGACTGGGCTGAAAAGATAGAGCCTGTTCAGCACAGATGGAGCAAGACAAGGGGAATGATCCAGAATTACAGACAGACTCCACAGGCATTACAAATAGTGCAAATGCTAGTTCAAAAGCACAAAGGAAGAAAAAGCTGAATGGTGGCCATCAGAAGGACATCTGATGCTGGACCTATACTGGAAATACAGTATGTGCCAACAGGAGAAGCTATTCTGCCAGCACAGTTACACCACCTACAACATCACACACTATGCCAAAAAAACAGGCTGTGTCAGCATGCAGCAGGATTTAGCCTGGCTGATGCGAGTTTTTCCAAATATTTTTCCACTGACAGCAGAGCAGCGTAACCATAATGCAGACCTGGGGCTAAGCAGACTTCCTTTATGCAGAACTCTGCTGTTTGAAACAGCTAGAAGTGTTAGTGGAAGGGCACCCACACAACTTCAAAGGCTCTTGTGAAACCTCCTTGGTCCTCAGTGCCTCATTAACGACCATTGAGGGAGAGCAACAAGGGGATGGTGAATCTCTGCAGCACTCCCACACAGTGCAGGTCTGCACGCCAACAACGTCACGGCTCATGCAGAGCTAATGCCACCAGCAGTGTCCTAGCTTTCTGTAGCATCAGAAAATTGTATCATGCCACTTCAACTTTTTAAAAACAGTCAATGGCTTACTGCTGTGCTTAATACATTTAATATTAGGATGTAAGGTCAGAAAAAATGTATGGGACCCTCTCATAATTTTCCTCCAATGGTAGAGGAGTGCAGCAGCTGTGAGTAGCTGCTGGCAAGGAGAGTAAGGGTGGGTCATGGCATACCTGCACTGCTCTGTTCACACCATGATTCCTAGAATTAGCAAGCTACATCCCTATGGTCCAGCCCCACTTCTGAAACATAGCTCCCTGTCTCTATGCTTCTGAGGGGGTTCACTCCCAACTCCCGTCCCCGCCCCCCCACACGGACACCCACATACCCACATGCAGCCTCACACCTTCCTTCCAGCAGCTCTGTCAGCACAACCACTTGGCTGTTACCTTCCTCTTCACACAGCACCATCCTAAAGAGCTTTTCCCCAGCAGCTGCGGAAGCATCACTGGACAGGCCCCTTTGCATGACACAACACCCATTTCAAACAATTGCAAGAAGAGAAAAAAAATGAAGCAAGCACAATACAATTCCTAGAAAAGCTGCTGTGCTTATTTTCTCCGTTACTGAAAACAGCTTCAACGCTAATTATAACTTCCAACTGTGCTATTTCAGGTTCTGAGGTAAAGGCAGGCTTTGTGGTTTTTAAACAGTAATGCTGGTTCATGCCTTCAACTCAGTATGGTGTTTAGTAAGCCTTAAAAACAAAACAAAATCTGAAGTCAGATTTAAAAGCTTCCTAGATCACAGAAACAACCAATCTGGTGAACCGAATTAGTGCAGAACACACTGCCTTGGGCCAAGACTGCTAGTTAACCTGAACTTGAGCTGAAGTCCTCGCGTGTCAGGATGAATTTTTCTTGAAAAGACAAAGTAAACAGTTTGTAAAAGCTCCAACAGCTCTTGTTTATTTTTTTTATATCAGCTGCAATCCTCCTGCTCGAGTTGGAGTTTGTCACACTGACACCCCATCCTGCTCTGATCGCCTCATGCGCAGCTCTCCCAAATCGCCTGCAACAAACACATCTCAGACAAAACAAGTACCTCATGCTGAACCTAACACACAGGCTTTGGTATTATTTCCATGCCAGATATACTTGTTTAACCGGCAGTAACAAAGTCAGTCCTCTGCTTATCTTGAAAATAAAATACCGCTTTCTCTGGAAGATCATAAACCCACAGAGTGCCTTTAAGCCCCTGCCTTCTTCCTACTTCCAAGTTAATCATTGTGAATTTTAAATTACAGATGTTTTTTCTTGCTTAAAAACCTCTAGTTTAGTTTTAACATTGGGATTAAAGCAACCCTCAAGCAACACACTCAGTTTGCTCCTGAAAAATATCCTCACTCTGATCACCAGAGAGCTGTTTAAACCAAACCCAGCTAAATAACTGAAAGCAGCATCCTGCACACCGTGTCAGGCACAAATATTTATAAAATAACCCATGATGTCTTTAATAAATGGGGAAATGCAGTCAACAGGTACATTTTCTACGCACAGAAGACAAGAGTGCGGATTGGGCTACAAATGGCGCTCACGTTGATTTATCCCCCCTGCAAACTGCTTCGGTTCCAACAAGCCATCACCCACGACGAAGGAGGTGACTGAATGTGCGCAATGCTAAACCTCGCCCCGGCTCCGCTGACGTCAGCCCTTCCTTGCCAGCAGATGCTCTGGCAGGCGTTACACACATAGCACGACAGGGACTTCACGCAGATTCCCCTGTCTGCAGACAAATGCAGCAGAGCAGGAAGAGGGGGAGGACAGATTCTGATTTTCAGATGGAGGCTCAGCCGCACGGAGCACAGCCTCCCCACGCAGCTGGTTTATTTGCTAGGCTACAGGTAAACTGCACACCAAGCAGAGCCAAGAGGAGGACAGAGCAGCATAGGCAAGCGCTGAGAAGGTGATAGAGCAGTGGCACATCCCTATCCTTGCACCAACCATGGACACAGCGAGGCCCCACCAGCACACCCCATCACCCAGCCATGCAGCCTGCCCTGGGCAGGAGGGGGACAGGCAGGACAGCCTTTGCCTTCTCATCCATCTCCAAACACAGAGCAGATGCCTCAAGAAAGAAACAATTATCTGAATTATTCTGAGAGCCAAATCCAACAGCCGGAACGCACCACGGCTCCCTTATGACAGAGGGAGGGCTTCCTGAAGCAGCTGGCGGATGCTGTCTTGGCGGTGGTCACAGAACACCCCGTGCTGGCTGCATGGGGAATGCACAGCAACCCTGTAAGATCTCAGACCTGAACTCAAACACCTCCTCTATTCCCTCAGCATTTTACAGCTACCAGGGGTCACCCCTGCTCCAGTCCAACACCAGAAATGTTTTTAATTTCTCCTCCAAAGGTATGCACTCGCTCCAAACGAGCTGTGTGCAGACACCAAGGCTCACCAAAAGCTGATGTGCCAGGTCCTCAAACCCTGTAGGTGAAAAGGCACCCGGTCACCCCCCAAGGACCCACAAGCCATCCTGCCATGTAACTCTCAGCTGCCCACACGCATTTACAGTAAACAGCCCCTTCCTCTGCTGCCAGCACTTCTGCCTAGCGTGGTGCCACATCAACCTGGGAAATCCCAACAGAAGGCTGCAACAGCCGACACAGATTTAAAATGTGATTTTTACAAACCTGCACGCAAGCAACACTCAAGGATAGCAACATTTCACTTCACAGTTCCTGGGAGAAAAATGAGCGCCTAACAGAGAAACCAGACAAACTAGAGAGAATGTAGACATTCAAATGAAAACCAAACCCAAAGAGCTTCAAGTTTCACATTCACAACGGGTAAAGTTTAACTTCTAGATAACCCAGTGACATTATCAAACAGTACCCACCGTTATCAGGAGTTCTCTAAGAGACTCCAATTCCAACGTGGTGGACTGTGATCTGGACAAACCTGTGATTGTGTTCACCCTCTCCCAGCAAGACTAGATCAGTGACCAAAAAGACCAATGCACTGGGAAACGATGCCAGAGGTTTTTAGCAAATTCCAGTTAGCACAGCAGGAGCCCTTCCCCTCAGCTGCAAGGAGTTCTGCACAGGTATAAACTCAGGCTCTGATCCCAAGCCAGCCCTTCCCACTGTCTGTTGAAACAAATTCAACAAATGTGATGTGGATTTTGGAGGGGGACAGCAGAGAAACAGCCAGGGAAAACAAATTATACAAATGAACCGAGTTTCAAGAATGGAGTATTACCTTCAGCTCGATTCTTCAGGCAGCACAGAGCTCCAGCGAAGGTGAAACATCTGTGCAAGAGATTCGTTTTCCCCAGGCCTGCTTTGAAATGCAGAAGGAGACTTCCATGGAATGAGTAAGTATCCTTGATAGCTGTTCTGCATTCAGCCTAAAACGTGCTTCTCTAACCCTTCTACGCTGCGAGATGCATGTGGTTTCCTTGCTACAGCATGAGACCAAAATGAATCATGTGCTGTAACTGCGCCAGTACAGAGAATAACACGGTTGCTGTTACTGAAAACTGGAAGTCCTCTGCAAAAACTCCACTTGCGCATCTGTTTTCACTGTACAAAGCAAGGATTAACTTCATTTTTCAGCGAGTCTGAAACTCAGTAATCTCACCTAAGAAATGAGGCCTACAAAATGTACAAAAGTTCTAACAGTTTAGAAGTGAGATATTCTAATCATAACACAACATAAGTTATTACAATACTAATTCTTATGACTTAATACTTATTTAGAAGCTTCAGGTCTGCCGACTGAAAGATTTAAACACCAAACTGAAGGGAGACAAACGATTCCTCACCATTTAGAATTGCACACAGCAATAGATGGGCTCTGCTGCAAACTTTTGGCCTGAAGAATCCTCCGGCAGACCACCTTATAGCTACCATAGCAGTATTACTGTGAGAGCTGTGCAATGGAATTTAAGCATGCACAAAGGCCAAGATAAATTCAAAAGGATTTTTACATTAAAATAGGTGGAGAATATGAATAATAAACACAAACTAGAATAATGATGTGACAAACCAACTCCTCTATCAGTCACAAGACCACCTCTGAAAGGAACTGTTCTGTCTCACATCACAGGACTCCCATTATTTACTCATACTAAGCAAGCTTTAACTCAAACTGAAACACACACAGAGCGAAGAAGCCTTTTTACATAACTGGTCAGGCTGATGTTGTTCCATGCTAAGAAGATAGCAGCTACATTCAGAAAGATATGACTGTTTAAGTACACACTTTCATGTAATTGGAGTAGTTTGTATCTGCCCACACTTCCCCGTTAGAGCTTACAGCTGCTTCAGCTCTGTTTGTGGCTTTTCAACAGAACAGAAGCACATGCCAGCAACAACCAGCAAGTTCCTAACATTTAACTGCCTGGATACGATCCGGCTCCCTCCTATTTAACACCCTCCAAGAGTCACCTACTCACCTCCAGAAACACAATCCATGAGAACTCTGCTGCTGACACATAGGAGGGCAGAAAGAAAAGAAAGGAGAAATATGAAATGGGCGGAGTGAAAGATACGCTACCAGTGAAGTCATAATTCTGCATAACAGGCACATTGGTGAAATATTGTTTACTCACTCACTTCACCTCACCAATGATACTGCAGCACACAAATGACCAGAAGGGGGAAATGGGACCAATTACTTTCAAGACAGTAGGAAAAAAAATGTGAAGGTTTTTAGAAATTGCCTTTTTCTCCATTATATACACAATTATTTTAGATCAGGCTGAGAGACTTAAGCAGCACCTTCTACTTCTTCCTCACACCTGGCTCAATAACAAGAAGTAAATTAACACACAACTGTGGATCAGGTCTGTTTTTCAGCAGCACAACACCTATACCTCCCACCTTATCCTCCTGCCTTACCAGAAGCTTTTCCAATCTGTTTCAATTTGTCTAGAATATCCATACTAGAACATCAAGAGGAAACCTTTTCCATTCAGAATCCATTATTTCCCATAAGGTGTTTAGCTCTGCTACAGAGGAGCCTGACACAGCCATGCCCTACGTGGCAGCACAGGAAGACCATCATTATCACATCACAAGTGATGTAAGAAAGGATCTTACAGTTTTTCTACCCTCCAGAATGCCCTCATCCTTACAAATACATTACCTGCTTCTGACACAGTGCCATCTCAAACTCTGCGGAGATGTGCACACAAAGCTGCACAAAATTGTTAAGGAGATGCTCAACATTACACATATGAGTACTCAAAAATTCAAGGTAGAGCAATGAAAGTGGTCCATAAACATGATATCCACCATTCCCTGTCCACCCACTGGTTGTGCCATGGATGCACCGCAGCACAATACAAGCGCTGGACCAAACTCGGCTCGTGTAAAAGCTGGAGATGAGTATTCAATGCTTGCTCCACTTCTGGGTCATCCCCACTGCCAGGATTGCTTGAGGCAGATGTGTGCACTAATTGAGGCCAGCTGCTTCCTACCCCAGCAGCTGGCTGCTTCCTGCAGGGACATGGTACAGTCACAACACCACACGCACCAACTCTGGTAGGAGAGGTTGGAAGAGCACCACTGTCAGGATGTATTCAGTGTTCCAGCAGCCATCTCCCAGATCTTAGGGAGAGGAGCACCAAGGTTGACAGAAGTGTCCTAACATCTGGGTCTGGCTGCTGAGCTGCCCAAAGGATCACACAGACAGACTGATCTTTCTGGAGCTGGCCTCACTCCATGGATGCCTCATTCTTCATCTTCTTAATAAATGAGGCCCCATACCTTACATGTTGTACATCTTTTTGGTTTACAACAACGTTATACAACACTGAATTCACAAATACCATACAAGTCTGTAAGATATTTTTAACCAGACTAACGGCTTTAAAAGTATTAAAACAAAGTCTTCGGAGCGCTCTTGTGAAATCTTCATAGTAATTTTTGCGACAGAAAACTATTTCTCCTAATTTGCAAAATGAGAAACAGATACTAAGGCCAAAATTGCCACCTGAAAAAAGACACTGCAGGATGTTCAAGATATAGGGCTGCTTTGTGTCCTTATTGGACAATATACAATCAAAGATTCTGCTAAGCACTGGCAGTAGTAGCTATCTGCAAAACCGCTCCTTAATGTCTAGAGACGGGTATAAAGAAAAACAAACACCCAGAAGACCACGGGGACCTTGCCCGAAACACCATGTATACACTCTACAAGTGAGGCTACCACAGACTTCTCGTCCTACCATTGTCTACCCTAAGTTTATCCCCAGCAATCTCCAAAAAAGGGAGCTGTTTTCTGTAATTATTTAAAAGTCAGCAATACCTTTTTCTGTGACTAGGGCGTAAAAATGTTCTCTTATATTCATTTTATACAATTTAGTAATGTGCAGACACCAAAAGAGAAGACTTAACTGGCATTAGCTAGAATTAGCTTCTCTTTGAGACTTCCATCCCCATATCACATTTGATTAATACTGGCCAATGGGTTTCTAAAGAGAAAAACAAATCTCTAAGAATACTTTCCCTGAAAAGGACTACAGTCTGCTGCAGCATTGCTCATGCTAGGGGCCATGGAGAGGAGAACACAGGGAACCATGACATAAATCCACGCTCCTATAGAAACCAACACTGGCTGGTGGCTTAGAGGGCTATCCAGGGCTAAGCCTTACTGAGCCTTGCCAGCCCTCCTCCCCCAGCAACCAAACCCACACAACGCTGGGCTGGCCCAGATGTTGGCCAGGACCACTTAGAAGGGGTTAAAGGTAATACCTGTGAGCAAGTCTTCCCTTCAGTACATTTTCTTCTGTTGAAAAAGGCCAGTTGTATGTGAAACATTTAGAAATTTAGGTGCCATACAAACTACTCAAAAGAAAACGCTCAAAACAATTTCCTAAAAATCTGCTGATGAATTAAGATGGAGGCTTCTTTTTAAGAAAGAGATAGCCACCTCTGCTCCAGAACACAGACTGCATCACTTCAGCAGAGCAGCTGCAAGGGATTATATTCTTTAGCACTAAGAACCTCAGAAACAACATTTGGGCATTTACTTTTTTTGTTTGTATCCAGGTTAAGTCACAAAAAAAAAAGATTTCAGATCAATCATTTTTTCACTGAAATCAAATAAAAAACCTGAAAGCCTGCCCTTGCAATGTGAAATATTAAGCAAACTTCATCACAGGAAATACTGATAGTCACAAATATCATATACGCAGAGCCATAACCTGCTAAAAAGATGAACTCTTTGTTGCTTATCTCATGACAGCAGCCCTAGTCAAAAAGACAACCTACCAAGACCACTTCCATTATGGTATGCACTTTGCACACATGTAGGTATGGTTTTCCCTGTGCAGTTTACAGAACACAAAGCATTAAGAGAAAGGAAGCATCACTCCTCATATACAGACTGGGGCTGATGTACCGTTCTTTGCTCAACTCCCACACGGGCAGATGAGACCATACCATATTTCAGTTAGTCTGGAGGTCATACCCACTGCCAGCCTCTTCTTCTAAGCACTGAGCATCAGAACCATATAATCATTAAGGTTGGAAAAGATCACTATGATCATCTAGTCCGACTGTCAAGCCATCACCCCCCACACCCTCTAAACCACCTCCCTCAGTGCCACACCTATATGTCTCTCGAACACCTCCAGGGATGGTGACTCCACCACATCCCTGGGCAGCATGCCCCAGTGCCTGACCAACTTTTATGAGAATAAACTTTTCCTAATATCCAACCTGAATTTTCCCTGGCACAACTTGAGGCCATCACCTCTCACCTTAAACCCACAGCAACTTCTCAATGTGTTCTCAACTGCCTGCACTCTAGATGTGCAGCACACCAGTTCTATCTCTCATCACCATGGCCACATTAAAAACATTTATAAATCCCACTGCCATTTGGAGCAGAAATAAAGCATGTTTTTTCCTTCCTCAAACTTATCCCCATAGTCTCTTTCAAATACCCACATACCACACCAGTACAAAGTATTATGCTTTTCTTTTTTAATCAACTGCTAATTTTACAATATAATGTTTCCCATGCGAATGACGTTGCTGAAGACAGAACCATGAAGTTTTTCTCTGTTCAGCAGAAGACAAGGTCTGGCAGCCTGGGAAGGGACACTCCAAGCCATCCAAGAGCATGCCTATCCTACCCTTTGAGAAGCCACACATCGAGGAGGACAAATAGTTGATGAAAAAATGCAAGGGCAATCCTGAAGTAACTAACATTTCAGTACCAGCTTCCCAGAACGTAACAGAAAACAGTGGATACTTCTGGACGGAAGTTAACTTCAGTTAAGCACCTGATACAACCTTACCTACACAGAAATGTTCGCTATCTAGAAGAGTGAAGGCCTTGCTTTTGCTTCTCCTTGGAGAAATAGTCTTCTTTAACCAAGAAAGAAAACCACATACATGACGAAGCCTGCTACATTATCCAACTAATTCTGAAATACAAGTTTGAAAATGGTTTAAATACTAGACTGCTGTAATCCCAAATTTAATTAAAAAGCCATTTCAACAATTACTTCATTTGATTATGTTTTCTAAAAGAAACTGCAAACTTCCATCTGTCTGCTAATTCATGAATTTGTGAATTACAACATGAACTACAGCATCATGAAAAATACTCTGTCTAAAGCGTTTTATCTTTTCCAGGCATTTTCTTGAAAGAATGGGATTTAGCTTTCATGTAAGATATACTCTTTCACTATACCTTTAATATATATTGCATTTTTTAAAAAAAATCTATTTTATTCAAGCATTTCACATCTTATATATATGAACTGAAATCTTACAATTTTAATACATTCCAGGTATCAGTAAACATGAAAAAAGTCCACTGTCATTTGAATACCTGTCTGCTGTCCTGACTCCCATCACACTGCACAGGAACCCAGGATTCCACCAGGACAGCATCTGCAGAGCACGCCAGGCTCCTCAGTGGAGATGAAGGCTGCAGGAAATCCCCCATCGTGCCCATGCCATAAACCTGAACTCCTGTAAGACTATTTTCAAGCACAAAACTAAGCTAACCTCCCTGCCAGTATGTTCTAGCATCTTCTGATCATTAACCTTCTGTATTATTATTCATATAAATATCAAATCTCACTGCTGTGAAACCTCAACAGCTTCTATGGTAATGAGCCCAGCAGTCTAATGAAATATGGCTTGAAAAAAACCACTGAGTTTGAAGGATTAATTTAATTTTATTCCAATCTTACTAACTCCTTGTTCTCACATAATTAAAAAACAAACCATGACTTGCAACTTACTCCCCCCTCACCCATATCTGAGCAGAATTGCCACCTACAGACACTGGAACCTTGGGGCAGCCAGGGAAGGAAACACATGACCAGGGACCGACAGGGAAGAACTGCATCAACCTCTGCACCACTTACAGCCATACACAATCACTTGTCATACAGTGAATTACATATTTCCTAGGTTTACAAACAAACAGTTGAAGGATACTTGTTTTTGCTTTTGTCAGTACGTTAGCAGAAAAACAGGAAATGAATCAGACTGAAACAATAAACCTTGAAAAGAAACACGATTCAGTTTTTTGGTCTTACACAAGAACTTTTTTTTTTTAAAGTGATAGAAACTTAGACAATTTGATCTGTCGTATGATGATTTTAATAGATTGTACCAAAGCAGCAGAAAACAAAATGAGAGTTTCTTCCTTTGCTATGGCACAGGACAAATATCTTCGAGTTTCCGCTGTATCACAGTTTCAGGTAGATACTGAGCAGATGAAATTTAAGTGGCCCCTATGTAAGCACACAGACTGAGAGAACATTAGCCAAGAAAAGAGAAAACAGGTGGGCTGCTAAATAAGCCTCTGTGCCAAAACACAGTGAGCTCTCATTCACTCCCCAGCTCAGCCACACAGCAGGCTGTATTTGGAACACCTCTAGGCCTCTGTTTTACAGATTTGCTGTTGATGCTGCATTTACATTCCTCTAGAACTTCCTCTATTTGTTCCATATGTAGTCAGCTTTCCCCTGGATAAAGTCTCACCATTGCGTAACAGGTTAAAACATTAAGAATTGGCTCTTCCACAAGTTACTGCTCCAAAAGCCTTCATATCATTTGAATGTATTATATTTAAATGAAGTATCACAATAAAAAGCCTAAGATGTTGAAGCTGCTACTCCCCACATCACAAGGAGAGTAAGTTTGATTAATCTGATCATAATGCAGCATCAAGAATCAAATCTATTTCCATACCAGCAGCTAGAATAATAATTTTATCCTTTGAAATGTTTGATGAATTCATATTTACTGTTCATAACATTCTAACATACAAATAAATGTTATTTAAGAATATAAATGTTATTTAAGGAACTTGAGAGGAACAGAAGAAAACCCAGGTAGCACTGCGCTCTGCATACACACTGTAACAACCAAGCACTTAAATGACTGAGGAACCCAACAGGCAGTAATAGCAGACACTTAAATGGCAGCAGCACCAAGCACTGCCATTCCCTATCACAGTGATCTGAATCACAGAGAAGACTTTACAACTGCGGCCAAGATACTAGGGTATTTTTTTTCCTTTTACATATAGATTAACAAGTTTTTGGTTTGTTTTAGTTCAAGAACATTTTACTATCACTTCTTGCTGCAGTCAAGACAGTGCCACCAAAAAAATAAAGCAGATTTTGATCTTCCTGAGGTAAACTATTCTGTTTAAATCATAAAGCTGCACCTGTACAATATAAAACAGAATTAAGACAACAAGGGTTGCAAAAGCAGGAAAAGATGTAACTTTGCCTACAGAACATTTTAGTACTGCTAAATTCACTGGAAAGAAACAAACCTACTAAACTCAGGCATCAGTTGGGTTCTCGGGAGCTTAAATTAAAAAGGAAAGGTGAAAACAGTGCATAATTGGCAAGACCAATATTACTCCTATGATATAGCCTTTCTACAACTAGTTCTAAGAGGAAAGCAAGGGTTTTCACTTCTGCATAAGCGAAATGTGCAGTTTTTACTGCCACTCCTATCTCAATTTCAAGCTATCCAAGACTTCTGGCAAAATCTTTTTTTCCCCAAGCCCAAAGGATGGCTGAATTCTTCAAGAAGCAGCCAGAAGTACCCAACCATCTCCCGGGTCCTCTCTCACACATACAAGGCTCCGTTCCTCTACTTGCTTTTTTTGCCCATCACACTGTGATGATCGTTCCCCAATATCTTCATCTCATTCTTCATTCTTCTACTAATTTCTGTTTTCCAATGACTAACCAGTTGATTCAGGAATGAACGACAACAACAGCAACAAACAATAACTTCAAGTTCTGAAATTACTTCCCAGTGCAAGTGCAAAATCCTCCCCTCCCTGACGACCATTTATTCCGACCTCTCCATTTCTTAAATAAGAGAAGGAGGAAAGACAAAAAGCAGAGACATCAAATACAGAAAAAAGCCTTTCCACAAAAAGAAAAAGTGAAAATGATAACGGCAGTCAGAAGCCAGGCTATTTCAACACAGGATGTCACAGGACATTGCCAGCTAATTGCACAGTACAATACAGAGGAAGAACAGAGCCAGGCCATAACCTCAACTACATCACAGTGTGATCACTTGAATTTCAACTTTGGACTAAACTATTTTTCCTCACGACAACAAGAAGTAGCCCACAAGGAAAAAAATGAACAAAACTGTGTCCTGCCCAGGTATGGCTTCTGTGCTACTTACAAGTCCTTCAGCATGCTGACATCGTATTTTCCTCTTTTGTCAAGCATCACTAGACTAGTGATGAAATCCCCCCAGAGCAGGCTGGATGGCTTCAGCTGAAGCTGACACTTCTTAGAGCAATTCCATCCCAGGCTGCCAAGCTTTCACAGCCACCTGCAGGGGTCAGAAGGCAAAGAGCCTGCTCAGTTAGAGCATTCCTCCTGCCTTTGTCTGAAAGGTGGAAGGGAAATCCAACTTCTTGTCAAGCACACGATAGATAGGCTACACATACAAAAAAAAAATATCAGGATAAAGCAGGAGTATTCTGGTACTCTTCACATTATTAAGAATGTCATGACCAGCACTCATTACCCAGGTAAGCACAGGCACACCCGTGACCACGCTTCAGCACACAGGCAAATTTCCTTTGTGTTCCATGACAGCAACCTGTGGTGAAATAACTCCCTGCTGTCCCCACATCTTCCTTTGGTTACATGAATATCTGAAATAGCCCAAAGCGTGGACTGTTTTTTTTTGTTTTGTTTTTTCGAATCGAAGTCACTGAACTAAAGAAAAATACCTAATATTGTAATAGCAGTCCAATTATCCAAAATTATTCGTTTTGCTCTAAATCTTCTATTTCCTCATTATTTTGCATGCCTCAGAAATATATTGATTAACTACAAACTGTATTTAGCTATCCTATCAGGGTAGGAAGCTGGACAAGCTGAATCACCAGGCTGAGGCCAGTGGGATGAAGTTCCACAACATCAAGTGTAAAGTCATGCACTTTGGCCAAAACAACCCTAGGCAATGCTACAGGCTCAGGGTAGCGTGACTGGAAGACTGTGTAGAGGAAAGACCTGGGGGTGTTGGCTGATGCTCGGCTGAACGTGAGCCAGCAGTGTGCCCAGGCGGCTATGAAAGCCAATGGCATCCTGGCTTGTATCAGAAGTAGCCTTGCCAGCAGGAGCAGGGAGGTAATCATCCCTCTGTACTCAGCACTGGTGGGGCCACACTTCGAGTACTGTGTTCAGTTTTGGGTTCCTCACTGCAAGAAACACACTGAGGGCCTGGGGCACGTCTAGAGAAGTGCGATGAAGCTGTGAAGGGGCTGGAGCACAAGTCTTGCGGGGAGCAAATGAAAGAACTGGGATTGTTCAGCCTGGAGAAGACAAGGCTCTGGGGAGACCTTACTGCTCTCTACAACTGCCTGAGAGGAGACTGTGGTGAGGTGGGGGTCGGCCTCTTCTCCCATGTAACTAGCAATAAGGCTAGAGGGAAAGGCCTCAAGTTACTTCAGGGGAGATTCAGGTTGGACATCAGGAAAAATTTCTTCTCCAAAAGGGTGGTCAGGAGTGGAAGGGGCTGCCCAAGCAGATAGTGGAGTCACTGTCCCTGGAAGTGTTCAAGAAACATTCAGGTGTTGTACTGAGGGACACGGCTTAGTGGGGAAATATTGGTGGTAGGTGGACAACTGGACTGGATGATCTCAGAGATCTTTTCCAACCTTTGTGATTCTGTAATTCTATAACTGGCTAGAAGGAAAGTTTTTAACTTGATGCTCTAGATGTCAGATGCTCCAGTAATGTAAAGATTCACCTTTTTAAAAAATGAGCATTTGTACACAGTTTTGTGTACAGTATGGAAACAGTGTTCCAGTATGAGGAACACGAGCTCCCTCAAATCTAGAACAAGTTTGGTAAGAGTTAATTGTAGCCTTACAGTTACAATTTTATGCCACATGAAGACAATGTTTGTATTTTCCTTTCCTAACAAACACTCTTTTTGAAGATTTAACATTTAATAATACACCCTGATTGAAGCAAGAGGAAATCAGATCACATCCTGACCTAGAGAGAGCATTTTTATATAAAACACAGGCCTTGTAGTCATATCTAATTCATACCAGGTCTGGCTTGCCAAGAACAATAAAATAATTTGCTTATCATGAACTCAGAAAATGCTTCTCTCAACAAAAACTTCTGTGAAGTAGAGCTGAACTGGTAGAAATCTTAGAAATCGTGTTCTTTCCAGAAGACTGATGTATGCAATGTATTACGGAGCATAATATTAGAATAGCACACCTTAATAAAAAGTTCTGGTAACAGACCAAAGGAAAAAAAAAAAAAAGTTTAGTTTTTGAAAACACTAAATATATACTTTGAAGACTGCAGAAATATACACATAGTGCACTCCAAGAATGTGGGTGGGTAGGCAGAAAGGGGTCCTTACAAGTCACAGCTGCAAAAGAAACTGTCTGCCACTGAAATCTAAAAACAGAGGTTCAGGAACACTGAGTATTTCAGAGATGAAGGATAATGAAAACAAATGGGTGTCCAAAGCTTACAAACAGTTGATCTGTGTGTATGCATAAGCTTATTTGAAGAACAGATATCCACATGCATCCTGATTTAGCAGCCTCTGTCAGTAAAAACTATTATGTTTTAATTAGATTCCTTAAGTAACATCCCAGTTAAGAAAAATATGAGAACAGATGCTGTGTAGTCTATTTTTGGGATACTCTAGGTAAGGACTCACTGAAGAAAAGATGCTGTCCTACAGTATTAGTGTAGAACGCTTCAGCTCTATAGTCTCTTCTCAACAAGGGAGCTTACCTTCAGAGAGCTTTTTATTAAAAAAAAAAAAAAAAGAAAAACATAGTAAGGATATGCAACAGAGAAAAATCTGTTTCCTATAAAAGACCCATGATGAAAAATTCCCACAGATTTATACACATGGGTAAGGACAAAACTTAACAAGATAAGTTACGTTTCAGTTTTATTCATTTGAGAAAGAAAAGTGAAGTTATTCTGCTTTTGAAGGAAGCTTTTTGAAGTCAGGAGCTTCACTGTTTATACGCAACCATTTATTTCCTCCTAGAGTTCCGAAGAAAATAGCTACACAAATGCATTAGAGGAAGCAGGTGTATAATTTCATTTAAAAGCTACTTAAGTTTGTTACAAATAAATCTTGTGTCAGTACAGGAGAACATACCCTTCAATACTTGTCTTTCTACATTACAAAAGGAAAATAACCTCAGTTTTCCAGAGAACTAACAACTGCTGGCTCTATAATCTAAAATAGAGAGTAAAATGGCCACAGCAACAAGAAAACTAACACCATTTCAAGTTACTCAGAATTTTCTTCATACATTTCTATCACCACAATTAAATGGTAAAATACTTAGGAACAAGACAGTTAAAAACAAATCCAAACTATGCAAGATTTCAGTAATGCAACAGAATTTCATGACAGCACACCATTTGTTTCCACCGCTCCCTCAGTTTGGGTTCAGAGTTACTTGTCTTATAAATCAATTATCATTTCAAGTACAGTAATATCAGGACTACTTAAGCCATATGCAACTTTAAGGAAGGTATTTCTGAAGGGAAAAAAAAATACATTTCAAAATGCTACTGATGCGCAGAGCTAGGCAGTTTGCAGATTTCTGATATTTTAATAGAATTTTTCCCAATAATGCACTGAGCAATTTCATATACACAGGGACACAGCAGGTATGTTCTACAGGCAAATACACATGAAGTTTTCTCCCAAAGTTTTAAGATGTTGCATATTATAGGGTATGCATCTCTTCCAAGGTCCATAGCAAGAGACTCTGCTACAGGAGGCTGTAGTCTCAGTAAGCTTCATTGTGCAATTTGAGTCCTACAAAGAAAGCCCCTGCTGAACTAGCCTAAAAGCTTTAAACTAGCACAGGCAGCTGTCCTCTATCTCTCCTGTGGGTTAACCTACAGCAGACATACTGAACAGATTCACTTCAGAGCAGAATTAGATGTTCGGTTAAAACTATAAGATACCTTTAAGCTAATTTGTTCAGATCTCAACTGAAGCAAGGGCATGCACTTCATTACATTGATGGCTGTAAGTTAGTAGATCCCATGAGGGAGAAAGCAATAAACAGGAGGCGGCCACAGACTTAACATCTTAAACTACTGAGGCTATTTGCTGCATTAACAATGTCCTGAGGGTGGCAGCTAAGCTTCCAAATTAGCATGCTACACTATTTTGTGGGAGTAATTCCCAAAAATCAACAATTTGTCAGACCTTACTTGACAAGCCAGGCATGAGCAGCACAGAGTACAGCAGACCTACCAGAGGCTTAATGTAAGGATGGGTATAACACCTCACGGTTAAACAGCAGATGGTACGGGGGAGGAGAATGTAAGCAGACAGCCAGATTAAGTCAAACTGGAAAAATATAACCATCCTATTGAAAACAGAAACCCAAGTAATAAGAAATAAAAGGCATTGTGACTCACCTCATTTTTACAATTTAGTATGCCATTTATCCCAAAAGACAACGATCTCTTGTTAAAAGAAAAGCCAGTACTCTGTTATTACAACTGTCTGTCACTTCCCATTATAACATCCTATTTACAAATCTGCTTAGCTGTTGCTTCTCAAGCAAACTGGGCTGAAAAGTTAATATGCTAAGATTTTCAGCACAGTTATTTCAAACAAGCTGCTTAAGCAAATTCTTCAAGGTTTTGGATTTTTTTTGAAAGTTATCATAGAAAAAAACAAATCCAAAACTTGAAATATTTCCTCTGGAAAGGCTAAGCACTAGTGTTGCTCTGAGACTGGGATTGGAATTCTGACCTGTGAATCTAGGATGTACATTTTATTGGCCTTGTCAATATTCATTCCAAGAGAGGAATACATAATTTCTAGCAAACAGCACACATTTTAGGTTCTAGGAATTTCTCCTGCACTTGAACCAGCCTGGAACTGAACAGGGTCTACCTTTCATTTCCAGATACACCATACACTAGGGCAAAGTACCCCAAAATAGAGACTGCAAACACCAGAGGAAAATGAGTTAACAAGCATAGAGCACGGATAACAAGGAGAATGAACAAAGAGCAGCAGAACCGGGAAAGCTGACAGAGGGAAGGCTGCCAAATGGCAGAAGAGAAAGGCATCAGATTAGGCACTGAAAGGGTATAAATTCAGATTGACTTGGAAACTTCTCAATGAAGATCTGAACCGATTAAATTAGAATAGGATTTGGATAAAACACTTGAGCAGGCAGAAAGTAAAAGGTACACTGCTGGTGACAAGAAAAGACAGCAAAAGAGGCTTGTGCTGTCAAAGCATGCCTTCCTCTACAGCTTGGTCCCCCACAGCATGAAGATAGTCACAAAACCCCCTTCACACACACGGATCATACTGTCCAGGGCCAATCCTGTAAAGCATGACAGAGTATTATTAGATACAACAAGCTCAAATAGCAGAGGCCTGCTTAGCGAGAAGGTTCCAAACCCATCCGTGCAATTATTATTTTTAACAACTAGGAAACCACACACAAACCATTAGTAAAAACTTTAAGGATTAATTGTTTACTTCATGCAGTTTAGAAATGAGGAGTGAAGTACCTTATGATGGTTTAATTGCATGACTTTTACTCCTTTCTCCCCTGTAGAATCTTTACCAGATTCACACTTACCAGGTCACTACTCAGTATTCCATTTGTTTGTTCTTACTGATCATTCCCCTTATACTAAAGGAAGAACAGAACAATACTGAATACTGTGCAAGAGGAAACCAATTTCCTGACAGCAGAACACGTATGTCAGATTAATATTGCTGAAACCCTAAACTACTACATACATCCCGCTGAAGTAGAATGGTTAATATTCCACTTAACGGATAAGATACTAAAGCATGTGGTTAAGGATGGAACCATTTACCAGCCTCAGGTGCTGGATCTGAGATGCCCAAGAAGTTCACTTCTTTCTATGTTATACAGCAAGTTATGTGTCCGAAGATGTCTGCACTATCAAGTAGGTATAAGTATGCATACAGAGAAAAAGCCATCACAAAGCCCAAGAAATACCATTAGTGTTGACCTATGAAAAGTTCTCCTTGGCTTCCAACAAAGATCATATCAACCACAAAGCAGAAGGATGGGATAGCTATACACAGCCATTATTCAGATGCCTTAATCAAGGAAGAGGAAAATTATTTCAGTCTTCTGGTTTATTTGCAGTACATCTACAAATTTACTGGAAGGAAACAACTGCCCTAGAGACAAGGTTTAGTGTTGCCCAACCCAGATCAACTACCCAGCATACAGGGCAAAAAGCATTCACTTATTTCTCTAGGGGAAAAGCAACAGACCAAAAAAACCACAGCTACATAATTAAGAACTGCAGCTTAACTTAGGCACAAAAGGTGATCAGGCTATGCTTGTTTCTTCAACCTGAATTCTGGTATTTCTCAACTGACCTGAAACCTTGAAATGACACGCTGCAGGCAACAGAGGAATCAGTTTCACCTTGTTGATACATGCAACCCTTTATCACTAATAGAAGGTGGCAAAGAAGCCACCTAATTGCTGCAGAAGCCATATCCACCTGTTTCTGGCATTTCTAGTGCACTCAATCATGGTTTCCAAGCAAGGAAGCTGAACTACCAGCATCCTGGAGGTATCCTCCTCACCATCATCACATAAAGAGGAGCTGAGTTTTTAAATTCTGCCCACTATTAAAAGCTGTGCAATTCTCCACTTACAAAATACACCGTTTTGCACAATGGCCATTCAAGAAATACACACATGCAGACAACACCAGAAGTCAAACCTCAGTTAAAGAGTTTCAGAACTTCACAGTCACAGGACAGCCATTCAGAGGGACCTCGAGAGGCTAGAAAGGTGGGCCCGGATGAACCTGATGAGGTTCAACACGGCAAAGTGCAGAGTTTTGCACTTGGGCCGGAGGAATCCCAGGCATCCATATAGA
>JAOWBP010002052.1:62406853-62464660 GCA_028571105.1 Tragopan temminckii
TTAGGTACTGAAAGGCTGCAATTAGGTCACCCCACAGCCTTCTTTTCTCCAGGCTGAACAAGCCCAGCTCCCTCAGCTTGTCTTCATAGTGGAGGTGCTCCAGTCCCCTGATCATCTTTGTGGCTCCCCTCTGGACCAACAGCTCTCTGTCTTTCTTGTACTGGGGGCTCCAGACCTGGACACAGTACTCCAGACAGGGCCTCACAAGGGCAGAGGAAAGAGGGACAATCACCTCCCTGTCCCTGCTGGCCACCCCTCTTCTGATGGAGCCCAGGATAACATTTGAGCTTAAAATTTTGTGAACACCTAAAACTCCAGTTCTGGGTGAAATGTTCAAGCTCTGGAGACTTGTGGAAGTCAGGGGCCTATGGGAGAGGAGATGTGAGGTGCTTGTGTGATAGCTATGTGCCTCCTTGGAGCTAGCCCCCATTAGAGGTCCGTCACTCCCTGTATCCTTGGGTAGCTTTAACTTGTTAGAAGAAGAAATGAAAATCCAGCAGGAGTTACATTGTGAAAAGCAGCAGACTGTCGTTTCTATTGCACAACACTGTTTCCATTCCAGTCCCCTGGGCTTTCCTCCTCTATTACTTGGAACAGACTGGAACTTCTGTTTTTTGGGCTTGAGAAGTTTCGTGCTTAGTCTCTGCCCAAAGGTGAAATTGTTTCTGGAAAGCTTGAGCAAGAATGTTTTTGCTGTATTAAGCGTGAGGACAGTGGGAGAGGGGGTAGGAATTGTATAAAGGCAAAAGTGCTAGAGGTTGTTTTAAAAAGCTTCTTCATCAACACTGCTAGATGTGAAAAGATTAAAGTCATGGTTGAAATAACCCTGCTTACAAAAGGACTATTCTTTTTCTAAAGCTGGTTTTAGATTGGCTGGAGGGTCCCTGAAGCAGCACGTATGGTCCATCTTCAGCAGAGCCAGACAACATTTATATTTGCCCTTCCTCCGGGAGTTAATATCTGCTCTGATTTATCTGTACTTAGATTCACAAACATTGTGCATCCATATTTTTGTGGTGACACATTAACTACACCCCAAAGTCCTAGTTACTGCTTAGTCCTTGATGGTATGGCTCATCTGCAATGTTATCTATAGGTTCCCTCACAAACAAACTCATGATTTCCACTTGAAATAAAACATCCTGCCAACTGAGCTGCTGCCCAAGGGCAGGGGACATGAGGGGAGCACCCTGAGGTCCTTCTCAGTGCCAGTGGGTGAACTCTTCTTGTAAAGCACAGCTGCTGTCCTCTACATGCTTGGGCCACCACCAGCACTGCGATTTCACTGCAAGCATTGCGTTTGTGGCTGTGCCTGTCTCCCTGCCAACACCTCTGGCAAATTTGCTGTTTACTGTTATTACCCTCAGCATGACCACTGTGAAGCAGCAATTGCAGACTTCACCTCTTGCCCAGAAGTCTCTATTCTCTCTTCCATCAACGTATCCAGATATGGACTTCTAGAGTGAGGTATGAATTTCTTCCCTTGCATGAAGCTGGCTCCACACAAGTTACTAGCAGAGCAATATCTTGTGGTAGAGGGTCCAGATCTATCAGTCTCTCCAGCAGTTCCCAGGACATCAATCCCAGGACTGTCCTTTTCTGGACAGTCATTGCACACAGAGATGGCAGTAAGTGCAGTGCTGTGAGGTCACCCAGGAACAGTACCTTGCTAAATTTTTGACAGAGAGCTCCAAATAGTTCTAATTTTTGATTGGCAGCATACCAGGATGTGGCTAGTTTGGCCATGTATTGCATGACTGCAAGATAACTGCTGGTCTCAAATATCCCTTCCATGTGCAAGGAAGTATCTGAAGCAGCCCAAGGTTTCTAGTCTGGTCACCGCTCAGACTGGGCTACAGGGAAGAAATATCAACAAAGACCATTACTTACTGTAACGCCTCAAACCTTTGGCAGATCAACTTCTTTCCACCATCTTCTCTTCCTCCTCCTGAGCTGGTTCTCACAGAGATGTGCAGTGTGTAGGGCACTGAGCCACTCTATATATTACCTGCTTTGGAGAACTGCTCCAAGCTATGCTCCCAGGATGCAATCTGTGAAGCATTGAGCCAAGCCCCTGCATTCATACACAAGGTTGCAGTGCTGGCACGGAGGATACAGATATCTTCAGGATTCATGTTCCAATAGGGTCCTATAGGACATCACAGCAGAGGGGTGGAAGCAGATCTATCTCCAGCAGTGTTACTGTCAGCTGCAGATCCAGCCCTGATGGGAATCTGTTCTCTTACCTGTACAAGAAATGAACATGATCTGGGCAGATGGTCCATGGAGTGTTCAGCCTGAAACTTCAAGGGTAGCCCCTGTGAGCTCCAGGCATGGGGCGAGGTGAAAGGAAGATGTCCCTCAAGCTTCATCCTTCTAAGTCCCCAGCACTCAGTTTGCACTCTGAGAGTGCTGTGAGGGGTGAGAACGCCACAGGAGCAATGTAGGAAGAGCTTGAAATTGCTCTTCTTTGCTTGAAGAGCAACTTTAAGGGTGAATATTTAAAGTAGCTTTTTCAACCTATTAATATTTGTTTGTGAACTTGAAGTACTTCTGTCTACTTTGTAGTTCCTCCCTGCACTCTTGAAGCCTTTGACAGTTTCTCAGTTTCTCTCCTGCTTAGGGCCAAACAGTCCTGTTTGCCTTTACTCACTGACAGAACACTACTTAGGTTCTGGACCTGTGAAAGGCATGATGTGAAACCCATCAGGTTCATTGGGAAAGTTTTGTGTTTTGTTGTTTTGCTGGTTTTTTTGGTGTGTGTTTGTTGTGGGTTTTTTTTGTTTTTTTTTTTTTAACCATCCATTAGCCATTTGCTACAGAGTTGGTAGAACATTCCTGAGAATATCTCAGATTAGCTGCATATCATGGTATCTGGGAGAGGGTCAGCTGTGTGTGGTTGAGAATGGGCAGTGGGTCTGTACATAATGGCTTCCAGAATAGGATCAGTTCTGAGATAATTCCCTGGACCACATCTTGTCAAGACTTTGCCCAGTTCAGTCTTTTTATTATGCAAAGCTAAAGGACCAGAAAGCATGTTTTGCTGTCTGTACACAGGGGAGTTCATGTGCACTTGTACTGATGGCAAAGGGAGGAAAATGCTGTTATGTGCTTTCTTCCCCATGTTGTCCAACAAGGTCCTCAGGACATGGCTTCCCCTCTTCTGTGCTACAAATGGGGTAACACAGCTCCTGCATGGTGTGCCCACTTTGTCTGTCCTTCTCAAAAAAAAAAAAAAAAAAAAAGATGTGAAATATACACAATATCTATTTCAGACAGCAGTTAATTTCTACAACCAGGTGTCTTGAGTTCGCCTCTTACTGTCTTTCATGTCAGAATTTGCCTACTGTCCCAAAGTAATCAAGGCAGGAGTTAGTGGATTTGGCTCCTCTGAGGACTGTGCCTACAGAAGGTGCAGTGTGTTGTTGGTGTTGCTTCCTTTATTTTTTCTTGGCTGTCTTCACAGAGTTTCTTTCCCTTGATTCTTTTCTATTTTTGCATTAGATCAGCTAAGTACATGACACCTACGACTTCACTCACCCTGCAGCCCTTCATCCCACTCCCCCTCCCTGCACTCAGTTCTGACCAAGCCACACGGTCAGAGATTTCCTCTCACCCAAGGGTAATGAGTCACAAATTTTAGATGGTTAGAAGGCAGGGTTAGGGTTGCACCTGCTTTTTGGGAGATCATTTTCTCCCTCAGATACCATTCCTAATTCAATACTCACTGCAGATGCAGCCTACCAGAAGACCCACAGAAGTGAGTCCTCTCTGGAGACTGCAGTGCACTTTCTGGAAGCTGTTTCTCCACCACATTTATTCCTAAAGGGCTTGAACTGATATTTGACACTGAAACATTTTTTCAAGTTTCAGTAAATTTTAACCACTGAGATAATCCAAGTTTCTACTTGAGGCAAAAGAAGTGCAGTCATACTGCTCAGCAAGCAGGTTCTGTAACACTGCTGTGGAGTTTATCTGTAATGCAGGGTATGTAGATGTATCTGAGCTAGCTTTAAATAGGCTCAGCTGGCTGTGCAATCACACAGCCCAGTGGAGAATAACATCTCACCATCCTTCCAGGCTAGGATTGATGTGCATAGTAACTGAAATTGTTGTGATGCTGAGATCCTACTCCAGACATTGCTGATAATTGTTCTGTCCTTCACTTCATTAGGGAGTGCTGAGTTAGCACAGAGCAAAGATTATGGGATTTGGTACAACGTTATTTTGTGCAACAGCTTCCGGCCACATAGATCTCTGCTCATGTGGACTTTCTGCAGTGCCAGGGGTGTATGCTGTAAGCTTCAGGTCTCACCAGTTCACCACCTATTTAGCTGTCAGATCTGGGACCTGCAATATGGGTTCTGATATTCTTGGTGAATGAAATTCATTATTACACACAGATACTTAACTGATATTTACAAAAGGCTGAATGAGTTTATGATCAATAAGAAATTCACATAACTACAGGGGTGAGGGGAAAGAATAAGCAAATGATGCAATCTACTAACCACAGGCAAGGGAAGAATTTACACTTCCACAAATGCATTCAGGCTCTGTAGTAGAGCAATTCGTTTGCAGCCTCTGATATTGTCCATTGCTAGAGACAGGGCTCAGTGGAGTAATTACATTAGTCATAATGACAGATACTTAAACGGCATCAATTTAAGTCCTCTTCATGGTGCTGCATTACAGGTTTACGGCAGAGATCTCATGACACACTCCTGCTTCTGATTTCCCACCTGCCTTGTGACAACTGTATTGCTTGGTTACATGAACAAAACAACATCACTTGCCTAACAGAAAGACAGAATTACAATAAACTTATTTTTATTATTTTTAGAACTCTTTCTCATCTGTCATTTGCCTTCTATATTCTTTTGTTTGCAGGATTTTACATTTACAAGGGCTGAATCTCTTTCCTGCCTTTCTATAGGCCTCAGCAGCCGGTGTTAGGATCTGAAGAATATATAGTACTGTTCTGAAGAATAGAGACACCAGAAACACTCCACATTCTGAACCGAACTCACAGGTTAATGTAAATATTTTATCATATATCCAACGCATGCCATTTTCCCATGGTACGCCGTAGCCCCATGTCAACTGATTATCATTAAAGAAGCTGCATGCGTCCCTTTCTGTCTGTGTCTTTCAGTGTACAGAATGCACAGATTAAGAACTTAGATTCACACTTAGCATCTGAAAAGCTAGGAAAGATGAATTGTTCCCTTGGATTAGGCTAGTGTAAGAAAAGGTATCAAATGTTTCTCTCTAACTCCACAGCATTACTAAAAATCTAGATGGTGATTCTTGCATAATTATTTGTTATAATAAATGCTCATACTTAAAAGCAAAGTGTTATCATTAGTCAGTGATGATAGTTTGCATCACAGTTTAATTTGCAAATAAATTCTTAGCCCATTTCGAAGACCCTTAAGCCAATTTTTCCACAGATGGACAATTTTGTCAGCTAGATCCCAACAGACAACTGGAAAGATGCAGTGAGGTCTCTGCAAGGATTTTTTGCTGGGCAAAGATATAAGCTAGCTTTATTCTCCCTTATTGCACATGAAACCTTGATGTAGTTTTTGTGCAGTACCAGAGATACGTAAAGGACACTCCAGCCAAAGAAAAGACATTGAGAACACCCCCGTTGGGATTAAAAGACTCACCCTTGATACTGATAGTTCAGGAAGTGCCCAGAGAAGAGAGTGTTAAAACCCTTGCAACACTGGGCCCATAGTGGCTTGCTTGCTTTTTGTCTTGCTGCTCAGCAAAATGCAGGATGCAGAAATAGCAGCACTGAATATAGACTACAGGAGGCTATTTTAGCACAGTAGGAAGATGTGATGCCAATAAACCTGTAATTTGAATACATATTTTTGTTGCAAGTTCTGGTGTTCTGTTTGACACGTGCACATAGACATATATAACAGGAGCAATTTGGCTGTCAACACTGTCCATCCCTGAAGTATTGCAGAATTCTGAACAAGATGACAAAGTGCTGCATTCAGTTGACAAATCAATTTAAACAAAATGCTTGGGGAGAACTGATTTTTATCCATAGAAAAGGGGAAATTGATGGCAAGTGGGACTCCACTAACGTATGCCCTGTTTTGGAGAGATTGGAAGATCTAAGCCATAAATGTAGTTGAGCTCAAACCAAATGAGCAATTAAACTTGTTGAGCTAGTGTGATTTCAAGAGGATTGATCCAGAACATTTAATGATCCAGAGCATTTAATTTATGTTTCTGGAAACTGAAATAGACACTAACTGAAGACTCTTCTATACCAACTATCATGGAAATATTCACTCACATACTGAACAAAGTAGCAGTGCAACAAGAAAAGCCACAGGTGGTATTTTGAACAGGAGTTAGTTAAATCCTTGGGCATCCTGTCTGCTGTTCCTGCTGCTAAAGAAAAGAACCTAAATGTAAATCTGATCATTCCCATTTCAAGGCTCCTTTATCCCAGTTGCCCAAGGATCTATTCACAATAGAATGTACCAAGTAGCAAGTTTCAGATCAGTAAATGAAACTGACCATTCAGTCTGTATCCAATCCTGGTGCCATTCTCTAAGAGCCAGGTAAATGAAAGGCAGTTTGAAAATAAAGACATGTGAAGAAGACTCTTTCTCTTCTTTTGTATGCGAAAAAAGATATAGAGGAGAGCATTGCTCAGTGGCATTCACCTTCCTCTGGGAACCACATGGAGATATCCCAAGGGCTTGGCAGAGTTTGCCTCCTGGTTCTCCACAGCTTGGTCACTCCCTCAGCTCTTTTGTCCCTTCTAGTCTTGATGGGACTGAGAACAAATTTAATGAGATTATTTTTCCCTTGGTGTTTTGCAGGTTCTTCCTGTCCCTTCTCGTTTTTCAAATGAATAATCATGCTTACTAACATCTTAGCCAAAAGGCCAAGACTTCGGTACAGTGTTTGTCTGTTGTTTGCTCCTGCCTTTAGGTCATTAGTTGAACAATTCAAAAAACCATGTCTTAACCCGTATAATGCACTACTACTATCCTTTCTGGCACAACAATTATAGTGTCTCAGTGTTAGCATACAAAGAGCAAAACCAGCTCTTTTTGAGCTGTTTCAGAATTTCCAACTGCAACCTACGGAGAGCTGCCTGGTGGTCCCCACAGACCCATCCGATCACATGTTGCTGGCTCCTCATCTTTTCCAGCTGCTTGCTTCTAATAAAAGCAAGGGAAAACGGTGTTCTACAGAAATAATGAATGTGGCTGCCCCGGGGGGATTGTGTGAAAGTGTACTGTAGAAAAGATGAACTCCACAATCCTTAAAGGAGGGGGGAGACAGAGTTTGAGAGGCTCCATCTCTTTGTTAAACTGGGATCTACCATATAAAAACATCAGACACCCGAGTGGCCTTTTAATTTCTAGTTTGATTAACCGCTCTGGGGCCATTCTTCACTCTCATTGTCCTTCCTGTAGCTGCAATAAAGTGTTACATAGCACATTTCTTCTACATCTAGATTCCTGGAAGCTGCATATCAAATAAGATGGTCAGCTCCTGCAGTGGAGCCATTTCTCTATTGGTGCAGGACTTTTTAATACAGTCGAACTCTTCGTCTAATTACTTGCTCAGTCCAGTTTAAAATTTTCTCAGTCACTTCAAATAAAACTGCAGGCTGTATGAATAAGCCCAGCCAAATGGGAATTCTCTGCCTAAAGACCAGATTTGGCCTCTGCAGAACAGTGTGTATAGTAATGAGCGTTTGATTCCCTTGAAAATTGGAATTGTGTGGAAATGTCACAAGAATACGTGCATCTTTATTTAAAGAACTGTGGTTTATTTTTTTGCTCTGGGTTGCTTAAAACCACATGACTGAGGTATTTTATGGTGCAGCTGCAAGAGATGACTCCAGAATAACCTCCTTTACACTCAAAGGGAGGCGTGGAAAGCAGCAGATCTTCAGATAAGAGAAAAGCCGTCCATAGCTGTGCTTAGGCCTTTCACTTGCTTTTTTTCCAGCAGAACATGGGGGTCAGATCCTCGTGTTCATGGGACCATGCCACGGGCTGCAGAGCCGAGGGGTTGCCCTGGCTTCGCGTGCAGGCCAGCAATGGGCTGCCCTGGGGCTCAGCCTCCTTCCACCCTCCTGTCCCTGCTCACCATCTGCCACAGCTACTGGAGGGGAATTGGGCTGGTTTCTGCTCAAGGCACAACCTCTGCAGCCCCTCAGAGCCGCTCAGTCAGCACCTTGGGCCACATCCAAGGCCCTGTTTTATTAAATTCTCCCTGCATCTGTCTTCCTCTCCTGTTTTGTGCTTTCCTCTCTAGAACAAATCCTAACCCTGGCATATCCCTAGGACCACAAGAGATTTAGTACTGATAAAAAGAGAGAATCAAGCACCTACCAAAGAACAAACAGCTTCTCTTCCAACAGCAAACGCAGTGTGAAAAAGTATCCTTCAGCTGGCTGACGGCAGTGATGTATCAGTGGATGTTCACACTCAGCAGGGCACTTACTGCTTACTTTTGACAATTATCACCTCCCTGGTGCTGCAGCGCTGGTAGGGGGCTGGCTCTCCATCGCAGTGCATTACAGGCACTGCTGAAGGGACAGCACGCCTCCGCTCTCTCAGAGCAGAGCTGCAGCCAGCCCCAACCTTGTCTCAGCTCCGCTCGTCCCTCTCGCCCCAAAGCACAAACCCCGTATCTCTCCAGTTCTGAGCAGGAGGGAGCACACATCTGACACAATGCACTCTTCCTCCACCATGTGTTGGTGTGACTGCCAGAGAGCAGCTCTGCGTGTTGCTTGGGTTTCCCAGCACATTTATTTTTGGGGGAGCATGACACTCAATCTCCAGGTCACGTTTTGAGATATTCTTTTAATTCCACAGTCATCAAAGCTAGAGATTTTACAGAGTTGAAAATGAAAGAACTGTACAATAATTTGCAGACACGCTTAATAGCTTTTTACAGAAGGTAATAGACATTTTTCAGACCACTGTAATGAGTGTCAGAGAACACACACAGGCACACAAAAAAACAGACAAAGAAAACCTACTTACTTCTAAAGGCCTTTTGGCAGCTAACATAAGATCAAAATGGAGGGTTTTGAAAATCTGTACATTTTTACCAGGCAAAATCTAATGAGGCTGATTTTTAAACAGCTTAGCACAATTACATTGATTGCTAGAGCTATTTGGATAATTACATGTGGAAGTGACCATAATTAGCCAGAAATGAGCAAGAGCCATGCGAATGTTCCCATGTACAAGATTTTCTTCATTTTTCTATGATATGTTCAATGCTTATTACAGGCTTACTTCTCTAAGCCAATACAAAGGTGACATCAGATCAAGGAAAGAATATGTAATATGCTCACCAATCCAGATATCTAAAAGATCCCCAACTTTTGAGACAGTTCTGAATTGTTATACATGACCTTCAGGATGTTTCAGGGAAGACTGGGGGTCCATTGTTACAGTAGCAATAACCGGTGGACATCTCAGAATGCAAACGTGGAGGGGGAGGAATTATGCATTTTGCATTGAAGTTCTGCCTGGCATTGTGTCAAAAAGTCAATTTCAATGTGGTAGGAAGAACAAAGAACAATTTTAGGAAGGGTTTGATATTTTATTCATATTTAGATTAGGTCCAGAGTGATGTTGAGAATGTTAATTGGTCTCTGTGAAGAGACAGACGTTCTCACCAACAGAAAAAAAAAAAAAAGTCATCTGAAGCAATTGGGTCTTTTTTCTTCACTTTTCTTTTTCTTCTTTTAATCTTTTCCAAGTTAAAGAGAAACTGAAGAAAGCTGGGACAAATGGCAAGAAAATGAGCACAGAAATAGAAAAGGCTTTAGTAACAGTCATCCGATGAAGGGAGTTCTGGACAGCAAGGACAACAGTCCTATCACTCTGCTTAGGAATGAGTTGGCTAGGACCTCTCAGAATTGTTTATGATCTATTATAATTGCTGTTATCATTATAGCTCTCTAAAGAGACTGGAAAGTAGCTGATGGGAGTTTATGGCAAATTTAGAGACAAACTGGTGACTCTGCAGAAACTTTCCCCATTTAAAAGCCACATTTGGTGGCTGTAAGAATCTTCTTTGTTTAAACAAGTGGTCCCAGTGATAAAAGCTTCCCAGCAGAACTCACAATAACAGCCTGAAGTGACTATCACTGTAAAACTCAACAAGCTGCTAGCAGAGTTGTGTTTTTGGCAAAACTTACCTCCGTGTTGATAGACACGCAAACTTCCTCTGTAAAATTCACCCATGGTGCAGCTGGACATGGTTCTTAAAATAAATAAACCAAAGTAGATTAGACTGAAAGCTCCAATTTAGGGGTGGCAAGACCAGCGGCACTGTGCTATGCCCTGTTTTTCAGCTCTGACAGGATATCTCCTAGGTTAATGTCAGTTTTCTGATATTCAGTATTTTTTCAGTTGGCTACAGCACTCTAGTTTCCTGGTGTTGTTCCATCTCTGCTATCATTTTATATCTCTTTTGACCTGTCTTTCTGCTGAGCTCTGTTGCTTCCTTACCACTGCTACTAAATATGGCACAGGAATACTGTAGATGTTCCTGGGAGCTCCTGGCTTTGCTGAGACATGATGCTCAGCTCCATCCCAACACGTCTGGCTCGACTTAGTCCTGTCAGCCTAAGGAAGAAGGTAGCCATGTCATAACCTAATGTGAAATGCATCCTTTTGTTGTGCTAGCACATGATAAACCAACCCTACAAGTCGGGTGTGTAGCAATGCCATCTGCTGTAGCTTCTAGTCTTGAGGTAAATAAAGTACAGGCAAGGAGGGAAAGAGATTGACTGTTTAGGAAGCCTTCCTTCCAAGCCAGGGATTCACTGCCCCCTGCACTCCACCCAAGGGGGGCTGAGGAGGCCATTTCTCTCTGCTGAGGAGGCAGCAGCGCCCTGCTCGGCCTGCCCTGCAGTGCGGAGACCAGCCATCCAGCCTAACAAGTCACTGAGAGGCAAAACCACTTCCACTCATGGCTGTGGAATGAATGCTGGTCTTTGGGAAGCTCCTCCTCAGCTCCCCTACCCCATAAATTCGTTTGGTCAAGTCCATTTACTTGAGCTGATGTTTCCGTGGTGCCCCCTGAGACAGAGGCTGGTCCTTGCTGCTGCCAGCTGAGGCCTGGCACATGGGTACCGTGGAGCTGGCCCTTGAGCTGGAGACATTCATTAAAAGAATTACAAGCAGTGGGTGGCCGGGTTTGATGGCCTCAGAAGCTCAGGTCAGTTCGGCAGTCCTATCTTGTCCTACCATACTTCTTATGCTGTAGTTAACATTATGGTTTCTGAAGAGGCAGAAAATGGAGCACTGTTGCTAGTGAGATGGCAGTAATCTCTCCTGTGGTCATCTTTGGCTGGGATGATCCACAGACCAGAATAAATCCAGTCTACATCTGGTTCTGGATACTGCTGTCAGGGGAATAAGTTCAACTATATTTTTCCACCTGGGCAGGATATTATACCTGAGGGTTGTCCGTCTATGAATACCTAAAGATACAGTAATCTGGGGCGTAATCTTCGGATTTAGGTTTAAAAAGCTGTTGTAGAAGACAGTGCTTGGTTTGCCATTTCAGGGAGCAAGTGGACCAGATCTTCAGCTGGCCCATGGCTGTGTAACTCCGTCAAAGAGCTGTTATGGCACATACCAGTGAAGGGGCTGGCTCCAAGGCTATGATTACTTCTGGCCCATAGTGTATCCATGCTTGCTTTGCAAATGAGGTGACTCTGCTCATAAGGCAAACATACAGAAAGCTCCAGGAAAAATTCTGGAAGCAACAACACCTGTCAGAGAGTCTCTCCCACGTAGCTCAATTTCACATCAAGATGTTGATAGCTTCTTTATAAGCTACTTGGGATGTATCTAATACATATTATTTCTTCTTTTGCTGAAGTGACACTGAGACTGGCCTGGGTGCTTAAAAGTCAGTCCATGTGCAGCCTTCGGTGATCTTTTGTACCACTTGCTTTGGCAAACTTTCATAACCTGGAGAGGTTCAACTGCAGTTAGCTTCTGTGGTGTAAAACTAATTACTTTTGTATATTCCTGTGCTGCAAGCACTAGGCGCAGCTATTGTGCTGTAATATTAGATTAAACTGAGTACATTATTAGCTTTATCAATGATTCATTATAATCTTAATGCCAGCTGAAAGGACACAGAGTACCCATTTACTGGTGTGTCTCTAGCAAACACTGCAGTGCACACAGGTGCTCTTTTGGAAGTGTCTTTATGAAGGGATATAAAATACTAGAAATTTCCTGAGATGAGTACATATGTTACAAGTAGATTATATCAGAAATAAGAAAAAAATATATACATTTAAATTCAGATTTAAGGTTCTCAAGATGTGACTCTGAACCATATGTACCATGCAGCCAGGATTAATACAAAAGCAGTGTGACAGCAAACAAACTGCAGCGTGAGAGCTCGACCATTTCCTTGCATTGCCATACTGATTGACAGGTGTGCTCAGGCAATCTTGCTTGAAGGCTGCAGCAGCTCAGTGCAGCTGGGAAACAAGGTGGAATTGGGGAAAGGGACTCACAGTGTCTCTCAGAAGCCTGTGGTGTTTGAATGATTGCCTTCCCTCACCCACTCCTTTCCTGTCTTCCCATCTTTTTGGAAGGAGCTGTCTCCCTCAGTTCACTGCCCCATCAGTTTCCTCCAATGAAAAGTCATTCCTCTTCCACTTGTGCATTCACTGTAGTCCCAAAGGAAGGGTGGGCACTTTGAGTGCTATTAATATAGAGAGAAATGCTAATACCAGCTAGCATAAAGAGAACAGGAGATGTTCTGTTCCTTTCTCTTTCAGTTCAAGATCAGAACAGGTATTTCAGAGAGCAGATCTCAACTGGTAAAGATACAACATTCAGCTTTGAGGCTTCCCAGTCTTTTTGAGGCACAGGCTTGTGGTACGAACCCATGCCAGCAACTGTACATTCACCCCTGTGGACTTGAATCAGGTCTTACTACACCCCAGACTGCCACAGGTACAGCCACTGATTTCAGTTAAATTACTCCTTATTTACACTGGTGATTATGGAGAAAGGCAGGTTTGCCAAGTACAGCAGATCACACAGACATGGTCTTTTCCTTCAAGGGAGGTTACAGCGTTAGTCACCCTTGCAGGTGTGTTGATGTGTCAGTCTGTACATGGTACAATCAGCTTTCAAGCAAGCAAGGGGATGTTTGTGTGGGTTTCCTGGGAAGTTCAGCTCACTTGTAAAGCCTTGTGTTTATTTTTTGTAAGAATAGTTAAAATAGATGATTGTTTCAAAAATGAATCAATACAATCCAACAAACCACACTGGAAGTTAGAAGCGAGAGCTGCTGTGCATAAGACTGACAAGGAAATACATACATGCTAGGAACAGCCCATGGCTGTTTACAGGACATCTCTATTAGGACTTGAAGGATGGAAGTAATGCCATGTGTCTCAGTATGCACATATGATAAATAATACTCATTGGAAGCCATTAGATTGTACCTTATGGAGCTCAAAGTTCTGCTAAGAAAATAGGCAGTTATTCACAACAATTAATATCTTTGGAGCCCCGGCTGGGGTCCTCTGGTCCAGGAGCAGGGGAGTCAGTAAACCATGCACAAAGAAAATTACACTTCCTGCAATTAGGTTTCACTTCACTGGAGAAGAATCTGTATTTCTACTGGAAAACGTCTGGGGCTTAATGACTCAAAAAGAACTGAAAACTACTGACTACTGCTTTTCTCATTTGCAGATGAGAGCAAATTACTTCATGTCCAAGCCTGTTGCTGAGTTTATAAAGTCTAGATTAGGTGTTAGGAGGAATTTTTTCACTTAGAGGGCAGTGGAGGCATTGCCCAGAGAAGTTGTGGATGCCCTATCCGTGGAGTTGTTCAAGGCCAGGTTGGATGGGACCCCGGGCAGCCTGAGCTGGTAATTGGCAACCAGCCCACAGCAGAGAGTCAGGACGTCCTTTCCAACCCAAGCCACCCTATGATTCTATATAAATGAGCAATATAAGCGAGGTTAGCTACTGAGCCCAAACTGGCAGAATCACAGAGTGCCTGAGGTTGGCAGGAGCCATCTGGCCTACCCTGCTCCCACAGGGCCACCCAGAGCAGGGGTTCCAGGCAGCTTCAAAATGCTTGCATGGATGGAGACTCCACAAGCTTTCTGGAAAGCTCACAGTAAAAAAAGTGTTTCCTGATATAAAAACTCGTACATTGAGTCTCAGTTTTCAAGCGATGCACACAGAAATCATTTTGAAAATGACAACAAGAACAAAAGAATAGATTTTGCTCTCTCTTGTTCAAAATTAAGTAGAATGGACAATTTATTAAAAAGATAAATAAATAAATAAACTAAAAATTTTCCTATCAAAATGTTTCTCCAAAACATTTTAAATCAAACTTATTTAGAAGGGTAATTTCCCAGAGGCTTTCAGGAAATCTGTCTATTCCCTTCATGCGTGTTGTTGCAATCCCGCTGCACTTCACCTTACATGTGGAGCATCTCCCTGACAAAACCTGGAAGTGCCTGGCTCGAATATGCTGCTCACAGCTCCCTGGTGCTATGACGCCAGCAGGAAAACCAGCCGCCATATGTTAGCTGGGCTACAAGGCAGCTGGGGAAAGGCAGTGATTTGCTAGGTACTCAAATGCATATATATAATTCTATATATATTCTATACATATATATATATTTATAAAATCCTGAGTTTTTAAATTAATACATATGTTAATGTAAATACATTTTTTTTTATGAGTGTGTGCATGTAGCCACACAACCATATGCATTTGAGCTTATTTTATTTCTCCTCCATTTCCTTCCTTCTCTATTAATCTCCTTGGATTGCAAGCTTGCTGGATCAGATGCTGCGTCTGTGCTACACTGCCTCAGTACGTCTTGTCTTAGGGAAATGAGGGTACTCCTGTACTATAAACACTGGTTTATAACCCACAATCTGTGTTCAAAGAACAGTAAGGCTGCAAGGTCAAGCAACCAAAGATAGGAAATGCCAGGATTAGGGAGTCCTGTATCACTTTAATTTGATCTCCTTTGCATACTGATAACAACCCAATCGTATATTTTGCTTTTTCCAGTCATTGCCTCATTCGCTGTATGAAGTGTGTGGTACTAACCTACTGAGTGAGCAAGGCCAGATTGGTTTTCCCGTCTGTCCTACATGTGAATTCACATCCTACTTACGGCATGCTGCTAAAACCCCACTATAGAGGAGAAACTGCTTTTTCCTTGTTGCTTTATTATCAGCAGTGCTCATCTCTGTTGCCTGGGAGTGCCTCATCAGTTTCTGTTCACAACATCCTCTCTTTGGCAGAGTGGGCAGCACTGACAGCAAACTGAGCTAGATTAAGGTAAAGTAGATCAAATTTGATAAAACAGATAAACGAAGGTAAAAAAAAATCAAAAACTTGGAGTACATATTTTGAGAAATACCTAATTTCTCACCATATCCATAATCAAACAATACTTACAATTCCAAAGTTTAGCTCCCAAAGACATCGGTGTTGTGCTCTGCCCTTCTGGAGATGGAAGCCAAGGAGCACTGGGCAGACCTTGGGTTCCAGACAACGGGCCCAGGCTGCTGAGCAGTGGGCACCCAGGTGTGTGCCCAAGAGGCAGAAGATAATGTGGGTCCCATACGCCCTGTGGTAATGAACTCATAATTCTGTGCTGCTCCAGCCCTGAACACGTTGCAGGATCCACAAATGGCATTTCAGAATGAATTAAAGATGAAAATGAATAATGCACTTTGAGCAGCATTCCTGGGGAGCCCTAGCTGGAGGCCACATTTAATTTCACGCTCCTCTTAAATATTTCATTTTCATCACACGGCAGGATTTGAAAGCAAAAATGCCGGGTTACGTCAGCAGAGAGAAGAGAGAGAAGAGGGAACTTGTGGCAGAGGCCTGGAGGTTTTGGCACCACCAGCACTTGGGGAGGCAGTAGGGATGAGCTAAGGGATGGGTGAGGTGCTGGGCCGCCCCGTGATGGCCATCTACCTGGATGCCATCCCCGGTGCCAGGTCAGAGTCACAGCCACTCTCAGGCGTGTTTCTGAGGGACTGTCGCTTCTCATAGCGATCCTCAGGCCTTGCCCAGATGGACAGACCTGCAGCTGTTTGCACTCACCCACGGCTCAGAAACGCTCCTCGTAAAATAGAATAAGTTGTGTGAATGTTTCTGGGAGAAGTGGATTGCTTGAGCACAAAGTGTCAGCACTGCAGAAGTGTGGCTGCTATGAACTTTGTCTCCTTCCAAGCTGCGTTTTTTGTAATGGGCTTTTTTTCAGCTCCTCAATCTGTCTCTGTGAAGAAGAATGAAGCTGTTTTTGAGGGATTGGGCTGGATATCTTTAAAGTCCCATCCAAAAACACCCCGGGAATGCAGATGCAGCACTTGTGGCAGTCAGGGGCTGGGCTTGCTGAACCTGGAAGCCATGATAGTCCTTTTTCTTTGGCTTGGGGATTCATATTGCCACCAAGCATCTCATGTGGGTGCATCAGGTTCACATGGCAAACACAGCACCCAGCTGAGCCCAGAAATGAGGATATCTTTTGCTAAAGCAGAGGTGTGTTCGAAGGAGGTACAAGATTTCCTGTTAACATATTTTCACCTTGCTGATGCTCATACACCAAATCTCATGATCAGAGCCTGCACTAGGGGTAGTTCATCATCAAAACTTCTGTTGTTTTTAAGACGAGTGGGAGTGGACTGAGGAAAATCTGAAAATCTAATTTCAGACAAAAGGGGCTTCTATAGCTTTTTATACCAATTAGAAATTCGGCTAAACCTGAACATAAAATATCTTCAGGAAAGCAACAGCTGACAAGCAACTACTTTGGAATCTGACTTCTTCTATACTTACATAGAAACAGAGGGCTTCATATGATTTTTCCCTGGATCAGAGTACATAACCCTCACACTATAATTATCTGAGTCGGTAGCTACTGCAGTAAGTCATTGCACAAGTTTTTTCTACCGTGTTTGGAAAGGAACTGGAAATCTGTTACCTGGGCTTCAAAAACAAGCCAGCAGCATGACATTTAGCCAGCTGCTTCTCCAATTTGTGTGCATGAAATCAGTGGTGTGGGCCACTGTGAATTAATGGTTATGCCCTTTTATGTACTCTAGCTGGCTACAGCTGTTTGTGACACTCTTAAATATCCTATCAACTACAGCATTGTTTGCTGACACTTTCTACACGCTTGGTTGGCACTTGGTTGTTGTGTTAGCACCTGATGCTCTGTTTCACTTGGAGGCAGCCAGAGGCTTTGGTTAAGGGCCTGTACAGGTGTTGCGGAAATAATCAGAGGCAATTTTTGCACCATCTAAAAGCCAAGCTGTTTTTTTCCTCTGTGCACATGGGCTGCTTATCACAACCACATGGAAAATTCCACACGTGCAGTAGCCTCAGAATGTGGCTTTGTGACAGGGCAAGAAAAATGACTTTTTCATCCAATTCACTTGCAGTAGGTGAAAGTATGTTTGTTCTAGGGTAGAAAGGCAGAAAGATAAAAGGGAGATTTAAATCAAAATCGAGGCTTTGTTGGCATAAAAGATTAACCACAATATCTGCAGCTGGGGGTTGGTAACCGGCTTCCCTGCCATGATCAGCAAACCAGCGTCAATTTATACTTCTTTGGGGTAAAGTTGTGTGTAAATTGCAGCTATGTGCTTTTGTGCCAGGGTCGTCTGTCAGTGTGACTGCAGACAGCTAAAGTGGGAACACTGGTGCATGCAAAGCCCTTGCTTTTACCTCCGCCTATTCCTCCGCTCAGCCAAGGTAGTAGCACTGGCAAAGCTCCTCAGCTGCAGGAGTGCTGGGGAGGAGAAAAGCACAGGAGCATTGGGAAGAGGCAATAAATACTCTCTCAAAAGAAGTTTAAGCAAGAAATCACAGGCTGGGAAAGCAAGAGCTCTGCCTCATGTCTTACTTTCTTTGGGCCGCCTGTTCTCCAACTCTATCACATCCCCTCTCATTTCTGCTGACAGGAGCTTTGCTGTGGCTGAAAAGGCATTGCAAAACCCGTCCTGCCCTTCATCTTGTCCTTTTGATAGAGCAGTGCAGTAATCTGTGGCTAGCCTTTCCCTTCCTCCTCCACCTCAGCCTCCAGCCTTTTCCTGTGCAAATGCATAGGGTTGGGAACTATGATCTGAGTGATAGGAGCCGTATGGCCATTCCTGGGTGACCTGGGGCATGAATGCCACAGCAGCTGATGCTAACAGGGAAAGGTGAAGCAGTGACCCTTGTAGGTGTCCTTGTAATCCTGTGAATGGTGATAAGTGGGCAGCTCCCCTGCCTGGTCTGCACAACCACAGTGGTAAAGAGCTCTCAAGAAATGCCTCCCACCACTGCTCAAAGACGGTTTGGCTGAATAGATGTCTGGGCTGATTATCGGTGTACTGGGGGATGCAATGCAATGCAATGCATTAAGGCAATGAAATCATGGGAATATCTGGAAGCTGTCCTGAAATCATCTGTATGTTATAAAAAAGTGATGTTCCTGATGATATTCCAAGCCCTTCCAGAATGCCCTGTGCGCCAGCAGCAGAGCTTTCCACACCAACACACAGACTTCTGTGCAGTGCCAATCTCTCCACTCTGACCTGGCTCTGCTGCCTCCTCCAACACGTTCTCCATTTTTACAATTGGTTTAGCAGTTTCCTCCCCATGACCTACCACATCGGTGTTATCTTCCCTATTAATCATATCTGACATTCAATTGGCATGTTTTGACAACCTTATCAGTGAGATTTGTGTTCTCATTTGACCTCAGCCTGTAAGGATGTGAAGAGGGAGTCCTTGAGCAAGCCCCAGCCCTGCTGAAAATACTAAGCAGAAGACACATCTTCCTTTACAACCTCTTCCCATGTTCTGTAAGAAATGGTGGGGGAGCCCATTATTAGGTGTCTTACTGATGCTGGGTGCCACAGGACCCCTCGCCATCACCAGGCACTGCCTCAGCACACGCAGGGCACTACCAGATATTTCTCTGCCTGCTTCAATGCAAGGAATCACAGTCCTGTTGCTCACAGCTCTACCTCCAGCCTGGGGATGTGCCCCCAGCTAGTGCCTGCCATCATCACTGCAGGAGCGCCAGAGCATGAACTTCTCCAAAACCAGACCTTCAACGGGTCCAGAGGAGCCGTCTGTAGGTGTTACAGAGCAGTCCGCTATCCTGTTTTTTTTGCCAGTTTTGGAAACAAGAAAATACTCAGTACTGTTGTGGATCCCTTTACAAAATTTAAAGACCTGAAGAGGAATGGAGAAAAACTCACCATGAAAAAAAGAGACTGCCCATCCTCAAATCAATACCTCCTAGATGTAAATTCCTCAGGACAGAGAATCCCTCTCCATTCCGTGCTTTGTAAGGCAAAGTGTGCTTTGCTGGTGATAGATGCCTTCTTTAGGAAAGCAGGACACCCGGTCTCAAAGCACTTGTTAAGGCAGGACTTCTGCGCAGCTTCCATCAGTGCTTTTCAATTTCAGAAAAAAATACTGAGAAATACTCTCAGGACTGAGCTCATGATTTGCAATTCTCAGAGTGCAGATGGATCTTGGAATAATTCAAACTAAAACCTTGTTGGTAAGGTCTCTCCTCCTGCTCTTAGAATGTAATGTCAATAACTCCCATATGATTGCACTTGCTGCACAGCAAGCAATTATGAATGAGACCTGAGCTTCCTGGCCTCATGGCTGTCTTCCTGGATCTCGTTAAGCATCTGTGGACAACTGGATGGATGGAATGTGCTAACAAACACGTCTTCTGCACCAGGCTTGTCCTCCTGCTGACATCATTCACATTGAGGAACCAGGGCAAATCAGGTGAGTAAGATACAGGTCTCCAGTGTGTTTTACCTCCAAGCAATTAATACTAAGGCACATCTGTTCCTCACTCCTGCTTAAGAAAACTTAAGGAAGGAGGGGCAGAATATAAGGATATTTCCTATGTCTATCACTGGGAGAGCAGCTCCTGGAAAGCTCATCTAACTCACCACAAAGGCATTAGAGAAGATGCATGACCAGGCAGAATCACCCAAGTGCCACAGCAGGAAGAAGGAGGCTGAGCTAGCCAAGATGGGATGTAGCTTACAAACATAGCCTCTGCACATGAGCTTCTCTCTGGTCTGGGACACACAGTGCTCTTCTATCACAACCTGCTGGCAACCTGCCAGGCTCACCTTGAGCTCTTACATGGGGTACCTATAGAAAGCTGGTTATCCCTTACTGACTGTTAACTCTCCCAGAGGAGACTCCCATTAATTTTTTTCCACCCTTTGACGACACGTTTTCCAAACTACAAAGCAGCTTTGAACTGGACAATGTCAACAGTCATGCCGTGCTATGGGTTTTTTCTTTAAAACTCCCGGCAGTGATGCACACAGGCCTCCCCAGAGGCCATTGTTCAGAGGTCCTCCAAGCGGCTCTGGTGCTTTCTTACTGCTCTGGATCCTTTTTCCTCCTGTGATCCACATCCACAGAAGTTGTGCTTATCCTTGAAGCATTGTTGCCTTGGACCACTGCAGCCAGTAGCATGTCCGACTTTAAGCTTTCCATGTATGCAGAATCTTTGCCTACCACGAGGCTTGCATCCGTGATTCATTCAAAAGTTCCCTCTGACTTCAGGTTCAGGCAGGAGAAAGGCTAGTTTCATCTTGTAAGCAATGATCCAGCATGTGTCAGGGTAGCAATACTTGGAGGTCTGTTTACTTAAAAGGAGAATTTGGCTTCAGCTAACCTGAGTTAGTCACGTTGCTGACTGAAGGGCTGCTGCTTTGGATTTTGATAGTTGTTTTTGTAACAGATGGTTTATCGGAGGCTGTGCATTAACTTCCTGCCTGCCAATGGATGTGGTCCTGGAATATCCTCCCAGTGATAAGCGAGAGCACCAGCAGAGTCCAGACCATTCTGCTGAGAACCTGCCTGGGAGGGCCATTCCTGCCATCCAGCAAGGACTTTGGAACAGCTGAGTAAAGACTGCACAAATAATCTGCTCCAGGCTGCCTGTGGAAAGCATAGCGGGAGACGAAATGGGTTTCAGGCACAGAAAACAGAGCTTTTCATCATTTTGTCCTTGACCTCACTGGAAGGAGAGAAAGTTTTCAGCTGCCTGGTGCTGTGCAAGAATGCAATTGGTGGTGTCCATCCATTTCCTCATCAGGTGGCATCCATACAAAAGCTACCACCAAGCATGCTATGTGACAGCAGTCCTGGGATACTAGTGGCAGAAGTCTGCCACAGCCTGTGGCGCACACCAATACCTCCTTTGTGGGCACCGCAGAGTCCTCTGCATCGACTCAAGGTCTCCATGCCAGGCAGCAGCTCCCTGCCTTGGTCCATGGCCAGGGGACCTGCCCTTTGCCCTCAGCGTGGGCCGTTGCACATCAGAGGACATTGCTAACAAGGAGATGAGCTCACTCTCCAAGAGCATACAGTCACTAATCCTGCAGGTTTCTCTACCTGTGCTTCTCCACCCTTCTGCTCTTTAAGCTTTCCAGAGTCTCCCAGCTCAACTGCTTTCCCACCTCCTCCTCCTCCTCTTACACAGCTCTCCCAGTACAGGGGCTGTGCTCTGCAAAAAGTGGGAGCCCTACCATAACCTGCTCTCCCATCAACTAAAGCAGATATCACTGTTGCTTCTGCAGCTCCGCTGAACGTCAGTAATGCACGAGCTGGTGCTAGATGAGGTTCAAATATGCACAGCTGTGAGTTACTAAGGGGGGCCTGCTTTAAGATAGTGAAAAGAGCCACTTCACAGCTACTTAGGATTTTTGTGCTCTCTTTCCAGGCACCTTCATTTCAATCTGCTCACAAGATAACATCTTAATTAGTCACAGCCCTTCGCTGCAGTTTCTGCTTTGCTAGACTTTGTTGGCTGAGCAGCTGGAGAGGGCAGAGCCAAGGCGGGGGTAGGTGGGTGCTAATGGCCGTGCAGGCCTCTTCCTGCAGGAGGGTGAGCAGAAGGGTTCCAGGTGGAAGGAGAGGGCGCGGCCTAAAACACCTTCACCTGGGCTGCAGGGCTGTCCCTCGTTTAACTGCAGGGTGAAGAGAGCTCCCCAAAGGCAGGACGGTGGTGCTGTGGGAACCAGGCGGCCATCTTCCTCTGCAGGGTGTTTTGACTGTGCTCGATTTGCAAGTTTTCACATTATGCCAAACAACAGGTGCAACACCAAGCATGTTGCCGGTGAAACTATCCAAACTGTCATTTTCGGGCACTTTCATTGTGAGCGTGCTTTGTAAAACCTTTACCTGCCTTTGCTGACACTGTTTTAAGGTGATAAATACTGTATTTTGGGAACAGAGCCAGCTGAAAGGCCTGTCCTTCTGGCTGGTCCCCAACCTCCTCTGAAGTTGGGTGGTCTTAAGGCTGGGCCATTCATGTCCAAGCTTCCCTTCATCACATTTAAGCAGTAGAACCAATCAGCAGCAAAGCTCTACATCAGTGCTTGAGAAGAGTTTCAAAACTGGGGAATAAGGGAAAGGAGGAGAAAGGAAGGAGGCTTTTAATTTAGTTTGGTGATGTCTACAAATACTTGCAGTGTCAGAAGATGAAGCAACATCAGCTGCATCGGGAGGAGTAAAGGAAATACTTTTAGTTCCATTTTCAAATCCTAAAGCTTATGAAGTGACAAATGGTGTTTATCCTATCTGGAAAAAATGTTATTCTTAATTGTAAGACGGTCACTGCTGCCAGCTCTCACAGCCTCATTGTGTGGCTCTCGATAAACGGTGTCTTTGCAGGCCCTGTTTTGATTATACAGGAATCTCAACAATGCTTTTTTTGTTGTTTTCTTTTGTTCCAGCTTGGAAGTACATGCTAGAGCAGGACTTGAACACTGGGAAAGTGAAAGACCAAGAATTCACTACGTATTGACTTTTAAAAAATCTCATAATCTTTAAGGTAGCATGATTATTTCTTGCTGTGTTTTAGTTTTCCAGCTCGGTAACACCACGCCCTGGAACAGAAAGGCACAATACTTATATGCACACATACATACTGCCATTCTGTGTCATTTCATCTGTCACCGCTGTTTCTTTCTGCAAAGAATATCCTTTGGTTTTGCATTTACCATATTAGTGTATTCAATCCTTGTATTTCTGTATACCTTTTAGAGGTACAGGTGTAGGAATATGTAAGTAAATAAGACTTCTGTTTGTAAATCTGGTTCCATTTCCAGAGTAGTCTGGGAAAATATATGTCATGATACCCTGAAGAACGTTCCAGTATTTAAAGATATGAACATGAAATCAACTTTTACATGGGTAGATAGTGATAAGAGAAGGGGGAATGGTTTTAAACTGAAGGAAGGGAGATTTAGATTAGATGCCAGAGGAAGGTTTTTTTACTGAGAATGATGAAGTGCTGGCTGATGCCCCACCCCTGGAAATGTTTAAGGCCAGGTTGGATAGGGCCCTTGGCAATCTGATCTAGTACTTAACCTAGCAGCTGGCAACCTTGCCTGTGACAGAGAGGTTGGAACTTGATGATACTTGAGGTGCCTTCCAACCCAAACCATTCTGATTCTATGATTTATACTGTAAGATTACGAGGAGAATTTTTATGAGACATTTAATTATGTGGTTTAAAAAAGCTATAATAAAAGTAAAAGAGATCCAGTTCTCATATCTTGTCAGATGCTGTGTTTTTATATCAAGATACAGAGAATCTAGAAATGAAGACAGTTTCCGGGAGATATTTTTCTGCTGTGGGAACCACAGGTAATCCAATGCTTAGAGGGCAGCAGTTAGTTGATGTGTTTTGCCATATGTATATATGTTCATTGGTCATCAGAAGGCTTTAAAGTGGGCAGCCTGGTCTAGTATTAAATGGGGAGGTTGGTGGCCCTGCATGTGACAGGGAGGTTGGAGATTCATGATCCTTGAGGTCCCTTCCAACCCTGGCCATTCTGTGATTCTGTGATTCTGCTGCCATCTCCATGGTGTACCAAACATGCTGGGCACTCATCCCCATTCACAGCAGCAACGCTGTTTAAATATGGAGACTCCAAAACCCACCTGTGGCTGGACATCCCTTTTCAGGAGCAAGGGGACAGTGGCCAGGCAGCAGTGGGCCTTTCTATCTCCAAGACAGCTTCAGTCAGCTCTGTCCTGCCAGTGTCAGCTTGAGGGAAAGCTGTTGTAGGCTGCAGGAGCTCCTGACTGTGGGATTTTGACTTGAAATAGACACCGATCCAGTCTGCATAAACATTTTAATGCTTAGCCACATAAAGAAGTTGACAAAACAGTGGTTTTATACTCTGGAATTAGAGTGTTTCTTGTAAAAGAAACTGTTCCTTTGAATGCATAGGAACCTGCAGGGAAATGCAGGATTCATGGCTCTCACCCTGGCACAAACAAAAAAAGAAGCAAAAACAGAAGGGAAAATAAACCAGAGAGGAGGTGCGCTATGGGAGCAGCCAGGTGAGTGGCACAGACCCTGTCACTGGAATGAGAGGTACCTGTGGCTGCTGAGGTTTGGCAATAGGCACTCTGAGGTGTATAACCTGCAACCTGTGGGATACTTTTGATAGGTAGGCTGTTTTTTTGCCCTGCTTTTTGTTCCTGTCAGGCTGGGAGGCCATTCCATAGTGTGCTCAGTGCCCTCAGCAATTTGTATCTCTGGCTGTAAGTGAGGGTGTCCTGTTGTTTAGGGGAGGTATCCCCTGACAAGCCAACTAGCTTATTAATCCTCTTTCCTGCTGGTGCTATGGGAGACAGCTGGTCACCCAGGCTACATGAGGAGGTTTGTGCAAGGCATGGCCCCATTGCATAAGGCACCACACTGCCAGCCCTTGCCCAGGAGGGGCAGTGATTTTTCCTCCAAATATTTGGGATATCAGAGTAGGAGAAGCTGAGGCCATGGTCCCATAATCTCTCTCTGGGTACAGTTTTGTACCCGCTCAGCCATGCACCTTTATTCTGGAGTGGTTCCTTCCTGCATGTATGGGTGAACAGCAGGTAGCTAACAAAGTAGGTCTAAGGGCATGGCAGATGCAGGGCTGTACCAGTTGTTCCCAGCAGAACCCACCTGTGTCTATGACGATGACATATAAATTAGCAGATTCCCTTCAGATTTACACCAGAATAGTAAAGTAAAAGCTCCTGAGAAGTTCACATTCCCAGAAGAGCTATGTACTTTAGTACACAGCACGCCCACCCTTTTCTCTGGCCTCTCTTTTTGGAATGACTCATGCAGATTTCTGCTTGTGGTTGCCTTCGATCACTGCAGTGAGGCTGCTGTGATTCAGCCGTTCTCATTCTGAACTCCCTCAGAGCATTCAGTCAATCCCAGCTTACTGAGGTCGGAAACTAATGGAAATAAAATGATACAATTTCCAGAGATGCTTGATACTCAGCCACCTCTCTCTGCTGAATCGCCATGCAGCTTCTATGCAGGAACATGATTAACTCTCTAGCACTTGGTGGGACAACAGGCATGGAGTTCTCTGCCACTGTCTCCAGTGAATAGTTCATGCTCCAGCCGCGTGTTTTCTACTACATGCTATGATTAAATGGTGGATGGAAAACTGAATATGAGCTTGCAATGTGCGCTTGCAGCCCAGAAGGCCAGCTGTATCCTGGGCTAATTGAATTGAGGAGTGGCAGCAGGGTCAGGGAGGGGATTGTCCCCCTCAGCTATGCCCTCATGAGGCCCTATCTGGAGCAGGGCCTGGAACCCCCAGCACAAGAAGGACATGGAGCTGTTGGAGCGCGTCCAGAAAAGGGCCATGAATATGCTCAGAGGACTTGGGGCACTTCTACAAAAAGAGGATGAGAGAGTTAGGATTATTTAGACCAGGGAAGAGAAAGCTCCAGAGGGACCTTACGGTAGCCTTCCAGTACCTAAAAAAGCACCTGCAGGAAAGATGGGGAAAGCCTCTTTTTCAGAGAATGTAGTGATAGAACAAGGAGTCATGGTTTGAAGCTAAAAAACAGTTTAGGTTTAGATTACATACAAAGAAGAAATTATTCACTGAGAAGGTGTTGAGGACCTGGCACAGGCTGCCCAGAGAAGCTGTGGATGCCCCATCCGTGGAGCCATTCAAGACCAGGTTGGATGGGGCAATGGGCAGCCTGAGCTGGTGGGTAATGTCCTTACCAGTGTTAAGGGGTTGAAACTAGGTGATCTTTAAGGTGTCTTCCCAAATCATTCTGTGATTCTATAAAAATATATGACACGCTACACACCTGTAGAAATAGATGAGAATATCATTTTACGGGGTCAGATGGCACAGGGCTGCCACTTTCGGTCCAGCGGGTCATGACTTTCCACTGATAGCGCATGTTCTATCTGAAACAAATTAGGAAATACACAAATTAGGAAAGATAAAGGCTCAGCATTTCCAAAGATTCTCAGTATCTGGAGCAGGTGTGGCAGAAAGTCCTCTGTTTAGATCTGAAAAGTTGAGAGGGGGTCATGTCTAGAAGTTTGAGTGCGTGGGTACAGAGGGAATCCTGAGAAGAGCAGCTGACAGGAGAACCAGGGAAATGTCTCTACAGATCAGCTGGCAGAAAAGGCCTCCTTCTTTGCTGTAAACAGCAAAAAGAAACTTGACCAGGGCAACAAGCTCTAAATGGAAAAACTTGAAGGAAAAAAGAAAGGTTATGTTGATTAGAAAGTTCCACTGAGTTTAGCAAAAGGCTGAAAAAACATGGGATGAGGAAAGACTTGTTCTGGGGGAGGTTGCCAGCTGAGCTGTGATGTTATTGTAAAAGTCCTATTTGGGGTTTGCGCAAGTATTGGGAGGCAGTGTTAAGAAAATCCAGGGAAAAGGGAAACCAAAGCAGCAAGATCCAGTGAAATCTCTTTTCGGTTTGCTTTTGTGAGCAATAACCTAACTCAATAAAGACTGTTTGCATTCAAGATTCAGCATGCTACCTTTTAATTTCCAGTGAGAGACTTTCCAGTGCACATCTGTGAACCATCTAAGAAGTCCTACAGCGAAAACAGGAAAGATGAATGATGACATTAACCAGGAAAACAAAACAAGGCAAAAATATCCAAAGACAACTGAAAAAACCCTGTTTTGGAAGGAAACTCAAAACAAAGGTTCCCCCCCTCTCTTTTTTAATACACAATAAAGATCATAAACGGCACACAGATAATTTCTTTTCCTTTGGGACAAAACTGCAAACTGTATAATGGCAAAAGATACTCAAGCAAGTAGGCAAGAAGGCTAGAGCAAATGTCTGGCTCCAATGGAATTGCCTCAGTCCTGCTGTTGATCCCAGGACCTCTGCTTCTTCTCAGGGAAGGTCAAGCACTACAGCACACCCACGGACTGGACCACGTCTTAGCTCAGGAGTGATGGAGCAAAGCCTTGACTTCCTGCTTAGCCATATAGGCTGCTTAGCCATCTGCAGAGCCTCTTGGGCACAGTCATGTGACAGGACTGCAGGAACAATCTTGGTCCCCGTGGCAGCAAGTTCCTCTAGGGGTCTACCAACGGCATACACAAAGCCTTTGACTTCCTGGAAACAATTGCTTTTCCTTTTTGCAAGATACTGACAGGCTGCAAGATATACCACCCACCTCTGTTCTTTCATAGGAAATCATAAAAAATGACTTCCTGGATCTGACCAATGACCCTGCTCACCCACCACTCTGTTTTCAACAGTGGCATTTAGGGATGCTTGGGGAGAGCCCAGCTGCTTTCCGCACCCCATTCCCCTCACACCACCAGCAGTCTCAGCTGTTACAAAGGGACCCCCTTACTGGTCCTTTTAGCAGTCCCTCAGCAGATGACTTGTCCATGAGTTTGCCTGAGCCCTCCTGAGCCTGCCCACACTTGGTCTCCACAATTTCCCCTGCCACCCTGCAGTCCTTTTCTACGTCCACCTGGAAGTACCTACCTGCCAGTCCCTACAAGCTGCCCCTCTTCTATGCCATAAAATTGGGTGCATAACTCTCACCTGACTCACTGCCTTCATCTCACGTCTTGACTGTGAGCCAGCCACCTCCCGAAGGGGCTGCAGCAAACTGATAAGGCAGGATTGCTCTTTGCAGACGTAGTATTGACTCTTTTCCTTGACATCATGTTTATTTGTGTGTATAGAAATCTTATTAATCTGCTGTGAGAGGAGGGATGGAAGTCAAACTCACCAGTTTGTTGTTGCCCAATTTCCTTTCTAGCTAGCAGCTGGACTGGCATCTCTGCCTTCTCCAGAGCAAGGGCTGCTTGTAATGACAGCTCACACACCTTGGCCAGTAGTTCAGCAGCTTCACATTTGAACTATCATGTAAATGGTGCCTGGTCCTGCTGGCTTACTTATCTATTCTGATGGATTGCTATAAACAATGTGTTGGGTTTGGGACTCTCCATAATGTCTCCAGAGACTGAGCATTTCTGCTGTTTCTTTGTCATTCCTGAGTGCCTTTTTACACATTTGTCATCAAAGTAGTTGGCTTCCTGTCTTTGCTATATACAGAACTACTTACTGTCAGTCTTTGCATGGCTCAGTGCACGTTCTATTTTAGCCCTTTTAATTTCTCTCATACTGTTGACTTGCCATGTTTTATGAGCTTCCTTGTTGGGTAAGCTTCTCAATATTTTAATCATTAACTTATTACCTCTGATAGCATCCTTAATATTCCTACTGAGAAGCAAAATGACCTTTTTGGACCACATTTATTTCTTTTCAAATTGCGCACAACTTTGATGTGGAATTTTAATGTAGTATTTTTTTAATGGCACCTAGGATGCCTTTTCCCTCGTTTTTTGGACTGTTTATTTTAAGTTCTTTTTTGTTTTGTTTTAGTTTTGTTTTGAACTACCTCTCTTGAAACTGAATATCCACATACTGGATTTAGTTGGGTTGTTCTCTCCCACTGCAGCACTGTTCTGACTGTACTGTGATTATTATCACAGAACCGGTCACCATGCACCACTCCAGATCAAATGCGAAATAGCATATTTTTTGTGGCAAATTTTTTGAGGAAGCAGTCATACAATCAGAATAGTTTGGGCTGGAAGGACCATAAAGATTATCTCATTCCAACTGCCTGCCAGGTTGTTCCAAGCCCCATCCAACCTGGCCTTGAACAACTCCAGGCATGGTGCATCCACAGCTTCTCCGGGCAACCTGTGTTGGTTCCTAACTACCCTCACAGTGAATAATTTCTTCCTTATATTTAATTTTACATTACTCTTTTTTTTTTTAGTTTAGTTTTTTAGTTTTAGTTTAAAACCCTTTCCCTTTGTCCTGTCCCTACACACTACAATCCCCGATGAAGAGTTTCTCCCCATCTGTACTTGTGTCTCTGCCTCTTGTCTTGATGAATTGTTGATCCAAATGTGGGTAACTGAAATTCTCTCCTCCCGTGGCCTTTTCTAAGCATGTCACTACTTTCATCACACATAGCACTTCACAGAATCACAGAATAGTTGAGACTTGAAGGCACCTCTGGAGCCTTTGTCATCAGCCCACCCCTGTTCAAAGCAGGTTGCCAAGAGCCTTGTCCAATTGGGTTTTGAGTATCGCCAAGGATGGAGGTTTCACTACCTCTCTGACAAACTGTAATGGCGTCGGATCATCCTCATGTGAACACACTTATTTCTTATGTTTAAATGGAATTTCCTGTATTTCAGATTGTAGCCACTGAGAAGACTGGTTCTGTCTTTTTTTCATTGGTGTGCTCAGAAGGCAGTCAGCTGGGGTAGTTTAGGAACATATTAACTGCAGCAATGGAGTTTTCAGGGAACTCAGCACAGCCTGGTCAGGTTTTTAATTCACAACAGTTCTTTTCCTTGTAAAGGTCTATTTTTGGATCCCCTCTAATCAGTATACATGAAACTGCATTTGGACTACTTGCTACATCCAGTCTGGTTCTCCTAGTAAAAGAATACATTAAGAAATTGGAAAGAGACCAGCAGAAGGTCACCAAGATGGTAAAGGTGCTGCAGGAGGAGGGGCTGAGAGGAGGGGATTTGTTTAACCCTTGAAGAAGATAAGGCTGAGGCAAGATCTCCCAGCTATCTACCTAATAGGGAGTTACGAAGAAGAGAGTTCCACACTTCTTGGAAGCATATAGCAAAACAACAATAGATGTGGCTATAAGTTGCAAGAGAAATTCCATCTGGACAAAAGGGAAAAATTCGCCAGAGCATTCAACCAGTGAAAGAGGTTGCCCATAAATTGGTGGGATCTCCATACTTGGAGATACTGAAAACCCAACCGAACCAGCCTCTGAGAAACATAAATTAACTTTGAAGTTAGTCATGTTCTGAGCAGTAATTCTTCCTTCACCCTTAGCTTTTGGCATATCATTCCCTGAGAGCTCACCCGTAACTTATAGCAAGATTATTGCCTTCTCTGAGCATAGCATATCTGAATGCCAGTTTCTTTGACTGGTCAGATCACAGGGCCTTTAACGATGCAGCTCTCTGGTAACAGAACAAGTTTGGCTTCTCCTACTGCCTCACAGCAGCTGGAAACAAAGCTGAGTGCCCTCCAGGGCAGTGAGAGTGTGTGCAAGACGAATAGCTCTTCCACTGCAATTCAAGATGGAAAAGACTGCAGAACAAACATGAAGACATTGCTCCTTTGCAGGCACAGGAATCGTGCTTTTCCATCCTTTCATGTAATCCGCCTACCACCGAAAGTTGCTAACAAGGACTTGGAAAGTAAAATGTGCATTAAATGAATGGGTTTGGCAGAAGAAACATCTGTTTGTGAGTAACTTCTTGTTCCCTACATATGAAAATGGTTATGGATTAGTATACAGAAAACTGAACTTGTTTACAGCGCCTAGGAACTGTATGTTTTGAATCATTAATAAGCAGAATTTCTCATCAAGATGAGCACTGCTGTTTTTTTTCCCTCCCTAAATAGGTGCCATTCAGTTTGCAGATTAAATACCAGTGAGATTCACATAATGTTGCTTTTTTCACAGCTAGAGAGATCAACATTCTCATTATCACAGCCTGTTCTATTTAGTATGTTAATATTCATGACCAGGCAAAAACAGAACCATTTTAACATGATCTCTCCAACATATTCCAGGTTTAGTTTGACACAAGACCAACAGAAGTAGAGAATATTTGCAAGGAGGGAGCGCTTCTGCTTGTTTAAAACAGAGCTGTGAAACAAAGAACCTAAAAAGTTATTATCCCTAGCTCAGAAAATGTATATTTGCCCTTCTTTTTCCTTACAGCAGAGTTGTCCCATCTGAGGGAGGTGGGCTGACCAGAAGATGAATGGAGGGGACTGTGCCTGTAATGCGCTGCCTTGAGGAGTTTTCCATGATCTAATGCTCATCTGAACTCAGATGCTTCTTTTTCTCTTTGCTTTTCACTGTACTTTTCAGGCAGCCCATTCTGCTGTGGGGATTTTGCCTTTTAAAGAAATAAAAACCACTTTTTAATAGAAGTCCAGATGTGTAAATCCTGGCTAATCATTGCACTGACTTAAGCTCTGGTCAGCATTAAATGTAGACTTGCAGAGATGTAGATTTGCTGAGCTCCTTATGCATAACACATGGTGTTTGCCTGTTTGTCTCTGCCATCTTCATGTGATATTGGCCCTGCCTTGGTATTTATTTTCTCTCAATTGTAACGTGAACCCCCCAAATGCAGCCATTCTTGTGTGTGACCGGGAGGTCCGCATTCCAGCTCCCCACTGGAAACCCGTTGGAGCTGGGAGCGAGAATAGTCCGTGACATATTCCAGCTGGAATGCCTTTTTTAAGAGCTCTTGGACACACTCCAAACACAGCAAGTGCGGGACAGGGATCTGATTTCACCTCTAATGCAAGAAATATTCATGTGAAAACTTTTCTTCCACAGAAGAGATTGCAAGAGCAGTTAAAAGTTGTAAATAGTTTCCTGGTGTTATTTGATTTTGATAAATACACAGACAGTGCCACACCCACATATAACCACATTCACACCCCGCCAGAACTGAACTAACCTGAAGGGAATTGGTGGTGTGTTTTTCCATCTGTCAGAAAACATATTCAGAAAGGCTTGGGGATGGCTGGAAAAGTTTATCAGACAAGTCGAAACAAAACAAGGAAAGGAAAATCGCTAGAAAATTCACATGGCTGTACTAGGGACTTCTTTTACTACTTACTGCAGAACTGGAGTGGATGACTTCAGCTGTGATGTGCTGCAGAGACCCAGAGCAGTGCTCTGCAGGATGACCTCTGCCAGACAAATCTTCAGTGAGAGAACATCTCACAAAGCAACTGCCCCACCTCTACCCATCATTTCTCGAGAAAGACCTACGGGAAATAAGCCTAGGAAATAATATTCGCCTCTGCTGGTTACTAAAAGTCAGCAGCTCAGCAGAGCCATGAACTTCACGCTGTCCTGCAGTGTTTCACGCACCGTGCAGCTACTGATCCCGCTGTCCTCAGGTGCTCCCTGCCTGGTGCTGCCGCTGGGCACATCACCCCTCTCCTTGCCACCACCCTCTGTGGTCCACAGGTGTAGCCTGCTTATTCTTTTAAAGTGATTTTACTAAAGGTAAACTGAACTCAAAGCGATTGCTCCTAACCAGCATCATGACATTTGCCTCTGTCTCAGACTGGTAAAAAAGCTTGTCAGGCCAAGAGTGACAGTTTTTGAGAGCCTAAACAAAAATTAAGGCTACAGTCATTTCTTGTTCATGTCCTTAGACCTTCAGAGCTATTACAAGAATAAATAAGTGATCAGACATATCCTTTTCTCGTCGTCACACCAAGGCTTAGGCTCCCTTCTGAAGGAGAACAGATCATAACAAAGGCAGAGCGGTTCCTCTGCTATTGCTGGTGGTTTGTGCAAATGTAAAAGATGTGCAGACACAGCAGAGAAAAAAGATAGCAAGTAAGTGCAGACAAACATAGACGTCTTCACAGGAGGAAAATTCCCCCACCCCAGTACAGACTTTTGGCTGAAGGATAATGTCTTTGTTCCCCGATCCAAGATGCTGTCACTCCTGTTTCATTATTTCTCCTCTAAAAGAAACAGACTTTTCACATTCTTCGTAAATGAAAGGATTGCATTAAAAAAAAACCTGTTTATTGTTAGCTTTTCTTCTCAACAGAAACTGCCTGCAGGGTCCCTCCCTGTGGCCAGCAGTTTGACAGAAAGCAGTAATAGTCCTGTGAGTGAATCCAGTGTGGTATGTGCATCCTTATTAGCCATGATTAATGAAAATGAAGAAGGAAATTGTGCTGGGTGGATGCTGGTGCATTTGGGCATATTGGAACTGATCAGATAGTTGAGTTTCGATAAGTTTGCAGTTAAGTGCTCCAGGACACCATCAAGCCTCTCTCTCCACATAGGTTACAGCTCTGCGTCATTAGAAGCCTGAAAGTCCTCTTTGCAAAGATTAAATCTGCCCCCTCCTCTAGGAATATCGGCACCATAACAAAGACTGCAAACTTAAGAACATTCCAACCTGTCTTACAAAAGCAAGACTGCGTATCAAAATGTTATATGCTATTCATTAACAACATTTTAAAGAGCTCAAGAAGACTTCCACACACGAGCTGAAAAACAGCCCATGCAGCTGGACCTCACATTGTCCCATGTTTAAAAGTAGTTAGAGGTACAAAATGCAAAGTAACGTGATGGGGCTGACTTGCAAATGAGTGGAAATTGGAAAATATAACACTTTAAATAGGATCATCTCTTCCAGGACTGAACACTTGATAATACAAGAAGTACAGTTCTTAGGTGGCATAGACCTTTTCATCTTCTCAGGTGAAAACCGTGAAATTAGGCCATGGGAGAGAATAACTGTATAAAATAAGCCCCTGATGATAAGTGTCACAGTGGCATAACTGGTGGTTCAAATGTGTGGCATCTTGGCAGTAGGGTTCTCTGGCTTGAAGCTCCAAGAAAGCCTTGTTGTATAACTGTTTTATGAGACTTCTTGTGTCCATTGCCATGGGCTTATCAGAAACATTGGTCTTATCAGCGTGAGATAACACTATTTATTAAGGCTTATAGTCCTGTAACAACTGACACTCCCTACGCTGTGTATAAACTCTCCTTCGAAGTCCGAAGATTTATAAAATGAGAATGAGGAAACACAGATACTGGGGGGATGGAAAGCTGTCAGTGAGACCCCTTTTGGCTGAGCCTGTCCTGTCACCAGGCGGGTCTGGAGCAGGCTCCTTAGAGCATGGGCTGTGCACTCAGAACACAAGCACCAGAGAAGACCAGCTCCAAAACCCAATGGCTGCACTGCTGCAGGCTGCCAGCATTGGTCTCTTTTAGCGAGCAGCAAGGGCAGAGGGGGTGAAAGATGGAGCCTGCCCATCACCTGTGCTGTGTGGCTGGGATAGAGCCGTGGTGAGCCTGAGAAGAAAAAAAGGCATGGGGAACATTTTGAAAGCTCCCTTTCATGGTCTGAGAGTTCACAAGCTCAGCAAACAATCATTTCTCTGTGGGTTTTGATGGAGTTAAGTGGAAGGCTGCAAGGAGTCCTGCCACCTCATACAGAGCTTCAGCTTCAGGGTCTTCTGTGCTTCAGCCCTGCAATCTCAAGCCCATGTTGGAACAGAATGAAGAACCTTACATATGTTGCAGCCAAAGATTTCCCGGGATTCCCAAGACGGTTGTGGGAAGCCAGGCGTTCTTAAATTCTTTGGAAAATCCCAAATGTGCCTCTGATGACAAAGGGCAGCTTCTGGCCTCACCCAAATAGCAACCAGCTACAAGTCAGCCTATTTGTCCTTCCAGTGACATTTTAACAGCAGAGATTATGTAGAAGGCACTTAGCCAATCTGTGCTGGCTCTTTCTGCAGCTGGTTGATAGAGAAAGGAGTGGCTTCAACCAAGGTTCTTACAGCATAACCTGTGTTCACCTGGCAATTTGCTAACTGGATAAAAAGTATTGGTAACATTCAAGACAACATGGCTTCATAGTGACAGCTAACAGACAGCAAGGCAGTGCAGCTTTTACTGTTCCACACATTATCTCTACATGCACTATGATTACTTGCAGCATTAAAATAATTTTTCCTCCTGGTTCTCATTTTGTTATCACCATTATTCACATATGGCTGTGCCCACATCTGGATGTCTGTTGGTACATATTACTCTATGTGATAGTGCCCAGTGGCCAGGAACCTGCAATGGTAGGTGCTGGTCTCTCAGGCAGAAAGAACACCTGCCCTGAAGAGTTCATGACTGCAATGGAATATTAAAATGGAAAGAAAATATTAAATTCGCAGCTGAATGCAGTCTAGATTCAAGTGAAGGAGAGGCAGTAAGAATGACCTGAGCCAGTTTTTTACTCCGACTTGCTTCTTCAGGCTTGGCTTACAGGAAGAAATCCTAGACAGTATTATGCAGCTGAGAGCGTTTTTTGGCTGTTTCTGGCAAAAGGGGTGTTGAAGAACCAGCAGGATTATTTAGGACAGATGCACATCTCTTTGCGTGCTTTGAGTGATACAAAGAAGTGTCATGATATCAGTGAAATAGCGTTCTTGTTAGCTGCTCACAGTCTACTCCAAAATCGTAGCTATCACTGCCTCTCCTGCCTCACATTAAAGCACCACAGTCACAAAATACCTGAGGACCACATGAGCTGAAAGCCTGAAGTCTCATTCTTGCTTGTTACTGTGGATCCCGGATCAAATGCATCATTACTGCAGGAGACACAAAAGCAAAGCTCTACCATCTATGATCATAATCTGTCTACGGACATATTTCCCATTTCAAAGGTGTTAAGATAATGGTCAACTTCTGACCCTAGTAATTAGTTCTCTGTCTTCAGAAATTCCTTCTTTTTCAGAAATACAGCAGTTGCAATTTGAGTGAGTTTTTTCTTTACTTTTTGTTCTAAAATTGTGATGTGGTTCTGCACTGTGGGGACCATGTAGACTTGGTCAGACAATTCTAACTAAATTATCTTCCCACAGAAATGTCTTATGTTCCCTATTTGGAGCTACTTTTTCCTGATAAAGTATATGCTATGCCAGGGAAAGTGGGGACAGGCTAGCTCTTTCTGGTCTGAAGATCAGGGCACCCTTCTTAGATGGAATAGTTCCAGGTTCAGGTTCAATACTTGATAACCAGACAAATAGCTGATCCTTTCTCATGACTGTTCAGAAAAACAGAAGCCAAGCCAAACAAAACTTAGAAAGGCCTTGTTGTTGGCCTACTAAAAAAAACATAAAAATTGTAAAATCCTTACTGTTTACATGGGATGGCATGAAAAGCATTTCACATCCCTCTCAATTGGTGGGTTGGTTTCCATATCAGCAACAGTAACTTGCAGCACGGCTGAACTTTTCCTTAGCAGCCTTTCCCCTTAGAATGAGAATTTTTTAGCTTGGAAGAGACCTTGGAAATATTCTCATCCCTCCTCCCACTCTAAGCAAGTCCAATTGAAATCAGGCGCCTCAGGACCTTGTCCAGTTAAGGTTTGAATACTTCAGCCAGTTCTGTAGTATAGGACTCAGTTCTGCTGCCCAGGAGTTAAGGAGATATATTACAATGGGGCCACAGGAATTCTTGCTATTACATTTTATTTTACGATCCAAAAGCTCAACAAAAATTACTTTGATCCACGGCATTTATGCTGCATAACTCTGGAAGCACACTGCATACATCCACTGACAGAGGCATTTGGGATAATCCATAAAAACTGCACTGCCATCAGCAGAACAGGAGTCATTTCCTCTCCCTAACCCAGTACTTGCAAGGTCTCTGGAAGATTCTGTGATTATAATCTCATGCACATCAGTCTTTCTGAAAATACACTGCCTGCAACGTGCAGAGTGCATGCAGGCCTTTCTTCTTCATTGCTGGAACAGAGGACAAAAGATACCTGGTTGGTAAATCAAGCAAACAATACAGAATTTATTATTCTTGTTTTTAATATCCATGAAGTATACATTGCAAAATAATATAATTCCTCACAAAAAGGCACTCAGATCAATATAAACAGAATATAAACGTGAATCTGGAAAGTAAGGACAAAGTCACTGAAAACTCATGAGGTAGGGTGTCGTTAGAAAGGAGTGAGGGAACAACAGAACCAAAGTTTTATTTTTCAAAGAATCTAAATTCATTATTCCCAGTGAGATGGTTCTTTTCCTTGCCTGAATCATATTACTTAGTGTAAATACAGAAAGACACATCTAGTTTAGTTTGTTTAGACTTTCCATTTTCTACTCAGATGAGGTGGCTCACCCTCTCTCCCATCTTCATTTGCTTTCCAACATACCACTCAGGAGAATTTTTCTGCTTTCAGTACTTGGTCTTCAAATCACTCCATTATTAAAACTCCAACTTTATTTTTGCAAGACAAAGAAAACACATGCTGAGTTTAAAGCTAGAGGTGTTGCAAGCAGAGCATTTTAATCCATATTTAATTTAGATAGAGTGAGTAGCCACGCATTAACAATGATCTTTTGCAATGCCCATCTTGACAAGCAAGCTTTACCATCACAAACATTGCAGCTGAATTCCAGTACATCAGTACCTGCATCTGAAAGGACTCAGATAATAAGGTATAGACTTGCGGTGCGCACTTACTATACTCCTTAGGAAAGGACCAAGATCATTTGGTGGTAAGATCACTCCTTCCAAAACTTAAGTTTCTTTCAATGTTGCAGAGAGCTTGAGGAAACCTAAAGTGATAGAGCTTTCGGAATGCTTCAGTGTATTCATCAGTTCAGTTCAACCAAAGTAATAACTCCATCATCTGGGCTTGCAAAAGCAGGCAAACATTTCATCTTAGAACCGGTTCATTAAAAATGTCGAACCCAGCAACCCAGACTGGGCACACTAACGGGCTGTCTCCTCAATACAGATGGTGCAGCAGGGAGTCTAGGGGACACTGATCAAAATCTGCCTGAGCTGGTGATTTAACGTGCAAAGAGATTTGTTGGTTTACAACTTGTAACAACTCCTTAAAGAATATCTGGAGACAAAACAAACAGACAAAACCAAAAACACCCAGGTAATCTTCTCTTTAGAAGAGGAACCTACACTTTTCATGGGGTTTTAAGAAACTTATAGTCTGCAAGGGGCAGCATTTAAGGTAATGGAACTCATTTTATCCATCTCTTCCCTATTCCCAGAGTAATTGCCATTCAGGATTCCTGGCCTTCCATATTTCTGTTATAAATTATACCCAGATATTTAAATTCGCAGAACTGCTATCACAAAACCTGCTGAATAAGTAATTTGTTCTAAGTTAGCTGCCCAGCTAAAGCATGGAAATATCTCCGATGAACTGATGAGTAGCTTATATCCAGAAGTATTTTTATTGCAAATTGTTGGCGAGTTGCCCATAATTTATACAGAGATGGTTTTGTTCATTAGATAGTACTGTCAGTCTGTAACGGATATCTGTGTTTAGTGGGCCTCAACACAATAAAGATGGGCAATTCCATAGTTGAAGGCTGGATAACGCTCCAGTGGAGTTACTCTGGATTTACAGTGTGGAGTGAGGTTGGAATCTGAACAAGTAATAAAGGATCAGTAAATCCTCTTTTCAGCTTTTTTTTTTTTTTTTTGTCTCCTAGAAAGACAATGAAGCTAACAAAAATGATACTGGATTGAAAGCAAAGTGAAATGGCTGTTGCAGACTGTTAACACATCACACAGTGCTCACATAAAGAACAGGGAGTTTCCACCTGGGAAATTCCCTCAAACTCTATGTTTATCCTCATGAAAGACGAGCAAGCAGCCAAGTAAGGGAATGCAAAGTATACAGCTGCTCTAAAAGAAGACAAACCTCTGACTGCAGAGAGAGAAAGCTTTCTAAAATCCAAATGATTTTTATTTTTAAGTTTAACAATCAAGAAGCAACAGATAACTTAGATGTCAATGTGGCCAGTGGGGGCTAAGATACAAACACCCAACGAGAGCTGCCCAGGTTGTTCATATTTGACCTTTCAGCGAGCCAGTGCAATAAAATCTGTGGTAAAGAACATTTTATTAACCTCAATACAAAAGAAAACAGAAACAACCAAGCTTTCACAGGACCTCTAAGACTGCCTGACTTACACCTCTGCCAGCTCTGAGAACACTGTTCTAAACGCTGTTTAGCCTGGCTGATTCTGTGGCAAGCATGTTTCTCCAGTGATGCATGAAAAGCCCCACCAAAACCAAGGCAAAGTCTCTAGGCAGCTTTTTGCAGAGCAGCTCTGCATTTTGCTCCCACAGCCCAATACCACGCACAATCACAAAAATCACGTACAAACAATCACAAAATGTTAGCTTTTAGTTGAAAAGAATGTTCTTTCAGTTAGGATAAACTTCTTAGTCTGTCATCTCAAATCATAAATATCAATAATTCTGCTACCAAACAATGAGGAATTTCCCAGCTAAAACGAATCCTCATGAAGTCCTACTTACCATCAGTACCTTCTGTTCCCTTCACTTTTTCTCCCTCTTGTCTCTGAGTTGTTTCTTGATTGCTTTTACTTTTACCCCTACTTCTTTTTTTAATTTTACTTGAAGATTCCAGGAGACATGCTGGCTCTGAGAACAAACTACCTGCCTCCGCCATGGAGGACATTTGGTGCAATCTAATGCACAGGCCCAGATGCTGGCAAAGGAGCTGAATGAGAACTTTAAGGTACGATCCTGGGTGAGTGCCTGGACTGGCCATCCTGGGAGCCGAACAAGTAAGACTTGGAAATGCTAGCGTAAGGAAAGAAGCTTCCTTTTAAAAATCACTGTCACTCTCTGGAAGTTAGAATAACCATGGGACTGGAGCACTCTGAGAAAAGCAGCTTCACAAGTAGTCCAAGGCATGGCTCGAGAGCACCCCCCTAGCTTCATGCCCACGCACATGCAGCGTCGCTCCAAACTTCTGTGACCGGGTGCTGGATTTAGGACCTGGCCATCAAGTGCTGTCATTAAATGATGTGCTAAGAATGGAGAAATGTCACTGAAGACTTTCCAAAGCTCTGATCCCATAGCTCATACATCCTGCTGCTGCCAGACTCGTTTCCAGAATGAAAACTGATTCCTTGTTCAACAGGGAAGTGAGATCTCCTACACCCACCAAAAAGAAAAAAGGGAAATGCCTTGGTCACAATCTTTCCTACTCTGCCTACTCTGAAGCCAAGCCAGAGGCACTGACCTCAAGAATGGGTTTCTTAAAGACTTCAGAAAACTCCAGACACCTGGTTAACTTCCATATTTTAGTCTTCTACATTTTCATTACATCTACCTGAAAACAGGCTTCTTCTGTACTTTGCCATGATTCTGAATCTAAATCATTTCTGGACATCACCTGATCTTGCCCTTGGCCACCAAAACCAATGGCATTTCACGCACTGGTGCAGGAGTATCCCTCAAGGACAGAAAATCAGAGCTTTTGTCTGCAATCAATGCATGCCTAAGAGTGCTAAGGAAACAATGAGCTTAATAAATGACATATCAAGGAATAAATACTCCTTTGTCATTAGATTATGCTTAGCATATATTTGATACAATTAATACCATTACTCTGAGTAAATGGTTGCAACTTTACACATATTAATGACAACATCACTCTCGAGATTTGTTCATTATACTGATTTTACTGGTGGGAAAGCACAGGTTAAATAAGTTTTCTAAGGTCACACAGCAAGTGCTTGGATTTATAACTCCCAAATCTGCCTTCTGCTCCATCCAGCAGGCCATGCTGACTCACTGTGGAATGCATATTTCCACCAAACTTTTAAGGGAAAGAGGAATCCAAAGAACAAAAGGTACAGATAAAGAGCTAATTCTAAGAAATAAATGTTTTCTGCCACTCAAAAAACATGACCCATCTTCAGTTTAACTTGTCACACTCATCAGCATGTTGGCCAGAAATAGGAGCACCGGAATAACACAAGGGAGATTGCTCTGACAGCATTTTCAGCAAAACTGCAAGCCAGACAAACAGCCTTATGGCATGAGATTTCCATAACAATGAAAATCGTTAAAAATTCAAAGAATCCAGAACTGTTCCCTTTTATGCAGTTCCTGCATCCCCAAGACTGTAAGCAGTGATGCTGTTATTCCAACTTCTTGAAGACTATTTCTGTACTACTGCTTCATAAGACACATGGCTGCTCCTCTGTGGTGGACCTATTTGTACGTGCTGGAACATCAGAAGTAACAGATTTGTTTTAGGCAAATGAACAATTTAAATATTAACTTGTCCTAAAGATGAAATATTTTAGGAAACCTAAGAAAATTAAATGGAACAACAGTTTCAAAAACCTTTTAAGTTAGACATTAACCAAGACGAGTGTGAGAGAAAATGCTGATAATGTGACAATACTATAACCAGACAACCTGGCATCTGGTCTGTAGTAGGAATAAAGACTTCATTTCCATTCTGTAAAGTTTCCATCCATAAAAAGTCCATTTCCTTTCCTAGGCAAGCAGAAAGGAAATGCCTGACCTGACACAGCTCTCTCAGTAACCAGAATGGATGTGCAGAGGCTGTAACATACAGAAAAGCTGAAGCTGCGAGCTGCCTGTTCCACGTTCCCTGCTCTGGCTGTGTCTAATTTACGCTTGCATAACCTAAGCCATGGGATAAATCCCAACCAGGGATTGCTGGCAGATTCACATGTAAGTCCTGACAGCAATCTCTTTTGTGCACTGAGAGAGAGAGACTGAGATTCAAATGACAAAAATTACCAGCAAGCAAAACCCAGAAAGTAGAGAATAAATAACTGAAAAGCCTTATTTGAACTCTGGGTAAAGTAAAGCAGCTGAAAGGACTCCCGATCCAATACCCAAATGTAAAAAATAGACAGGGAAATCACATATTCTGATACTTAATTTAGAACCTGACATTCTAAACTTACTCTGTGTGTCAAGTCAGAACCAGACGCTACTTCTGCCACACGTTAGCATTTCAGAATCACAGCCTCCTCAGCCCCAGTACAAATAAACATCTTAAATGATGTTACAAATAACTTTCAAAATAAAAATGTTATCATTTCAGTTCCTTATCATTGTCTGTTTTAGCCAAGAAGAAAAGCTCCAGTTCTTCTGTGCTTCTTGTTAAAAACTGGGAATGTTTTGCTCATTTCAAGAGCCCCAGTAAGATGACACTCAGATATCTATGTTTGGAAGAATGAAAATGAAAACATTTTCCGTTGAAACTGTTCTTGCCTGGAGTGCATCCATGTCTGCCTAGTTTTCCTCAGAAACATCTGCAATTTCTAAGGAAGCAGCTAAGCTCTCTCTGTAAATCTTCCCTCTTACTCTTTTTGACTCTCAGCATTCTTCCTTCATATGCCACAAAGTTGCCTCAAACCTCAGATCCTAATTCTTCCTTGCCTACAAAAAAATCTAAGGCCAACGGATTGACCAAAAAAACCTATCAAACAAGGGAAGTTACTCTCATAACATTTTTCATGAAGAAAATATGCTCTATTTTGTGCGCCAGTGGCTCCCATGTATGGTTTGCGACCCCAAGCTGGCCATGCAGAGATAACAGACCACACGGCATAGACTTCAGCTCCTCTCATCCCTACTGCTTCACCGGGTGTGCATCCTTATCTCCTTGTGAGGGCACTGCTGAAAAGGACAAAATATAACCTATGATAAAACAGCAAGCTGCTCACCAACACTTGCCAGTAACTGCGAACTACATGAGTCTCATCTCTTAACATCTGTTTTGGCCTCAGGAGACTATTTCTGTCCGCTATCAAAAGCCTTGTAATGGAAAGAGAACATCTCCAATGCTGTATGTCCCCTCTGGAAGGCTATTGCAGTGTCCTCTACCTGTCCAGCATAAGCCCACATGGAGCCATAGTCAGGAGAGGGGTGGTAAACCTGACCTTACTAAAAAGTTTAATGGTGTTCTGTGTCAATTGTTGGTACCTATACTCATAAGAGAAAGGTGTACTTATATCTTCATATAGATCTCTCTCTTAAAATTATTAAATCATGAGCAACTTAGTAAACTTTTGGAGCATGTTTTTTAATAGCACAGAACATCTTGATTTTAAAGGAACGTGGATCATTAAGTCCAGCTTCTGGTTCCACACAGGACCACCCAAAATTCAAACCCTGTGTCTGAGAGCACTCTCCAAATGTTTCTTGAACTCTGGCAGCTTGGGGCCATGAGCTCTGCCCTGAGGAAGCTGTTCAGTGCCTACACACAACTTAGTTTGATTTTGTGAAGGTACCAAAAGAATCAAGTACATCATTAGGGAAAGGAAGTAAAACTGAAAACAAGGCTAGCTTCTTGTGTCATTATCACAGAAGAATGCAGATTAAAAAGATGGGTACTACTGCTAGCAGTGAACTGGAGCCAGTTCACAGGCCACTCTTCAAAATATGACATGTTCCATCCCATAGACCTTTCAGCACAGACTGGATGAGGCAGATGGAGCGTACAATAGTTCAGATAAGATAGAGAACATGCAGTAAGCAATGGAGATGACAAGATTGAAAGAAGTTACATGGAAGAAATGTGCTTTATAAACAGAATTCCTGGCACATAAGAAATGGGGTGGTCTTGATGAAACAATGGGGAGGAACAGAATTGAGAAGAATGCAGTGGGTTCCTAACTGCTCTAATGAAACATATTCGTTGCTTGAAAGAAGAAAAGATCTTTCAAAACTTTACACCTCCAAGCTGCAGAACATACATAAAAAGCCAAGATCAAGATCTTCTATGAAAATATTCAACCTTTTGGCAGAGTGCCTCCATATGCCGAACATGTGATTCCTAGGGTCCTGAACGCCTGAAAATACAAGGAATAGACACCTCTCTAGCTTCATTGCCAGATCTTCTTTAATCTTCAAACTGCTCCATCTGAAAGGCATTCTGGAGGAGCAGGTAAAATCAGCAACAATAGTTCCCTTAACTGTTATTGTATTTCATATAAAAACTTGACAAGGTGACAGAGTCCTTAACTCAACCAATTGTACCACACTAGCAGGTCAATCACTTTGTAAATCTAAAACTCTGTAACTCTATGGCTCTAAAAACCAAAGAGAACTGACTAACATTGTGAAACTGACGAATTTGCTTTGTGTCAAAACAAAGGAGCTTGGTCAATGAGAAGCACCCTTTTTTGAGGCAGGTAACGGGACCTACGTTTCCCAAAACTGGAGATGGAGACCAAGAAAATAGGTCAGTAAGTCAGTGCAATGAATAAAAACAGAGCTGACAGCAGATTAAATAGCAATCTGAGGAGAAATGACAAAAAACAGAATTCCTTAAATTAGACTTACCCCAAACTGATCTCACTGGAGGCCTTGCGTACTGTTCCTAAATCCGCTTTTGGCACAGGAGTACAGAAGTATAGGCACACACATGCTCATTATCTGAGTACATTTGCAGGCTGTAATTCTAATAAACATTAGATTAAAAAAAACGTTCCTTGAACTTTGAAACAAAGAATAAAGCTTGGACCTCTACTATAATTAACAATTTTGAAAACAGCCTTCGGTTCAAGCCCCACGTTAGCCACTGGTGTTCATCAACTGACGCAGGGTTTGAAACCAGTACCATAAATGGGAAAACCACCAGTTCTGTACAAACACGTCTGGCAGGGTTGAGCAGTCCTCAAACAACTTGACAAAGTCTTTAGTAAGATACTCCTTTAGTAAGATACTCCTTTGACCTCTATGCCCACTTCAGAAACTGTCCTTGCCAGCTTAGATCTATGGACGTCTATCTACTTCATCGAATCACAGAATCACAGAATGACCTGGGTTGAAAAGGACCACAATGATCATCTAGTTTCAACCCCCCTGCTATGTTCAGGGTTGCCAACCACCAGACCAGGCTGTCCGGAGCCACATCCAGCCTGGCCTTGAATGCCTCCAGGGATGGGGCATCCACTTCATTTTCTGACTGGAAATATGTCTACAAAACCAAACCAGTCCAGGCATTCAACCTGCAAAGAGACAATGACAACATGGGGGAGAGCACACAGCACTTCACAAATCCTAAGAGAAATCAGCTATCTCTATTAATTGGTTTTTGTTTCAATGTGCACACTTTATTAAGCCAGTACAACCTCCAAACATCACTGCCCTCACTGCCACTGCAAGGCTGCATCATCTTTTCTACTAGAAAACCTACCTGCCAGAGGATGTAATGTTACTTGAAAAAATCCTCATACTGGGGAAGTGGCTTAATGAGGAATTCATATTCTACTGTTCAGAATAAATTGTGATTTTCTTCTTGCTTTGCATTACGAGAATGTTATCTATTCTTTTTTTGGAAAAAGAAACTAGATATGTTTGCATGTATTTGATCCTTCATCTGCATTCCTGCCTTCTGATATTTAGGTAAATATAATTTAACACAGCAGAAATATTTCACGTTTTGCAAAGAGATTCTGTTAACATTGGGTAAAACTACCTCTAACAACCTAAGCGCAGAAAGATTCTTCTGTAAGAGGAACCAGTAGGGCTTGCACATGAGCAGCTGTTAATGCAGGCACACATTCAAACATGCTGCTGTCTGAAATAGCAGCGTTACAGACACTGAAAGTCAAGAAGGGCCAGCTCAGGTTGCACCCCTATGAAACGGCGCAATTGCAAGTGGGTGAAACCCTTCTCTCTGCACAGAGGTTGCTACTGCTCGCTACTCACACTTCTTACAGACGCTGGGATTGGCCTCTGAGCAGTGATTCATAAAGGCATCGCACTGCTCTGCCTCCCTGCTGCTGCCTTGGCTCACTGCATTCATTTCCCTCCTATTTTCTGCAAACCATGCCACCAACAAATTCTGTTTCAAGTGTCTCCTCATTATTTCTTATCTAGAAGGCAGCTCAAAATCTCAAACAGAAAGAATATGTCACTGGAAGTCACAGTAGTGGCTTCTTCATACATCGACTTCAGCAGAAATTCTCATTTATTGCTTTTTCAGTTACAGCAGTTTCCAACAGATTTCCCATTACTTGTCAGTAATGAAAACTAGCAATTTTGCCTTGCCATAGTCATTGGGAAATAGTGGTTGTTCAATGACTTACAAACAACAAATACCAACGGCAGAGAGACTTCTTCATGGTTCTGCAGGCAAACTGCTTCAGCTGCAACATCAGAGCACAAACTGTGCCTTGCTAAGAGCACAGACTATGCCAGTCAGTCTCAGTCAATCTGAGATTTCCAGTTTTCATCTCAGGTTCTTGTGGCAGCGTGACCCTGGGAACACTTCACTCCCCTGTAACGAATAGTGAACAGCTACCAACTACTTGCATTTATTTCCTAATACTGTGTATTTCAAAAGTGTCCTTCCTTTGAAGTACTTGTAAGAGCACTATGAAAGATGCCAGACAACACTAATTCAGCTGAAATACTTAGATATGTCTAAGACAACACATGCATCTTATCACCTGCAAGTGCACATGCAGAATTATCTCTACTGTCTCCAGAAATGAATTTTATATTAATAGAGATTTGAGATTTATGATTCACTGGGTATTTCAGCACTTACCATGTTACAGAGAACTGCGAGTTAGGAAACTCTGCCATGACGTCTGAATTCTTCTAGAAAGCCCCAACATCGGAGATGAGAAATATTGTAACAACTGACAACAAGTTCTGTTATGCTGTGGATTGCTTATGAAACGTCACAAAGCATATCCCAAGTGATCAATCAATCAGGATTAATGTTGAATTGGAAGAACACGGAATGACGGAAAAGCATTCTGACATAATTCTCAGATCGTTTAAGGCTGATTTTAATCACCAATTCAAATATGAATCAAGTGACAGTTTAGCTTCAGAAAAAGGAACAACTTCAGAAACAACTGCAGAAACAAATTAACTCATGTCATCTGACAAAGAAGTCAACTTCAGGTAGCATAAGGCAATTCCACCTGAGGAAATCCAATCACAGCCCTTAGATGCTTGACTGTACTTAATTTCAAGGTTAATGTTAAAACAGATGTTAATTTTAAACACATGCCAGACTTGTAAATTGTGAATACAAGAAACAATATCACCTCCTTTTCTTTTTCTTTTTTTTTTAAGTTTGAAGGAGAGTTTTCACTTGCAATCTCTACGTTAAAGTTACATTGTAGAATTTCTGAACAAATTACTTAATTTGCATCTCTCTAACACCTTATGACCAAAATAATTTTGGTTAGAAAAACAGCTACCTAGCTAACTAGGCCACCAGATGAGTTTGTTATTTTTTACTTCTCCAAGAGATGAAAACCAGCTGGAGTGATTAGTTGACCCATGCAAAAAATCAGTCTCCAGATCAATCACAGTGCCTACGTCTTCTGTATCAATACTCCCACGCGAATCCATGTTCTTTCTTGATGATACACTTCACAGTGCCAGACTATGTCTAGTAATGAAATACATGTTATATTGCAGTAACCGAAAACAAGAGCCACCCAAGATAGTCACACAACAGATCATCCCCTCTACAAAGCAAAGTATCAATATGAGTGCAAATAGAAGCCCCTGAAGAGAAAAACATGATGGTAGGTGAGGGGTGAGGCAAGACATGATCTTGCCGTGGAATAAATGCAAGCACAGGGACAGTCCTCAGCAGAGTAGCCCGTATGTCTCTGTTTTACACTCCAGTCTGCTTTATCTTGTTCACCAAGTTGTCGTATGGCAGTGGGAAAAAACCACCTCCCCACCCCATGATTGTTTTCTCTCTCACTTCCTTTTTTTTCTGGCATAACAAGCTCAAGACAAGAATTTGTCTTGGATCTGGAAAGTGCCCATCAAAGTGGAGCCCGCAGATCAAGATATCTAGATATAATAATAAATAATAAAAGAAAACTTATTGATCTACAGACAGCCTAAACAGATTAATGTCATTATGCTGTAATAGTGAAACTCACTATGACAAGAGCTTCAAGAGGGAGTGGGTTAAAGTCGTTTTTCTGTTCCTCCGAGAAAGAGGGACTGTATTCCTTGAAACCCAGTGTTTAGAAAGCAAATTCATTCTTTAGAATCAGTCTTTGAACAGGAAACTGTTAACATTATAATAAAAAGTACAGCTGTCCTTTTATAATAGCAGAAGTGCGCACAGAGCAAATTTCTCTTTCAGTCAGATGTCTGTCATGTCGATATTTCAGACAGTAGCAGTCACTACACTCAAGCTTGCTTTTCTTGGTTGAATTTTGTACCCCTCATAGGTAGTCTTAAATCTCGAAGGGCCTTTACATGGCTTATTCAATACCTGAAATCTCAGGTAAGAAACAGCACAATGTAAAAACAACACTGAAAATAAAGCCGGCAAATCTAAACAATCTGTGTTTTAAAACCTCATTAAGCCAACAGCATGGCTTCCATTTCTTAGGAGAAGAGTCTCCCAGCTTCTGAAATGCTTACTATGAATGCAAAACAAAAAACCCTCGGTAAAACAGGGTCACATCATTACCACTGTACTAATGCAATAATAATCCAAACATATTTACAACGTATATTTATTTGTGGCATTCACCCATACTGAGAATACAATTACAAATTATGCAGGGAATATATACTGAAAGACAGTATTATTCAAGATACACTGTACCATTAACAGAAATGTAGTAATCCAGAAAAGTAACTGTGTTTTAGATATGATTTTACATTTCTCTGTTCATTAACAGATGTACTGTAATTGAAATATTCAAAGAGAATGCTGTTTTCTTGTTGGTGCCTTCCTTTTGTTTTAAGAAGTTTTCCTTTTTGTGGTTTTACAAATGCTAGGCAAGTACTGTTTCATTAACCTCTGGCTTAAGAAATGAGATCAAGATGAATTTAGAATGGGCCCTATCTTAGTGAAGCCCATGTCACACAGCAAAACAAAGATGATAACCCTCTTACCTCAAACCCATAAACAAGAAAGGAGAACATACATGGTAGCAGAACAGAGGGATGTAAGTACTTCTAGCAATACTTACTGCAATTTAATATCTCATAAATGTTTGATGTTATTTAGCAACAATTTTGGAGTGGTAAAGTAAAAAAAAAAAATCCATTAGGTTTACAGAATTCAATTTTTTAGAGGTTTCGAATTTGAGTTGCGTATCTAATCAGCTTGGAAGGAGAAAATCTGCTTTCTTTGAAGACCTACAACTACAGTGTGGCATCATCCTGGCCTTCAGAAAAGAGCATGTAATTGATTCCTATCTTTGGGTTATTTACAAACAAAGGATTTCACAGCTTATGTACAGAGTGGGATAGGATATCATTTCATACCATATTCCTAAATATTAACTTTTTAACTATTTTTATTCCACATGCTCAAAAAATACTTCATAAGCCTGTAAGTGCAGTCTGAAAACAACTGAAACAGAAAGTAACTCTAGGAAGGAATTCTAGTCAATCAAGTTCTTTCCACAAACATGAAAATGATACAATTGTATGGAACCATGAGGTCCTTGAGTAGGAAAAGAAGTTATCCTTCATGACACGTTTCACAGAGACGATGGCCTTATAGAACTGGTATGTACAAAGCAGAACACCTACATCACTTTTAATCCATCCTTACAAAGAAAGGTTTGCTTAGTAACATTTCGGCACAAAGGCAAATTCCTCACCCCAAAGGCCAAGCAATTTTACTTCTAAAGCACTACAGAGGCTTTGTTCTACAAAATTCACTTCAAGCAGATATTAACATAAAATTCATCTGGGGAAGAAACACCATATTAACCTAATAAATAAAGGAGCAATCTATACAGTGAAGACGTAGTAAGATTGGAACTGTTTCTAGTCTTTTTATAAACTAGCACATGAGAAACTGGGGAGCCACTAAAAGAACTACGAACATAGAGCTCAGTACTGTCTATATATCAGAATGCATTATTATGTTATTCAGATTTGTAGACGACTTTTTAAAAACTTTTTTTTCTTTCAACTGAAACATACAATGTTATGCAACAACAGATTTACCTCTCTTCTTATGGAATATATATCAAATTTGGTTGCGTACTAGGTTACACAATTCATGCTCAAGAATGTTATACTCATTATAAAAGACCTTTTCTAATCACAACATTTTATCAGCAGAGAGGATTATCTCCACATCTTGCTTCCAAGTCGAGATGACAGAGGTAGCTTTGGAATGCTTTAGAATTTAGTGTTTTACTTGAAATGAATTAATCTCTCTTTCAGAGGGGTTAACAGTAGGTATAAAAAGCAAACAGTATGTACAGCTGCCACTGTCTGCACTGAGGGAAAAATTCCAAGAAGCTCAAAATAAGATTACAACATGGAAAAGCACAACGCGCTTCTTTTCTCTTGCTTCAGTGCACCAGCTCAGGCTGATTTTCTACAAAAGGAAGCACCCCACTAACATAGTATGCTATTCCAAGAGACAGAAGAGCAATGACAATGATCAGGAGCAGCACTCTCCAGAAGCCCAGGTCTTCCACAAACTCTTGCCACGTCGTGCGGAAACTGGAAAGAACTCCTTCCCCTTGCTGTAGGTTTGGATTAAGGAGAGAATGGCTTTCCATTGCACTACAAAGGATTAAAGTTAAAAATAAATCAGAGGAAAAGAACACACCTTTAAGTAAGACAGTAATCCTACTCAGAGCAACCAAAACGTTCTAAATTAAAAACTAAAGCCACCTGCAGATTTATAGCATTGCCCCTGCTAAATCAAGACAAAGCAGATCAGGAAAAGACTCCTCACTCTAAACTTAGGGTAAGTGAAAGGATGTTTTACTAACCAGAGAAAAGAGAGCAGTACTTCTATCTGTACGGCTGTGCTGAGCTGGCAAGCTTGCCACCTAAGAAGCCTTCGAAAGTCAATGCTCGTAATTCCCACTAAGCATGGCTTTGTGAATTTAATGGAGCATAAGATAAAACCTCAAGGGGCACAGCTCTTGTTAACAGAACAAGAAATTACGATTTAAAAGTACGTTCTGCCAAATGAAATGGTGACTTTAACCAACATCATTTAGATTCCAAACGATGAGGTGATCTTTATTACTCTCTGCGTTTCTTTGTGAGAGGCCTCTCCTCTAGCTTAAAAATACCACAGAAAATAATGCATTTGGAAAAAAATAAACCAACCCAAAACTTTCTGATCTTCAAGACAAATTAGTACTGCTGTGTTTTCTGCCACGTGATTCTCAGCAGGCGCTCTGATACTGGTTTTAACATTCCACCCCCAATTCATCAAGCTCCCTTAAATTGTCAGACTACAAATTAGGGCCTGCAACTCTCACTTTTAAATAAGAGGAATTGGAATGCTACACTCATCTTGGCCACAAATCATCTTTAGAAAAAAACGTGAGTTGTTTCAAATACTGCTTGGCTTCTTCTATTCTTCCCAGTTTGCTGGTTTCACAATTGGACTATAAAAATTTTCTCATCAATTTATTACACCTACGTATAATTCCAGTTGTCAGTACAGCCCTGCTGCTCCTTGCTTGAGTGAAATGAGACACACGGGTGTTTAGAGAATCGTGCTTTGACAAGCACAAAAAGCCAATGGTGAAACTGCGTACACAGTGAAATCAAAGCAGAAGGGAAGCAGAAAAGAAAAACACTTCTTCCTCTCCTCTAATTGCTTTCACTTACCATATTCCTACGTATCTCTTACACCGATAAAAACAGAAAACCTTACATGGAAAAGTAATTTCCAAATCAAAACTAATTGTATAAATGCTACTGTTGACCAGTTGTGCTATTGGAAATAAAGATATTGGAGATTGTCTCGTTCATGAATCGCCCTTCCAAGATTACGCCATGGAAAAGTTTCACACTATTCAAATGTTTTTCTTAGGAAGCACAGCCACAGAAGAATAACTAACCTCAACTCCCGTAGCTTTCTGCAGCATCGCAGCGTGATGTGCAGAAAATTTCAGAAACTGCATATTAAACAGCTTGCCTTTTTTGTTTCTAAAGTATTTAGTTTGCTGTAAAGCTATTGTAGCTTGCCCATAGCTACAGGATTTAGTCATCTTCCTTGCTCATGATTTCCTAAGCAAAACAAAGACTTTATTAGAAGACAGCCACTGGCGTAACACACAACTACTCACTCACTAACTACAAACTAGTTAATACATAACCACACTGAGGTTAAACAAAGCTGCAATGTGATTCAAGTGAAAAGATCACATGCTTGCTCATTAAATAGAAAAGGGGACACAGAAAACATTTTTGATATTTTATACAGCAACCCAATTAAAAGTAATGGTATTCAAGACATTTTTTTCTTATGACAAATTACATCTGCTTAAGCAATAGTATAGCAGCAAAGCATCCTACAGAAGAGCCCGTGCCACACAGCCCAGGTGGACGTTCTTTTCCGGTTCAGCATAATATGGAAGTTCACCTCTGGCTGTACTTGTGGGCACGACTGTCAGCCACGTCGGGCAGTGTGGAGGGACAGGTCACCTGTGCTGACAGACAGAGGTAAGCTCTGCCCTCCCCCTGTGCCGTCAGGAGGCAAAGCAAGGGAACAGAAATTTGATCCGGGAACTAAGTTTTGGCCTCTGCTTCCAGACCAGCAGCAACCGTTTGCAAAACAACCGGAGAAATCTGAAATCAGAGACTGTTGCTCAAAAGTGAAACTCACGGTTTACAGAAAAAGCAACCATTATTTTTCAGTAGGTTGGTAGATAATGTAAGGAGGAGGGAGCGAGGAGGACAGAAGTCATTCATCTGAGCAAAATTCATCTAAATGGTGTGAAAAAATAGAAAGGGGGAGGAGTGAAACTGTGGCAGTCTGAAAAGCCAACTGTTACAAAGACATTATTTATTTACAAAGCAAACAGCATACAAGCTCACTTGCTTTTACTGCTGCAGGCATCTGTTATTTGTTACTCTAAATATAATATATTTCAGACATGTTAAATACATTCACAAGCAAGCTGGGTAACGCACTGTTTATATGTCTGTGCCTCTCCCCAAGGAGAACTGCTGACTTCCTTGCCAAACCAAACAATGTAACATTTACGAAGGTCAAATAACAGAAAGGAAGCAATGCTCATTAAAGAGACACCATCAAATCAAAAATCGTCATTTAGATGCGACTGAGCTTTTGACACAAAGTCAGACAGAAATGACGTATGGACTAAACAACTTCCACTAAAATTTACAAAGTCAGAAAGATACAGGCAGAAAATCCAATATTTTATACCAAAGCAATTTTGACAGTAATATTCAATATTGTATCTCAGGGCTTAAAAGGTTTCTCTGATCAGTGGGCTCCAATTTCTCTTCCCTTGTCAAGTTTTTTTCCTATGGCATCCTAACTATCCTCTGAGTTGCCTGCATCCCACTTCTTAGCATCAGTAAGATCCATTTTCTGTGTCAGAGTCATTGATGACAGTGTTAAGTATGCCCAGTCCCAGAACTAAACCTTTAGGAACTCACTGCTATCTTCCCCCTCACCTAGTATGTTCCCTGAAATTGTGAGCTGTTTTCCTGAAATCACCAGCTCTCTTTTAACCACCTATTTGTCCACCGCACAACTCATTTATTCTCCATCTCTTCCAGAACTACTACCAATAGAAATTTCATAAACAGCACCGTATCAAAACCTTTATTCAAGTTCAGACAGATGAAAAGCCTGCTACTCTTTCTTTATATAGACAACCCCTGTTAATGAAAGTGCGATAGGTCATTGTGTGCTACTGGCATTTCTCACTTCCCCCCATTCTCTTTGGCCTCATGATAAACAGTACAACGCTTATTGCTTGAGGTTATAACAGAAAATGAGTTATTATTTAAATTTTTTAAAAATTACAACTTTAAAATGAGAATCTCAACTAGAGAGAGTTCTTCCTTTTCCTTACATTTGATCTATTGAGAGATTTTTCCAAATTCTAAAACTTAACTTGGATTTGGTCAGACAGTATCAGGCCAAACCTGATATTTCCGTTTTGAGGAACAAAGAAGCAAGCCAAATCATAACAACCTAAAGGTAATAAACAGGTACTAATAAAGACAAATTTTTATAATTATTTCTCCCAGCATCTCTTTTTTGTTTTGTGAATACCTTTCGCTTTCAGCAGTTTGCATTGTTTCCAGCTTTGAGTGGGCTCCTCTGTTAAATCCTTTCACCTCTTGCTCCTCCAAAGATTCCAGCAGTCTGATCACATCTTTATTTACACCCCTTCGTTTTGCAAGAACAAGTGGTGTTGCACCTTGGTGATTGCTAAAACAATGCCACAAAAGGACACATGAAGAAAAAAAACTCTTGATACAAGACAACTTAGCATAACACACAATGTAAAATTTAGTGCTCAGAACTATTTTGTTAGACAAGACTGTAAGCAATTCCCGTCTATAAAAGTAATACCATAAATGACTACAGAAGAATACCAGTATATTTAGGCTTGAAATAGCACAACTCCTTTTCCTACAAATAAAATCAAAATTTCTAGTGTTCTAATTTAATTTGAATCTCTGGGTGCTATACTAAAAAAGAGTAGATTTACAGCACTGTTTGAGATTCAGCATGATTTCAAGAAGTTGTGCAATCTGCTTCTTCATAGTTCCTTTTTCCATGTGGGTATGAGGACATTGGGCAAAAATTAAATAAAATACAGATGGTCCCTCTGCTTCTTTTAAAATAATACTGCTGCCCTCAGATTAGGGATTTTCACCAGATTTGCTTGAATTAAGAAAAAGAGAACACAACCCTTGAAGAATCTGCCATTAACTCCTTTTGCTGGGATGAAAGCATCAATGAGAGAGAAATGAAACGGGGACAGGTTGAAAAAAAAAAAAAAAAAAGAAAACATTCTGAAGTTTCAAATATTTTGCATGCATTGTGACAGTGTAGAAAGTTTCACAAACAAAATAAGTCAGTTACTGCAATGAAATAGCTAGTTATTTGTAGCTTGAGAGCCTGCATCTGAGCACTGGCCTCTGACAGCTGTTGGAAGCCAGAGGGAAAGAATATACAATATTTAAAAGAAGGAGTGAGTCACAGACTTTGAAGGAGTGGGAAAACACTGAAAAGAAGCATTGTCACCAAAGGAGTATGGGAATGAACTGACACACACATATACTGTATTTCCTTTGTCTTATACAGTGCAACAATTAACACAAAAGCACTGTGGTGGAGAAAATCCTTTTAAAGTAGTCAATGTGATTTTCTTTTTTGGTGCCAACCACCCACACCTAGCTGTCTGGCCAAACCAGGATAGCAGTGTCATCGCAGAGGCAGAATTAGATACAGCAGCCCACACCAGCAGCTGCTATTTTTATTTGCTTTGCTTGCTGCATTTGATCAGCAGAAGTGGCCTCTTATTGTTTTCCTGCCTTTTTATTTTCTTCTTCTATTAAGTGATATCATACAAAGTCAAACTGCACTAAATACAGTATTTCAGCAACAGCAGATTTGTATACAGTGTTCTAGAGATGAACATTAATACGTTATAAAACACGTGCTATTAAAAAAAAAAAAAAAAGCCAACCAGAAAAAGCAACTTACCAAATATCAATTTTAAGTCCATTAGAAACTAGGAACTGGATGGTATCCACATGCCCACACAGGTGAAGGGCTGTATTACCTTGATAATCAGTGGCTAGTAGGTCAGCACCAAATTTGTGCAAGAGTTGACAGATGTCTACATTTCCTCTGGCTGCAGCAAGATGGAGGCCGGTTCGGCCCCGGCTGTCACGAATATTTGGGTCAAAACCACTCTCTAACAGGCGTTTGGAATAGTTAAAATCTCCATCAATGCAAGCCTGCAGCAGCGGCACATTTGTCTGGGAAGAATCATTTACAAAAACGTAGGACATGGTTCTGACTGTCTCTGGAATAGATGATAAACCTGCAAGAAAAGGTGGGAAAAGTGCCATTGAAGCCAGGCAAATAAGTACAATGCAGACATCTATCAGATCGTGCTGGTTCCTGAACCAAAATGCAATCCAGCTCAGGAACCAACTCTGAAATCTTCCTGTCCTACATATTAATTTCATGTGCTGCATTCCCTCCTGTTAATATGGAAAGAGCTCTTTTACTCATGTCTGGGAACTGTAGTACAGCCTTGTTATTACAGAGAACTAATAAAATCAATGCCAGCAACACAAGACAGGTGAGTACCTCTCCCCTAGGAAAAGATCACATGTAGTAGAATTGATATTGAAGTATACTACACCATAGGTGAAGACTGAAAGAAGGGAGAAGTACTTTTCATAAACCGGGTGCCTACAAACAGTTCAACTAACAGATACAGTGACAGTAAGTGCAATTCTTACCAGCTACATATAAGCAGAGCCTCTCCAGGGGTGCTTCCACCATCTCCATTTGAACTTTGATGCACAGTCGGTTTCTGAAAACACTTGGCTACTACAAATACTAACCCCTTTATTCTGCAAGAAATACAGTTTTCAACACTTTGCAGCAAACTGTTTTTATAGTGCCATAGATACACAAACTACTGAGCAAAGGAAGTGAAAACTGAAAACGGGTACGAGGAGGACAATAATAAAATGGAGTGGAGCTGCTGTGTGTACAGCCAGAAGTGCACCATGGAGAAGCACTTCATGAAGCGTGATTGAAATTTTGCAAAAGGGTATTTTAAGGATAATTCAAATAATGAGGGTATGATGACAGCAGACTTATGGAACACAAAGAAGATTACTTAAAAACAGGAAGGAAGACAAAAGGACTATGCAAGACGATGATACCACTGTGTGCGCAGGGAGTGGACAGCAAAGTTCTGCACTGCCTCAGAAAGAAGGCAAAAAAAGATCATATAAATCAGTACAATTCTTAGAAGATTCCATACAACCACAACACGGTTCAAGTGACAGGAAGAAAAAGAATTTTAAGCAGATAAAGTCTGAATGGAAACTGACATTTCACGTGAAATAGCATCTCTCTCTTGATCTAGGTTTGTATTTTGGGGTAAGGTTGTAGCTGTGTCCTGATTAGCTCTACAAACCTCCTATATGAGTGCTATATGCAGATTTAAATTTTCTCATCTACACAAGGTATTCTTCTACATTAGTGCACCCATTCAGCTACAAGAATGGAAACGTGGCTAGTAGCCAAGAAATTCAATTTTAAACTCTCAAGAAAATGAGAGAATGATAAAGTCTGTATTTTACAGCTTTTCCCCCCATGTTTTTGATCACACTCAAGATCAAAGCACCCACAGGGCCATATCTAATGTCTACGCACTGGTTTGATTAACAGTATTGGAACTGCTGAGGTTATTAGATTAAACCTCTCTCCTTTGCATTTCCTATTTGGACAAACTCTGCCACATGTATCAACGATGCCCAGTTTCTCTGTGCAGGAATGCACAACTTTTTTCCTATCTTGGTCGTAGAAGTGAAAGTGATGGGGATAAATGCTAAATGCTGCTATTTGTATAAGGAATGATTTGAGGCAGAGGACGTTCCACTGGGCTGCAAGTATGTTTTTAAGCATGTGATGGTATATCACTGACTCGAGCACACTTTCCCACAATTACTTCCAGTAGCAAAAAGTTCCTTGATACAACATAAAACATTTCATGTAAGGCTAGCATCACTTAGGGCGCTAGCAGACTTCTTAAAACTCTACATGGAAAGTAAGGACATCATGCTTTTATTTTCAATGAGTCTGCTGCAAAACCCTGGTGGGTGCAAAGCCAGGACTGCCAGCTGACAGCAATTTCAATTTTCTTGCCCACTTTTCACCCAAATCATAAATGAGATGAGAATGTTTCTTCAACTCTATGAGCCCAATCCCTGCTCAGAAAAACGTCAGGCCCAATTTCTGCACGGTGTGGCTGACACCTTTACTTTCTGCACTAAATCTTCCCTAATGCGAGACCATAAATAACACAGAAACCTCAAATTATCAGCATGTTAACAGCATATCAACAGCACAGAACTCTACTTGTACTTGATAAAAAGATCATGGCTTGCTTATAACGTAGCATTTGAGTGCTTAAACCTCTTCAATAAAAAAAGGCCTAACGTATATCAACAACAGAATATTATACTGGAAGAAAGATATGCTA
>JAOWBP010002052.1:62476317-62495304 GCA_028571105.1 Tragopan temminckii
TTTGAAGATCCCCTATGGTTATAAATTACATTTTACTCTGATTCTTTCCTGAAAGCACTAAGAACTAACCTGTTTTGTGTACAAAACTATCCACTCCCATGTGCCTGAATCACTGTAATCAAATCTGAACTCTGGAGCATTGTCTTCACCATCCTTTATAGCACCCTGAAAAAACACTGAAGAGAAAAAACAGCATAAAGGCAATCACCCAAATCAGAATTAGCCCATCAGGTTCATTTTATGCAGCATATAACTAAAACAGTTGAAGATCTGTATCAGAAAAATTCTCCTGGTGAAGTAAATAAGAGGGAGGAAGGGGAGGCCCTTGTAAGTGTAAAATTGGTTAGAGCAGTTCTTTTGCTGCCACACAAAACGTCCTGCCAACTCCCACTTCAGCAGGAATGGACAGGGGTAGGAAAAGTGTGATATGGAACACAAATGAAGGAAAAAGACAAAATAAGTCTAGATTTCATTATTTTATCTTTTTCTTTTTTTAATTGCTATAAAGGTCACCAAGGAAGTTTGTTCCAAGATAGATCTGGAGGGGATTATGGGCAGATGGAAGTGGACTGAAATGTAATCCCCCCTCTTCCCAGACCTGCCATTGCCTGACTGCTTTAGTTTTCCTGCGGAAAGAGCAATTTCAGAAACAAACTCAGTGAAGTACTTATGAGAGATGCAACCTACCAGCTTCTCAAGGTGTTCATTTCAAAGCTGCCCCTGTGGTTTGGTTAGTAGGCAATTTTATTCAGCGGTTAATCTCATTATTGCCAACAAGGATGTTGGCTGAGCAGTCTACTTCTGGATGGTCACAAACACAAGAATAGAGCCATATGTATTCGCTCTAATATGGCCATGCTTGATTCAGACCATAGAGCAACCAGTCTTGACTTAGGTGAGGGTTTTTTGTTTATTTCTTTGGACCTGGGTATGTTGAGCTGGGTCTTTTGAATGCTTATCAGGCACAGTGAGGGGAAGAAATAAAACTAGCCAGTAGATAATACTGTGAATGGCTATCCCAGCAGTTTGAATTTCATTTTCATTTCCTAAACTTATGCCAAACCAGAACATCTAGTTCTGACAAGAGGAAGGCTGTGCTTCACAGGCAAAATTCTTGTTAACCCTTAGAATCCAAGTTATTCCTTTGGGATATTTTAAAATGATAGTAGAGTTAGGAATCTCCTTTTCTGTTTGGTAGATCAATCTCTAACCAGGAAATGGGAGACCTGGGCCTGCAGCTCAAACCAGTCCACAAAACTGTGCTGTGTTTTCAGTCACAACCACTGGCATAATTGCTTCAAAAATCACTCTTTTAATCTGTTTATATTGTTTATAAGATATCATTTTACCTTTTTAATATACCATTTTACCTTTGCTTTGTTTGTATGTTTTTTGTAGAAACTCAAGGTCTTGCATCTGCCCTTCTGCTGGTTTAATCTAATTACTTTTTACATCCTGGACTGCCTGAAAAGATTCATATATAAATCACAGAAATAGTCAGTGTATTAGCAAATATATTCCTTTTCACACGCACAAGAAAAGACATATGAAAACAGCTTTTTCCCCCAAGCCCCTGCTTTGATTTTGGGACTAATTTGCTCTACGCTGTTCTTTTCTCCTGCATTAATAGTTCCCAAAGCTACTACAACCTAATGTACCTACAGCTCAGAATTCAAGTGTTGTAATATAACAGAAGACTGCTTACATACAGAAACTTGAAAATAAATTGGATGCCCAAGTATGCCTTTTTTGTGCATTATTTTTTCCATGCACAGAAAAGAAGTGAGATACTGCATGAGTTTGCTAAAAAAATAAATAAAATAAAAATAAATCAGTAGCTATACCCCCACTTAGAAAACAGCGACAAAAAGTGAACAAAAGCTCTTTATAGACATATTTGATATTAATGTAATCACACCAAACATTTCAAGAACTTTATAGAGGAAGAAATTCATGTGTAATTTAGGTTTCAAAATTCTGTAGGCCTTTCAGTTTTACCTGCATATATAGCAAATCCACTGAAGCTCTACAATCTATCAGCAGCATATTGAGAGTAGGATCCATATATTTTTTCCATGTCAAGGGGAAAAAATAGTAATGATAAAATACGAAGATAGGTTTCTAAATGTAGCTCTTTGATTTTTCAGCTGAATAAGATGGAAGCACAACCCAGGAAGTTCATATTATTTACTAAGATCAATAGAAAACAAACAAAACAACTACATGAAAAGCAACAACAGAAGAGTTCTGCCTTTCAAATGTGCACTTCATTCATTCTTTATATGTTGTAGTTGAATGGAAAAACTGAAGTCAAGGCAGCTAACCTCTCCACTTCGATTTTGGGAGTACCAAACCCAATAATCACAGTTTAAAATTTTCCTCCTCCTTTCGCTCAAACAAGTCACTTTGGATCACTTCATATCACTTTGGATATAAGGAAAAAGTCTTCTACAGTGAGAGTGGTGAGGCACTGCACTAGGTTGCCCCGTGATGTGGTAGATGCCCCCATCCCTGCAGACTTTCAAGGTGAGGCTGGATCAGGCCCTGGGCAACCTGATCTAGCTGTGGTGTCCCTGTTCATTGTAGGGGAGTTGGACTAGGTGACCTTTAAAGATCCCTTCCAACTCTAAGGGTTCTATGATTCTATGATTCTAAGTCAGGGCTTATCCATATAAAAGTTGGTAAGACTCTTAGAGAATCTACTGCCACTGCTGTCATGATAACACACAAGAGCTAACCTTGATCCAACTCTGGTATCAACTACAGCATAACTGCAGCAGGATCAAGCTCAGCATAACAGCAAAGTAAGTTAAATAGTCAGTTATCTGGCACCAACATCTAGCTTGGGACATCTTAGCAGAAGCAGCTAATGTCAGTACAAACAAATTATTGTGGGCTCCATGGCTGGCACTGCTGTAGTACTCTCATCAGACAGACAATACAGCTCCAACAGTACACAAACATCCCAGGACTGCTGTTTGTTTTCTGTTCATGCTTTGAAGCTGTGTTAGATGGAGAAGTATCCACTCGCTTACCTTGCTTAGAACCACATAATGTTTTCACTAGTTTGCTAGGTTCTCTAAATTATAAGGAAAAAGAAAGAGATTATAGGGAAACAGAAGACTTTGTGAAGGCCAAATTCTCACTCAGTAGATTTAAATGAAACAAGATATAAGCACCAAAAAAAAAAAAAACAGGTTTCTTCTTCATAGCTTAAGGCCTTGCTCACTGCCACCGAAAGGCATGGTTCTGTTCTTTCATCTCTACTCCCAACCTCAGTCCTTGCTTTACACATTCATCTGATGCAGACAATCAACTCTTTTAGCCTGCTAAAAGCTATTAGCTTTTTTTTTCTTTGTGGAGAGGAGTAGAACAAACCACAACCACAGCAATGAGCCATTGAAGTGGCTCAGCTAAACTAACAGCACCCTCAGGGCACTGCCTGACAAGCAGAACTTTGGCACCAGACTCCCTGTCCCCAGGGTTTATCCTCACCCACAAGTCAGCTCAGCTGTTTGCTGTGTAGCAAGTGAGGCTGGGGAACCAGTCCGGGATGAAGACAGCCCAGCAAATCCAAAAAGAATTGGTCAACAACTTATTTTTAGCTTCAGTTATCTTCCCAGTCCAGTTCATCATGTCTGCCCTCACAGTTCTGTGAGCAAAACTGAGGAGGAGACCAAGGTGTGAGGAAGTGAAAGGGGAAGATGCTCAAGTTATTGCCTCAAGTATTTTGCTTATTGCTATATAGATCATATTAGAAAATAAATAATATCTGCCCAAATTGAGCTGCAGTTTGCAATTTGGAATTCAAAATTACCTTTTTATATTGTTTTGTATGTGTATTCCCATTTGTGGTCACCGCATCATGCGGGTGTAAGAATTAGGAGTGAAGTAACCACAAAAACATCTCTCATAGTCTGAAAGTGAGAGAATATGTAGCTTGCTGCAGTAAAGGATGCTTCAGGAATACTGTAGCGATAAAATTTAAAACATGCAGAATCACAGCCAGCAGTGAATTGCAATGACAAATAGGACTGAAAGACGACAAGTTGTTCAGACTGAAAGACTTCGTAACTAAGTTATTCAAAGGATTTTTCCTCCAACACTGTTTATAGCAGTTGTCATGGATCTCGCTAGTTTCTCCTAAGCTTCTTGCTCACCACTTTCTGATTCCAAGCTTACAGTGCAGCTCTTTCATGCCCTGAAGACTCACATAAGGAAGTTGAGTTCTGCCAATTTTTGTTTCCTTTTCTTTTCCCAATGGTGAAAAAAGAAGATATTCATTGAAATGTAATGTAATATCTCAGCTCTTCTCTTATTTCAGTGAGAGATAAAGTGCTGATCAGCAGTGTGCTTTTGGAGAAGAACTTCACAAACAAATTCTGGGAGTAAAATAAGGTGACGGGTTAATTATCTTCCTCACTTCTGAGTCCAAATGTAAGTAGCTCTATTACTGACAAAGTATCTCTATTCCCTTTACTTATGCTCTTACAGAATATCCTTCCCTCAAAACAAAGCTAAGCAGGATAGATACTTCTGCATTTGAAATATTTATGGATGTAAACTTCCAAGACCAGTACTTCTCTTGAATGGAAGATCAGACAACAGTACTCTAGCTGATAAACAGGAAGGAAAGCATGCAACTTTTCAGTGGTCACTGCTTTCCTGGGCACTTTTCTCCCCTCATTGCGTCTAAAGCCCAACAATGTAAACATATGTAAATATCACAATTCAGCGGAATACAAACATGACTTCTAACAAGTAAGTGATGTCTTGGCAGTGGACCATGGGTTCGTCCATTCAAACTTGATGTGTTTGTGAAGAATATGAAAGATGCATAAAAACATAAACAATTTAAAGTACTTTCTATTTTCATGTGTATCTAATCATATGAGAATCCAAAGGAAAAAGAAAACAATCTCTGATTGCACTAGAGCAGCATATAGAATGTGTTATACCAGGATGCATTTGAGACTGGGACAGCCAGGGATTGTGTGCACTCAGCAATACCTTTTGTAGGCAGAGAGAGGGAAATGATAAATAAAACAAGCACAGACAGTAATCTTCCTGCCCCACTGAGTAAGCCTGAGTTTAATGCTGGACCTTCATCTCAAAAATGTTCAGAGGAGTATTAACAACTTTATGTAGATGAGAAGACTGAATAGAAAGCTAAGTGGCCTGTCAAGGTGACGCAGAGTGGCTGCAATGCCCAACTTCACTCCAGTCAACAGCAGAGACAATGCTCACTTCCCTGGTTTGGCCACAGCCTATGCAAATCCCACACCTCATCCCAAGCCTCATCCACATGGGGAAAAAGGATATCAGAGACCAATGAGAGCACAAAAGACTCTTCACATTTTATGACTGAAGCAACTCACAGCCTCAGTTTACAGCTTGCTCAACAGAGCTGTGTTTGATTTTAGTTTTCTGTCAGTTAAGAAATGAGGCCTGTCATGGTATACAGATAGTGGCTTATTTATTTATCTATAAATATAACAAAAGTTTCTTGTCCTATTATTAAACTCAGCATGTGATCTGTGAATTACAAAGTGTTTTGTAAAGGTATAGCATCTGATTAAATGCCTACGGAACAGATATACCCAACAGCTCCTGCAAGGTAAGGTTGCTACGTGCCTTGTAAAAGGAAAGGGGCATGATACTCATATGTGAAAGTTTTGCCCCATCATCCCAGCTGTCTACACTGCCATACTTTGCTCTCTGCTTCCACCCCTTTCCAGTCAGTAGCAGCTGAGCTTTATGGGGAACAGCCTTGAGGGGCTTTGTCTGACAGGATGAGTCTTTCACCCAAAGCAGGCTCATGCTCTGTTTGGAGTCTGCAGGAGCAGGCAGTGCAGCCAATAAGGAAACAAGGGAGGGGTAAGCTAAGCACCTTCAACAGCTTACCAGACAGAGCTCCATATCATGATCTTGAATGAAAAATAAGCTGAGGCATTTTATTAATTCTCTAGGTAACCCCATCATGCATGGTGTAACCTTCAAAAACAAAGGAAGTCAGAAGGTTAGCTATCCACTAGCACAAATAAGGAAGAAATGTAGAGTATCTATTAATATAACTTGTTTTTAAACCTTTCCCTTATGTTACATAATGTAATAAAACAGAAAATATTTTCTACTCTGATATACACTTAAGTATACTCTAATGCAAGACATCTGCCACATTACTCTGGATCTTTACTATTAAATCCTCAAATCCTGTTGTACAGTAAGCACTGTAATCTTCAAGCTAATAACATTACTCATGAGCACTACAAATACATATTTCTGAATGTTTGTGTATTTTTTAAGCTGTTAGAGTCTTAATTCACTTCTATGAAGTATGTAAAAGTCCTGTCCCTTTTACTGAAAGCAGCAGACTTGGTTGTAGGGTTCTGCAATTCTGTCATGGATGTGGGTGTATGTAGCTTGATGTGGCCTCTCTGCATCACTGTTGAAAGAGAGCAAAAGTGGCACCAACAGAAATGCACAAGAGAACTGCAGGACCAGCTGCATGGTGGAGACAGAAAGGTCAAGCAGAGGTGAGCTGGATCAGATTGGGGTAGTTGTCTTGTTTTGTTTAAGGTTTTGGGAAAAAAATAAGAACCTAAAAACAACCACCAAAGCATGAATTAAAGCAGTCATACCCTAAAATATCACAACACTATGAGAGCATCCCAATTCTGCAGTGGCCATAACCCCCTGATCTCACAGAGAAGCTGGACGCTCTTTTGTTTGAACACAAGGTGGAGATTCAGGTTTTCAGACTTCTTCCATAAGGTACCAGTCCTGAAGTATTTCCAGCTCTGTGTCACAGTGAAAGCACAGTAAATTCACTCCATGGCTCGGAAGGGTTTTCCCCATCTGCACCAGACACACTGCTGTCTGTAGCAAAAAGCAGACATCACATAAATAGAGGTTGAGAAGAATTGCTTCAAGTTGAAATTAAGAATCATATCCTTGAAATTTTCCTTATACTTGTTAATATCAGGGCTGTACTGGAAAAGGCAGCTGAGCACAAAAATCTCTTGCCTCACACTCATCGGGTATAATGGGAAGAAAGTTTTAGAAGTTCAAACACAAAAACAAGAGTGGATTGTCAATTGCACCATCCTGTCTACATCCATGCTAACAAGCACCCACAAATTACTTGAAAATGGCCACAAAGCTTTAACGTACTACCTTTTAGTTGCATTTAGATGAACCAGGTAGCATTTATCAGGAATGTCAGATGTATCAGATTCAGTAGGACTCTGACTTTTTATTTCTTATTCAAGGCACAGGCCTATGTTGGCCTGAACACGAAGAAGTTCAGGAGCGACAGCTGCAAAATCTGCTCCCACTTCAGAAAGACAGTAAATGTCCTTCTGCACAACTACAATGAGGTAACGTGCAGTAATTCTAAAAGCCCTATCTGTTTTTAAGACTACAAATAAATGGTGTCAGCGGTATTTCAAATGTCATAATTTCTTTAAAATGCCATAAACATGTTAAATATCTATAAAGGTAATATGCAAAGCAACATACAATGCCACCACCTGGCTTTAACATTACCTTGCTGCAAAACTAACAAAGTTATCAAGCCCAAGCTATCAGTACTTTTCAGTTCATGCTAACAAATGATTTTATAACTCAAGATCCCTATGCAAATTCCTGATAGGAAGTGTCTCCTTATTTCTTCCATCCTATCACCAACTTTTTGCCTCCTCACATTAGAATTCCCAACTCCCACCAACAGGTTGTCCAACTCACTGTGACTCTGCAAAGATGCTGCATGCTCCTCCTTCTCTCCAGACATGGGGAAGAAACCCCAGCTGAAGTTTTCCAGCACAAGCCAGTCTGTTGTGTCAACAATACTTGGTTGCTACTGGCTTCAAAATTTAGCTAGCAATTGTTTATTATATGGATCACAACAGCTGATATCCCAGAGCCACAGCGCTAGCAATCCGCCAGTATTGCAGAGGAAGTCCCACAGTTTCACAGTAAGCACCAAGGAACACAAAACAAGTAAAGAAGAAGCATGCAGCAGTAAAACAAGGCTTGATAGTGCACAGTAACCTTTAACAGCAGTGTGCTGCTTAAGATTTATGCCAAGCCTGAGCCATCATTTTTTACTACTCACACGAACTATGCCAAAATAAAACAAAAAGGATTTTATTTTAAGAACATGATCCCAAAAGAAAAAATATATTTTCTGATTCTATCATAAATGAAGGAAATCTGAACTTGACAGTCAATGCCATAGAAGTACAGAGAATGTAATGTTAGGAAGAGATGATTATCAACAAGCATAAGAAGCAATGCTCACCTACAAAATCATCAACACCCTCAGCACAACAAATCCCTCAAATAACAGAGTGTATACTTCCATTTCCTCCAATAGGGAGTTTTATTCTTCCCTAACTTCTTTCACAAGTGGAAAACTTCAACACAATTCTAGAAGCCCTTTACTATATTCTTTCTGCAGAGTCCAATGTCTGGATATCAAGTGTAACACTGCTGTCATCAGCAAGGTAACCAACCAAAAAGGCTCTCTGGGTTGGGATCTTAAACGTTGCCTGTTAGGTAGAAGCAGACATTGCTTCATTGCTTCTCATGTTACCAGATAAGAAAATGATGCTCCATTTCCCTAATTATTCCAGTAAAGTAAATGGTTAAAATAATTGTTTACTGAACAACAAATTACTAAAACTATTGTTAAAATCTGAAGATGACAGGAAAACAGTGAATAGCAATGCTGGGGCCCACGACACAAGAAGTACATGGAGCTGTTGGAGCAGGTCCAGAGGAGGACCATGAAGATGATCAGAGGGCTGGAGCACCTCTCCTACGAGGATAAGCTGAGAGCTGGGGATCTTCTGCCTGGAGAAGAGGAGGCTGCGGGAGACTTTATAGTGGCCTTCCAGTACCTGAAGGGGGCCTACCAGAAAGCTGGGGAGGGACTGTATAAGGGCGTGTAGCAACACTACAAGGGGAAATGGTTTTAAACTGGAAGAGGGCAGATTAAGACTAGATGTTAGGAAGAAATTCTTTACTGTGAGGGTGGTGAGACATTGGAACAGGTTGCTCAGTAAGCTTGTGGATGCCCCCTCCCTGGAAGTACTCAAGACCAGGCTGGATGGGGCTGTGAGCAACCTGGTCTAGAGGGAGGTGTTCCTGCCATAGCAGGGGGTTGGAACTAGATGATCTTAAAGGTCCCTTCCAACCTAAACCATTCTATGATTCTATGATGATTCTAAGGCCTTCTAGTCCAACTTCTTTTCTTAATTCATCTGTTCTTTATTTCCTACAGCATCTCTTAGATCATCATCAAACTGCATGGTCTCTGCACTACCTGGTTCCCTCTGTTTCATGGCCACGGAACACAGAGGCTTGCCCAGCAACGCCCCAGGCTGACTGCAGGGGGACTTGTCCACTGGAGGAACCAGTAATAGGCTTCAGTCTTAACCTCCTTCTGATGTCTGCATCCCATATGTTTCATATACATTTGTATCACGGGTGAAATGTTTCATACCAAAATATGTGCACCAAAGGCATTTGTCTGTTTAAAGAGAGTAGTTAATTTTGTGGGCAAACACAGGAGATTACCCCTTTTGTACCACTGTGAAAACAAAGCAATCCTTCTTTAAGAGGAAAAAGCAGGTCTGTCTCCTGGGTAAGAAGGAAATTAGTTTGGTGATACATATTAAACCTGAGTGGGCTCTTGGGAAGACTTCAGACAGGCCACTACAAGAAGCCCCTCCCCATCTTTCCTGTAGGCCCCCTTCAGGTCCTGGAAGGCCGCTATACGGTATCCCCAGAGCCTTCTCCAAGATCTTTTTCAAGATTCCTCCAGCTCTCACAGCCTGGGTACAGGCCACCTTGTCCACAGGGGCAGCTCTGGTTCTCAGGCACAGAAGTGATTCTACCTGTCAGCTATTCCCACTCCCACCTTACACCACTCCACATACCACCTCACTATGATAAGGGGCAGGAGAAGGACTCTATCCAAACCTTCAGTTACTTCTGAGCAGCTGGAGTTCTCCAAGAACATCACACAGTACATCAGTAGGGAGATTAATGTGAGGATCTATGATAAATGTTTTATTAGAGAACGGTCTCATTAAGTATCGCTCTGTTTGACACACTAGTGGTTTCCACAGTCTTCTTTTAAAACTGCTTTAGATTCTCATATCTGACTCCATACTGAGCTATGGACACAGATTCATTTCATGGTCTTAGAGATAAGAAAGCAGGGAATTTGTTCTAACTTTAGATAATATTCTCTGAACATACCTATGGCACAGAAAACCAAAAACAAGAATTATCTTCAGCTGTTAGGTTTGGGGATCTTCCTCCCCTTTATCAAGTGCCTTTATCAGAGAAGACAAAACTGGCCATGCCAGTGACTGCACACATTGTTCAGTGTTACAAATATTTGTGTTTAGCCCATTATCAGCAAAATATTGTTAAGGCAAAAAAAAAAAAAAAAATCACTTCCAAAGAAACAAAAGGAGGAAACAGTGCAATCTGTAAGGCAGGAGAAGTTAGTATTAAATGAAGACGAACAAATATAGACATGTCCCTAAAACAACATTGGAATCCAGAATAAGTGAACACATACAAAGGGCAGAGTGCTTATCAGCGACAGTGGCAATCCACTTAGTGAGTGCACATGGCAACTAAAGCCATTCCAAGTCAGAAAAATACTTTTGAAAGAAATTGCAGCACCGAATCAAAAAGGTTGAGATCTCTTTGCAGCCTATTTTACGAAAAGCAGTAGATTTATTGTTCCTACCTCCCCAAACCAGGTAGAAGTATCTACAAAAATACAAATTGTATTTTGGCAACAGTACATATCCAGGAGTAATCTTCATATTTGCTATAGCTGGGTTCAGAAATTCAGGAAGCATGCCATGCAGTGAGAATTCCACACTTTCTTGCACTGCTTTACTTTGCTTATTTGAGTCTTCCCTCACTGCTGCCAGTATTGTGGTAAAATCTCCTGAGGGATCTGGAGGTGCTGCCTATCCCCCACTTGCCAACCCCAGCAGCTGGAGCACAGTTCTGTCCCTGGTGTAATACAGAAGAAGCTGGCTGGGGGCTTTCTCTGGCTTAGAGGGGAAAAAAATGCCTGTTTTATAATTTCCCCCAGAGGAAAAAACAAACAAACATATGAAACCCAATATTTTTCCTCCTAGTTTTCTCATTAGAAAGAAAATCACCTCATGTTAAGCTTTAACAGAAGTCAGCACTAAGCCAAACACTCTGCAGGGTCTCGGGGTTTTTTGCTCAGCACGAAGGCTCCTCATTGCAATATCTTTGAAAATATCAGCAAGTTAGGGGACTGAACTGAATCTTAACACTGAAACAAAAATGTCTTTGAATTAAAACTCTTTAGAACTTCTGATGCTAGAAACATCCCCACCCCAGCATACAACAGACGCTGGAAAGCACAGAAACTTCCCCCACGAAATCCAGATTTCTGACCAGCTGCACTTTTGCAACAGAAGTTCCTAAGTAAGAATGCAGCCTGGTTTGCAAGTAAGAAATGTTTTTTTTTTTAGAGCAGCGCTAAGAGGAAAGATACTCAGCCTGACTTCCATTTGTGCACTTACCCAAACACATGTGAGTTACTGCAAATGAGTACAAAGGAATACCTGTGCATTCCTCCAGTGGTGGACAAACAGAAGAGTGTTGCAATTGCACAGGGAAACTGAAGCTGCATGGCCAAAGACAGGGGCTCTGTCTGAGAAAAAGCAGCCTGTGACCCAAACAGCTTTGGCTCGTGATAACACTTGCAGAATTCTGTGTTACATCTTACCTTCATTCTCAGCAGCACACACACTTTATCTCCCCCAGGTGCATAACCCCTGGCCCCGTGCTTCCGCCAGGAAGGAGAAATGCCTGACGTCTGAGTCTCTGATAGAGGACTGCATAGGAGTGCTGCTTTGCCTGTTATCAGGCATTGCTTGGCCATATTTGCTCAAGCACTCAGAAACTTTCCATCTGTCTTTTTGGCAACACCTGAATACTTTTGTTCCTGATACAGGTTGCTGCTTACCAGCAACACAACCTGGGAGAGGACGGACTCCTAGGCCACTGGCTCCAAAATTCCACTGCTACAAGGAAGGATGGCTCAATTTTATCTATACATGTGTAACAGCTGGCAGCCCTTGCAGCCACATCCCAGATACGTCACATTAGTCTTTGTTTGCCCAGTACAGAGTTAGATCACGCTCCCAAATAATATTCAAGGATACAGATGATCTGCATTACAATCAGACTGATAGGGATGTACATACCTGCTCATACCATCTTTATCCTGGTGAAAAAAGCAGGAAGCAGCACAGCCACAAAGGCCTCATCCAGTTAACATTACTGGCTGCCTGTCAGACTGGTGCCGTTCATCATTAGGGGCTGGAGGCTGTGGTGTACGTAGTGAATCTGTATTGTTCACTGGCCAAGCTTGCAGAGCTTGGGAGAGGAGAAGAAGGGTAGGTTACGAGTCTGATTGTTCAACTGGCCTACAGGACACTGTTGGTAAATATTTCAGCCATGCCTGTCTCCAGCAAAGCATGCACTGTGCCAAGCAGCTTCCATGAGCACCAGGAGCCTGCTGTCCCCCGATGGTGCCCTATGGGAGATCAGGTTGCTGGAAGACAGCCAGAGCACACCTACCATAAGGACGTATGCAACAAGTGAAGGCAGTGCTGGGCAAAGATGAAAGAATCTGCAAGCCCTAGCAGACAATTCAGTCTCTCACTATGGGAGAGAACAGAGAAAGTGAAAAAAGCCAGCAATACAGTTTTTAGACAAGAAGTAGTCTAGCAATCTCATTCACCTCTGGTCTCCCATCTTATTCTATCAAAACCAAAGCCTCCTGTCGTAAAGTCTGCACTGATTTGATTTGTGAGAGATCCGAATAGCTGTATCCATGAGTACACATGAACAGCTGTGGTGGCAGAAGCGGGCTCTCCCTGCTGCTCATCCCACATCACCTGGCAGCTGCTCATACAAGCGTGTGCTGACTCGTTTCTAATAGGACTGTGGCATCACAGCCAGCCTACGTCGCTGATGGGAAGAAAGGGTGCTCTTTCATCATGTCAGTGATGCTTTATTATTGAATCATTCACTAACCTCTTGCAGTGTAGCAAAGAGCAAATGTGAGGGAGACACCTGGCTTTAATGCTGTGTAGCTGTAACACTGAAACCCTCATTATGCTTTCACTCCTCAGGAATGCGTAGGACAGTAAGTGCTGCCCACATATCTCAGCAGTGGAGAAAGAAGGAACAGCACAGAGGTGTTTTGAGGATGAACTTCACTCTGTGTCTTTCAAGCCTGTTAGAGAAATTTTGTCACTCTGCCATAAAACATTTCACAAGCCACTTAATATACCGGGGGATCCTGGAACACACACAATGAAGCCAGCTCGTTGAGTGAGATTCCTTAATAGCAAAAATGAATACTTATTCAATCATCTGCTGCACCAATTAAAGGCAGTGTGCTCAGCTAATGACAGTGGATGCACTCGGGTCTTCCACACAGCTATTTGATCTCTCTCAGGAGTTTATTCTTTGCCATAATGAAAAAAGACACAAAGCACTTCTGCTATTTTTGTTATGAAGCAGAAATTCGTGCAAGCACAACCGCTATAAGCTGAAGTTGTAAACTAAAAAAGCCGGAGAACTACTGTCTTTGCCAAGCAGGAAGCTTAAATGTGTATGGAAATCCATTGTATAGTGGGACAGAAATTTGAGTTAATTTTACAGCTTGAGAATGTGCTGAGCTCACACTAATCTTTAGGGTATAATTCAGTGCCTGCCTTGAACTCTGCTGAATAACTGACTGCTTTGGCACCGCAGTCATCGCTTCCTTTAATAAGAACACGTACACTTACCTAACTGTAAATCAAGTGGGTACTGCCCTTGTACTAATCAAGAATCACCTCTCTTTACCAAAAGGGTCTGCAGTGAAGAAATACACCGAAATGTACAACCTCATTTCAGATGGTACATTGAAAGAAATCCACAATACTGTCATGCCAAAAATCATCTTTAAATGCTGCAAACGTACATTTTCAAAACTTGTTTCCTGCCAGATCTTTGTCAGAAAAGTCAATTTGTGGTGTTTGAGGGAAAACTGCAAGCATTCCTGCACTTTCTTTAGCAGACCTGTTATCAGTTTAATCAAGATTAATTAAGACTCAACGGAATTGCTGGGAGTTACCTTTCAGGCAGTAACAGACATTGGATTGGAACTGAAGAGAGCTCTTCTCAATAAAGAAATTCTCATTCAGAAAGAGGCTTTTCATCTGCTGTCTTGAGCACTTTAGTACATCTGAATTTAAGGGACCATAAATAAAAAGATGCAGTTTGTTTACCAGGTATAAAGGGAAAAGCCTTCTTAGAATTTGTTAGGACTATTTCTTTACAACATTTTCTACAATCTTCCTGAAATCTCCTTCCACACCTCACTCACAGCAAGGGAAGAGGTCTTCAGTCACAAAACTGTTATCTGGTCCTTCAAAACTTCCTCTCTTACCAGAGTAACTCACTGAAAATGAAGGTATAGCAGCACACCAGGCACTTCCTAGAAAGCTTCAGCAGCATCCCTTTCCTGAAAGCACTGCTGGAGTCGTGCAGCGCCCATCCGCTCCAGCACCAAGCCAACCTCATTAGAACCACAACAGTGCACGGAGATGGGAGAAGGGAACAGCCACGGCACCTTGCAGTGGTCAGGCACGGTAAGAGCTAGCTGGGCTCCAAGCCAACAGAAAGTCCAGGAGCCACGCTAGGCCAGGACACAGCAGAAGATAAATATCCTATTTGTTCATAGGCTCGTTGCTTTCTGCTTCACACCTTGCTAGCTGAATTCATGACCTATCTGGCTGATGTCTGAGTCCAGGTAGCCCAGACAGAGTTTCCCACCATTTGCAAAATCAGATAAATACATCTAAAGGTCATTCAGGAGTCACTACTTTGTCTTTTGATTTTACATTTATAACAAAGTTGGGATTACAGCAGGGAGTATGCATGCTCACAGAATTTAGTGGTTATTCTCTCTTCTCCCTTTCTCCTGATCTTTTCTTCCAGCTCCCCATCTCTGTCAAAGAATTGTACACGTCATGGGTCAAATTAAAGTGGATTTCAAAAGCCATCCAGGCTGCAACAACCCAAATACATGCCAGACTGTGCCCATCACTACAGTTACAAGATAAGAGAAGCTGACATTTTCGCAGCAGTCATCAATACACTTATCAGGATAAAGTACTGACACAACGAAAAAGCATTTACAGTTGCAAAATCCAAGAGTGGATGTAATCCTTCTATTGAGCTCTCACAAAGACTTTTCTGGGAACTGTTTAGAGGCGAAAGATCTATCAGATATGCCACAGGACATGAAAACAAAGCAAATAGGTTTTTTTTTTTTCCACGTGAGAAACAAGTTTCTACATGGACAAAACAACAGTGATCCTTTTTTATTGCCACCTAGGCTTCACAGGGAGCACCCCGCCATCAGAAGTTGCTGCTTTACAAGTAAGTCAGATGTGCTAAGAACACAAGGAAAGGAAGATAGCAAAGGAAGCCTTTAACTCAGGAGGTAGGATAACTTCTCCACTCTTCCATGTAAGAAATGATTTGGTTGAAAACCTCAAAACTTACCTGCCATAGCTTTCAGAAGAATTCTGTGAAGATATCTCTGTTACGATGTTTGTATCCAAAGTAATTGAAAAACATGAGTTAGAGAGGAAAAAGAAGAAACCAGACCTTACCAAAAGAGGATAAACGTGGTCAGTGTTGGAAAAATGAGATGTGAATGATAAAGCTACTGCTTAAACCTTCAGTGCTACCTTACTCACTCTTTGGTTTCTGCACAGCTAGCTTGACTAGTTCATTGTCAAATCACTGTGAAGCAATGAACAGTGCAAGATATACTCAAGGGAAGGAGAAAGAAAAAAAAAAGTAGAATAAGTTCTTCTCATAATAAGATTTTAAAGATTAATCTTGAGTTTGCTTTGTGAATCTTGGCACAAACTCTTTGATGCCAGAGACTATAAAACCACTCTAAACTCACCCTCCACCACCACAATTTTTTGGGGGGTTGGGGAAAGTGCTTAGTCAAAATGGTTATTTATATATCGGCTTTTGTGAAATTCGTGAGATATAAGCCAGGCCTGCAGGATCCCTGCAATGCAACTCAACTCACTACACTTGACATTTAATTTTACCTGCAAACTCTTATCTTGCAATTTTCAGTTCTCACAGCTCCGTCTGGAAGCTCTTGAAGTTTACTCATAGCCCAGTTCCACGTTACATTTCTACCAGGCCAAGTGCCTGTCTTCTCTGCTTCTCCCTTTTTCCTGCCAGCAGCCATGAGTTATCACACCTGAGCCCATGCCAGCCCCGGTGGCTGCAAAGCAGCAGGCTCACATCGCTAATCCAAAAGAAAAGAGAGACCATGGTCTGCCACCGGAGAACAAGTTGGCTTATGTTAAGTGTAAAATTGCTCCCTTGTATCTGGGAAAGCTGCGTAAAGGCAGTCAGTTAAGAAATAAAATAAATATAATGTGCTGCTATTCTGGAGCCAGTGAATCACCAGTCAGGACAGGCTTGTAATGCTCATCTCCAGCCTTTTAAGCATATCCTTGCTCATTATAGGGTAAGAGGTAAAGCAGCTGACAGCCCCAGCTGTGGAAACATTAAGCCTAGGTCAGATTGTTACAGCCAGGCTTACTGCTCTGCAAGTGCTGCTCCAGTTGAGCCCATCTCTCATTCGCCATTGACTTGGTTGTTGCCAGGTAAAACTTTGTAGGGAAAGCAGGCACAGCACTCCTGAAAAGCCACCTCAGCTGCAAAATAGACGAAGGGACATTCTGCATCAGTGAAGAAGCACTCATACTTTCCATGAAACTTTTGATGTTTTGACAGAGAGATGCACCAAGCTAGCGCAGATACCTACATGGCACCTCACTGGTGGCTCTCAGGGCCCACAGCAAAGGCAAAGCTATGTCCTTTGCTGGGTGGCCCCAGAAGGCAAACCCAAGGCAGCCTCTGTTGATGGGTTCTCAGTTTTGGTCTTACCACTTTGGAGTTCCCCACTTCAGGTCAGAAAAGTTGCATTGTACTAACCTCATCCGCTAGGTCTAATGGGCCTCATGGACAAAGACAACATGGCTACAGATGTCTTCTCTTCCCAGTAAGTTTATACAGGATTTCTTTAGCAGAGAACTGCAGATTAAAATCTTAAAAGGTTGATGACTTCTGGCTTATAGCTGTGCTATCTCAGAGGCTTTTTACTATTTTGTTAATGAAAGGTGGTATGTTTCATCAGATAATGTAGTATTGTCAAAGAAAAAAAACAAAAACAAAACAGAAACAAAAAAATGGAATTTTTCAGGAACTTTGTAAGCTTGACTTCCTCCAGCTATGTTAGCTAGCTAAGAAGTGTATAATGTCTCTGCACAAATCCTACCTCATCTATACAGCGGCCTGAAAGAGCTACAAAACCTCAATTACAGTATCTTACTCTAACATGAGACTGTTCTCATACAGTTTTGGGCAGCAGTCAGTCACTTGGAAGCATAAAGTCTGCTATGGTATTTCCCAGTCTGTGGTTTTAAGGGGTCTAGCAAGTCTGCACCAAGCATGATTCTGTTTATTGTATTTTTTAAACCAAAACGCACAAAACTCTCCAGGATGCTGGATTTCACTCTGACAATACTGTAGCTGACTAACCTATTCTGAGCTTTTAATAGTTTGGTCAAGCAAATTATCTCAAGGCAAGGATGAGCTATGCTTATTTTCCCAGCGTGCACATTATAAAACACAACAAATGCAGTGAAGTCAGCTGGAAACATTCATTAGCTTCCAGAGCTGATCTCCCCCAAAACACACACTCTATAGTTGGTGCTGTTTCACTTTCACCTTTTCGCTATAAATATTCCCTTCCTCAGAAGGAAGCATCATCAATTTTTCATTTAGAATGAATCATAGAATAGAATGGCTTGGTTTGGAAGGGACCCCAAGGATCACAAAGTTACAACCCCCCCTGCCATAGGCAGGGCCACCAACCTCCAAATCTGGTACTAGACCAGGCTGCCCAGGGTCCCACCCAACCTGGTCTTGAACATCTCGAGGGACGGAGCATCCACAACCTCTCTGGGCAGCCTGTGCCAGCACCTCACCACTCTCTCTGTTAGGAACTTCCCTCTGACATCCAAACTTCTCTGACATCTAAAATTCTTAATTCACCTCCTACTTCACCTGATTCCACAAGTTTGCTTTTTTGGTTGGATCCTGCCTGGATGAACTATTTCACCCATGACCACACTTAATCATGGTGTGCTGATGCCAGTGTCAGACAGAGCACCTTTAAGAAAACTGCTAACCTGAAAAAACAGAGTAAAATTGTAAGTGTAGAACTATGACGTGGAATATATACAGAGCAAACAGGGCTCTGGACATGGCCCAGTTATCAAATTAATTCATAATAATAATAATAATAAAAGATACACTATTCTAAAATTAAAAATGTTTAAATGTATTTCATCCAAAAACGTAAATGTATATATGCAGAAGCTGTCCAAGCAATCGAAGGTCCACACACCTGCCCGACACTGTCAGTCCTGCTGAACGCATCCCAGCCATTTGCAGAGGTTGGCTGCGTAGGCCTTGGTTCAGCATGGATGACTACCTGACAGGGATGACATCTGTCCTGGCAAAGGCAGCCTGGCTCTCCTCCTGGCCTTCCTACCACGAATATTTAATATGAATACTAATATTTAATAAACTTTCAGACAGACGGAAAGAAACCTGGTTTTCCCATAGCTAGATGCTCTAGTCCTAAAACAAGAGGTCAAAGTGGGTATGGCAGAGCCAACCATGCACAAGGCAAGGCCCCAGATCCACGTGAGGTGAGGGACATAATCCTCGGACAGAATGGCCAGGGTTGGAAGGGATCTCAAGGATCATGAATCTCCAACCCCCCTGCCACATGCAGGGTCACCAACC
>JAOWBP010002052.1:62569321-62598787 GCA_028571105.1 Tragopan temminckii
GCCGCGGCGCGGGCAGCTGGCTGCGCGGGGAGCGGCGCGGGGCCGGCAGGCCGCGGGGCTGTGGGGAGCGCCTCCCCGTCTGCGGGGGTCGGGGAGGTTTCCCCTTAGAGATCCGCGCTGAAGCTGCGTCGGAGCAGAAGCGTCTCCGCTGGAAGAGGGAGATTCCCCCTCGTGGACTCCCTCCGGGCTCTCATATTTACGGAGATCCCGGCGAGCGCTCCACCCTGCTCCTTCTCGGTGCGAGATCTGACACGGAGCCTCACGCGGCGGTCACGTGGGCGAGCGCCGCATCTCAGCTGTGCAGCAGGGGCCGGGAGACCAGCCGCGGCTCTCCCCGCTGCCCCTGCCCGGCTCGCGGGCGTTTCGCCGGTCACGCGAGCACCCGGTGCGGTACAGACGTGCGTTTGTGTAGGCAGAGTCCTCAAAATGTCTTGGTGGGGCAGCGTGTGGGAATAGCATAGGAGGAGCGAGGTGATTCTCGGAAAGCAAGAGGAAGTCGTGAGCGTGCTTGTGTTCTCGACCAGTAACTGGGCAGGGCTGGGCTGGAGCACTGCTAGAGCGCGGCGTGTGCGGGTTCCCTGCCTGCCGCTGGNNNCCCGTTCCTTTTCCTCTGTACCGGTGGAGTTCTGCAGACCGAAAGTATGACCAAGGATCCTCAGGATGGGGATTTTATTTCTGAATATTAAAAACAACAGTCCTGCGTTTTGGCTAAATGTCGGAAAGGCTCTATATTAAACTCTGCATTACACAATTGATTTCTTAAGAATAGGACTTTCATCTACCTTTAAAATTGTGCAGTAGAAAGAACTGTTATGTTTATACAGTGAAGTTTTACCTATAGCGCTGGCTTATGGACCTCTTACTGCCCTTTCTTGTGGCCTAAGATATGTGCTGAGGTTTGTTATGGCAACTTCTGTTATCTTAGATGCTGATTTAACACTGGGTTTTTTTGTTTTGTTTTGTTTTGTTTTTCCCCTTTCTCAGCCGTTCTGGTGCCTTCCATCTACTCCAACATTTAAAGAATTTCACTCACTTTCACGTGGAACATTGCTGGGACGTTTGAGAAAGGAGCTGAAAAAAGCAGTGCTCAATGGTATTGGGTAGAGCAGGGCTCACCAGACTTTGCTGGCTGGGACAGGGGAGGAGATCACTGATCTAAACACGAAGGAGAATATAACCTTCATTTTTATTTCCCTGGGGATGCTTTGTTGCAGTATGCAGATACAGAGGAGTTCGTTTTTGTAACAAGCATGGTAAGGCTCAGGTTCATCGTGTATTCCAACACACGGTGCTTCTCCATCATATCTGTTTTTATTTTTGATCATTATTGCTTTAGGAAGCAATAGGAGGAGAGCTTGAGAGCTGTACATGAACACAGATGGTATGATAGCACAGCGTTTGCTGCAACTTGCTTCAAGTTATGTGTAAGAGTTCATTTTTAACATAAGCTTTAAACCTTTATTTTGTAGAAAATTCTCTTTGAAATGGCAACCACCCAAATATAGAATATACACTTTCAGAGGTGCTTGAATATTTTGTGGTAACACGATAAAAAATTAACTGGTACTGGGAAAATAATAATTCTTGGAAGTGCATAAAAAATTCTTGCTGGAGTGTATGTCAGATGAAGCACAGGTAAACATCTCTTTTTGGTATCTCCAGGAGGTGTGAAGCAGGCTGCAGCACTGGAGGCAGCGTTAGTAGTTTTGCAGAAGGCAAACATCGGCCTTTCCATTCACTTCGTTCCATTATTTCTGGTTTTGGAGTGAATGGAACGTTGCCCGCAGCACCCCTAACAGCCACTAAGCATAGTTTTGTTTGCTAACAGCCCCATGCGTCGATAGGCTCTGCGCTCATTCACCTTTAAGTGGGCTATTTTTGCCAAACACCGTTTCCACTTCTCTGGGTTTCACTAACGCTGCCATTTGAAACCGACCCAAGGAATTAGGCATTACTCACCTTTGCATATGCCGTCTCTCAAACAGATACTCTCCCGCTGTCTGCTATTCTTATATTTCCTGCACTTTACCCCCAGTGTGGAATGCTAGTTTTTGTCTTCTTGCTGCAGTTTTGACCAAGGAATTCAGCCTCTTAAAAAGAAACGCTTTAAGCAGTTTCCCTTTTCTTCAGCAGCATTTTCTGTGTTGCTTTCCACGCAGCTCTTTGTTCGGTGACTTGCACTTTCACTATCTCAGGCTCTCAGGCATACTTGTCAGCAGCTGGGAGCTAGAACTCATTTGTGGAATTAGACACATTAGCATATAAAAGTATATATGTGCATGCTTATTTACAGCGCTTCTCACTTTACTTTCTTCTTACATGAGAGAAAGAAATGGAGTGGGGAAAAAATGAAAACAGTCCCGGATATCTTTCCTTCTCCCTGGAGCACAGCGTTCAGTTCTTTCTTCTTGCCTGTCATCGTTTTTCCCTGGAAGTGTTTAGTCATTCTCCTCCGTGCTTAACTGTATCTGATTAGAAGTGGATGAGTAGCAAGGGAGGGTTATCCGCTCAGCAGAGCGGGGATTTTGGGGGCGGTTACCCTCACTCCGGCCAGGAAGTCGGCTGGAATAACTCCTACAAGTTGGTGAATGCTGCCGGGCTGGGAGGCACGGTGCTGCTGGATCTGGTGCAAGGAGGCAGCTGCTGCTGCTGCTGGAGAAAATGGAGATGTTCTGACTGACTGTTTTTTTCCTTGGAACGGGGACATCAGGAAAGGCAGCCTAGCAAAGGGCACTTCTCTGGTGACCGAGAGATGATCCTGCAAATCTATGGCCTCTAGTGGGGGTGGGAAGGAAAGATGGCAGCTCTGTTTTGTAGGGTCCTTCTGTCTTGAGCCACTTTTCTAACAGCTGCTGCTCAAAATCTTTGCTGTTGTGAATTTGTTTCGTGCTTTTACGGTCGATTCTCAGGTTATTATGTTGTATATAGGAGTATCCTTCTGCCATCCTTGTTAGCTTCTGTAGGGCTTTCAGCTCCTTGCCCTCCAGTTAGCAAGAGCAAAATCTTCAGAGAATTACCACCTCTCTGGAATAAAACTTACATCAAAAGTTTTAGGAATCTGTCCTAGATACCTTCATTTCTTTCCATATCCAAAGCCTGTGATTTACAAGTCAAACTTTAAGCTTTACTGACGGCATGAGTAGATGAGATGCTTCATTCCTCTCTTGTGTAGTCTGTTTGGGCTCTTGAATCAAATGACACGCTTTGTCTTCAGGGCATTCTTGAAGACTGACCAAACAGAGACTTTACTGAAGGAAGGATGAATTTTAGACTTTTCATTTTGTTTCTTTCTTTCTTTCTTCTTTTTTTTTTTCTTGATGGTCTAAAGTGAGTCAGATTCTGACTCTGTGTCAGGTGCCAGTGATAAAAACATACATTGTGGATAAGGCTGCTATTTTCCATCACCAAATGGAAAGCAGTAACAACTGCTGGGTCTCACATGCTCTCTCCCTCTGTTTCATCAACGATGTGCTGAAAACCTCTCTAAACCCCTCACCTCTCCATGTCCATTTTTATTAAAAACAATGCATCTAGCTGAAGAATCAAAATCCTTGTTCCACAATCTTGTAACTGGATTTAAATCTTCAAACACTTTTGGATATGGACTGATGTGTATTTGCATAGAGTTAGTGCAAGATTGCAAGTGTCCTTCCAGTTAGTTGAGAGTTAATGTGAGAGGTCTGTCTGACAAGGCTCTTGTGTGTAAAGTGTAGCTCCATGGGCGTGTGAGTGTGTCTGTGGCATTTGAGCACCTACATATTGAGCATAAAAATTGCAAATTCTTGAATCTCTGAGAACTTATTTTCAGAACGAATGTCTTGGTGCTCGTGTATTTACTTTCCCATGGAAAATTCAGCTTGTTTCTGCGTTGTACCTGGCTTGATTTTGGATCATTAAATGCAAACCGAAAAGCTACGCGGAAGAATAAAGTACAACACTTTTGAATAAGATTAATTAATCAGACTATTTTGAGATGTAACTAAGGACTGTTTTAGGGATGCTGCTGCACTTATCAGAGCTGTGAAGAAATCAAATGAATATCTTCAACCAACGACAAGAAAAAGTTTTGGTGTGAGTGTTTGAAACCACTTGGCTAAACAGAGGCCTGCAAGTGAAATGTCTGTGGTTTATATATCATGATTTTATTATGTTCTCATTTTTAACTGATTGGCTAATGCTGAGGTTTTTGTGTGTTCCAAAGATATATTGAAAGAGAATATCACGTAGGTTTTCTTCTCTATTTCAAGATGTATGGTGTTGAAATGAGTACCAAAGAACACTTTGTTCTATGATGTGCTGGGAGCACTGACTGGACTTGGGTTCTCTGGGGCCAAAGGTGTGAGTTCAAGTGAATGTGATACAGAATTGATGAATTCACCGCACATCGGTCTTGTCCTGGTACTCTACATGGGCCAAATTACACCCTGGGTTACTAAATCCTGAGTAATTCTGTTGGTTTACAACTGAAAACAGGTCTTTGCTTTTTGCAAACAATAGCCATTGAGATTTGAGAACTTGGAGCTCTCTTTAGTGTGTATTCATTTCCTTTATGTGTAACTGTTCTTGAGTGAGCAAGATAATACTTAAAAAGTGTTACCAGAAGAGACAGGATGTCTTGAAGCAAACTCGAGACTATCATCATTCTATTATACTTACTTTGATTTATTTTTGGACTTATTTTTTATTTATTTGAGCTTACTAGCTAATGTTATTTTAACGTTGATTGTCAGGAGGAAGGCTCCATACTGTCTTGTTTTTTATCTGTTCTGTCATTTAATTGCAGTCATTCTTTTCTTGTATGCATTTATTCTGAATTAGTCTTTCTGATATTTTAAAGTGATAAATTGTTTATTTTATTTACATTCTTTAGGAATATATGATGGCTGCTAGAGTTGAAGGCTTCAGAAAAAAATGCTGATGTGCTTGTAATTCATAAAAATGTAAGTTGCAAGTTTCATAGGGTACTGCTTGAGGATCTCTAAAGGAACTTGAGAATGAAGTAGTGTAGCTGCTATGTGATGTATGCAAACTCTCACTGAGCATGTGTACTCTTACTGAAAGCGTTCTCTTGAAAGGAACAGGCAATGTGTTGAACCTATGTTGTTAAAAGGTAATCCAAGGAATTACTGATGCAGGAAATTACGTATTTGTTTATTATCATACTAAAAATGGAATTATATGACATCTCAAAGATCATTTTGTGACCTACAATTTCTGGAGTAGAAAAGTCTCGGAGGTATGGATAAAGGAGAATTTGCTGATACCTTTTATTTAGATTTTTCAACCCTTTGGTAAAATAATCATAACAGGCTAGTGTATAAATTCAGAATGCAGTTCGACAAGGGAAACTTGGGCCCCTAAGTGTGTATTTAAGGAACTTTATTCAAGTTACAGGCATTAATAGCATTTCTATGAAGGTTTGCTTAATACTGTAGGAATTTACATTTTTCACTGTTAAAATCTCTTTGTTCCCTTGTTTTTGCTGCCGAGCATGTGCAAAACCATCTTGACAGCTCCAGGCTGCTAAACCCCAAAGAAATACATGAAATAAGCATTTTCATGCAAGTTTCCTCTCAACTGCCAGTCAACTTCAGTTTTGCATCCCAGCAACCAATTTCAACTCATTTTGTTTTATACTGACTACATTTATCACAATTTATTTTATATTCTTGATAGGGTATTGAAAGAGGCTCTCAGGGCCACAGATTGCTGCTGAAATGTTAGACAACATTTGGCATGAACAGGATCAGAAATTAAAAACTGGCAGTTTTTAGCCTGGTTGCCTTTGAAATTAAGTTTATGGGATTGTGTTGTGTATCTCTCTGTACATTCAGCAGTTCCTCTTAAACACTTTGGTACTCAATTTCAACAGATTTGAAAGATGAGCTGCAATCTCAAGATAAATAAGGTTTGTGAAAAACTACAGCTGTACAGAGGACAAGGAGCATAATTAAATGCCGGCACTGTGGAAAGGCAGGTGGAAGCTAGCCTTTATATAGCAGTTGAGAGCAGCCAGCCAGAGTATGCTCAATGATTTTGATTGAGCATAGCATGTGCCCTACACGGAGGGTGGGTTTCAGAAGAGAACCTTGGATTAGAATCATAGAATCACAAGGATGGAAAGGACCTACAAGATCATCTAGTCCGACCACCCTCTTATTACCATTACTACCCACTGAGCTACTAAACCAAGTTAATGAAAGATTATTATGGCAAAGGAGATTTTAGGAGACAAAGAATACAAGTCCGTGAAAACAATAAATCAAACCCCACTTCATTTGGTTTATTTTTTGCAGAGCAACTCAGCTGTCTTGTCTTTCCTCTTCTTCCTCCTTCCCTTCCTGAACACCTTCTTTCCTCTCAGAATCTCCGGGGGCTGTTACTATCTTCATATTCCCCCTTGATCTCCTGGCTCGGTGTCAACTCCTGTAACTTAACAGGCATATGGATTTTGTCTGATTTAGTAATGAGGTATACTCTCTTGGGAGCCAGCTGATGGCTGTTTCTTCATCCAAAAAGTTCAACTGGGCAGTTAAGATTTGCTCGTGTCAAGAGCTGTAACAAAACTAATTGGTGCTGACCCCTTTCCATCCTGACTGGAGAATCTCCTGCTCTGGTATACACACTCATTAAATATCTGTGGATTCTTACTGTGCCCACTGCCAGCGACCCAACATGTTAAAGATCCATTTGTGTGGTGGGTCTAGAGAACCTAGTTTAGAGGAAGAGTTAAGCAAATGTGCTTTTTCTTTCCTTTTTTTAAAATCTGTACTCACAAGTCAAATAGTATATCCAACCCAACATTACAAAGTTTTTAGTATATTCCTCTACAGTATAGAGGCTTAAGACTGTCTTGTAGGGTCTTTAGCATTCTATAAAACACTGTGAGAGTTGTATTCTTTACAAATTAGTTTAGCTTAGCAACAAAGAAAAACTGCTTGTCTCCTTCTGGTCTTTTCCTCGAGATGGATACCTTATCTAGACGAGAAAGTTTTAGAAGATCTTCTGTGGGCAGTTATCTTAACAGGACAGCACAAGTGAGTTGATGTCAAAACAGAGAATATGTACACACATAGTACTGTCCTGTGATAAAAGCTGCTCTTCTGCACAGTGTCCCTGCTTGTGAAACCTGCCTGGTTTTACATAATAATAAAACCCCAGGAAGTATAAAATTAGTGGAAGTACTTGCAGTGTGGCCTCGTTACCCTTTTACAGTTGTTTAAAGGTCAGCAGCAAATCAACATTTACTCCCAGTCCTGCAGAATAAGGTTCTGCAGGACAAAGCTCTCAGGCAAATGCCTTTGACTGTATAGAAGACACCCTGGACTGAAGAAGGGACTGAGATCCCACTCCGTTTCTTGCAGGCCATGGCCAGAGCTACCAAACCAGTCTTTCTTGTCGTTTGTCTAGCACAAACTGAGCCATAAGCTTTGGGGAAAAATTTTGAAGTAAAAACTCCAGGCATAAGGTCTTAAAGGGGAGCTAGACTTTTTTTCTCCCCTAACTTCTGGATTCTCTTTTTTACTGAGGTTTTTATGTGAAGTAAGTTAAACTGCTGAAGGAGACTAACAAGTTTATGGGTGCTGTTACCTCCCAAATAGTTAATGCCTCACTTCTCAGTTAAGCATTCATGTTTTCTCGAACTTGGTAGGCCTCTGGCTAGGCTAATTAAGAGAGCAGCGAGGCTGTAATCAAATGATCTCTATGATATGATAAGCAGCAAGCAAGCAGCAATAGTAGCTGTACAAGAACTTCAGAATGCTGCGAATACCTCGCGAAGTTCACCAAGTGTGTTGATCAGCTCCAGATTTTACAACCTTGTTTCCCTCATACTTCATTCACAGGAAAAATATGTCTGTGGCTGGTGATACTTTTGCAGGCTCATGCCTGCAAATGCAAAAAGACACACGGAGACAACAGCAAACAGAAAGACTTGCTAGGCTGGGCAACGAGGTGCTCGCCAGTGCCAGTTTTCAGAGATGGTGCTTTGTACCAGGAAAGCTCACAACTGGGGGTTGGGTGCTCTTCTAAGGAAAATATGGACATTTTTGCCAATGTGCAATGACACGTGGAGGGACAAGATTTGGGGACAGAATCTAAACCCCTAATATGCAGCGTAGAAAATATTCCAGCTATTGTGAAAACAAAAAGGAAGGAGGGTAGTAAAAGAAGTCTGAAGCATTTCTAGCTTCAGAATTCAGCTGTGTAAAAAGAAATAGTAAAAATCACAACTACAGATGAACTCCGTAGACGATTTTACAGGATGGAAAGAGCTGTACTGCATCCTGTGAATACCAGAAAGCAGAGGCACATGGGGGAATTAATAACCAGATCATAACAGGGTAGATATTCGGAAGAGCTATAGCTGCTGTTCAGGCAGGAGGTTCTGTGCTCTGTGGAGCGTATTTGAATCCATGAGTCAGTGCTGTCTATGCTACAGCTATTTAGCACCAAACATACAGCTATTACCACCAAGTCATAGCAGGGTCTGTGGTGATAGAACAAGGGAAAATGGCTTCAAGCTCAAAGAGGGTAGATTCAGGTTAGATGTAAGGAAAAAGTCTTTTACAGTGAGGGTGGTGAGGCACTGGAACTATTTGCCCAGAGATGTTGGTTGATGCCCCATCCCTGGAGAGTTTCAAAATGAGGCTGGATCAGGCCCTGGGCAACCTGATCTAGTCGTGGTGTCCCTGATCATTGCAGGGGAGTTGGAATAGATAGCCTTCAGAGGTCCCTTCCAACTCCAAGGATTCTCTGATTGTATGACAAAACAAGATCTCCAGGCTGTTTATTTTGTCTCCTACAGATATAGGTGGTGATAAAACAAACATGGTTAAGAGTTTGATTTCTTCTGAAAGGTTTAAGCTCTTGGTGCACATGTACTTGGTCTGCAATGCCAGACCTTCCCCTGAAACAGGCAGGCGCAAAGTTGGGGAAGGCTTTTCCTCCAGATTCTCGGGGAGAAAATAGGCTGCCATCCCTGTACCTCAGCTGTCAGTTGAGGACCTTTACTGCCACTTGCGCAGTGTGAGATTTGGGAGTTTGCTAGGCATGCCCTTCTCACACAGCCCCTGGCACCACTCCTGCATTCACAGAACAGTTTACATCTCTGGAGTGTCACCTCTCCAAGGTGACCTCACCTAAGAAACAGCAGCTCAAGGGGGATGTTCAGAGAGCTCTGCAAGACATCCATTTGGCTATATGCCGCACTCAGCTCCTTTTTTCTATGCCTTGGTGTTTATGCATCAACCAAAAACAACCCTCCCTCCCTTCCAGTGATCTTCCTCCCAGACCAGCGTCACTGGGTGCTTTTGGGCTGCTCCTCCCTTCCCCAGCCAGCTTCTTGCTCTGACAAATGCTCCCTTGGCAACAATATCTCCCGCTGGGTCCCTCCCAGTCTGTGGTCATGGCTACTGGGGTGTGCGGAGTTCTGCCCACCTGAGTCAGAAATGCTGAGCAGCTCTGCCGACGGCAGAACAAAGAGCAACTCATCGGCAGGCTTGTGCTCAGGGCTGGCTGTGCGGAGGGCTGGCTGTGTGAATTGCTGGCCTCACCGCTGCAAACTCTCCGATTATATTTTGCAGTTCTGAAAACCAGTTCAGATTTAGGAGTCTGTCATGCGTTTAATTTAAAACTGCCTTTTCTTCGGAGAAAAAAATAAATTACAAAAATAAAAAAATGTCTCTCTGCCTAAAAATGACCCTATGTAATATTTGGGGAATAGAAAAGAATCCCCAAGTGACGCTACAAAAATATGTAGTATCTTATTTTGATTATGTTTTTCTAATAGGCTATTTTTATAGATCTGTAAATGTTTGAAAGGATATAAAATAAAGAAGTCATATAATTTTATTTCTTTATTATTATTATTTTTTCTTCTAGAGCCTTAAAATAGAAAATGTACCTCCATGTTTGCTAAAAATCTTCCTTTTCTGTAGTTTTTTCAAAGGGCTTCCAAGGGAAGATGCTCTTTTTGTTTGCAATTTGAGGGGAGAATCTTCAATGAATCTCTCTGAAATGTTTTCGGAGAAGGCTGACTGATGAGTTGCACTGATACTGCAAAAACAGGGCCTGTGAGCAGTGCAGAGCTAGCAGGTGCTCATTCTGTAACTTACCCATTAATTCTGTGTGTGCTTTTTTCTAAATCGAGTGCGTGTGCTCCTGCAGCATTACACCTCTTGCATCTTCTCTGGAGCACACGTTCCTTTATGTCAAGTGAGCAGCCTCACGCATTGTGCTGGCTGCAGTGCGTTTTATCAGGCTGGGGACGCACTACCATGTGTGTTTTTTGTGTGGAGGTGAAAATGGCAGATTTCTGCATCTCTTTGTTTCTTCCCATCTTGTTTTTATGATGAATTAAGGTTTGATTTGTTATCTGTATGTTGGTTTGAGTCTTTCTCTATACTGTTTACTGATTCTAGTAAGGTGCTATGAAACGCTGATATTCCTTGGAAAGCTAACCAGAGCTTATTTGATTTGTACAATAGTATTCACTGGATAAGACACCATGAGATTGTAACCCTGGCCAGCATCCATGATTGATCTCAGCAATCAATATTTTGCTGTTCATTTTTGTACAAATATAGAATAACAGAATAATAGAATCATGGAATCATTTGGTTTGGAAAAGACCAGTAAGGTCACCTCATCCAACCACTGACCCATTCCCACCATACCCACTGACCACGTCGCTCAGTGCCACATCTCCACGTCTCTTGAACACCTCCAGGGATGGCGACTCCACCACCTCCCTGGGCAGCCTGTATCAATGCCTCACTACTTTTTCTGAGAATAGTTTTTCCCGATATCCAACCTGAACCTCCCCAGTCACAACTTGAGGGCAGAACCCCTTGTCCTATCAGATTTTAGCTAAAGGTCTCCTTGTGGAGCCCAGTATCAAGAGTGTACTCTATAGAAATCGATTTCTCTTCTGTAAGATGGAGTGAATTGAATCTGGGTCTTCCACATCCTGGGTAAATGCTCACTGCACAGCTGAGTTAAGGTAATAGGGAAGAGAAGATAGGCAACTTTCTGAAGGCATCCAAGGCCAAGCTGGATGGGGCCCTGGGCAACATCATCTAGTGGGTGGCAACCCTGCCCACAGCAGGAGGTTGGAACTGGAGGGTCTTTAAGTCCCTTCCAGCCTAAGCCATTCTATGAATCTACAATTCTATGGAATTCCTTCACTGTTTGAAAGGAAAATGTGACACCCACTTGCTCTTCTTCCAGCTCACTCCAGGAGAAGCATCTGGCTCTTAACTCCAGGCAAAGAGGGGCTCTCTCCCTGGTGCCAGGTTGCAGGCAGGACTGAGCTGCACCACTGACTTTGTGCAGCGGACCTGGCAGCAGTAGCATGCTCAGGATATGGCCAGCATGGCTCTGATGGGGCTGCATCATGCACGGAAGGCAGAAGGGATCTGTCTACACGTGCCTGCACCAAAATCTTTCCAGAACTTGATAAGAGGTGGATGGGAAGGGAAGGAAGGTGTCTGTGCTTAATGCTGAGGCTACATGCATACTTAGAAGCTTCCGTGTCTGGGGTCTTTCTTCCTGTACTGCACACAAACAGGAGCCTGCTCCAGTTAGCTGGCAGCTGCATACGGGGAGGGCTGTGGGTTGTCATTGTTATTGCCATAACACTGTGTGTAAGGATGTCAGCCTGTACCGAGACCCAGTTAGGCTGTCAGCACAGCAAGCTGGAGGCCCCTGGAGAAGCAGAAAGACAGATGACTTGCCTGCAGTTAAACATAAGTCAGTGGCAAAAAATAGTACCTGGTCTCTGGAATGAACAACCAGCATGGGATCAACCCTTCTTGTCTTGTGCTTCCTGCAGCTTGCAGATGGATGTGATGGATGGAGATTTGAATTGGGATCTGTTGGGTCTAATTGAGCCTTAATTATAATACATTAAACAATTAAAATAATGAAGATCGGGCACAATCAATTCTCAATACAAAGAGATTTAGCAAGATTAAGCTTTTAAAACTGTAAAGATGATGCCACTAATCTTGGAAGAACTCCAGTGTAAACAATATAATTCCCAGCCAGCTGGGAGGACAGCAAACCAGAGGTAAGATCAGATTCCCAGCAAAAAGTGTAAGGGTAGATAGATTTTTTGCCTCCACTTTACAGCTTTTACATGAAAGCAAAATACTGTACATATCAAAACACATATAACATGATTTGAGTAATAGGAATTGTGGATTTCAGGAAAGCAGCTTGTAATGCGTGGTGAATTATGTATGCTACTGTACTTCTCGTTTATATGTCTGAGAGTTATGCAGTTAGTTATTTATATTAACTTTGGCACCGAGGATGATGGCTCCGGCTGAACTCTGGGAGCAGAAGGTGCTCTTTGTCCGTGAAGCAGGTAGAGCACTGTGAGAGATGAGAGGGGGCTGTGGGCCCCATGCTTGTTCCTTTCCTGACCTCTCTGGGGATCTCATCATCACTTTTATCAGCGGGAAGGCATTTATGGCACTTTGTCATTGGTGAGAAAAACCTGCTGCGTGAAGCTGGGCTCCCCCCAGAACTCCAAAGCTGATGGAAGGAAGGTCCTGGAGCTTGGGCACAAAGCAACCCAAAGCTGTTTGTTAAAGGCAGAGCGAGGTGTGACAGCTGTAATGAGAGAGTGGGTAAATGTGACCAAAAGCCCTGGAGTTCACAGGTAAAATGATTTTACCAGAAAAGGAAATTCTTTTTAAAAAAGCCAAGAAACAAAGACATTTGAGGCATCCTCTGGGAAATAAGGATGAGCAATCTGACTGTGGGTTTTCTTTGTATAATCGAACGCTGTATTCCTGGAGGGATCTTTTTATTTGGTTCTTTGCTCTCTCTGATTCCTCTCGACAATGTACACAAGCTGCAGCACAGAAGAGAGAGATAGTCAAGGGGAGATAACAGGGTACTGAGAGAATGTAATTAGCAAGTCCTTGTGGGACTGAGGGGGACTATGGAGGATGAGGAGCAAAAAGAGATCCTCCTGATGTCTGAATGTATTAAACGTTTCATCGAAGGAAGGCCAAAGAGGCACCAAAAGCTGTTTATAATTTTTGGAAACCTACAAAAGTGTGTTAGGCAATACAATCTCTTTTCTCTTTTCATTTCACCGTGGCAAAACTTAGTGCTGCACCACTTTCAAGGAGGAGAATTTGGGCCAAGGATTTAGCAACGGACATCTGAAGAACTCAGAAAAAGCAAGGGATGGGGAAAACAGAACAAAGGAAGAGACTGGCTCCCTTTCACAGCAACCTTCTTCTCTTACAGCTCCTCAGCAGACACGTGAGCAAGCTCCTGCCGGGGTGGGTGCCACACGCACTGAGACCAGAGTGCTGCAGACCCGTGCTCCGAGCAGACGGCAGATGGACAGGAGCAGTGCTGTGCTGCCTGACTCCAGGCTGACCCAGGAACCCAAGATTTTTGGCATACTGGTCTTGACCTCTCCTTTCTGTCCTGTCAGCTGTTATTTCCCAGTGCCCTTGGATAGGCTGAATTTGCTCTTCCTGATGGCCTTTATATAGTTCCCCCCTCCCCATACTTCTGTTAGGCTTTCAGATCGTTGGGTGAATCTTGGAATTGCAGATTAAAATCCCACATCTCAGCTTTTATTAAAAGATTTGCTGAGGTCCGGATGTTGCTGGAAGCCTGATATTCTGCACCATTTACCGGCTGTGAATTATGTAGATACTCATATTTTTAATTTCCTTTCATTTAGTTGTGTGTGCAGGACCTCTGTCATGACCAGCAGGGAACTCTCCTGGGTACAAAGAGGCTATTCAGCTCCTGTGCCAACCCTGGCTTGTAAAAGCCTGACAGCTCTCAACAAACAAAGCCTAGAAATGTTGCTATTAAAAGCATTTATTGAATAAATCCATATGTGACAAAGTGATAGCTGCAAAAAGCGGTGGAATTGTTTTTTAATGGATAAATCTTATTTGAAAAGTAAAGCAGAGCTGCAGAAGCTCAGAGAACAGTCACCTGAGGATAGAGCTTTGAGCAACGTGGGAAAAATTAGAACCACTCTGAACAATATAGAAGATAATAGTTTGCAGAACACGTCTGCTTTGAGTGGGAGCTTTTATGTAAAGAAAAGAGAGGATAAGCCTGGCTTTAACTTTTGTGTTTGAACGCTCTCACAAATAGACGTAGGAGAACAAATCTTCATTCCCTTCAGCAAACCCACAGCAGCTGGAAACAGGAGGACCCCTGTTCTGCATAGGGTCGGTGGGCTGCAAAGGGCACCGTGGGAGACCCATGTCTCCCAGTCAGCTGTGTGATGGGCTGCAAGGCCTTACATCTCCCTTCACATCTTGACTGTGTGTCGAGACACCACTGCAGTGTGCCCTGCCTGATACTCTCTCTTCTCCTTTCCCCTTGAGAGAGAAGGAAGAGGGGTACCCGCCCAGGAAGGGGCTCTGTAGGGTTCTCCCCATCCCCACGGTGCAGCACCAGCCCTTTGCTCTGTGTGCAGCCCTTGTGCATGAGGGAGGCAGGGTGCTGAGCTCAGATGGCTGCAATCTCCTGAGAGGGTGGAGCAGAGGAGCAGCAATTGTGTAAGGGCTGTTATAGCAACTGAGGAGCAGCTCTGCTGGAAATCCAGAATTGCCACGGGAGAGGATCCCACTTCTATGCCTCTCTGCTTAGACCTTCTTTGCTATGGTCTTGCTTGGGTTCTCTGGGCACCAAATAAAAATAAAAAGAATACCATTCTTTGAAAAGAGGCATCTGGACACTATTTAGCCACACAAATAAACCAAGAGCGGCTATCTCAATTGTTTCATAGGTTGCTGAAAAGAATCTGTTGTGATGGGCTCTTGGCAGGTGACATCTGGGGGTGGAGAGCCCTTTGCTGGGACTGGCAGAGGCAGATGCTGTGACCTCAGGGGGCAAGAATGCCTCCATGGGATCGAGGAGTCTCCAGCAAGGGCAGACTGCTCCCTGACTGCTGCTGATGTATGTGAATGCAGGATGGAAATGCTCACACTAAGGCAGGAATTTCTTGGCACTTGTAATGTCCACATTAGGGAAATGTTTTACATCACTCCAGCAATGGTCTAGCTTGTCTGGTCTCTTCAAAGAGATTGTTGGAGAAACTATGAAAACAGCATATCAGGATTATGAAAGTTTACTGGGGGATCAGATAGAAATGAAAGGGAGGATAGAAAAATGTTATGGAACAATTAAAACAAATAACATTGGAAAACATAACAATGGATCTGATCCTTCAGAAATCCTCAATGAACATCACAAGAAAACTGGGATTTAAGAGGATATTTGGGAAGTAATTGAGTTCAATCTAGCGAGGAACAGATTTTCGAAGTCAAACATAGGAAAACAGGCAGAAGTGCCTACTATGTTTGGAATATTACACATGCAGGTGCAAATGCCCAATTTAGAAATGAGTTTCTGACATTCCTGCTAGAAGCAAGTGAACATTTGTGTGCACCTATTGCTGCGGATCAACATCGTCACGTAAGACTGTCCTGCTTTTGGAAATGTCAAAATTTTATGGAAAAAAATGCCCTCTCCTCAGTTCCTTCTCAATATGAGATGCCTAATAGCAGTAAAATTGTAGCCCTCTCATATCAAGATAGATCTATACTGGCTTTTCTATAATAGCAGTTTTCGCATCTATTGCTTCCTAAAGTGGTTGTGATATATCATCAAAGAATGTTTTGTGCTCGTTGCTCACAAACCAGCCTTTTTATCAGAAAACATCTACATGAAAAAGAACAGTTTTACAAAATCAAGGCTATTTAAACTTTAAGAAGTGCCTGGGATCCTTAATTTCTGCTTTACTCTTCAAACCAAAGAGATAAGTAAAAGTCAAAAAACTCAGTTCAACACCTTGCCCACGGAGAACAGCTAGAAAACAGCAGAGACACTTTGTGTGTACTACACCTGCAGAGTCTCTCCTGTGCATTACTGACATGTTCTGGCCCTGAACTGCAGCAGCTGCCACCCCATGTCAGGAACTCCTCTCTCTGCTGCATGCCTTTCTCCCCTCCTCTGCTCAGCATTTCCTGTTCCAGGGACAAACACCATGAGATGCTACCACTGGGAAGAGCAGGAGGGCTCCGTGATCTGAGCCAGACTTTCAGCAGTAACACCATGGCTTTGCTGGAGGAGTGCTAACAGCCTGGGCAGCAGCTGCTGTGTGGGGCAAAAGCAGGGCCCCATCCCACAGCAGTACTTCTGCCTTCTCCCCTCCTATCTGCAGCAGAGGCAGCAGGCCTGGTTTTCCGCCTCAGTGCTGCCCTTCCTTCCCCTTTCCTGTGGCAGTCTGAGCCTGGCTCCTTGTCCCCCAGCTAGCAACTTTCAGTTGCCGGAGCTCCTGAGAGCCTGGAGGTGGCTCTGCCCCAATTTTCCATGGCAGAAGGTGGTTCCTGATGCTGGGGACTCACAGCCACATGCTGTCCTCAGGCAGTGCACAGCAAAGGTATGGCCCTGTCTATCTCCTGAGTTCTTAGGGAAAAGTCAGATGCTTCTGCTAAATTAGGATGCCGAGCTCGAAGCTACATTCTGCACATGCAGACGGGCCTCTTGGTTACAGCAAGGTTGGTGAGATTGGAGTGCTCAGCCCAGCTCAGCCCGCAGGGATTTCACTAGCAGCTCACGGGACTGGCCTCCTCACTGCAGAATCTGCTGAGGAGCGGCTGCCCCTCTGCACAGCCCTCACACAGCAAACTGCCTCTTCTGAGGATTTAGGCAGCCTGCCCCGGCCTTGAACCTGCGTTACAAACTAGGGAAAACACCAGGCTCGCATATCTTTGAAATCACATTGAGTCTCGCATTGCTCTGTTTCTTCCAACAGTTCCCATTTGTGTGCTGTGACACTTAAGGCCATAAGACCCCTGAAGCAGAAGTCTGGGCAATTACAGATGGTGCTGGCTGTTCTGAGAGCTGAGCTGTGCACAGGCAGCTCTGTCCCCGCATGTGCCATGGCCAGGCAGTACCATGTATGAAGCCCTGGGATGAGTCTTTCTGGCCAGTGCAGGGTGATGTGTGCAGGACTCTTACCGTCGGGCAAGGCCTGGGACTGCAGTGCTCGCTCTCATCTCCAGATTCTCCTTCCACATCCTTGCAAGCCAAAAAAGTCTTCTAACAGAGAGAGCAGAACTTGAATCTTCCATGCAAAAGTCCTGCCTGGATCTCTGTTTGCAGGATGCTTTCCTTCCCGTCCTCTTCACGTGGAAGGCTGCTGTGTAATGTTATTTATTAACAACCCACTGGGAACGCAGCAGGATTAGTTATAATTTTGCTTGTATTCTTAAACACATTGCACCCAATTTCACTGCCCCTGGCAGATGCTAGGAGTTCAGCCTTGTGGTGCTGGTCAGCAGGGTGAATGCTTTGCCTCTGGGCTCTCGTTACCCCCAGAGTGTCTGGCTGTCCCCTGAGGTAGATCCTAACTCTGGGCACTCCCAGCCCTGGGTCCATGCCAGCTCCCCAGTAACAGGGCCAGCAGAAAGAGAAGTGTGCAAAGGATTCTGACATCCCGATTTCAGCAGTTTTTGCACGGATATAGGAGCTCTAAGCAGAAGTGACAGGTTGCAGGGGCCTGGACCTGCGTCACCCTCGGTCATTCCTGCCCAGGGACAAACCATGCCAACAGCCATCACAGAATCTCCCGACGCTGTGTGGCAGAGACCTCAGTGTGACCCAGGAGATGTATTCGTAGCACAGCCAATCTCTTTTCAATCACAGAGTCATCCTTCCTTCCACGCCTCCATGTCACTTGTTTCAACAGTGGCAGCGTTTCTCCAACATGATGAAATAAACATGTGTAATATAATTATTATTTTTTGAGTTTATCTAACCAAATTATTTTTAAGAGCTGGATAACAGAGTAGAATGCTAGTCTCAAAATTGTAACTTTTACTGTTGGGTGAAAAATTAAACCTTTAAAATAGATATTAAATTTGAGAGAGGCTGAAAAAGTTCTGTTGGAACTTGGAGGAGTTTCAAACGTTATTTTTAACCATAGACATTCAGCTCTTATGGGAAACAAAACTTAGAAGGACAGATATAATTAGGTCAGATATTGAGAAACTTATTATGCTTTGCTACAGATGATCCCAGGAGAATGTAACTTAAGCCCTTTTTTTGTATTAAGATTCAATCGTGGTTCTTCACTTTTTTTATGCAGAGTTCTGTTCAAAGAATAAAATAAAGTAGGATAGAAATATGCTTTGTATTGCTAACTGCTTCAGCATGTGAAGCAATGAATGTTTGACAAGAATTCTAGGGACAGAAGGCAAGATTTGTATTTCATTTTGTACCAAAATACATAACATTATGCTAGCATCTGTGCCTGCTTTTGTTCACTGTGTAGAAACGTTGGTATACTGATGGTACCGGTATCTGCTGGGATGCTTGGCATCTCCAAAGCACCACCATGTGAGAATGAACTCTGCCTAGCAGCATGATTGCAACATAGACTTTATTCATACTATGAATGGGGAAACTGAGGCAAAGAGCTTGATGGTCAATGCCAAGTCTCTTTCACAGTTGCAGTCAGGACCCTACAGCTTCTACCTTTTGCTCCTTTTGCTTCTGCAGAGACATCCACCTTCACATGTGAAATGTACATCTCGTACATAACCACGGGAGAAAAGCCTCTATCAAAAGAAGAAACGAGCCAGTAGGTGGTTTATACCAGGTACTGCTAACACATGGATCTGTCATTACTCATAGCATTCATCATGTCTGTTACTGAGGAACACTGTTCCTTACAGTAGGTGTCTAATTTGCGGAATACTGGTTTTCCCAGCAGCTCCATCAATCTGAGGGAAGCTTTGATGAATTGCCTGAGGTGAGACATTGCACATCACTCATTGTAAAGCCTGCTCAGAGAGCAGTGGAAGTGGACTGAGGCTGTGGTAAGCAGGACCTGAGCACCAAGATTTCCTGGCACAGCCCCACTGGCTCAGAAGCAAGAAAATCAGTATTCTCACTGACACAGATTTGCTGGCACCTCTCCTGGAACCCACAGTCAAGGTAGACACAACATACACAAGCAAGAGAGCCTTCTGGCTAGATAGCTCACGTTTTTTAAAAGATGGTTCAACTGTATTGGCAGCAGGTCTCCATTTGCAGGTATGAAATGTTTCTCCATCTAGCAGGGAATTTGTGTGCACAGCTATTAGCGAAACTTCGGCTGTTCTGCATGGATTCTCAGCAGGTGCTGAAATGCAGATTTTTACCATTAGAAGTGTATGTGGATTTGGAGTTTGGGTCCAACACTTCTTAGTAGGTGAATGAAAGTGAAGGAGTCTCTTCCGGCTGCCATGTCCAGTCTAGTGATGCTGAGAAGCCACTTTTTAATCCACCTTGAATCTCAAATAAGATTGTCAAAATGCATAATTTTCTAACGTAAGTAAAAATCTCATGTGTGGCCTATAAGAAATCTTCATCAGGGTGAGGTGGTGGAAGGTAACTGATTCCTGCACTGCATTGAAAAGTATATATCTGTGGAAACATCAGAGTTCTCTCCCTCCCACTGTTGTCAATATTCAGGACTTTATTTATGTTCTATACTTGCAGACAGTAGAGACAGCAGCCACAGTTTTCCTGTCTGCCATGGGAGACACTAAAGTTGATGAGCTGTTGCTAATTATTGCTTATGACTAGAAGGTAGTGATATTGTTCTTCACCTTCAAGGCAGTAGGTGGCATCAAGATAATTCCCCGGAATAAACATTGTATTCTTACTTTCCAATGTAAATTGCACTCCTCTTGATGCAATAGACTGCAGCTGTTTCTTTGAGCTGTGGAAAATTTGCAGAAAGCAATAAAAGCCTCAGTCATGTACTTCTGTTGGGTGCAAGTTCCTCCCTGTGTTTTGCTTGCTGAGCTTGCGACAGGGGCCATGCTAAAGAAACAAATTCCCTATCAGCACTGCATGAACTGTACAGAAAGTTTCGTTTTTCCATGAGGTTCAACTAGGTCTGGGTTGATGTCTCCCAAACATGCTATTTCCTATGTGCCAACACAGAACCTCACTGCTCTCCAAAATTCACATCTGTTGAGTTACTCAAGCCTAAAAGTAACCTTTCTAAGACTGTGCAACTCTTGGTAATGTCCATACCCTACACTGACAAATGGAAACTTGTTGACATTAATACTGGTAGAGAATACGTGTACCTTACCTATGCTGAGTAACTCTTCAGTCACACTTCTACAGCAGTCCTGTCTTTCCCAGCTGCTTCTCTGCTCTCAGTCATCTGTCAAGTCTATCTCAAGTCTTGGCTTGTACTGCCTGTACAGTTCTGCAAAGCAAGTAAATTCCCTCACTCAATGTACAGTGGCTGAAGGAAGGTGGAGTCTTTCTCTTTTTTTCTTTCTTTCTTTTCTCTCCCCCATGGGAGTTGGTATAACTTTTCTCAATCCAAAAAAAAACCTACTCCAGCTAAATTACTGGGGTTTTCTTGTGTGTTTTTTTTTCTTCTTCTGCACTTAGACTCAACTTTTTCCATCATGAAAATATAATCTGGATGTGTAACTCCTCACACTAACGACTGATGTAGCAATACCTGCTCTCTCCTGGCACAATGGCTGAGCTCTGAATTTGTCATTTGGGTGTTCCCTGCTGTAGGCAGCCTATGTTTCTGGAGTAGTGGCAGGGGAGCAGACTATACAGAAAGCAAACTCTGCCTTGCGTTTTCAGGATGCTCAGCTAGAAGACGTTATCAGGCAAACACAGAGCTTCATCCTCAGGCTTTGACAGGTAAAATTGTCTTCCTTTTGATCCTTGAAACATTGTATTTCTGTTAGTATTCAAGGCAACCAGTAGGATAGCTTCTTGCCTTTTCTATTTTTCAGGAGAAAGCAAAACCAAAATTTGATACCAGAGAGACGGTGTCTATTTGAAATAGAGTCAGCTTTTGAAAACAAGTTAAAAGTCATCTCCTTGCCAATTTTTGTGGGTGTTCATCCTGCCTGGATAGCAAGAAAATTCCTGCAGGGAATCTCATGAATGTCAGAGCTAGCAGGTAATGAAGAGCTAAGCTCCTGTGAAATTTCTTTCTTCCTTCCTTTGAGGAGGAGGAAGAGAAGGGAAGGCAGATGGTAACTCTTCACTGGAGCACTGTGTATGTCTGTTTTTGAAGCTTTACCTCTACAGAATTGATGTGTTTGACTAAAGAATTGCATTCTTCCTGCAGAAAACAGAAGCAAGATATCAGCATGTTCAATGGCTACATTCTCCTGAGTGGAGGAAAAGTACCTGGGAAAGCAGTGAGAGGAAAGATGAGGAGCTGCCTGCCTCAGAGAGAACAGCTGGCTAGAAGAGAACATATCAGGACAACTGCCAGCATACTGAGCGAGAGGTGTTGGGAGTGTTTGTTGTTCACACTCAACAACCTGATGTGATTTATTGTGCTTTTATTTCATCTCCCTTCAAAGATGTTATGTCTGTTTAAATACAGTTTCACTCTGTTGCTCACTACTGGAGATGCTTCACTCAAGGAGGCCCAGGTAATACAATGCAGCTTCTCCCTGGAAGCCCAAAATAATGTTTAAATGACTTTCTGCAAAGACTGTAAAAATTGAACACAACCTCTGCTTTGTTAGTCGGTTTGTGGCAGAACAGCAGGAAAGCCTGTCTGAACTTGAATCTTATTGCTGTATTTAGACATATTTTTTCACAGTAAAGGCATAGCCTTGGAGTCCATCGTCCCAGAATAGAAGCGCATGTCAAAAACATTTCTAAGGTATTATTTGTTCATTAGTCTCCAGTCATATTCTAGGGAAGACAAAGCAGTACATCCTTTTCAATACAAGGGAAATATTTCCTATTTCCTAAATTTGGGGGGTATAAATTGAGTTTACTTCAGCCAAATGGAGAGTCCATCACACTGCAGGGGCCAGCAGAGCACGGTGGGGTTGTTAAAACATATTTAAGTCTGTGCTAAATTCACTGAATTTTACTAGTTTCAGCAGCCACCTTTCTGAAAACACCGTATTTCAACACATTCAAAATGAAACCTTATTTTTTTCACATAGAAAACCCCTTTCCTTTCAAGTCTTACCTACACTTATTTTAGTGAAAATCAACTTATCTCCCCAAAATAAAACATGTCTTTTGCCATTGTGCCCAGCTCCCATGTTTTGTTTTTTTTTGCTGGCTTTCACTTTTACCATGAAGGGCAAAAAAGCTCTCAGTCCAGAGCAGCCACAGACCTTCTGGCTCTTTATCCATTGGATGAAAGCAAAAACTCAGTAATCTGTGAAGTTGGGCAGAACCAAGGGTGTTCACCCACTGGGGGCAGGCAACACCGCTTCCCTCACAGAAGCAGAGAGCACACCATCAAACAAGGACTTGGAGAGCTCTCATTAACACCTCCATGGGGTGCTGATTAATTGGGTTAATTGGCAGTCTGAGCCATGAAATACAATGTCATGCTCAGGGCTGTCCTGGAAGAATGAGACCTGGTAGGGTGCAAGTGGCTCTGGCTGCCATTGTGGCTTCCAAAAGCTTCCCCAGCCTTGAACTGGGAAGGTGGGGGCCCACTGCCAACCAAGGGCAGCACAAGGGGCTGGAGCAGCTGGTGGGCACTAGGACATGGCAGACTAGGCTGGTGAGCAGAGCACTGACCTGAGCAGGGACGAGACTAGGAAGGTGATGGCCATCCTGTTTTCAGGAGGAGAAGGGCACTGAGCAGTGAACTTGGTAAGTGTGAGGATCTGTCCTCTGTAGCTCATTATAGGAGTTACATAGGGTGAAACCAGTGCTTTCAGATTGCTGTCACACACTCAAATAAAATCAGTGAAGTGCTAGAGGGGTGTGTGTTCCTTCCCATTTCACCTGCCCCATGAGGGCAACAACTGGTGTTGCCCTCTCCCTGTGGAAGTACGTGACATTTTCTAGCAAGTTCTGGATAGGAGGTAACTGAGGAAAACCGTTCTATTCAAGGAGCATGGGGCTGTGGCAAATCCAGGTCATGGCCCACCCAGACAGTGTCCACATTACTGCAGGGATGCTGGCTTAATGTTTACATGGCAGCAATGTGCAGAGGCCATAAAGTGTCCTTGCTCTTCCCATCACAGTCCCAGTACCTAAGGCCCATTCTGCCCCTATGGCTTTGATTAATGCCAAATAAGACCAGCAGGTGTCACTTCCAAGTGTTGCTTCTGTGATGTGCAGCAGAACAATGTTAACATAGAATAGGGTCTTAACCAAAGCAAGCAACCAAGGGTACAATAAGGAGCATTACATTTGGGTGTAACCCATTGGTTGCCAATTGGATGTGTTAGTGGGAGTCTCACAGTTCAGGCAGTCCAACTGTTTACCAGAATCTATTTTCAGAAAAGATGCCCAATGCTGCAAGAGGCAGAGGTGGCACTGGGAAAGGCCAGGAGCCAGCACTGTCAAGATGGAGTTTGTATCCATGTAGCTGCCTAGCTCCTGTTCTGCAGCAGACAGCAGAGAGGGATGGAGGGGGAGAAGGGGAAATGAAGCTATCCAGAGAAGAACAAAGTGGTCTGAAGCTGCCTTTTCTTCTTGCTGTCTCATATTACTCCAACACAAGGACTTGAAAGGTGAAGGAAAGAAGTCCTGGAGACATCTCATTGCTTCAATTTTATAGTCAGGGGGAAAAAAAACAACCAACCCAATTATTTATTTAATTCTGACTAGTCTGAAATAATTCATTCTGCTTTTGTGTCTATTATCCTGCATAAAAGTCCTCAAAATCCTTGCCTTTTTCTTTCTGTTGGATATAGCTAAAGAAGACTCAGGGCAGTCCCACTGATTCAGCATGCAGCTACTCTGATTCTTTGCTTCTGCTGAGATCTCAGCAACACACGTAGCAGTTGTGGAATGCCTATTCTGCTTTACATTCAACCCTTAGCTTATTCTAAAGCAACTTTCATGTGTAGACAAGCCAGGGCAAGGCTGCAGTGCTAGCTACCCTGTCTTTCTGTCTTCAGAAATCCTCCTATGGGAAGGCAATGCTTTATTTCCTCTTTAAGGCAGTGATTTGTCTCAGTATGTTCCACAGCTGCACAAAAGGGGGGGGAGATTAAACATCAGGATTTGCTCAAAATGAGATTGGCTGGAACTGGAATAAGCAAATCAAACTCCCTTCTTGTGAACGTACCACCTTCCATTGCGAGATGGACTCAAACAAGAATACTGAACGCAACTCCTCTAATGCCAGAGAAATTCAAATCCAGGTCTAACTTAGAAACCTAGGAATGAGAGGTGAGGTAATATGACACTTCCCCTTGGGATGACTGCAGGAAAGAATGCAGGAAGGAGGAAAAAATTAACCCTATCTGCACATAAAGCAAGCCACATCCCTCCTGCTCTCCAATCCTGGGGGAGATGTTCAAGATCTGAACATTATTCCTATCCTCCGGGCAAGAAAGAGCATGATACAGTTCTAATGAGCAGGATCTAGGGGAATGTGGAATTCATTATGAATAATGATGATATCATTATGATGTGATGATCATCATTCTATGATAACGATTGCAGACTTTGCAATACTGGCTGTGCTGTGAGGAAGAGGCATGAAATAATAAACATTTTTGTTTTCATTTGATTGAAGAAAGGTGGTTAACAAATAGGTTGTACTTGATATTTATTGCATTTTTACAGGTGAGCCTCACCAACATTTGGGTTTTCAGTCAGTTGTATAGCACTGGATTCAGAGTGAATGTCTTATTATTGTCTGTGATGAATAAAGATGATCCTAGAATTCAGCACCACTAGCACTTGCTGTACTGTTCCTTTTACCATTGTTTCATAGCACTTACAGTATGATATAGAAATGGCAATGTGATTTTGGAGGCAATAACACCCTCACTCAAAGCTTTCATTAGAATCTTTTTTGGAGAGGAAAGAGATGAGATTTGAAGGAGATGAAATCTGAAAAAGAGCCTGAGGCAATGGCTGATTTCCACTTCAGCAGATATCAGAGATGGGCAAGGAAATCTCAGTTCTGGTACCATCTGAACAGTGACGCTTCTAGTCCAGCAGCACCTAAGTGCCATCAACCATCAGCCAAAGTTTTGTTCAATATTTATACAGAGACAGCACCTGTGATCTCCTGATTGAGAGGCCGCAGGAATACCAGCTAATGTGAAGAAGTAGTATCTGCTAATGCAAACAAACTCACTACAGATACACATATGTATTTGCTTGACAGTGCTACACTTGCTGATAAAAGGCCAATATTTAGTTCTGAGTGTGCAGATGTACTTTGTCAAAGCTGAAGAAGTGAAAGGTGGGAAGCACTTATGACATTAAAAACAGGACTCGCATTCTGCACAAGATATTCCATTATAGAAGGTTTAAAACATGCAGTGACTTTACTTACTCCTACCTTTTGGATCAGCGACTGTTGAAGTTAGCTGGAAAAAAACCAAGGCAAAACACAGCCAAAACCGTGGAGCTGCATATGGTTTTGACTCCAAACTGTGCAAAAATCCAGTTTTTCAATGATTTTGGAGTCAAAACCATAGTTCCTTGCCCCCCGTTATGTGCTTCACGGTTCCCATGGGCAAGGATGCCCATTGGCAAGCTCTGCTCTGCTGTGCTCCAGATGGGCCTTGGTTTGTCTCAAAGAGCTGTGGAGCAGTCAGGGTACTCAGCTCAGGTTCAGTGCTGGAACAGTGAAGCCCACAGCTGAACTCTGGAGAGGTCTCAGCTAGATCTATTTCGAAGTTACAACTCTCATCAAATTAGTTATTGCCCCCTGTGGGCTTAGATCTAGGCCAGTTTTAAAATGATCGCAGCCTATTATATTTAAATACTTACACCCTGCTTGTATGGTAGCAGTGCAATTTCTAAACCAGGTCGATGACTAATCAAGGGCAGTTTGTGCTAAAAAGAAGACAAGAAATTGTGGCACATGCGTGACTTCTAGAAGAGGCCTAGTGTCACACAGAGGCTCTGCAGCTCCTCCCAAAGTATTCTGGGCATTATCCTGGTAAATATTGAAGGGGAATCTGATGTTTTCACTCAGTTTTAGGTACTAAAATGGTATGGTGTTACAGCTATCCCACAGTGGGATTAAGGGAGCTGCTCACATCATCTCAAGGATGATACATTCACATGCACATTGGTATAAAGATACACACATGGGTGTCTCACACAGAGCTGTCTCACATGTAATGGCCCTATGTCAAGACCCTGCGTGGAACTGTCCTCATTTCTAAAGATGCAAAGGGATTAATTTCACCTAACTTCAGTGCTTACCACATCTCTTGTCTCAGATAGCTAGCTGGGCTCCCTTTGTAGCCAGAGAGAAGAAGGCACGTTTTTTTACTGATCTTGAGACATCTGCACGAGGAAAAGAAGAATCAGGTTCTGGAAGAGCTGATTTCTCTCCAGAAGTCTGTCGCTTCGCTTTGGAGCTGCTGCCCCAGTACTGCAACCTCCCACTCCCTGTGCCCGTCGTGTGCCCCTGCACCTCGACTGACTGCTGCTTCCACAGGAAGCACATGTGGGTGGCAAACAGCCTCGCAGGATAACCCTGGCTGACACACAGCGCCAACCAGAGATCCCATCGTAAGCTGGAGTAAGCTGGAAGGTACACCCGTGGGAAAGTGAAAGACTCAGGTATTTGTCACGCAGATCCAAGAGACCAGAAACTCAGTGAACCTGGATGTTCTTACAAGCCCAGCGCAGGAACCACTAGACACACAGGTATGTATTGCTGTGATTTCCCCCTATTTGTATAGACTTATTTTTCTTTATCTTAACTATGTAGTGGGGAAGATTTCCTTTCTTTTTCTCTCCTCTTTCAGCCTTCACATTTTGTCCACCCTATGGAACTGCAGAACATCACCTCTCCAGGTGCTCATCACCCTGCAAGGGTAGCAGCCTGCAGAAACATTTACAACCAGAGCTGATTCCATCTGTGCTTGCTTGACCCTGCCTGGTCATAGAAGCCTTTTGCTGGAAGATCACTGCCCCAAGATGCAGGGAATGCCAGGACACAAGGAAGCTAGCCAGTAACCCAAGCCTACCCAGGGACTGTGTACAAACAGATCTGGCAATGAGCCTGGCTTCCCATGAGCTCCGTGGAGAAATAGCACGATGAGCAAATGTAAAATATGAAGAGAAGAGGCTGAGGGAAACAGCTGAGCTTTTCAGATGATCCGAAGCAGAATCTAGTGGGTGTTTCATTCCTTTCAGTTCCCTCTGAAAACCTTGGCTCACAGCGACAAGATCACATGGGTGCACAAGCCACTGATTGCACAATCTTGTTCCGTACTGCTTCAGAGGCACTGCGGCTGTTTTTTAATATACACTGCCCCCTCTGGCTTCCCTCTTTGCTGCTTCTCTGCTGCTGCCAGGTGCCAATCTCCTGCAGGAATCAGGGGACAGGGGTGCAGAGGAGGTGGCAGTGGTGCGGCTCCGTGGCTCCGTCACCAGGCCGAGCCGTGGGGGTGGAGATGAAAGGGTGCTGGTCGGAAAGCTGGCGAGAAGCTGGCATCATTTCTGGACACAATAAATGCAAGAATGTTTTTCTGCCTCCAATACCATTCCCGCTCCTGCAGCTGGCGCTGGTGGTGATAGGGTTCACTTTATTTGACTTCCATTTATTTTTGTTTCTTCCACGGTTTTGCTTAGCAGTGTTAGCACTTACATAATCTCTGTCAGCCTCTGATATTAACACCTCATTAAAATGAGCAGGGAACAGGATTCACACCGCTCCTGCTGCTGTATTTGCTTGGAGACAGGTGTTCTCTGAGATGCCTGAAAGGAAGATTTTTGTGGGGAAAGCTATCTTTATAGGAGATAGGGCTAAGAATAGACTAACTCCTTGGCTTGGACCCATCTCTCAAAGAGACATCCAGATGGGAATCCTGAGTCCAGTGAGTCAGAGAGTCTGTGCATGATGAGGGGGCAGAGGGCTCCTTCTCTGCAAACCTTTGTGCAAGATAACCGGGATTCAGGAAGGATTTGCACCCCACAAAAGCTCCCTGTGACACTGCAGAGTGCTGTGGGCACCTATGCAGAAGGATATGGCTGTGGATCACTGCCACACTGTTCCCCACCCAGCACAGTCACCAGCACCTCCCTCATGGGTGGCTAGACATAGGGAATAACCTTTCAAGGAGGCAGAAAGGGAAACACTGGCACTGCTCCAGGAGAGGAAATGATGTAATGAAGCTCTCAGAACATCTGAGGAGAAGAGCCTGTCCTCCTATAGGTTCAGAGAGGATTTTGCTCAAAGGAGAGCAAGAAGAAGGCAATCCAACTAGGCTGTCCCCATTGTGAGATTCCCTATTGCCTCCCCTTGCTGCCAGTGGGAAGGGTGGACAAAGGCTAATATTCCTAACGTAAAAATGGGCAAGGAATGGACTGGTGGAAGGACTTTTGAAGCTGCCTGTTAGATATTTTTTCCAACATAAAAGTCATTAACCCTTATTTGATAGGACATGCCAGGAATGAACTTCCTCTTCAGTGTATGGCATTTATGAGCCAGCACAGAAAATCTGGACAGATAAATGCAGTACTGAATTTGGTGTTCTTTTCAAAGTGTTTTTAAAGATGTAAGGATCACTGCCTCTGCATGAAGTGATTTCAGGAATCATCCCTCAGGAAGGAACTGGGTCATTCGGAAATGCCGGCTGATCACTGCCCAAATGAAGGTCTTCTAAAGGCAGCCCTTGTGAGAGTGAATATGGAGATCTTCAGTCTTGCACGCGTATGCTCACAGGTGACTGAGATACAGTAGAATGCTTCTCCTGAGATACATCAGCAGCTGGATATTCATTAACCCCTACATTTGTGTGAATGCCAAATAAGATAAAAGATCTAAAAATGCAGCCAAATTGAAGATGTTTTCTTTAAACCTATAAAAATAAGCACATATTTTATATGGACTCATCCATTCTGAGAATCGCAGCCTAAAGGAACGTCTTTTGTGTTCAAAGAAATGGCACAATATGTATCTTTTCTTCACTGGTAGCTTTCAGTATTGCGAACACTTCCAGTGCACAAAGCTAAATAAAAGGTATTGCATATCTCTTTGTGTGTGGGATTAATTCTCGATTCACATGGCAACTTAAATTATACTGTCTTTGTTACGTGAAACAAATCAGATCTGCTGCTCAGTGTCAGCAACTTGAAAATGCGGCTTTGGGGATTATAGAAAGCATTGCTGTTGTAGAGTGCCAGTACTGGCCCAATGGGAAGATCTTTTCTATGATAAGGAAAAATAGTATCTCTGTCCATCATTTATTCTTAATCATTTTACAGGGAGTTCTCTAAAACAAATATTCATGAAGAAAAGCAGTCATAGAAGGGGTTGTTCTTGTTTCTTCACTATTGCGTTTGCTAAGCAGGAGAGCAGCAGTGGTTCTTTGTCCATCCTCATGAGCTGATCTTGTCCTTGGCATACAGTGCATCAGTGAAAGATCACTGTTATTTGTAAATGAATCAATACATCTTGTGTTTTTTTCAAGTACTTGACAGTTACCCTTGAATTCAGGCTCTGAAAATAAC
>JAOWBP010002052.1:62607667-62630919 GCA_028571105.1 Tragopan temminckii
GGGGGGGTTGGGGCTTCATTTCCCCTTCAGGCTCTGCAGTGACTCAGCTGCCACTGTCTCTAGGCCCTAACCCCAGCAGGGACCCAGGACTGCTGAAGTGCACTACTCACCTCCATTGAAACCCTTTGTAATGATGGCTTGTTTGCTTGCCCAGTCACTCCAGGACTTTTACATTTTGTGGCAGTTGTTAGCATTATACCTCTGATTGTTGCAGTTGGTACGCTGATGACGTAAAGCATTATACAACCACTTGTGTGCGTGCATTGCTAAGCACCCAGAAAGGGACCTTTTCTCTTAGCGCTGAAATGCAGAACATTAATGCAGGTCTACATCTAAACACTGTAGTGGTAATAGGAAAGAAATTTCATTAACAGCGTAGGAGCTCACAGCTGAGACCATGGGGTTGCCTCCTCATCCCAAGATGATCATATTCAGGCTCTGGATGGAGACCAGGCAGGCAAGCAGCAGTCAGGACTCTGTGCTTTGGTACTTCAGCTTGTTTGCAGAATGGCTGGAGAGAATTGCCTTGGAAGCTACCACAAGGAGAGAAGGTGCCCAGGAGAGCCAACAAATTTCTAAAATCACTGTCAGCTGAGGGAAATCACAGGCAAATCCTGCTTCAAAATTAGTTAGGGGCCTGAATTTGGCACCTACACTGGGCTGCCCCAGCCATTGCTCAGCCAGAGCCAGAAGCTGAATTTTCTATATTTGAGGTTCTTGAGATATGTGACTTAGTCGATGGGTGCCAGCTGTGACCACTCCTGTCTCCTCCAAGTAGAAAGCAGCACACTCTTTGGAATCAAACCCTCAGGCAACTGTTTGAATCATGACTGGGAGAATCCTGGAAGCCACGTTGACCCCTGTGGCCATCCAAGGAAGGTGACTGCCTTCATCATCCTGACCAGCATCTCCAAGCAGAATCATAGAATTATTTGGTTTGGAAAAGATCAGTAAGATCATCTAGTTTAACCATTGACCAATCCCCACCAGGCCCACTGACCACATCCCTCCGTGCCACATCTACAGTGATGAACACCTCTCTTGAACACCTCCAGGGATGGTGATCCCACCGCTTCCTTGGGCAGCCTGTGCCAATGCCTTACCACTCCTTCTGAGAATACTTTTTCCTAATATCCAGCCTTGTGCCCCAGGGCAGCCCCAGCTCTGGGTACTGGTGTGGGCACCACGCTGTGCTCTGGTGCACCAGCTCCACTCTGTGCCACCCAGCCACTGAAGAGTCCCAATCCTTTCCCCTGGCTTCACAGTCAGACATGGATGGCAATATGTGGACCACGCTGACACAGCAGCTGTCAATCATTAGGGGAGAAACAGAATGCCACTTGTCCTCCTTACGTGATAGTAAGGTGGAGGAATAATTAACCACGGACACAGTCTTGATCAGCATTCAGGGAGCTGGGCAGATCAGCAGTATGCAAGTCAGTGTTTGTCCCACAGGCACACCATGTTTGAGCTGCTTCAACATCACAGAATCATAGAATCATAGAATGGCCTGTCTTGAAAAGGACCACAATGATCATCTGGTTTCAACCCCCTTGCTATGTGCAGGATCACCAACCACCAGACCAGGCTGCCCAGAGCCACATCCAGCCTGGCCTTGAATGCCTCCAGGGATGGGGCATCCACAACCTTTCTGGGTAACCTGTTCCAGAGCATCACCACCATCTGTGTGAAAACGCCACCTCTTCTCAAAGGCACAGTCATTCCTGCAGGGGATGCTTATGGCTTCATGGGCTGCTAATACCGTAATCTTTGCGCTCAGTGGCTGTTTAAAACACGTGTGTTGGAGGCATGGCTTTAACCCCCAGCTGTAATTAGTGACCTCACTTTAATGGCCTGCCTCCCCACTCATGATGCCCTGGACTTGCTGGGTGGTGGCCAATCTCAAGCACAAGTGATCTACATGCAGCAACAGTCCTGGAAACAGCAGAACTAAACACGAAAGTCACAGCCTGGAGCCCTGTGTACATTTCTCAGGGCTGGGTGTGAGCTCCCTACAATTCGGCTTTCCAGGACATTGGCAAGTTTAATTCCTGGAGTGTTTGGCTCAGTCACCAGGGATTGTGTAACAAACTGTGCTGTCCTCATCCTGGCACAGGGAGAGATGCAATTTTCCACACTTACACCAGGATGAAGTTATTTATCATTGTTTGAATGAGAAGAAATTTTATCTGTGTCCCCAGGTGGGTTGGGGAGAACACAGCCCTTGTCCAGATCCCCTTGGGCTGTTAAAGCACGAACACAACAACCTCAGGACCACTTTGTTACAGCCATGTGGGATTCATCATGACAACATCTGCCTGTACTTATTGCTGTCTGCTCTCTTTTGCATTTCTCTGCCCAGTTCCATTTTCTCTTCAATCTCAACCACTGAGTTTTACCTGTTTTCCAGTTTAGCTTCATCCTGATGTGGATTACTTGCAGAACTTTACTGGGTACAATCAGTGGAGGTTTTAGGAGGTATTTGGCAAAATTCCTGCTGGGATCAAAGCTGGGATAAGGGCTTCTGTCTTTGGTTCATGTCTGCATGCAGCAGCGTGTGTTGCTGGCTCTGCAGAGGCTGAAGCCAGCATTTGTACAGGCTGCCTTCACTCAGCTTAGATGGGCAGCAATTAAATTCCGTGTCCTATAGAGTGAAGGAAGGGACTGGCTCTCAGGCAGGAGGCAGAGGCTGCTGGATGCAGGATGCCCATGGAGATTTTCCTTGATGTTCATCTGCAGTTCACAACATTCCATCAAGATTGCCTCTTATCTTGCTCTTCAGCCTAAAAAACTTCTAATAATCTCAGGGACATGGGTGTAATACATGCAGTGTCCATGGAGACTTTCTAGAGCTCTGAAGCATCTGTACCTTGCTTTATTCCAGTTACAGCCTGCTTTTAAAAAATATGTATTTAGGAAAACTTTCCTTTTAAATGGGCACATCTACTTGTTGTTAAAGTGGCGGTGACTTAAGCAATCCAAATCAAGCAGTCTCAGATGACTTTCAAGTCCTTCTCACAGAAGAAGAGTTGGCTTTCAAGGCACGTGACACGAGTCTCTCTTGATGCAGAAGTTTGTCCTCCCTCTCAGAGTGAGCCACCTGGAGTGAACGATAATCTCTCTTGATGCAGAAGTTTGTCCTCCCTCTCAGAGTGAGCCACCTGGAGTGAACGATAACACATAGATGCTTATCCTGAAATGACTGTGAGCTGCTGCTGTGCCAGGAGTCAAAATGAGGCTTTCAAAAGGAGAGAAGGGGAGGGGAGGGGAGAGGAGGGAAAGCTGAAGAGATTCATGGTGACCCTTATGCCTGGGGTGTTTGGGTCTCCACTTCAAACTTAGCACAGCCACCAGCATCTTGGGGTTATGATGTTCTGCAGGGAGCTTGGTGTCTCTTGTGTGGCCTGCAGAAGAACTGCCACCTCAGCAGAGAGGCGGAATGAATGCTGGTAGCATGGTTGGTGCCTGTACAAGGCACATCATCACCAGAGGGTCACAGGCAGGAAAATGAGTGGTGAGGTACAGTCCACTTACAGCATGTGGTCGGTGCTCAGCTCTTCCTGCAGTCAGCATCTATATCTTGTATGCTGTGCTGAGCCTGCTTGAGTAGCACCCAAAGCTCACAACTTTGCCCATCAATATTCAAGCTGAAAACAAAGGAGAGTCTAAGGGAGGATAAGTACGTGCTTCTAACAAGAGTTTTCAGAAAAGGACCTTTCTGTAGTGGTTCCCAGGTCCTGAAGGGCACCCATCAATTTACAGTACAGTTTCAATAGGCCCTGAAAAAATAGGAGTTAGAGTTCAAATATTCTCATTGGTTGCTAGACTGGGAAAATGCTATTTTTATGCACTGTTTACAAGACTGATGCCCATGAATTGCCACTACTCAAGCATTAATTAATTAATTGCAGTATGTGGTAGCTCTGGGACAGCTTGGTTAGATGAGGTCTGCAAGGCTGATTATGCCCTTCTCCAAGTCAACATCATCAGCAGCAACAAAACAAGGGCTGTGACACAAGGGTGTGATGAATCAAGTGGTGAACCAGGGCCTGGGCCTGCCAGAGAGCAAAAAGGATGGAGACAGGGACAGGGTGGGAAAGAAGGGACAGCACAGGTCTGAGGTCCCTCCAGGAGGCAGGAACAGAGCATAAGATTGGCCCTGCTGCATCTCTGCTGGGGCAGGGATTGATGGCCTCAGAGAATGAAATGTTGTCCTGGATCCCTGGGCAGGGTGGTGAGACCCTTCACATCAGCAAGAGCGCCGAAGCTGTGGATGCCTGATGGTGGGACAACTCCCTGCACTGGAAGGACAGTAGGACAAGAGGCAATGCATTACATTGCACCATGAGAGTTTCAAGCTGGATATTAGGAAAAATTTATTCTCAGAAAGAGTGATGAGGTACTGGAACAGGCTGCCAGGGATGTGGCGGAGCCGCCATCTCTCTTGAATGGTCAAGAGACATGTAGATGTGGCACTGAGGGACATGGGTTAGTGGGCATGGTGGGGATGGGCTCATGGTTGGACTAGATGATCTTACTGGTCTTTTCCAAACTAAATGATTCTGTGATTCTAAGGGCACAGAGTGATGCTTTCTTTTTCTATTCTGGGGGAAACCAGAGCCATCCAGCATTTGGGGAGAGACAGGAGCCAGTATCAGATCCATGGCCATGCCTGGAGAAAGAAGGCTTCATTTTAGTGGTTTCCATGCCTTTTTCAGACTCCTTGATGACAACCCACAGGGAGCAGAAGGACCTGTGTGGCTGCAGGACAACGATGCTGTAGAATACAGGTGCCATCTCCTCTCCCCTCCATGACCAGGAAAACCCCACAGGCCCTTTTTTGGGAACCTTCCCCCTCCCTTTTTTAATATTTTAAGTGGTTTGATTCAAGCTGGTCCAGAAGGCAACTAGATCTTGCAGACTGCTTGTAGGGCACATCCTCATGTCCCTCTGATGGGTCTGGCGTGCTGCTGATGAGCAAACATGGCCTACACACAGCATGCACATGGTGTTCCTGCTCTGATAGGACCGGGTTTCCCTGTACCATCACATTGTTCCTTGTCTTGCAAGCACAGCCTCCAGTAAGCTCCTCATGGGCTGTCAGACAGGGTTCTGCACATGGGTTGGAGTGCCAGGGCACTTGGGGATAAAGCAGAGTGAGGTGCGGTGGCAGTGCCACCATGAATGGGTTGGCCTTGTGATGTGTGCTTTTTTCTCTTGGGGGAGCAAGCAAGATCATAGAATCATAGAATGGCTTGGGTAGGAAAGGACCTCAAGGATCATCTAGATACAACCCGCTGCAATGGGCAACTGCTAGATCAAACATTGCATCAGGCTGCCCAGGGGCCTCATCCAACCAGGCCTTGAACACCTCTGGGGATGGGGCATCCACGGCTGCTCTGGGCAGCCTGTGCCAGGGCCTCACCACACTCTTTCACTTTTGTGAAAAAACTTCCCCCTGACACCCAGTCTAAATCTCCCTTCCTTCAACTAGAAGCCATTTCCCCTTGTTCTATCATTATTTACCCGTGTAAAAAGTTGATTTCCCTCCGGTGATGACATTGAGATTGTCATTGAGGGAACACTAGAGCAGTCTGCTAAAGGATTAATTTTCCTTTCATTTTAATGGCAGAAAAGAAAGGCAAGTCAGAATTCCCTAGGGCACAGGTAGAGCACAAAACTGAAGCTGCTACAGAAACACACCATGATCCCTTGCAACAAACTCAAAACCAAGGCATTGTGATGTGTTTCTGTAGGATCCACAGCTCCGTGCTCTACCTGTGCCCTTTTGCTTGCCCCAGTCCTGGTGCTAGTCCACTGCTGGCATCCCAACCTTGGCACTGGTCTCCAGACAAGGAATTACAAGGTAGAACAGAAGCCTGTTCCATTTAGTCAGAAATGAAAATCAATATGTTCCAATTGCCTCATTGGTCAGGGAGTGCTTGGGCTGAATATTGATTTTCAGGACTAGCAGAAGGCCTCGCCCTGAATTTCAGACAAAGCTGCAGCCCCCAGACAACAGCCAGGGAGGTTTGTTTTGGAAGAGCCCATGTGGGGTCCCTGCAGCAAGTGCAGCCAGACAGCACATGAGTTTGCACATTTGAGAGACGAATCAGCAGAACAGGAATAATGCAAATCTAACCCAGCACCATCTGCCACACAAGGCACCGTGGCTACATACAGAACCTCATCAGTACCCGATAAGAGGGAAGCTAGGTGCACAGATACTTCTGTTTGCAACACAGGGTATGTGCAGTGATGCCAACATCCATGTGACTCATCAAGAGGGGTGGCTCATCCCCCTCAGCTGCTCTGCCAGGGCTGGCCCCAGCAGGGCCCTGCGGCAAGGCCAGGGACCAGGTGCAGCCTCTGCTGGGGATGCAGATGCTCATGCTCAGACATCCCAGGGGACAGCCTGGGAAGCCTTGCGGTCTGTGACCTATGGCAGAGGAGGATGAGGCCCAGCCAGGCTGAATTTATGCTCCATAGGTCCATATCGATCAGAGGAAAAGCTGAAAACAAGAGAATGATGAGGAACCAAAATAGAAACAACCCCATCCAGCACCCTGCCCCACGCTGGCAGGGACATGGGGACACGGTGAGCACAAGGGATGCTGGCTGTGCCAGATGCCAAGCTTGTGACCTACAGCGGGCACTGGAGCGAGGCCTAGGCTTATTACTAGATGATTTATTGCTGTATTTTAACTGAGCACTCCCACAGGGAGGTGGCTGGCTGTGCTGGGGGGCAGGCAGAAATGGGATGGAGGCAGGAGGAGGGCATGGAAGTGAAGGCCACAGAGCTGCTATGATCCAGAGATAAAGAAAAGTAATTAAACAGAGGGAGGCAGAATTAAAGGGTCACTTCAGGGCTGTCATGTGACAGCCGTGTTAAAGCAGTCATGCAATTGCAGTCTGGGATGAGAGTGTGGTGCTGACACGGGTACTGCCCTACAGGCTCTGTTCTTTCCTTCTCCACATGGCAAGTGTGTTCACTTCTGTGTGTCTTCCTTCACTTTACGTATTCTCTTGCCTGTTGGTTGGATCACTCGGAACTCAAGGCACTTTAATCACACTGATTTCTGCAACTGGGGCCATCTTGGAAGTGTGGGACACCACATTGCCCAAGGACCGGCTGGGAATCCAGTCACGCAAGTACCAATTCTCCCCTCTGCTCTGCCCTTACTGCCGCTTGCAGTACTGCCTCCAGACCTGGGTCCCAGCACAAGAAAGATGTGGAGCTGTTGGTGCAGGTCCAGAGGAAGTCACAGAGATGATCAGAGGGCTGGAGCACCTCTCCCATGAAGAAAGGCTGCGGGAGCTTGGGATGTTCAGCCTGGAGAAGAGAAGGCTCTGGGGAGACCTCATTGTGGCCTTCCAGTATGTGAAGGGAGTGTATGAGAATGGTGCAGGGAGACTTTTTACCAGGATCTCTAGTGACAAGATCAGGGGCAGCAGTTGTAAACTGATAGAGTGGAGATTTAGATTGGATATATGGAAGAAATTCTTCACTCAGTGGGCGGTGAGGCCCTTGCACAGGCTGCCCAGAGGGGCTTTGGGTGCCCCATCCCTGGAAGCGTTAGGGCCAGGCTGGATGGGCACTGGGCAGCCTGATGTGGTGGGTGGTATCCCTGCTCATGGCGAGGGATTGGAACTGGATGGGTTTAAGGTCCCTTCCTACCCAAACCGTTCTGTGACTCTGTGATAACTACAGAGTCTGAGATAACTGAGATAACTACAGCCTGGAAACACTGCAGCAGGCAGACTCTTATCCTACGCCTCCCTACATAACTACAGCGTTTGCACTTCTAAAATGCTTCTGTTGATTTAACATTTTAAATTCTAGACAATTTCAGATATGCAAGGCTAAATAATTCCCTGCCAAATGATCCTGCCAGAGATGGCAGAGAGGCCCAGGGAGGTGTGTGCTAGAGGTGGGAACATAGCCCAGTGCAGTGTGTGCATCTCCAGCACTGGAGAAGGAGTTTCTATGGTGACATTCTGGACATTGCAGCAACAAGCGTATGTGTGGCTGCCTGGCACGGATGCTGCAGCCCGGCAGTCCTCTGGGGAGCCACTGTATTTTTTGTCAGGGTGTGATGCCCCTACGCACCAGCCTCGTAAAGTACCCCAGCCCACATCCCCAGCAGCCACAGGGGCTGTCACCTGGGGCAGGGCAGCCAGGAGTAAAGTGTCCTGGTGCTTCTGGGGATGAATTTTGAGGGGTCCCAGATCCAGTAGTAGCCTCCTCGCTCAGCAGCAGTAATGCAAACCCAAAGAACCTCTTTGCGCTTACAGCTAGAGCTGGGGAGAGCCACCAAACCCCACACAGGAGAAATGTGGTGGGTTCATGCCTTGTCCTGTGACATCTTGAGCCACTTCTTCCTGGGGATGGCTCAGCAAGCTGGAAAGTCAGGAAATAATGTTTGGTTATGCTCTGTTGGGTTTAAAGTCACCTTTGCATCCTTTGTAGTACCTCAGTGGAGCTTTCTTGGTGTCTTCATGATGGGAAATTTCCATAAAATGCCTGTGGCACTTTTCACAGAGGTAGACATGAACTCCGCTACCCAATCATACTTTATGGGGTAATGGCAGGGAGCTGCATGCAGCTGAATCACTTTTCCTGTGTGGGCTCCTCTCACTGTTCTGGCTTGGTGGAGCCCTTTCCTTACTTCCCTTCTGCAGTGCAGAGCTCTGCTCCAGGGCTGCTGTTGCTGCAGGAAGTGCTGTGTGGCACCACAGGCTCAGTGGCTTTCAGGAGGAAGACAAGGAGGGTTTAGGTCACACATTTCATCAAGGGGGATTTTCTGGGCACCTGAAGCACAGAGAGAAAGGGAAGCAGGCATTCCTGTGCAGGAGGGTGCTGGGACAGCTCAGGAACATCCCTGGCACAAGGGGTGTGTGAGGGAGAGAGGAAGAGTTGGTCCTGAGCAGCCTGTGGGCAGAAAGGTGAGATAGCCCAGAGGGAATGAGACAATGAGGGCTTCCCCAGCAGGGGAAGGAGGTGAGGAAAAAGGAAGCACAGGAGAGGAGACTAGAATGCCAGCATAATGCTACTCACCACAGTATACACTGTTACATTTGAGGAATCTGGCCAAATCTTAGAGAAGTAAGGTCCAGAAAAGGGACTCTACTGAGTTAGATTTGGTTAGTAGTACAAGCAGAAAGCTCTTTGGTACTCTGAAAATTAATCTTTCAAGAGTGTAATGCATCCAGCATCACTGGAAGCAAACATTACAGCAGGAACAAATTAACCCAGCTGTGCCAGCTAGTAAATCAGTCACAAGCACAGGCTTTGCCTTCCCCAGACAGAGCCATGGGATGTCCCCAGTCCTGTGCCACTGTGTGAGGCTGGGCGCTGCATCCCCCTGGCCCCACAACACCCGGGAGCTCCCCTGTTCAGCAGCACTGCTTTTAGAAATGAAAGGCATCCAACAAGGCATCACTTAAGGAAAGCCATCACCCCTTTCCTCATTCATTGTCATCTTCTTTCCTCTATCTCAGCTGTTCCCTGTCCCCTGCCACATCTGGAGGAGGCCAAAGCTCCTGGAGGGGGCCAAAGGACCTTAATGGATTCCCTTAGCGTTGCCTAGAGCTTGTGCAGAGATGGAGGCCCCCACAACTGCTGCGTTTTAGTGTGGTAACCACCATCAGGTGCTGGAGACCAAGGGACTGGCCAGGCGCTGATCACAGCAGCTCTTGGCTCCTGTCTGAGCCTTACTTTGACAAGTGGAGGTGAGCAGATGACTCACCTGCCTGTGACAACCTTCAGCACTAATGCAGGAGTTTCTGGTTTCATTCTGGAGACACAAAAAGCATCAGGTATGATAAGATTACAAAAACCATCCAGAGAAAAAGTCACGTAATGAATAGGGAGGAGTGCTTGGAAGAAGCTAGATGAGAACATTATGAATTTGTTTTAACTACAGCAATCACTACCAAATGGCTGGAAGGATGCTACAAGTGCAGTGTTATTACACTGTGCAGAATCTGAGGTAATTTGCTGCTGGAACTCGTGTTGTTTCTCTCCTATTATTGAATTCACTGGATAACATCTGTCTAGAATTCCTCCCGTAAAAACAATAAACACAGAGCACGCAAGGCAGCACATCCAGGCCAAGGAAAAGCAAAGCCCCACAAGATACAAAGCAGAGGCAAATGTCTCCTTACTGCCAGGGCAGCTCCAGAGGGAACCACCAGGGAGGATTGGATACTGCAGGTCACAATGAATGCTTCCGGCATGTGAGAACCAAATAGAACAATTCTAGCTGTAGTCAGTTTCATCTTTGCCACGAGGAGAAAATGGAGAAAATGGAAGGAGACGGTATTATTCCCCAAATCTCCGTATTTAATAGCGGAACAAAACATACTTTCATGCCTGTGCAGTTGGTAGCACAGAGCTGAAGCTTTCTTCCTCTTACCCCAGGGTGCTTCCATTTGTTCTGCCAGCCCCTTCCCTGCCAGCCGAAGGACATACATTATTAATGTACAGCCTAAATGCTGCTCTCACTCATCCCTTTACTCTCAAAGCATTGCTTACATGAAGAGGACAAGGAGGATTTGGCCCAAAGATTTTAATTGTGCCACTCTGGTGAATTGGCTTAATGCAGATTGAAACAGGAAGCTTTGTGTTCCGATTTTTGTGGGTGTTTTAATTACTCAATCGGTTATTGTTGGGCTCATGTACATCAGCATAGAAGCGGAATACCCCGAGAGCCTCTTGGAGGAGTATCCCTGTAGCTTTGCCCAAATGGCAAGAGCCTGAGGCTGAAAACGTTGCTTTATAAATTGTGATCATGAGCAGCTTGTCATTTTTTTTAAGGGAAAGGATCTGTACAGGAAGAGATGCCACCTGCAGAGGAAGCTCTGTGTTTGGGGCTCATCCTGCTCTGGCTGAGCTGAATCAGCACCTAGCCTGCACTGCTGACTACTCATGGCCCCATAACAAAAAATATATGAATTGTAGTTATGCAGAGCCACAAACAAGTTGAGCAAGTGTAGCACCCAATTGTTCATGCACAAAAAGTACTTTGGAAAACAAAGAAGAAAGCAGAACGTAAATGCAAGCAAAACCTTTGGAAAGCTCTCCTATTACAATGACAGGTATAGAGGAGCACAGTGCATTAAATAAATGAGAGGTTGCTGAGTGTTGCCACAAAAGGCAAGGGTGAGGACTGCAAAACAAAGATGAATTTCTTGCCATGATGGACAAAGCCCAGGGGTGACCTGGACAGCGCTGCTCCCCAGCTTGTTGGGTATTTGCTGGGTACATGGCCACTCATACAGACGTGTCCTCATTTGCAATGCGCCAAGGAGAAAGGCAAGTCAGAGACTTGCTTTTTTCTAGACAGAAGGACATTAAATGAAAGCTAAATGAGTTGAAGCCCAAGGAAAAGGGAGAAGCAAACAGGTTGGGCAGGAGGTGCTGGAAATTCAGCAAGGCAGACCTGCAGGGTGTCAGCAGGGCAGGGTTCACCTGGGGTGAGCGTGGTGTGGTGAGCCTTGGCTCAGGAGCTGGTGATATTACATACTAGCAGAGCTAGACACGTAAATGGAAATGGAAGAGAGCAAGACTGCAATTTATTCCACAGCTAAGAGGTAGATAGAGGATTTACTGGGAGCAAAAACAGTAGCTGGGTCATGTTTTTGAAGAGGAAAGACTTGTACAGCTCTCCTAGAAAACTGGCTGAAAAGATGGAAACAAGGATGAAGAAGAAACCACCAGGTCTTGCATTCACATCAATGGTTTTATTAGTTTTATTAGTTTTAAGAAGCTGGATGCTAACCTTCAGAATGACGTTTCAGTATTCTGTCATGATCAGTTTTAGCAATTAAGCCAATGAGTTGTTGGTAAAGATTGGTAGCTGCTTAAGAATCACAGCCATTTGTAAAGAAATTCTGGGATGCAGCACTCTTTTTGGCTGTTGGGTTCATGGCTCACCTTCATTTTTTGATGTCACTCTTTGCTGTTCCAATTCTTCTGTTCTAGTCTCCTCTTGAGCAGTGACTGCTTCATTGAGTTTTTCTGCTCGTTTCCTCCCTTGGAGCTCACTGGAAATGGAAGGACTTCCTTTCTCTCCCTGCCAGCTCTCCAGTATCTGACCTGCTGAAGTCAAATTCTAGTCAAAGGCAGTTCATAAACATCCCTGCTGACAATGAAGTCTCAGCATCAGCTTTGTTTAAATTTCCGTCCAGCTTTTTCCCTTCCTGAGACACCAATTCTAAATAAGTCTGCTCAAGAGTATGTGGATAGATGAGTACCTGGATAAGTGTCAGCACAGCATGTGGAGATCTGGTGTAGGCAAACTCACAACAAGGAGGGATGGAAAAGGAAAAGGAATCAATCAAGGATTTGGCACATTCATTACCACATTAGCTAGGGGAATGATGTGTCAGTGATTGCTGAATATCTGCTGCAGGTGCCATATAAAGCACAATCTCTTCCAGACATTGTTAGTTCATTGCCTTTAAATGGACCTTGACCATCATTAAGAATCAATCAATTCTGAGCCAGTCTCCAGTGTTCAAACATCCCATGTAAGCAAAGGCAGAGTGAATTTCTCTTGCAGCCTTGCTGAAATTCAACCTCTCCCTCTGCTTCTCCCCTCACACAAAGCAGCTATCAAGGAAAAGCTGGTTTTCTTTGCTGATCTTGTACAGAAATACAGACTCCCTGGGAAGCAGTCAAAGCTCAAGTAGCTCAAGATAGAGTACAAGGACATTCAGCATAAGATCTGGACCCCTCAGCCACAGTTCACATGCCAGGGTGAAGAGGAAAGGCTCCTCATCTCCTATCTCACACTACCAGCCAAGCTCACCCTGCTTCCCCTGCACCAGGACTTGGCAGGCTCTGCCCAGGACTGACTTATCTTGCTTGCCCAGCAAAGTCAATGGGATCATTTTCTGTCGGACTGCCAGCTTGAGCTGCCCTATGGAAGTGCCCGCAAATACCCTATTTGGGTCAAAGGTGACAGCAGGGCACACAGCCGGCAGCAGAAGAGGGAGGCCAAAGCTCTGACACTGAGCACATTTCGTGCAGGCACCTGGAACCAGGTGCACAGCCCTGTGTTCTCTTTCCCGACTCCAGAAATGCAAGCACCGGTGGAAATGTTGCTTGTGGTTTTGGCGTTTCTCAGGTGTTTGGTGCCCAGCATTGTGGGAGGTTATTGTGCAGTTCTAACCCACCGCTCTCTCCAGTAATGACATAGAGAGCATTTCCTCTGTCCATCTGCCTGTTTTCACAAAGCTCACAGCACAGAGCTGCCTTTACAATACCTCCCTTCTTGCCAGATTTGGCTGTATTCAGCCAAAGGGCTTAAAAGTCAGGGTCTAGGGAAAGCAGAACATGACTCTGGTGTAATTGTTTGAGCCTCATTTCAAGAGGAAAGCATGTCTGCAAATGTCAGGTTGCTTTTACCCCATCGCAGCACTGAAAGGTGAAGTCAGGCCACCACTAGCTAAAAATAGGCAGTGCAATCAAACCCCCATTAGCAGTCAGTAGCTTCATGCTGGACAGTTTCACTGTGACACGATTGCACTCCTCCCCATTCACTCACCCCAGCTGGGAAATGGGAGGAGTGGCACAGAGATGTTTGAGCCCTGAGAAAATGCCCAGAGCCACACAGCAGGCAAGAGAGACAATTAATTTCGCAAGTGTCTCAGACAGCGGTTTCCAAATCTCTGTCCATGGGACACCAGCATCTGTGAGGTCTGCACAGTCACATTGCCCACACCGCCTTTCCAACGAAAGGGCTAATGATAAAACAGCAGGGCAGAACAGATGAAATTTTGAGGGCTGAGTGACTGCAGCTTGAAAACATCTTATGGCTTTAGGAATTACGGTGTGTGAAGCCTGCCATACTCAGCACTTGCGCTGTATGTGATCTTTACATTAGCCTGGTGCATCTCTTACGCACACAATAACTGCGTTGCCGTGTTGGTCAGGAGGTCAGTGAAACTGACCCCAGTAAGGCATCAAGTTAGTAGGCTTCTGCACATGCTTATGAATGTCTATCAAATAACAAAACTAGGCTCCTACCAACTTCAGCACACAGAATTAAATTTGTACTTGAGAAAAACATAGGCGTGCTTTGTCCACTTAGAAAGCAGCCTAAAAGCTGGAAAGTTTTCCTCATTAGTAAGTGGCAAAGTTATGAACCAAACAGTGTCACATTCTTTCAGATGCATAATAGCAAATTCTTTGAGTGATTTATTACAGCAGCACCAAGCAGATGTGTACCATTTCTTAATGTGGTCCTGAATAGCAGTATTTCTTAGCCCTCAAGAGAAATGTTACCTTTTAGCACTGATTTGGTATAAGCCAACACAGCAGCAGACACCTTTTGGAAAACATATGTTAGAAGCGTTAAGCAGTTTCTGTACATGGTAATCTAAACTTACTGTCTAAATTCAAAATAAAAACCAGCAAGCAGAACCCAGTCACAAATGTAAATTATTTTTTCAGTCTGTTCCTGTGTGGAGGAAGAGGAGTTCTAAGGCATATGCAGTCATTCCGGTCAGTTCTTGTACCATGCACAGTCCTATGGCACAAAATCTGAACTGCGTGGCTTTCAAAATGAGGAAGAGCCATTTTGCTAAGCATTACTGTAACAGACAGTTGTGACTGTGAGAAGAACTCCCATACTAGCAGAACACAAACGCTTTAAACTGTTCTTGTGAGAAGACATCAATCTTCAGTTATTCTTTCATTTGGAAAGAACCACTCATTTTTCACTCTTCAAAAGATCCACAATATTTCAAAATAAAGCACCATTTTATTGCAAAATATGCAGTGACTGTTTACAACTAAAGAAAAGACGTGTATCAAAAGAGAGTAAAAATGATTATCAGGTAATGGCTCCTTGAACTTGAAGGCACAAAAGCAGAAACTAAGAGTTAAGGCTCATCTGGTAGGACTGAGAATATGAAGTGTAATTAATGTGCATTCGTCCTCCAGGCATACTTAAATTTTGCAAGCACCAGGTAGGACACAAAGAAGGTTTGGGTTTTGCCCATTACACAAAAGGCCAAGAGGTACTGAGAAGTGCTTTCAAAAATCTGGGTGTTCTACAGTCTCTGTGCATTCTGACAGGCAGGTGGGTAATGTGTCTGTAGGCAGCTCAATGGTTGGCAAAGAGCTTCATCATCAGAGTGAAATAAAACAGCCAAGATTATAAAAGGCAGCCACAAACAGTCTATAAATATCCAGATAAAGTTAAGATCAGGTACGTCACTTGATAGGCAAGGGAAGAAAATGAAAGATAGGCTTTACTAATAGGTAATAAAGAACATTTCTGACTTAAGTCCACACACACACAAAAGCTAACTAAACAAAGCATGCTAAGAAATGGAAAGAGTGGTATTCGGAGGATTTAGATGGCATTTGTGTTGGCAATAGGTGATTCATCTGACATACAATACTCCAGCTGTGACCCACATGAGCGTGGACCATTCATCTTCCTCTCTGAGAACACAGAGCACAGAGAAAGAAAGCAGGATAAATACAAGGGATATAAGAAGAAACAAGGAACTCTGCCAGTCAACTGAAGTAGGCAAGAGTCTGCCAACCCAGATTTGTCAGGGACAAGGTATGCCATACCTTGCTGACATCTATCTCATGTGAAAACAGGCCTGGTGTCATGGATGCACGGCCTCTGACACGGTCATTGGGTGAAGTCCTCACAGGTGAAGCTGTAAGCTCCAATTCATACCGATCACCAGCGCTCTTGGGGAATCAGTACCAAAGCTTGCTGGGAGCCTGGGAAGATACTCAAGCAGAAAACTGAAGGGCTTTGTGTAGGATCTATCCCATTCTACATGTCCACACAAACTTCAGACTGCAGAGTGAAAGAGGACCTCCGCAAGACCTCCTACTGAAACCATACTTAGATGAGCTACAAACAGTACAGGAGACAGGACTGGGATGCTGCTGTCTCGGTAGATTTGTCTGATATCAGGCAGATACCTGTCCAAAGACAGGTAACTATGCATTAAATACATAGACAGAAGGTGGCGATTACTAGGGTGGCCCCAGTGTGATGCGCTTGGAAGAAGGCAAATACAGTTCCAGTGTGTTGATAGAACTGATGTCTGCAAGTCCAAGTTCTACACTGTGCTGGCCTCTGTCAACACTTTGGGTCACATTTTGGACAACATGAGTTAAGAACACGGTCAGACTGAAGGACCCAGAGGAGAGCACAATCTCTAGACTTAGATGTACTATGAAGAGCATGAATTACCTGGATTTACTGAAGACTACTAGGACATAACAGTGGTGTTCAAATGAGGACGCTATTTGTCACATCTAGTGCCAGTAACAGTAAATAATTCATCAAACTAGCAGGGATAAACTTCTACTGCAAGAGCCTCCAATTGTGGGGTTCAACAGTGGTACACACTGCTTACAGAGTCATGGGATCCCTCTCATTGGAAGTGTTTAAGAACAAGAAAGAAAAGGAATTGTTCTAGTGTTGGCAGAACTGACCCAATCTCAGCAAGGAGATGGACTACACAGCTTTTTGAGATTTCCCTTAGCCCTTATTTCTCTGAAAGATCTCCTACATTTACTTATATTTGCATCATTTGCAGTTTAGTAACAGCTAAGCACAGGGAACACAAATATTTTCACCATACCATCAGCTGCACTGATCTTCATACATGCTATGGACAACATTCTTCAGAGGATACCTGTGCTGTATTTCCTGAAAAACTTGAGACTGCTTGAATGGACTTGTGTTGGATAATGATGTTGGGACAAATGCCGATTCCTCCTTTCCCAGAAACCCCTTTGCTAAGAGCCACATCAGAGAATTGTAGAAAATATATATCCAACCTATTCTACCTTTGAAAACTACCCTGATAACACAACTCCCCCACATTGTCTCTACTGTACCTTAACCACACGAAAAAAAGACAGTAGAGAATACATTAACAATTTCCAAATAATTTTCAAAACACTGATAGGAAAATTCTAGACAGAACTTCACACCTCTCCACTGTCTGGACTACAGCAGCTTCTCTGATGACTCTATAGAATATGGAAAATCACACACTGTATACACATTCAAAGCTGATTTTTGGGGCTGAATTCAAAATCCACTGCAAAACCTGCCAGGTTCTAAATAGGTAAATCAAGGCCCCAGCATTACATACAGCAGAACAAGGCTGAGCAGGCTGAAATACAAGCTGGCCTTTGTGAATTCTGATTGACCTCACTGGTCAGCCCTCAGGAAGACTATCCTTTTAGGAAAGCCAGATACTCCCCAGCTTTCTTCAGTGAAAACAGGAAACAAAACAGATCTCAAGCCTATTGGTGTCTGATAATAAAAGAAATTCTATCCATTACCTCATTCTATCAAGATAGGAAAATACTTCAATCCAGTTTACAGAAATGCTACAAATTCCTTCATTACTACGTGGTTTGCAAACAGCCCCTGGTCATTAGCTTTACTTGAGCTGAAGTGTTTTCAGCTTAACAGCAAGTAACCACAGGGGATAGTCTCCAGGGGTGTTCCAAGAGCACTGCATAAAGCCAGCTCTTTCCTTAAGGATACATAGCAACCGCCTTCCACTTCTGTTTCAGATTTTTCACACAGCATTTTGACAGCAAGAAACCTGAATCTCTTAGAGAGGGTAAATCTGAGTGCCTGTACCTCTGTGCTACCTCTGTAAGTCCAGGCAATGCAAAATGCAAAACTGCTGATACTGATTACTGCGAGACCCTCAGATGACCTCAGTGCAACTACACATGCTAACACACTCTCTGGGAACAGACAGAAGTTTTTAAAACATTTGAAGCCCTGCTAAAATTTGATTTCAGATGCAATTCAGAGATTCCCAAAAGAGATGTAGGCTTTCGAAAATCCCCAATCATTTCTTAACGTTGCTCCACAAGCACCCATGACAGCTGATATCCATAGCAATACTTCACCTAAAAACTGCCATGACACAAAGATGAATCTTTCTCATGGGAACATGGAAAATTTTCCAAGCTGATTTTTCTCTCCTTTAAAGTTAGATGGCTTCAAGCCCCAGGACTGTCCAAAGCTAAGACATTAATTTTGTAAGTGCAGTAATACTTGTTTTTAAAAGCAGGCAGAAAATGTGACATTTTACATTTTACTTTTATTATCTTTAATCAGACACATTACAGTGCACAACTGTGTCCTTAGCCAGATAACAGGGTGTCATTCTTCAGATCAGGAAAAGGTGAAGGGCTCCTAGACCTTCCTCTGATTTTTTACGTAAAAGGAATATCACAGATATCCTAAATAAGAACTATTCCCTCATTTAGTAGAGCATCCCCACTACACTCATAAAGCCTTTAAAACAGTTCAGTTGTAGATTTCACTTGTTCCTGTATTTGAGACTGCAGCTACTGTAACGAGGGGCCTTAATGACCTGAGGATCACTCTTGCCTTCTAGAAGCTACACAGAAAAAACATTACTTCATAAGGTGTTTCCTAATTGAGCATCATACAGTCTTGAAAATACAATTCTAACTTCACCATCCTGCTACTGATGCAGCTTTCCAGCTCTTGAACGCTCATTAAGAGAGTGTGTTTATGAAACAAAATCTTTTTATTTAATGCTACACAATTTGAATTGAAAGAATAGAACATATACTTCACCTCAAGATGAAACTATAGGGTTACATCCCAGAACATTTTCCAGAGTAAAACCAGATTACCGATTACCAAACAGTGCAAGAAACATTTGTATCCATTTGCACTCAGCATATTTTAGACAAACTACAGCATCAGAACATTTAAGTACCTGTCCTCCATACAGCAGATCTCTTACTCTGTGGGAACCATTCTGTCAGGATATACTTATTGATAACATCAAAGAAAATCAAATGAAGGGTTACATTCTGATGTCAGGTGTACAAGTGCAGTAGTGGATTACTCGCAGAGGAGAACAACATTATCTATAAAAGTTAAGTGGTATTCAGGTTATCCTGGAGTGACTATAATACAGAGAAACTTCAAGTCAAAATAAGTATTTACACAGAAACTGTCACAGCAAAGAGGACAGGAAGCTAGTCTCACAGAAGTAGTTCATTAAAAAGCAAATGAGTGGACGAAGACAAACGCTTTGACTTTATATAATAAAATACCAAGTGCATTCTTTTAAGTGAATGAGTCTTTGAGACTATGGTCCTAGACTTCAGGAAGCCATGTGAGGGTCAGATGTACAGTCCTGCTGTGTAGTAAGGGTTACTTGGACTGCCAGAATTCTTACATCTCTTGTAACCGCAATAAATCACAGCAATTCTAGTGGTGCTTCTTACTGTGAGTTCTAAAGGAAAGCTCTTAAATAGGCCCCCTCCAAATGCCAAAGATAGGTTGTTTTTTTGTATAGCAGATCCTCCAGAACAAATCAGATGTTTTTCCACTACTTTTGCACCGTACATCTGGGATTAGAACTGAGCCCAGAACACTTAAAGGCTAATTATGTTTAGCTTCTCAAATGCTCTTGGCCAAAGAGTTATTATCCAGCTTTTTCTTGTCAATGCAACTTTAATCACATGCAATTTCTTAAGCTAGCCATATCATTTCAGTTATTTCGGCTCTTTTCCAAGAGGCTTATTTTAGGCTCGTAGCAAAAAAAGGTTATTAATGGCTGGCTATTTTACGTATTTCTTCAAGAGCCGCTACTAAAATAACCAGATGCATTTGAGAGTGAACACTTGTGGCCGATTGCTCGAGTAACTTCAGAAATCTTCTCAAATTAAATTTTCAACTAAGAGTAGAATTGTTTTTAAACTAATATTTGCGAGCATCTTTTAAGCCAGCATACACAAAAGCATTAAACTTTACCACCTCCCAGCTTCCTCGGCCGACTACCAACTATTAAGGATCACCAGAGTCTCTCCAGTGTGAGACTCTAAGGAACTAGCTCAAGCCCTCACAGTACAGGAATCCCATTTGAAATGGCTTGTAGAAATAGACTCCAATACACAGGACAAAACCGTAGAACAAAGTCTCACAATACTACTGCAGCCTCTCGGGAGCTTGCTGTGCCTCTTGAGCCAGTAACTTGAACATTAGTGGCTGAGCTCAAGCAGGCACCACACCAAACAGTCAATCTGAGCAGCTTCCCTCTCGCGTTAAAATTAATTTACTGTAATGTACATTACTTTCAGTGGAATGATACTGCTCGTGTTTTAGCAGGATGGGGAAGATTCCACTTTGTCTTTTATTGTTTTATAAGGCAGATAATGCAGAAAGTTAAAACAGAACTTCTACAAGCATTTAATCTGTGATATTGTAAAATCAAAGTACTACTTTATTAAATGAGTTATTTTACACAATATGAACATCAATATAATTACAATTGTAAAAAATTTTTTGTTTTTATAACAAGTATGGACTGATTTTTCAGGATTTCCAAAGAGGGCACAACTGTACATTTCCACAATTGTCTCTGCATGAAGCCCAAGAGGGAACAGCATAAAAATATGAATGTTTCTGTAGCCCCTTCATTTTTGCTGATCAACAGTTTTAGAAAAGCAGCTGCAGGTTTGTTATGTAAGGTCTGACAGTAGAAGAGTCAATAGGTGCCATGATTTCACCTATAAAAAATAAGAATAACTCAGTTAAGCTGAACTGTTACACAGTGCCGTTTAACTTAGAGTGAAAGAAATAGCGCAACTCGGTTTTTCACCTTATTTCAGCCTTTAATTGTAACTTGTTTCAGTTACAATCTAACAACCGGCTGTTAAGAAACCTTCTAGAGAGAAAATAGAGGTTAAATCTCGTATCTGAACGCAGAAAGAAAACCTGCATTCACTTGCATAACTTCAGGAACAAAAAAGGCTGAATCATTAGAAATACGCTAAACAATTCTGCTTTCATTACTTGGTTTCTAACAACAGGCACATTTATTATAAATATTTTGTTCCAAGCAAGAACTGTGGAAGCTAACATTTCAAAGCAGCAGTAACTGAAGAATAAAGTATTCCTACAACTCTAAGGATGACCATTTCAAATAATGTTAATACCTCCTTTCAAAAGATCTTCCACGCAATGACAACCATTTCAACCATGTAAGAACGGGTCAGGGGCATAAATTTAACCTATACTTAATTTTTATATTAAAAAAATAAAGCATCTTTCAAGCCCGAGTGAGTGAGGAAAAAAACAAACAAGTGATAATATACCTTAATTTTTAAATGATTATCTGATAAAAGTAATGACCTGTAGATATCTTTATGCCTGAACATCAGCCAGTTCTGGAGGAAGTGGAGTCTTAGGATGTTTGCTTTCAAAGTGCTGTTTGAAGGTCTTGGGATCCGGCATTTGTGTCTGATTAAAGAGAGACATTTAACTTAATGTGCAGTACAAGAGCTACAGGATACTACAAAACCTGTTATCGCATGTTTTATTTTACTTGTGAACCTAATTTGGAACCCTAATTAAGACCCTCAAAATGACAAATCTATCCTAATCTATCCTAAAACTGACCATTTAAGTGAAAATGACAAATTAATCCTTCAGCTCCAAAACGGGCACACACACAGGAAAAACAACCTGAAGGGAAGTATAACCCAAACAGTGCTCCAATTTCTGATTTCCTGTTAAGACATCTATTCTAACAGAAGCTGGCGTATACTGAACTTGCATTAAAACTTCTGGCACCACATAATATCACTTTTCCCTCTCTACATTAACACTGATAACCGTGGATGTTAAGACAAAAAGATCTTTTCTATATGATGGAACTGGCCTATCTAGAGGCTGATCAGGAAGTATTCTCAAACCTCCTACACTTTAGACAGCATACTACCAGTGCCCACTGATCCTTGCAATTCAAAAGGCAAGAAAACTACCTGGAACAGATCAGTACGTGGCCTCTCACAATTTCTCATATCTCAATTTCTAGAGACACATCTGTGAACAATAATACTTTGTCTTCAGTTTCTCTTACCCTACAGACAGTGCAGGTATATATCAAGGCAGCCTTGGCTGCAGCCTTCTGATCGTGCCCTTGCTTCTTTTTTTGCTCAGCTTGCTTTTTGGCATTTTTCTGCTGCGACTGTATCTTCTGCTGTCCACGAGCCATATCTACAAACAGAAAGAAGACATTTAGTCTGCAAGTGTGAGAAACTACTGTTGCTAGCTGACTCAGAAGTCAGTAACTGTGAATGTAAGTAACAGTAACTGTGAATGTAAGTAGTCATGTGCTCTGCCCTTGCACTCTGACCCACAACTCCCATAATTCATACACAACAGGCATCTGTTCAAGCTCCTTACTTCGCAAAGACCCTCTGGTTTCAGTAGTTTTCTGAAGAGACAATAGTTTTCTAGTCCATTCTAAGGCTTCTTCCTTTAAAAAGCTTCAAGATATAAGTTTGAAAAATGTTTAATGGAGACACTCAATTCTTATTTCTGGAACTTGGTTTGGAGAAAAGGAAATTATCACTATTCCCCAAGCTGCACCACTATCTTCTGGTGCACCTGTTTATAATCTGCTTTGGAATCGGGAATGGTAAGAATGATGCATCATCCTTCTTTATCAAAGGCTGTTTTTAGAGGTGGCCACCTTTGCAATTTTCAGCTGATTTTACAGGCATGCCTACATATTTCTTGAAAGGACATAAAGCTGCCTCCACCAGAAGCCACTATCCTACGTGACCCAGAAGCACCAAGGAAGCTGACACCACTGCCACCTGCCATTAGAAGGTCCACCACAAACAGAAACAAGGTACAAAATCCTTATTTCACAGAGAAGCAGAGCAACATATTCTGCAGCAGGAGCACTCCACCTGCACGCAGCCCACAGGGACACCCAGCACAGCTCACAGCCCACCCCCAGAGCAGACGCCAGGCAGGATTTGGGTGTACCAACAGAACAGAATTCAGACTGTGGTTACGTAAGGCAGCAGCCCACTTCCAGCTATTATCTTTCCTACAGTCCCTCGTGTCCCACGCCTAATCCAGTTGTGGGGCTCAGAGAAAAGCAAGGCTTACTACTATACAAGCTCAGGACAGCTACTGAAGTCTGATTTTTCAAGGACAACTATTAAGGCCTACATGCCATAAACAGGTTGGCTGACTGGTTATTATCGCCCCTCTATGCACTGCGTCTGCTGCTGAGAACACACTGCATGGACACAACTGGTCTGCCACACAATCCTTCCCATAAGGACAGAGGCCTTCCACTGAGTAGGCTGTTCACCCTCCTGCAGACTGAGCTCCAGCACAGCTCTTATAAATGGAAGCTTCTCTGAAACTTTGCCTGCATCTGGAAAT
>JAOWBP010002052.1:62656623-62668028 GCA_028571105.1 Tragopan temminckii
ACAATCAAACAAACAAACTCTAATGAAAGATAAGTTCCCAGGCTGGACTTGCTAGATTTTCTGCCCACCTGATTTATGCTGAGGTAATCTCTGCATAAGTTGAAGAAACCTAGCTGATTTTCCTAGAACTCTATATTTATACCTGAGACACTGTCTGTCCTTAACCAACAAAAAGGATTTGATGTCAAATGAACACTGGCCTCACTTGATTCTGAAAAAAAACAAACAAACAAAAAAACAAAAAAACTGGCTCATTTCAGAATTTTACTGTCTCTCCCAGAATAACAGAACAATCTCTGCTGGAATTTAAGCATCTCCAAGGATTCAGGCTCCTGAACCTTCCAAGGCACCCTATGCCAGTGCTCCATCACTCTCACCTCCTTTATTTTAATCTATGCTCACTCCTTGTCACCAAGAAGTCTGGCTCCATCTGCTCTATCTTCTCTTACTTTTTCAAATCTTATGGAATTCCATGCTACAGCAGAGAGGATCAACTGGACCATATTGCTGGGAAGGTACAGTCCTCACTTCCCAATTTGTGGCAACCACTCAGAATTCAAAACTCTAATTTGTTTGCATTTTATCTAATTTGTTTGATCTTTATCAAACATCAGGCACCACTTATACCACTGAAATTAAGATCTTTAAAAGCTCACAGAAATAACTCAAATGCAGTTCTTTAATGCAAATCTTTAATATGCTTTTCTTCCCTATACTTAATTTGCACTTGCAAATTTCCACCTGAGAATGCTGTAAAAATGCCAGTGCAATATGAAGTAGCTCTTACACATCAAAGCCAGACTGCAATGATGTGGGGCTGATTCCTAAAGACAACCACAAGTTGGCAAGTTTGTAATCAGTCAAGAAGCATCACTCATTTACTCAGCTTCCACCACAGACTTATTTGTAAAGCATCTCCTGGCTGTTATGGCAAAGGAGAATCTAAGCAGACTTGAAGTGGGAAAGGAAGTTTTCCCTTACATTTATGTTGTCATAGACAAATACCACTTTACTGCCTACCAAGTATTTCCTATGTCTGTCACTTTGCTATTTCTGTAGGACCCAGCACCAGAACTCCCCTGACAGCCTCTTCTGCACAGGAGATCCTGGCATTCAGCCACTGGTATTTCTTGGGCAAGATTGACAGTTTACCAATAGAAAATAACCTTCACAATTAAATCTATTTTGACAGGCTGATACTGAGAGCATGCTGGAGTATGCACAAGATTGAAGCTTGAGCTAGAAATGCAGAGAAGACTGTAGCATCTCATCATAAGGGTCTTATTAACAGGGGAAAAAATGGTTTCCGTAGGACTCTCCACTACATTTAATCGAGGAAATAAACAAACAACAAAAAACAGGAATCATCTTGGACTACACAAATTGAAAGGATGTTTTTTACAGTCTGTTTTTAAAGGACTCATGTTTGAAAAGGAAGGGAAAGATCATAAGGGAATGCAAAAAAATACAGAGACAAAAGTGGTCACTCACACCAACAGTCTGGTAGAAAAAGACTCTCTCTTATGAGTATTACATCTGCTAAGCGTGTCAAGAAACATTTTACAAATGCTTCTTGGGCAATATCAACTACTTTGATAGCTACAGACCTTTATATTTTGAGTCTCAATGTATTCTTAACGAGATTAAAGTCCTTTACTGACACGGTATTAAGAATTTTAACAGCTTTCCTTTGCATGACTACAGTTAAGAGGTCAGCAGAGTCCCTCTTAGCCTTCATAGTGTCAGGCCAAACAAGTCCCACTCCTTTATGTACTGCTAATAAAATCTAATTTCCATTCTCATGCTGACTTTTGAAGCTTTCTCTGCACATGTTACAATCGAAGTTCCTCTGTCTTTAGTGTAGGTCCTCTGAACTGCACACTGAGTTCTGAGTGTGTGTTCCTGGAAGACATCAATACTCTGCTTTAGAAAGGTCTCCTTCAATACATACATTATCTAGTTGCCTTTTTCATGACCACCCCATCATAGTCATAACACGATCAGCTATTACCCTCACTCTTTCTCTCTGCAGCCCTCTCAGACCTATGGGTGACCTTTTTGGGGCAGGCACTCTTCTTAAGGTCAGGACAGATCTGACATAACTTTAGGTGACTAACTAGGTTCAACAGATACCTCCAGTGCAGAAGAGTAACACCTCCACAAGTGATTCACTGCAGATCATTGTCTGAGGTAGTAAAGCTGAATTGCCTTCCAGAAGTGATTCTCCCTCTGCATTACCAACAAAGGAGCCTTGATAACTCCTTGGTTTTGACATCTGACATCCAAACAGCTAAAACATGGATTGTATTCTGCCCCAGACAATGCCGTCTTATTTCCACTGCTTTGGTCACCATTGCCATGCAACACATTTACATTTCATTCCTCATCCATGCTGCCAATAATTCAAAACTTCATTAACAATTGTCATGGTAATAAATGAAAATCTTTAATAGGATCAGGTCCAAAGCCATGAAGAATACCAATATTAATTTCCTTCTCACTCAGTAATTCTTCAGGTTGATCTGTGCTGGTTCTTTCCTCACTACCTAGATCCAGATCTACGTCTATCTCCTCCACTCCAAGGCCGAGATGATCACAAGTGATCAAATCAACCTGATTTAACAAGTTAGCTCTTCAATTCAGTGCCCAGGTAGATGAGTTATGTCTGGAAAATCAACAGAGATACCAGCTGAATTTATCATAATCACTTTATCTTCTATCATTTTCTACTTACCTGCAGGTCTTAATTATTCTTTTCTTCAAAACTTATTCTAAAGATTGCCCACGATTGCAGAAAGACTGATGAGTCTCTGACTGCCAAGACAATCTTAGTCTTTTTAATAAGCATGGGTACGGTGCCTACTGTTCTGCTGTCAGATTGGAGCAGTGCTAGCTTGAGAGATTTCTAAAATCTCTGTTCTTGGAATGGCAGTTTTATACACCAGTTCTTCCAAACTCTTGATGTAGACGATTTTATTTCTTCTCCCAGTCTGAGCACACCAAATGCTGTTTCTCTCCCACTTCACTTACAGCTAGCTACTCCTGTGTCTCCACCTCTTTTTTTTTTTCAACCAACCACTCTGGCTTTATTTTCTAGTATAGCAAGAGTGGAAAAATAAGTATTCCTTCTGCCTTAGGAGTGGGAATTTAAAAATTACTGAAGGTTCCCTCTGAAAAGAGAAACATGATAATAAGATAGTGAGATAATAAGATAGTGCAAGACCACCTTTTGCTACTTTCACCCACCTAAAGCACCCTAACATTTTACAAATGCATAGATCTCTGTTACTGGTAGACTTTGAAGGTGGAATGAGGAGTCCTGCCAACGTGAGGCTGAGAATGGTACATTAAACTCTAAAAGAACTGCTGGCAAGGATTCTGAAGAAGCACTTACGTGAGGGAATAAAGGTAAAACTGTTCAGTTAAAGCCTTTGGCTTAGGCAGAGGATAAACACATGAATTTATCTAATGTGGACAGCAGGAAAGCTAGGAGAACTCTTTCTTTTCACTGCAGAGTGACTCTTCTATGCACAGGGTCTGTTTTTATGCCTCTCAAGGTCAACAACAAAGCCCCATTTGGTTTTAATAGCATCCTGTGTTTTTGGAGTGCTTTTTGCTTGCTTGGAGCTGAACTGAACTACCTACATGAACTTTTGCACAGATTTTACTGCCTGTTTGATGCCAAAAAAATGGACTTGGTACCAAGGACTGTCATACAAGATCTTATCCAGTTACTAATTACACTGCAACAGGTTTCTAAAAGCACACAATGCTCTAAATGCACACAGTGTATTTCCATGTTCTGTACTCACTGATCATTCTTACAGCTTTAGAGAACTTGGCAAAGACTGTTAGGGCAAGCATTTTAGCTGAGTTTTTGCTGAAAAGGGCAACCTGTACTTTACTTTCTTGTCTAGGCTGTTTAGCCGTGAGGTAGCAGTGCTCCCAAATCGCATGTTCCGTAGCGTCCTTACAACGTGTAATGATCTTTTCTTTTCCTCAGGTGCGGATTTTCTGTAAGACAAGGTAGCAGACCGAGTCATCCATTGCTACTCTGGTGGAAAATTACATCAGCTGGCTAATTTTTCTAAGAATCAATGTGATTCTAAATTTGTTCCCTAGTTTTGTCAGTCTTTGGCTATGTAATGTCTGTGTACTGTGCAGTCTTGTACCACCAGCTGAACATTCTTACCAATGTATCTGGGAATAAATTAGTTGTTTTGAAAAACGTTGAAGTCAACTCAGAGGTTCCTAGATGAGTCCATCAGTTACAGCAGCAGAATTCCAGCACCTTGGCATCAACCCCAGAAGCAAGTGTGCAGCAGTTCTCGTGAGAGTATCACTGGCCTTAGCCAGCTGGAAAAGGACAAGTGCTGGATAAGGTCACACACACATCTTTCCCAGCAGCTTGCTGCCTTTATCTACAGTGTGCTCTATTGCACTCCTAGGCTTAATTTGCTCAGCTGATTGCTTAATGTGCCGTGCTCTGTGTGATGTTTGAGATGCATAAAAAAGGACTGTGATGGGACCAAGTGCATTGTCATTGGTGACCTCTTGTAAGCAGCATGCTGGCAACAGGATGGCACAGCCAACACGCAGCCATGGGTTACAGCCATCATGGGTCTGTTCCTCAATCACTATTCAGCAGGACCAGAGACAGTGAACAGCAGGTGGGAACTCCTGAAGGTACCAAACTGAAAGATACCAGGGAGGAGTCCCAGCGGCTGATGGAGATTTAGCCTATCCAGCAAGACATCACAGCTCTGTAAGGAAGTCCACTTCATACATATATAGGTGAGCTTGTTGGAGTTTGCAATGCCAAGCATCCTTGCTAAGATACTTACTATTAAAATAGGTAGTAATGGGTAACAAACAGAAATCAAGGATGTTTTTATAATGTCTTGCTAAAAATTATTTTGGATTCTATAACAGAGCCATTATTTTTGGAAGTAAAAGAGAAATAGGTATGTTTAATAAAAGGAAAATCACATGGTTCCTGCTGATGGAATAAAAAGATTATTTAATTGGGGATTATACACTAGTTTTGCATATCTGTATACATAACTGAGATGTTACAGCATGCTGTAATAGAATATGAGTGAAGATAACGTGTTTGTAAAGATAATTTTTTTGCAACCCCACAGTTCTGGTAATATTTCTATGGAAAAGTTTTATGCAAAATGAAAAGATACATTGTTTTGTGAAACTTAGACACATACACTGTTTTAAAATGCATATGCAAATGTTATAATTTCTCAAAATCATTAAAGCGTGTATTTGGAGAGAGAAAAAAAGAAATCTGACGTCTGTCATTTATTTATTACTATGACTGTGATATAAAAACTGCAAAGGATCTGGCATTGTTAGCATGGGATCAAGCTTGTATCTTACTGGTTAACACTGGGAAAGCAACCAATGTATCCAGTCAAAGTTTTCTTAATGGTCCCATGATTATTTTAAAAAAATCAACTAAATAAAATCTGGGGACTATACATCAGGAAACGCTGAAGTCCTGATGAAGGTATTGGAAAGTATTCTAGAGCTGAGGCCCTTACAGGAATGAATCCTCTATGCTTGCACTGTTTGTTGAAAGTCATCTCAATGAATTCTGCAGCTGGATGGATGATTGATTCTCTGCTGCTGTTCAGATGGGGGACTTGTTTAACTGTGTTAACTTAGCAACAGAAAGGGCGCTTGGATATACGCACTGAACAATAAACATTTTACAGTGGGATATTGAATTTTCTATCAAGTTGGCATCTCATCCAGATTTCCTGCCAGAATCCTAACACACTGTAGAAACTGGAAAGTTCGGCAGTTCAGAGAAGTGTGTTTTATGCTGCTTTCCAACCTTACTGAAGCCAGTTAACAGCATGCACGAGTTATAATCAGGGGCAGCCTACATCTGGAGCAAACTGTTTGTCTTGGCCATATTTCTGTCACAGCCCACATGGCTGTCAAACACTGAGAAGGGAAGATAGGGAGCAGGCCATTCACATGGCATCTCAGAGGTTAACAAATGTTAGCTGAGCAGCGTGAAATACCTGCATGCTAATTTCCAAAGTGTATATCTTACAGTAGTAAAGTAGTATAAATCTCAATGCAGTAACGGGAGCATACAGTGCTCAGGAATTACGTAATTCAACTTCACTGCTTCCATGGCTTATCACTTATGGTGGAGATGGAACATAACGTCTTCTGATTGACATCATGGCAGTACCCTGAAGCTCCCTCTGAAGGCTTGCCTCCATCCCACTGGGATATAAGTTGAGCATTGCTCATTATCTGGTTCCTATCTATGCACAAGCATCCCCAGTCTGAGTTATGTACCATTTTGATTCTTGCTAGGTATTCTGGTGGAAAGTGAAGTAGAATTTAACGTTTTGCTTTTATTAAAAATCAGAGGCTGAAATTAGTGCTTAACTACAGAATTGCTAACATTCTTTCCAGTTTTAATTTATATTATTTATTTTAGTTCTGGCTGTCAACTGAGGCTGAAATTTTACCAAAAAAAGCTGAACCCTGCCAAACCAGCAAAATCAGAGCATCTGGAATGAATACCGCAGGCCTCCTGTGACTGCATATGCAGTAACAGTTTATGGCTCAGATGAGTCCAGCGCACCCTGTAATTTGGTGCCAATAAACCATCACATAGCCTGGTCACCACAGGCTGCCCCGTCATATGGCACCTCTTGCCCCAGCTAGTCTTGAGGGTTCCATGCAGTTATTCACATATGTTAATAAATCCAGAAGTCCTTTTGTTTAAGCCTGGGCAGTGAGATTCCTTTGCTGTGGGTGTGGGATGAACTCAAGGTAAAGGTCAGCTCCTGCCCCAAAGATACTACACTCAGAAGAGCCAAAGATGAGGACAGAAGTAGAAGGTCAGATGAGACCTACAAGTGGAATTTCCTCACTACTGCCACTTCAACCTTCCAGGCACTGCACAATAATGCCTGACATGGGAGCTCCCATCATTTATTGATTCATTTTGTAAAAAAAAGAGAGAAACATATATATTTTACCAGAAATTATAATGTATTGGTCTCACAGATGCAGGAAAAGCTATACTGACAACGGATCAGAAATTATACCCCGTGGGTTCAAAAAAGCACTAGCACAAAATCAGTGCAAACTGACGGTCAAATCCTTGCAGGTCTTCCTTTCAGTAAGCTTGGCTGAAACATGGGCGTTGCTGAAGCTCACTTCAAACAAAGTAAAGCAAAAAGCCTCACTCTGCTTGGGTAGCTGTTCTGTGGGACCTCCTCAAGCAGCACTTCCTTCTGTAAGCCTTGTTTCCTAGCCAGGCTGCAGTACAAGCGGTCTCCCCACCAGATACTCCTGGGTAGATTTCTTGTGCTATTGAATAGACAAAATGGGAACTCTCAGGAGTTCTCTCCACAGCTTGTTACTGATTTGGCCTGAAAACTCCATGGTAACATGATTGTATGAATTTGTTTGAAAGGAAACTGGTCAATTGACAGCATTTTCTCAGCTCTTAGTTTGTTCTGGATACAGAATTAGTAAGCTCTTCATTCCAAATGAAGCATATTCATTTCCATGAAGCATATTTGGACTACCTTCTTCTGGCCAACAATCTGTTCCTGAACTGCATGCATTTCTTTCATGTGCACCACGACTATACATGAAGGAAAACCTACAGCTCACTAAGAACCTGGGTTTGAGGGCTTGAGCGTTGTCTCTCCAAGCTGGAGGATGAGCTCTGAACTGTTGCTGTGTTAAAAGGAAAATAACTTCCAGAACTCAAACAAGCAAATATTTCAACCATCTGCTATGTCTTCTCATCACTCTCCTGGCCCTCCTAGAAAACCCATCACAGAGGTTCTCCAGAGCCAAGCTACCATTTTCAGTTTGTCCATCTCTAGCCTACATTAACCGAAAACTCCTTTCTTCTTATCCCTCTATATAAGGTGGACTCCAAAAACAGAGTCATAGAATCATTTGAGTTGGAAGGAGCCTTTAAAGGTAATCTGGTCCAATCCCTCTACCACAAACATAGGGACACCTACAGCTAGATCAGGTTGCTCAGAGCCCTGTCCAGCCTGACCTTGAATGTCTCCAGGGATGGGGCATCCACCACTTCTCTGGGTAACTTGTTCCAGTGCCTCACCACACTGACTGTAAAAATCTTCTTCCTTATATCCAGTCTAATCCTCCTTCTAGTTTAAAACCATTTCCCCTTGTCTTACCAAAAAAGACTCTGCTAAAGAGTGTGTCTACTTCTTTCTTATAGCCCCCCTTTGGATACTGAAAAGGCTCCCTGGAGCCTTCCCTTCTCCAGGCTATTCACTTACCAAGCCTGTAAGATTTCCAGTGACAAAAAGAAATGAATTTTCATTGCCTTGGTATTCCCCTTTTATGAGGCAAACCAGAGAAATCAAGCTGACACTTTCCCAGCCTTCCAGATAAGATGTTTCCCTGCCAGATGTGTAGCAATGCTGTCAGATACATATCCAGGGAACTCCAAAATTGCAGCAGAAATACACAGGAGGAAAAACCACACACACACACATACACACACAAAATCCCACAACTGAGTGCATATAACAAAGACTGTAAGAGAAGGATTCATCTGATCTAAATTTAGTCAGAAGTTCTCAAAACTAATGGCCTGAGGAGTAAGGAAAGCTGGATGTAACAGCAACAGTCTCTGCCTGCTCTTGCTAGAAGCAGCAGAGTACGGCTGGGCATGCTGTCAACTATAAACTGGGTATTTGTTAGCCCCAGAGAATTGCTTACTGTGCAGACAGATGGGAATTGTGTGATGAGGATACAAATGTAGTGAGCCTGAAAAGAGGAAGGCTGAAAGCAAGGGTTGGAGGCTGCAGCAACTCATGCAGAACTGATCCGAGCCCCCCAGCAGGTGGTGGTCTCTGACAGCGCAGGGAAGGAGCTCCTCAGCTGCTACAGCTCCAAGAGAAGCAGGCTCTGATTCTGAGACAGGGAGATCCCTGCAGGTGTCTGGTCTGTTTCTTGGTGGAAAAGCAACAGGATGGATTGGCAGATGTTTCTAAGGCTTGTACTGCCGTGTACCTGCAGTGGGTGAAAGGAAGTTGGCTTCCCTGATAGAAGTCAGATGTCCTGGAGGACAAGTCACAGACGTCTCAGCAGCAGAGTTCACTGCAAACTGAAAAGAAAGCTATTTTGTAAGAATTCTGTAAGAATTACTATGATTTTTTATTATTGTTATTTTGAGGAAGCATTTTTATTTTAACAGGAGAAAATGGTGGGTCTTTAATGCACGCCTTAGGTTTGCAAATATGTGATATCTCAGACTGCAAAACTACCTGCCCTGCACACGCACACCGAGAGCACCAGCTTCCCAAGGCAGTGAAAAAAAAACATCCTGCCAACTATTGAGAAGCAGGACCATGGTCTGGCTCCATGCTGATCTCCTGATACTCAACCACAGAACAATACTAAGCTATGTAGCTCCATGGCTGTGTCACTTTGGTTTCATTTGGACTGCTGCAGCACTGACCTTTATGTGCCCAGGGCTTCTGTCATCGTGGTACCGAGTGTACCATGGAGACACGGACCACTGGAAGACTGTACAGGATGCGTGACAAAGCTGTCAGCACGGACCAGGCCTCTTGAATAAGGCTGAGCATGGTTACTTCCTGACTGACTGTCCAAAAGCTTGTTTGTAATTTGGGGTATTAGTTTCACTGGATTCATGCCAGAAAGTATCATGCGGCAGGGCAACAAAGCCTTAAAGGAGAAGGGGCAGAAAGGACTCTGAAACAACACAGGACAAAGCCTAAATATTCCTTCTATTATCCATGACTGGAGTCATGGCAGTACTTAACATCTCTTCTGCCCCACTCGTGAACTAACTCTTCGTGGCCCGGGAGCTGCAGTATTAACCAAACATAGGTCAGGCTGCAAAAGTCCATCTCAAATCAGAAACTGCCAAAACAAAGGCTGGCAGCACAACATTCTCCAGTAGGTGACACAGCTCTGTGGTGCAGCCAGGAACAAATGGCAGCTCTCCAAGCCAGCGGGATCCAAAACGCTGCCTTTCCTCCTTCTCCTTTGGCTTTGCACAGTGCTGCTCCCAGCACACAGCCTCCTCCTTCACCAAAATCCCCACTGACCTCTGCACCTAAATAAAACAAGCCTCCTGTGACATCAGTTACTTTAATGCACACGTATAAGGGGTGGAATGATGCTTGTACAGTCATCTTCTGTGATCTGCAGCAGCTATTCTGGCTTTGTAACCTTAACATTAACTTCTGTGAATGTTTAACTGTTCAGGTTTTCAAAGAGCAAATAGAAAACACATCTACCACATGGCCTCATACCTGCACCTGTATGGGCACAAGCAGAACCAGATCATCTGCCCAACCACACTCATGTCTTTGCTTGAGCAGAGCGTGTGATGTTGATGGCACTGAGCTGCCACTTTGTCTGCCGTGTTCTCTGCCCCTTTTCATCCTATAGATTGCTTTGCCAAACCTGTGCCTTCTCCACCCTCTGCCCAAACCTGTCCATGCTGTCTTTCCCACAGCTCTCACTGCACCTCACTAGCGCTGCCAGCAGCTCTGCCATCGGCTCAGTAACACAGTAGCCCACAGCAGCCCAAGCAGCTCCTTAACCCGCAGTGGCCCTGTGCTGGGATTAGTGCATCTCCAATGAGTTTAGCTACTAAATTTCCAACAGTCCCTACTGAGAACGTTTTCTACAAATTTTCATGTTTTAATAGAATCATAGAATCACAGAATGGTTTGGGTTGGAAGGGGCCCTTAAGATCATCTAATTCCAACCCCCTGCTACAGGCAGGGACACCTCCCTCTAGACCAGGTTGCTCAAATATAGGACAGATACAGTTCCATCCCTGGCCTCAGTCACACTCATGCCTCAGTGCACGAAGGCACAGCAGTTTGCACAAATGTGTGTGTGCTTGCTTGTACACCATGACTGGATTACATCGGAACGTGCACATGAACAAGGGTTTTGCCCTCAACTGCTTGGTCCTGGCTGAATGGTTCTTAGGAATTATTTTCAAGACGCAATTCAGCTTGAGGCAGGCAAACAGTATGCGAGAATTCAAAGAAATGCAGCTTGGCACTTTTAGTCAGGGAAACACAGCTCTCCTCACACGCACGGTGGGCACAGCCCCCAGGTGCCTGGCGATGGCGGAGGCCATTTTGCCGGCGGCGTGCCGCGCTCTCAGCCGCGAGATGGCGGCCTTGCGCCGCCCGCTACGAGCGCGGTCTGTTCGACCCCGAGGCCGCGGCGGGCACCAGCCCGTTCGATCACTTCGTCTACGTGATCGCCGGTGATGGCGACCTCCAGGAGGGCGTCACCAGCGAGGCCTCCTCGCTCGCGGGTCACCAAGAGCTCGGCAACCTCATCGCGATCTACGACTCCAACCAGATCTCCAT
>JAOWBP010002052.1:62696742-62710698 GCA_028571105.1 Tragopan temminckii
GGTCTCATTGGCTTCCATTCAACAAGGTGTGATGCTGAGAAGCACACACACTTTTGGAGGACCCAGGGACCTGTCACTTTAAAAGGAAGCTCAGGCTCAGGTTATGCTGAGGTATTACTGAGTTTGTCTGTCCTAGGATTTTGTTTAAATTAAGTAATTGCGGAAGTTGGCAGAAAGCAGCCACGGGGGGTGGAGTTGCACAAGAACCTATCTGTGTGTTTACTTGGGTGTGGGGACTCGTGTTTGCTCTTTATTTCACAGAATTGAAAAGATTTAATAAATTATGCGTGACACTTAGAGTAACAAATCCTTTACAACTTGAACTCTTCCATCACAAACTATTCCTTGCGAAGGCATTACTCCTTCACGTTGATCTATCCCAGCCTGAAGGAGAGGCTGTGCTTCTGTGACCATCCCAGGGATGCTTCTAATCCCCCATAACCTCTGTTATTCCTGGAAAGGAAGGAACACACTGAGCCAGGATGCTGGTTTATTGGTTTATTCCCCACAAATGCTTGCCATCAATAGCTGGGCTGCAGGCAAACAGTGCACTGTTTGCTTTGTCCTTACAAGCCTTGAGTGAGACACGTTCTGCGTGTCAGGATTTAATCACTGGTGGCAGTGTATTGTTTTTGTTAAACACAGATAGCTTCTCTCTTCTGTTTCTCTTTTCATAGAATTATAGAATTATAGAATCATTCAGGTTGGAAAAGACCTCTAAGATCATCCAGTTCAACACCTACCACCAATATTGCCCACTGACCACATTTCTCGGTGCCACATGTACACGCCTCCTGAACACCTTCAGGGATGGTGACTCCACCACCTCCCTGGGCAGCCTGTGCCAATGCACCACCTCTTTTTTTGAGAACTGTTTACTAATATCTAACCTGAACCTCCCCTGGCACAACGTGAGGCCATTACCTCTCATCCTATCCCTGTTACTCCGGAGAAGAGGCTGACCCCCCCACTTCACCACAACCTCCTTTTGGCAGTTGTAGAGTACAGTAAGGTCTCCCCTGAGCCTCCTCTTTTGGACAATGCCAGTTCCCTCAGTCACTCCCCATAAGACTTGTGCTCCAAACCCCTCACAGCTTTGTTGACCTTCTCGGGATACATTCCAGGTCCTTGCTGTCTTTCTTGTAGCAAGGCACCCCAAACTGAACACAGTATTCAAGGTTTTCTACTACCAATGCTAATACATAATTAGGCATACATGAGTTACCTTGTTCACTGAAATAAAACAACTGATGCTGCAGAAGATCTGCTGTCACACCCCTCACGTGCCCTGAAAGAGTGGTGACTCTGACAGCTGGGAGCTGCCAAAACAGAAGCTGCTCAAGCAGGTGCTCCTGGAGGGCTCATGTACCCACCAAGCTCCAGGCAGTGCTGGCAGGGCCTCCCCTCCATGCTTCATCTCAAGCCCCTACACTCCCATTCCCACTGCTCCTCCCAGGGATTTCTTCCAGTAACTTGCTCCTCTTCTGGTTGGAGGCCATCTATTCTTTCCCACTTGGAACATGTCAAGGTTGGTATTGTCCTATGCTACCACTGACCTTTAATTGAAATTGTTCTGTTTGCTTCACAGTAGCCACTTCCTTGAGGAATACATCCTCCGCTCTCTGCACCGAGCAGACCCAGGACTCCTCCTAAGGCTGATTTCCTGTGCTCTCAGTCTTCTTGGGGGTCCTTCCCATTCCCCATGAGCTTGCTGCCATGAGGCTATGCCCACAAGTCCCACCACCCGTTCTGCAGCAGCCTCTGCATCTCCTCTGCCTGGATGTGCCTTTTATTGGTGTCCAGTGGTGGGTTTCTCACTGCCATGCCTGCAGACCTCGCTGCCCAGCCACCACCTCCTGCTGAGGAGCTCCCAGACCTCTACCAGGTTTGTACTAACACACCCACTTCTGCCATTCCACTTCTCTAGTTTCATGTCCCACCCAAAATATCTAGTTCTGCCAAAGGAAATGCCATTCATGGTCCAGATTGCATCTAGAAAGCAACTCTCCTGCAGATACAATTCCTGGTAGCTTGTTTTCTCCCCAGTAATCACAGAATCACCAAAGTTGGAAAAGAACTCTAAGATCATCCAGTCTGACCGTCCATCTACCGCCAACATTTTCCCTGCTAAACAACATCCCTTAACACAACATCTAAACATTTCTTGAACAACTCCAGGGACAGTGACTTCCCCACCTCCCTCGGGACCCCGTTCCAATGCCTGACCACTCTTTCAGAGAAGAATTTTTTCCTAATATCCAACCTGAACCTCCCCTGGCACAACTTGAGGCCATTCCTTCTTTTCCTATCGCTAGTGATGTGGGAAAATGTAATCATAGAATCATTAAAGTTGGAAAAGACCTCTAATTAATGTTGGGATCTCAGGGCAATCCAGCATCAGAAGGTAGAAAATGTGGCTCATGTCCATAAATACGAAAACAGATTGGACAAATATTGTATTTTTATCTATTGTTACTTTCACATGTAGCAGAAGTATTTTGGTTACAGAATTCTTAATCTGTAAGTCTCAGACTATTTCAGAAAACTTCTTCACAAAGAGCTGAAGTCTGGTGATTGCCAACTCAACCCAAAGTCCTTCCATGCAGATCACTTTGTGTCCTTACTCTGACCAGACCTATGGTTGCATGAAACGACCGCAGAACCACCTGCTCTCCTCAGGTGCCCAGAACAGCTCAAAAAGCTGCTGAGAACTGGGAGTTGTTTGCAAGGCACTGGGAAGAGGGAGAGGCCGGCGAGTGTTCAGCACCGCTCCACTCAGCTGCCACCCACCGGCAGAGTGAGAAGGACTGCAGAAAATAGCAACAGCCACTGTGGGTTCAGTTACGAATCATGGGAGGGACCTTTCTGTATCTGGTGACTCGGTGCTATGGTGACAAAAGCTCCACAAACACTTCACGGAGAGTAAGGTCATGTGTTTTCTGTTACTCCTCACGTAGGGTAGTGCTGCCTGGGAATAACCTGCGGTGGTGAATTCCTTTGAGTTGGTCCTTTTTCAACACTGCTCTTCTAGAACATGCTTTGCTGGGGTGAGAGACTATTTCAGATGCCGTCTCTGATCCACTTTATCTGGTGGGCTCCTTATTGGTGGTTACCTGTGAGCAACGCAGCCCTTGTTATATTCTCTGGAGTCCCCATATCCGCCCTGAAGTAGTGTTAGACTTTGTACAGAGCCTGAATAGCACCTGGAGCCATCCTGCCTTGTAACATGCAGGGGCTGACTCACTGCAAGCTTCATGCACTGGTGGGACAATGGTCCTTCGAGTCAGTGTGTGCTTCCCAACAGGACAAGTGGTCACTATGACCACACAGCTGAAGTGGGAAGGGTGACTCCCAAACCATCCTCTTCTTCATCCCTTTAGGTGTCCATGTGTCCATTTGGCACACTGGCTGTTCTTCCAATCTTTCCAAATTCTTCATATCACATTTGTTCCTGAGTCACCTTTAATCAACGCCACTCTTCAAATGTTTACAACGGCTCTGGCGGCTCTGCTGATATAGCAGAGAGCAGCAGTAACCAAATGGAAAGATTAAACTCCTTGTGTTCACGCTCCTAAAAAAGTGAAGGGTGAAGAAATACTCTTTCACAAGGCTGCCCCTGAGTCTGCTCTCTCTACAAGTACATTTCCCATTTCCAGACACCAGAGGAGCACAGAGTTCAGCGCTGACCACAGCTCAGCCTCTCCATGCAGCTCTCTTTGACATTAACAAGGGATGCTACCGGGACAAAGTGATTTTTCTACCTGTCACATTCTGCAGACATTCAAACAAACAAAAACCATAATGCTCTGGATGTCAAAAGTAGAAAGGAGTTCAGTTGGCGATCAGACACCTTGGCAAAACATGTTGACTTAGAGGTTTGAAATGTCGAGGTGGATTCAAGCTCCAGCTGAGGAAGTCTGGGGCAGACTGGGAGATGCGGGGAAGGGAACGGCACTGTTCACTTCTTGCCTCGGTGCCTGGGTGCCTTTTATTCTCTTTCCTTCACCAACACAGTTGACATGATGACTGAGGCCCCTTTCTAGAGCAAGTACACATGCATTTAATACAGGCTCTTCACGTGCATGCGTGGTCGATTTTCACTCCCTACACCTTTATCCACATTGCCCCCACCCTGCCTGCCCCATAGTTACATGATGAGGGGAGGTCAGGGGCTGGGAACAGGGCTGGGATGCCATCAGTATGGCCCACTGGTGGGTGCAGGGTCCCCACAGGTAGTGCTGGATGGTGGCAGCAGCAGGGGCCTTCTGCTAAACCCTGCTGGCATTGGCTTGAGGATAGCAGCATCAGTCCTTGCCTCTATGCTACTGTGTTGCTTGCTTGTGGCATGAGGAGCTTGGGAGAAGTAATATGAACTCTGCTGTTGTGTCAGGCTTAATGACCACTTATTGGCCCATGCACTGTTGAGCAAAGAGACTCCCTCTTAATGAAGGTCAGAGTAAATAACAGTGTACAAATGATGTTTAATGGCTCACAGTGATGCTAAGTCCTTTAAGATCAAGGTAAATGGTCTCTAATTATACTTGGATTTCTTCTTGCTCAAATGAGATCGACCAGTACACCAAGGATCAAGTTCTTTCAGCCAGGGAAGACATTTATAAGTAGAAAACACATCATTTTTATTGAAAATGAAAAAAATACTTTGTCATCTTTGTGAAGTAATGGTTACAGTGAAAGACTGTGTGGATAAATAAATACAAATCAGTAATGTGCATGTAACTAGCAGTACTTACCGTCCACATCTCCTCTGGCTAGGAATATGGGGCACACTACTCTAACGCTGCAGGTGGAACTACAGAGACCAGGAAGAAGGATGTGGCTTCTCCAGTCACACAATGGCTTGCTTGTCAAGTACAAAATACCTGAGTGGAAATACACAAACACAAAAGCCTGTTCACAAATGGAAATAAAATACGAAAAAAATCAGCAAATCTTTCTGTTCCTATAACAGGAGGGTTACCTGTTGTGAGGACGAAATATCAAACGTTGTATAACACCTGCCGTGTCCCTGACAGCCAGCATCACTTATCACACCGGTTCCCCCTAGAGACACTGGAGGGGCTGTCAGCAGGAGCTGGAATCGGGGCCGTTTGTCAAGAAATGGTTTTATTTGATAAACTGGTTGGCACTTGGATTCCTGCTAATGGCAGAGCTGAGGGACGAGCACATCAGCAGTGTAACCGTTTCTAAGCTGACTGCCAAATGGTTTTCCCATTTTGCATTTATACTGTACCAAGTGAGCTTCTCAGACCAACTATAAGCCCTTCCTTTGCTCTCCTACTGCTGGACCATGAAAAAAAGAGGCAACTACTTCCCCCAGCCTCTTTGTCAGCTCGCCTTCTATCCCACTATTTACCTTACTTCTTTACCTTGCAAACAGCTCACCTCTCGGAGCCTGAGCTAAGCCCAGCCCTTTTGTGCCCTGCAGTCATCGCTCCATCTTTAGGGGAAAGCTGATTCCCAGGAATGCTGTGCATGCACATACCTATCTGGGCGCTGCACCCACACCTGCCCACCCGCTAACCCAGCGCCCGCTGGCCCTCGCAGCCACATTCCAGCCAGCAGAGCTATTGCTCGCTAATTGTTACCTGTCAAACAGGTAAATGAGGCTCTTGGGCCAAGTCCAAACAAGACATATTCCCACCAAATCCTAAATTTGCAAAACTTTAACCTTTCTGCAGCCCCACTGATGGTTTTCACTGAGACTGATCAGAAAGTATGACGGGTGGAAAGTACGCAGAAAGTATCAGCATTTGGCTGTTTGTTGTGACGAAGCTCTCCTACACGTCGATACCTGCAGCAGGGCACAGCAGGCACCCAATGCACATGGTGTGTGTGATGGCTCCCACACCACGCGAGCGGCCTTTCAAGATCACAGAATGCTGTGCTGATCTCAAAACGGCACCTGGATGGCGAAGGGATTAATATGTACAAACTCTGGGGGCTGGAAAAGTGAGCATGCATGCAGCCTGGAGCCACGTGGGAGGGCTGCAAACTGGCATTTCCTGCTCCACGCACCCAGTTCAGACTTGCTCTGCTGACTGCAGCAAGAGGGTCTGCGCTCCCAGGCGCAAGCAGCAGTCTGTTATGGTCGCACAGTCTGTGAAGATGGCTGATGTTAGCTTCCTGCAAGGCCACAGAGGGAAAACGGTGCCAACCAAGCTGCTCCCGCCTAAAGCTCACTCCCTGTGTCTACTTCTGCAGTTGCCCTGCAGAATCATTCACAAGAAGGCAGCCTGGTAATATATTTCACGTGCATGCATGTCAAAGTGCACTGAAAGAAAACCCCACAGCTACAAATCCCATTAAAAACAGTGCAGGTGTCGCTGCTTTTCTGTGCCCCCCTCTTGCAGGCTCCTGGCTCGGACTGTAGGCTGTGACCAGGGCTATGGTACCACACATCCCCACACACAACACCACCTGACAGCATTTCTGAGCCCATAAGACAACAGCTTCACCTGCGTGGTGCATTGAGTCCCTCAGCTGTCAGGGCCTACCCGACAAAGAAAGAGGGGAGAGTAAACGGTAGAAACCAGTTGTTATTGGTAATAACAGAAACATGATCTCCCCAGTAAGATGGTAATCTTTCCCCACAGAGGCTGCAGATACTTCCATGGTACACCTGATTCTGACCTGTCTCTCACCTCAACTTTATCCCAGTTATACCAGAATGCTTGGATCTCCCAGGCAATTGCCTCGGACTGTAGGTGAATTCTACATCGGAAGTAACCTGGAAAAGCAGTCATTAGACCACTGGAAAAGTAAATGGGTTTTTAGACTTTATTTGAAGTTAAATATATATTTTTCAACTTAACAGAAGCTGTGGAATGAGGTTTAGCACTGTTTTTTGGAACAGGCTAATGCTTTAAACCGATTTTTTTTTTTTTCTTAGCTGATATGAGAACAGCTGTACTTGCACAGCTTCAGCTCAACCCAGCACCTTCCCTAAATGGCATGAGATTTGTTCAGAAGAGATCCTGAGAGTTACAGCTGTGGTACCAGGTTTGAAGAGGCTGAGCTGAGCTCTGGGCTCCTGCAGACTCAGTCATGCACAGATTCCTATAGAAATTAGGAACTCCTCTGCAGTTTCTTCTCTATGGTTCTCTCCTTCTTCTTGATTTGGGATTCCTCCTTCTTTTCAACTCACAGCGGGATTAAGCAGCTGTCTGATCTGCTTCTTGCTTGTTGCCAGGCTCTGGCACAGAGTGCCTTCCAGCCTGCAGCCCTGTCACTGGGTTCCTATGCTGCATGGGTTGCTGCACTCTGTATCTTCACCCTACTACTGTCCAGCAGTGCCTGAAACCATTACTAATGGTTCCCAAAGGTATTTTGCTTAAGATAAAAGGGAAGATACGTTAAAAGATACAAAGCACTTCTGCTTAAAAAACTCTGTGTGAAAGCTGACAGCTGTATTATTACTAATACCCACCCAGAACCAGTTAGAAATACCTTGGCCAAAAAATATTATTCCTGTGTATCTCACTCCTGTTTTGACAAACGTACTGAACAATGAGCATGATTTCAGGAATCCGCTGCTCCACAAAGGCTGTTAGGACTCCTAGAGCAGCTGGGTTCTCTGGGCTGCCCTGCAAGCTGGGCAGCCTATTCACAGCAGAGGTGGCTGCCTGGGGCTGTTGTCTCTCTTTTCCCTAAGGATTTTGTGAGGGGGCAAAATAGCTTGAAGTCTGAGGTTTCTTTCAGACCTGTAGAAGAACTTCTATGCCTAAAAGTCTGTTTGCTTTTCACAATCCTCTTCCCAGATAATCACTTCTACAACATAGCTGCTAGATGAAGGATGTCTTCTTCGCTCGTTAGCTCTCATTGGGGAGACTGTGGATGACTATGAGGGTTGGCCTCTTCTTCCATGCAACAGTGACACGACAAGAGGTAACGGCCTTAAGTTGTGCTGGGGAGTAGGGGTCCAGATTGGATAGAAAGACAAATTTCTTCTCAGAAAGAGTGGTGAGGCAGTGGCACAGGCTGCCCAGGAAAGTGGTGGAGTCACCGTCCCTGAAAGTGCTGAAGAATTGTGGAGGTGTGGCACTGAAGGACGTGGTCAGCAGGCATGGGGGGATGGCTCGGTGGTTGGACTGGATGATCGCAGTGGTCCCTTCCAACCTAAATGATCCTATGATTTAGCTTTTTCTCAGCAGCTGGAGAAGAGAATTAGCTGTCTGGAGGGCTGGTCAACTGGAGGATTAAGGAAACCAGACTACAAGCACCCATCTGCTGATTGCCAGAAGAGCTGACTTAGGCCACCAGCCCACGCACTGCAGGTCACTGCCTAACAGCATGGGTTCTTCACATTACCCACTTTTGACTCCAGCTTGTGCAGAACAGCACACACAGGAAAAAAAGCTTTCTAGCTCTAAAGCTCACAAGTGAACCTCCCTGCTATTGCTACTAGGTGTCTTTGTGAAGTGCAATACTGGTTGATTTAATTGAGAGGGTGTGTAACTGTAAACACAGCTTTAAACTGTTGTCTCAGATTTGAAAAAGTGAATGTGAGGACAAGAAAACATGCCCTTCCAGAGAGTTCCAAAACCAGCATTCCCAAATGAAAGTATAAATGAAGGATTCTCACCAGCAGGAAATAATTGAGCAAAATAGATGCACCCCTCATTAAACAAAGCCCTGATTAGTTCAGTGGTGCCAGTGATGCAACTGATTTGTACCATTTTGCAAATCTTTCTTTTTCCACAGGCCGAGCTCTTGGGTTCACATAACACAGGCACGTTATTTGAAGAACTCTTTGATTCTTCAGTTGTACACCAGGGAACAGCTTGAGAGGGAAATACTGGGATGCTGGCAGACGGATTATATGTTTTTTAAATGTCATGATTCTAAAGTACCGTGTGAGGAAGGGGCTGTGACTGCCTGTGTGCGCTCACTGCAGAGTCCAAAACAGGGTTTGAGGCTCAGGGTCTCCAGAGTGTGTTCTCTCATCTGCTGCAAACATGGCATGAAAGAGGTAAAAAGTTGCATAACAAAACTTGTGCACATTTTAAAAAGGGAAGGGAAAAAGAGCTCAGGCCTCAAATGCCTTTATGTTTGCTATGGCTCAAGACACAGCAAGCATCTCTGACATTGCTTCTGTGCATTATGGGAGAGCTCGTTACACTGCTAACACTATGTTATCTTCCTACCATCACACTTGCCTGCTGCCCACAGCAGTTTCTTTATTGCTGGTATCAAGGGCAAGAACTGATTGCACGGGCAGAGGTGCCTGTGCTCGGGGTGAGATAGCTCCTAGCCACTAATTAGCCGCTAATCCCATGCACCGAGGTTCCCACAGACCGTGAGGGCTTCCTTTGGTGACTTTTCAATTAGCATCATAACACCCCGAGCTTTGAATGCTTTGTGTATATTTATCTTTGCTCCCAATTGTCAGGGCCAGCCAACGGGAATTAAACCAATTTAAGAGCATCTGTGTGTCTATTATTTGGCAGCTATTAGGCTAAATTGACATAATCCTCCTCCCTGCTGAGAGATAGATACATTTATATTAACCTCGGTGTGACTTGCTAGGATTCTTCCACAGAACATGCGAGAAATCGTGCAGATACCGCTAGGAAAGTGGAATGTTAGCACGTACGGGAGACAAGTGCCCTTATAGCACCGCTAGCGGCAGCAAGCTGGGCTGGCCGAGGCAGGCAAGCGTTGCTACTGGCTACTGCCCCATCGCTGCTGGAATGTTAACGACCGCTTTGTCATACCGAGGGCACCTAACAGCCATCCCACCCAGCTCAATAGGCACCGCAGCCCAACTCCGTTCAGCGCAGCCCAGGGCTGCGGCCGGTGCAATTCCCTGCATTAATGGGCACTCTCTGAGCAGAGGCACTTCAAAGCACCCTCCTCAGGCTCAAAAGGCTCTCCCCATCCCGGTACGATGAGCTGTTTACACTGAGGTAATTGTCTTGCGTATAACTGGCCTAAGAAGATGCTCAGATACCCTCGGTCTCCCTTCCCCTCTCCCAGCCTTTTTTGGAAGTTCTGGAACCCAAAGGGAACAACAGAGGGGAAATCCTGCCTACTTGCCCCCACCTTGCCAGGCTAGGTTCTGAGGGCCAAAGCATCTGCTTTAACTCCAGGCATAGCCGACAGAGCTTGAGCCAGCCCTGCAACCACTTCCAAAGCACAGAACAGTGATGCAGTGCAAAGGGCTACTCAGAACGACCGACATTCTTCATAGTACTGTCATAGAAACCAGGAACGTCTTCTATACGCACATCTCTTGAAGGAAAGATGGCCATTTAACCTGCAATGTAGAAAATATCTTCTTAATTGGATAGCTGCTCTCAATCATAGACTTCCATGAAACTCGGTGGCTTCACTGGGACTGTGGTGATGCAGTGCTGTGCACCTGCAGAAATTCACTGCTACTACAGCCACTGGAGGAGGCTGACAGGCTCAAAGAAACAGCTGCTGCAAGAGCCGTGGGTGATGCTATGTCTCTGCAATGCCAAAAGACATCACATGAGGCAGCCACATGTCAGACTCCAAGAGAAGAACTGGGCTGGGCAAATGCTGCAATTAAATCCCCATGCTTACACCTGTAAGGCTTTCATTCACCCCAAACAGAAAAGACTGCTTTTCATGAGCTTTCAAAACTGCTAAAACTCCAAGCTAAAACCGAGTTACTGCAAAAAGAGGTGGGTCTGCCCTACAACTCCTGTTCCCTTGCTTTTGTTGTCTGCATCACTCCCACAGTTTGAGAATGGAGTTTTACAGGGTCAAACCAGCCTACTTACTTGCCTGAAAACTAACCCTATTGAAAGCAAAGATAAAAACAGTTCTCTGGAGGGTGAAAGAGCAAGGTTGCTGATGTGACAGAAGAGGGAAAAAATGCATTATCTAGGGTAAGGAGAAAGCTCCTTTGGCAGTCAAATATTCTTCCACTAAGCTAAGTCAACCAGTGGCAACTGAAATGCTTTCTACCTGTTAGACCTCCCAGAAAAACCCATGCTTTGCTCAAATTCATTGTAAGAAGTGGGGTTGAAGCATATTGTTACCAAGACATTCTCATCCCTTACTTACAAAGTTGCAGGACAGCCAGGGTGATAGGACCTTCTGACATTCTCCTATGTGCTGCCTTTTTACCCAAGTTGCTGCATGTTCATTACTGTGACCTTGGGGCTATCAGGGAAATCCCCATTACTTCCTGCTCCACTGTGCTGTGGTGCCAAACTCAGTGCTCACTGCCTACACTTCATACAGGAGAGAAATAATGATGAGAAAGTAAAACCTTGGTGGGGATGGACTCCATTCCGCCAGGGGTAAGACCTTTCCTTGAAGCCAACTACAGCATTGCATCATCAGCTGTCCTGTGTAAATACTGGTGTCAGCTCAGAGTTATCCGTGCAACATTTAAATTCAACCCGTGTAGCACAGAGGCTAAACCAATTGGCTCTGATAAGACAAGATGAAGGCATTTGCATTTAAAATCCTACATTTCACATGTGGGTTGTCTATTTAGTGAGCACTGTTCATTCTGAATTCTTTCCCTTTGCACTCTGTCTTTGCTATTGATTTAAGCTAAAAAGGGCAAGGTCAGGCTGAGAAAGGCACTATGCACTCTCTCAGGCACTGTCTGGGAGGCTACAGGAGGCTGAGGTGGTGCTTTCAGCGAGCAGTCAGTTAGGACTAAGAATCTACAAGGCACTCAATGCTCTGGCGCTAGTTTGTCAAAACACGTAGGCTCTGTCTGTACAGTTTAAAAATAAATGCATTCTAAACTGAAAAACTTGCTGGTTTCAGTGGGAATGCAGGCATACTTTCGAGGAGTTGGGCTGAAGCATTTAACAAGCTACCTGTCTGCTTCTGGCACCAGCCTGAGAGATGGGCAAGGGCTAATAAATTCCTAGTTCTGCAGATTCTCCACAAAACCTTTGGCAAGTGTGTTGCTCAAAAACCTCACGTACAAAATGGAGAGGTGCTGCACATACCTCCTCATGTCTGCCTCGTGCTCCTCCTTCGAGAGCTCCACAGGTCAGGAATTGTCCTGGACAGCTGGTATCTGGGTCAGAACTTGAGCAACTTCACCAAAGCTTGAGCAACTTCACCCTGATACCAACCCTTGTCTCTGCCCCGGGGCACAGATCCTGCAGGCTGTCAGTCTGGCCTCCCTCTCATACAGGTTTACTGGAATGACACAGCCAAAGCGTATGAGTTTTGCCTCCCTTTCCAGGCAGCTCAACTGTGGTATTAATTAGGAGTGATTTATACTCCCAGCAATGGTAAAGCAGAGCTCGTCTTCCCCAGAAAAGTTCTAGTAATCAGAGCGAAGTTTATAGTGAAATAAAGAGCAACACACATATCTTACTCCCTCCCTACCCTGCAGGGCTATTGCTCATGTGTGGGAGCTCAAGAAAAAAAGCAGTAAAGAAATGTAAATGTAAATCTGCCTGCTTTGCCCCTCACACCCAAGCACACCATATAAACAAACAGCCATTGCCAGGTACTCTGTTTTCTAGTCAAATAAAGAGAAACAAATACTCAGCATCTCTGTGGCTGGAGCATACAAAACTTCTTCACCTTGCTTAGGAAGAAGCTAAGATTTCCACCCACTTGGGAAAAAGGAAAAGAAATAAAAATGTAAAGAAAAAACACAGCTGTTGTAAATCCTGCTATTAAAGAAGGGACTCAGAGAAACAAAGGTAAGGTTAAAAAGCAGCATATGCCACAGTCGTGGGACATAGCCAAAGGAGACAGAATAAGCTCCTAACTCCAATCTGTTAAAACACAATATGAAAATCAATACTGGGTTGGGCAGCGTAATAATGCACACAGGTAACAGTGATAGTGTGAAAGCAAAATGAGGCACAAAAGAACTTGGGACCTGCATGTCTCAGTATGCTCCATGAGCCCGGCTCCCTGTCTGTCTCTCCCAGCACAACGGCACAGGACAGGACAGAGCAGTCAGCACACCTCCCTGCCTGGCAGGGCAGCTCCACCAGCAGAAATCTACTTTCACAGCAGAGACTTAGCAGTGATAAAGCAGGCTTGTAGGTGCATGCAGGGCGTGTGCGCTGTACAAACACGGTATTGCTGAGATGCTGCGCCTGATAGTGCAGGCTGATGGAGTGACTGCACAGATCTACAACTGGGGTCTTCCCCACGCCACAGCCTGAGCAATCCTGAGGCTCCTGAGCAATGAAGAACCAAACCCAGACAGCAGAGAAGGACAAAGATTATGTTGACAAGCTCTGAGCCTACACAGTCCCAAAGCCTGATGGAGTAACACTACATACTCACAATACTGCCTTTATATTTATGAATAAGATCAGTGAGACTGCTTTCTTCTGAAATACTGCTCTATTTCAAAAGAGAACGACAGCAAATAGCAGAAGGACCTATGCCTGTGCGTAAAGGTGCTTCAACAGGAACAGAGACACGAGGCCTAGTGATTCTTCCATAGAACAAGGCACATCAGAGATCTCTTGGCTCCAGCAGGGGCTCCTTTTGTGCCACCAGGCCATCCCCTTTGTCCTCTGCCACAGGGACAACTGAGCAGCAGCCTCAGGGCGATCAGCCTCCCCTCTTCTCAGCAAGCCTGGAAAGCTGCCTTTTCCATTCCCTGTGATTCTTTAAGCACCCTGCTACTTGATTAAGGCATCGATTTATTTTGAGGAAGAAACACATTGCTTCTAAGCAAATCCAAAGCTTTGTTTCCAGCTCCCATTATCCCAGTCGGAAGTGTTTCTGTGGAATCTCTGTGCTGAATTTACTCTAGTTCCCGAGTGTGGGAAAAGTAAATAAGCAATTGTTTATATGCCATCCTTCACCTTCTGCACATTGGAACACCAGAGCCTATTTTAGGACATACCGTCACAGCAAGAAGAGATGCACTCTTCATCAGCTTTTAACTGCCTCTTATTGCAGGGTGGGGTGACAGATCTGTGGAGCTTCTCTGTTTTCTAAAAACATTCAACTGATGCA
>JAOWBP010002052.1:62733564-62761017 GCA_028571105.1 Tragopan temminckii
TTTAATGTTTTTTAAAGTTGCTGGTTATTTACACAGTGTCTTTTAAAGTACGATGCTTGTCATCTAGGCTTTTTCTGCAGCCTGTGGAGAAGAAGGCAGCTCACACCTGATTGCTTGAAATGGGTGGAATGAATTCCAGTGTGGCATCCACACCTCCATCTTAACTTCACCTCATACAGGGAGACTGAGCTTTAGCCAGGTCTCCCCTGTAGCTGCTTTACATTTAAGTGCTAATATGGGACAGTTTTCATTGTAATTATCCCATCACGGTTTAGATTTCTTTTAGTAGCTAGTGCGTGTGGATCCTTGACTTCTGATTTTGAGGAAATACTCCTGACTGATACATAATAACTTTGCATTTCACTTCTATCATACTGGATATTTGTTGTGATGCTTTTTATTGCTGAGCAGTGATCACAGAAGAAGTCCTGGAAATTAATGATCCATCAGTGACTGAGAATCTCTACTCGCATAGTAGAGTACAAATGGGCTCATACGTTCAGGAAGGCTGAGTATAAATCCTTGATTAGTCTGCACAAAAAGACTTGATTTTTGAGAATTCTATCTCCTGATGTAATTTTTGTTTTGACAGATGTTTTCATTTTGTAATGAGTGACTGAAAGTTTTACTTCATCCAGTAAAGTGTGCATTTCACTCAAAGGAAATATTGTATTGAAGGCAAAATACTTTCACAGAACCACAGAATGGCTGAGGCTGGCAGGGCCCTCTGTGCCCCTCCAGCCCACCTCTGCTCCAGCAGCAACAACCAGAGGAGAGGGCCCAGGCTCATGGCCAGGCAGCTTCATCTCTAAGGAGGAGACCCCAGAGCCTCTATGCAACCTGTGCCAGTGCTCCGGCGCCGCACAGCACAGCAGTGCTGCCTGGTGCTCAGAGGCAGCCCTGTGCTCCAGTTGGTGCTCATTGCCTCCTGTCCTGGCACAGGGCACCACTGAACAGAGCCCAACTCTGTCTTCATTGCCGTCCTCCCTTCAGATATTTGTGAACACTGATGACATCCCTCTGAGCCTCCTTTTATCCAGGCTGAGTAGCCTCAGTTCTCTCCACCTCGTCTCACAGCAGAGGTGCTTCAGGTCCTTGATCAAAGCCTTAGCCTGCATCACTACACCTATTCAAAATAGCATACAGCAATCTAAATTTGTATCAACATTTCTTTGTAAATCTTAAGGACAGCTGGCCACACATGGTTTTAAATAAAGCAAAACAAAACAAAAGACACCATGAAGTCTTTAGGAAAACTGATTTCTTCTGAAAGTCTGCTTATCTTTGAGATGGGGTATGTTTTTACAGGTTTGTTTTAGAATGGATTAATGTGCAAGCAAGGACTACAACAACGCAGAAGATGTTTTTCAGCTGCATTCCTCTTGGTTATGAAAAACTCTAAAAGCTTAGTATAAATGAATGTTATCAATTTTAGTGTAAAGATCATTTAGTCTTCACTTCGGTTTTTAGGGATTTCAATTTTAAATGACTGATGTTTTTTTTCTGGAGGATTCTCAAGTAAACGCAGTTTTGCTTTTGTTCCTATTTTCTGTTTGTTTGTATCAAACTACACCTAATTATTGTTTTTGTTTTTCAGAAGTATCGCAGTGTGTCAGTGGGGGCTGAAGAATACATTTATGAACAAACAAGGTATGGCCTCAGCTTTGAAATATGTTGGCAGGCATCACTTAAGGGTTATCAAGGAAGTGCTCCCTTGTCCACTTCCCACCCTCCTTTTTGTCACCCTGGGGCACTTGCGGACCTCTCTTGACACTGACCAGCATTGTTCTTCCCTTCTCTGCATGTTAGTTTTCAAATCTGACCTGTGTGTATCTTCACCTGTTATCTTACCCTTGGTTTGGGTTGAAACTTCTCTCGAGCCCCTGAAGTTACATGAGATTAAATCTGTTCAGAAGAATTCTCCAGATAAACGGGCGCGGCTTTGACAGCTGAGTCATGGAAAATCTTCCCCACCTTTTCAGGATGGCAGGTTGCACAGCTCTGATGTTTAAGGTGGCTGAACTAACTCTACTGACCTTTTGAAATTTCTATCTTTTGTTTTTTTCCTTCCAGCTTTCTTAGTTACCTCTTGTAGGTTTTCTGGGAAACCCTCTGTCTTTTTACAGTGCTTGTTATTATATTTTAAGTTTACTTATAAAGTCGGTAAAGCAGTTACTTAAAGTCATCTAAAAAAATGAAGAGTTTTTATAAGTTTTGGAAAAAAAATTTAAAAACTGAAGTTTGAAAGGAACACTGACCTCCCTGCTAAAAACAGAAAAAATGTGTGCACAGAAAGGACAGATGCTGCACAGTCACTTAACTATGAGAGATTGTTATCAATAACATTTATAAGCTGATGCTTTATTTTAATCTCGTGAATAGTTCTGTTTATATCTGAGAGATTATACATGTTTTAAAAAACAGGAACATGCCTACATTATTTTTTTTTCCTGGAGTAGGCACATGACTGCTTCTGTAGCAGAGGTTTCTTAGAGCCTGATCTTTTTTTCTGAGCAATATTAAAACAATCATTAACTTCAGTGAGCTTGGAACTGAATTGTTGTGTGGGCAGTACATATGAAGCAGATCTGTAGCAAAGAGTGCTACAGACTTAGACTGGCTGTTTATAAAATCAAATCCCGAAGCGTTGGCCTTGCTAGCAGTTCTCGGGCGTTAGTCTTTTCTGCTATGATGCAGGTCCACTTTGTACTGTAACCTCCAGATACACACTAAGGAAAGAAAAGTTTTCTTTCCTAGGAGTTCCATAGAAGTTGTAGATGCTCAGACATTAAAGCTTCAGATTGAAAGTGATGAATATGAAAGTAATTGAATACTTTATATAAGAGTCCTTAACTACATGTGCTTTAGTTAAAACCCATGGTGAGATTTAGAATAGCATTTTAACCATTTGAGTGGCTGAAGTAAGCTCCTGCTATAATGCATGCTCTAGTTTGCCAGCTGGGAGCAAGAAGAAATTTCCCAAGTAGTAACACAGAGATTGCACAACTGGCCAGGGGCAGCCTGTCTGGGGTTTACTGTTAATGGAGCTTTAAACTTTTTGTGTTTTAAGACTCCTTTAGGAGCAAAGACTACTTTGCTCCTAAAAGTGAAAAGAACTAAAGCTAGGTGTTTTCTTCTGATTCATTTGTAAAAGAAGACTTGTAAAACCTTAATTGCATATTTTCTTTAAATAAATGAACCTCCTGCCCCTCCTCTTTGTATTGCTTCTCTGCCTAGTGCTTGAAAATAGCAGTTGGACTTTCTGTTCTTCATGTGCATCTTTTGCATCAAGTTTTGTCCTGTTCTTACTGAATTCCTGTTTCTGTGGCACTATTAAGTGTAAATGTCTGTAGAGATAGATGATTTCCTGATTAATACTGTAAATCATGCTTCATTCCCTCTTGGCATTTGACACTTTCGGTGGGATACATAGCCTTGTTCTTTATGATGGTTCTTGGTTCTTTCCAGAGAAGGTAAAGATGAGGTCTTTGATCCAAGGCACTTACGGTTCAGATAGTTTTATGCTCAATTGCCAGACCCAATGAACTCGAAAGAAAAAATTTGCATTTTTCAATACTTGTGTGACATTTTCCAGGCATTTTATTTGTTTCCTAAGCCCTTTGCCATGTGTATGTACTGTATGAAATATGTAGTGTGTGGGGACAAAGAGAAAAGGAGAAAGTGATGTGGAATTTATTGTTGTTTCTTTCCCTGTCCTTTCAACAGCACTTTTCAGTATACACTAGAAGCTACCAAATCTCTGCGTCAAAAGCAAGGGGAGGGGCCTATGACCTACTTAAACAAAGGACAGTTCTACGCCATTACGCTGAGCGAGACGGGTGACAACAAATGTTTCCGGCATCCGATCAGCAAAGTCAGGGTATATTCCAACTTCTTTCCTAGATGGGAATGGAGCTCCTCATATAAATGTAGTTGTGGTTGGTTGGTTTTTTGTCTTTTTGTGGAAGAGGACAGAAGAAGCGTACTCTTATGCCTAATTTAAAGGTGGAAGAGTGATATTGCTGGTGGTCTCAGTATTGGAGTTAATTGATGAGTTGGGAGCTAATCAATTATATATGTGTATATCTGCCTTAGCGTATGATTTTGGCAGAATGATCATTGCACAGATATTGCTGCTGACATTGGTGAACTTTTCATTGCCCTGATTAAAAAGAAAAATCAGAGAACTGCCACATTTGCTATATAAGTCCATCTTTACTTGTGTACTTCAGCAAGTGCTCTTTCAGTATTTCAGTATTAAGTGTATTAAGTGTATTTCAGAAAAATGTGAAGAACTGAAGCCATCCTTTGTGACACCAATTTTTAAATAGTTACGCTGTTTAAGTGTGAGCTTTTACTTGATGTTAAGCTAGAAATATGCCAAAATGGATGATTTGCATCTCAGATTCTGAAAGCAAAACTGAAGCCGGGTGTTCAACAACATCTGCTTAGTGAGCAAGCCTCCTCATTTCCCTGGTGATGTTTTTGAGTAAGCAAATCCTAACCCAGTAACCTTGAAATGAGCAATGAGCCTCAGAGTTGGTGCCCTGCAAATTTCACCCTGAAGCTGGAAGGGCTGCACATGTATGAGGCTGCAAAAGTGTTTCCATCCAAATAAATGTTCCTTAAAAATGTTGTGACTTTAGTCACAGGAACCAATGAAAATCAGCATGAGCAGTGAAGCAGACAACAAACTATATCATAGAATGATAGAATCATTTGAGTTGAAGGGACCTCTAAAGGTCATTTTGTCCAACTCCCTTGTAATAAACAGGGACATCTACAGTTAGACCGGGTTGCTCAGTGCCTGATCCAGCCTGACCTTGAATGTCTCCAGAGGTGGGACATCCACCACATCTCTGGGCAACCTTTTCCATATGCTTCTGTCATACATGAAGTTTAGTGACACACTTTCGAACAAGAGGCAATGATTTGTAAACCTGAACAATGGTTAATTTTTGACCTAGTTTCCTAAGGGCATGAGCTTGATGATGGTTTCACTGTTGACTGAAGCTGGTATAAGACTTCCCTATTGCTGAAAAGTCTCTGCCTTTGACATCCCCCCTTTGTGGTGCCAACTCTGCCATTTCTACAGCTGAAAAAGGAGTTGGGGATCTGATCTGGCTGTAAGCCAATCCTTGTAAGTCTGATTCACTGCACATACACATGAGTTTTGAAGCAGCAGAAGAGATGAAATTTGTAAAGGAGAGATTTCTTCTAGCAAATATGTAGTTTAAAGAAGATCGTGGAATCACACACAACTTTCACAATCCTGTTCTGTTTACCAGGCACTCACTCAAGCAACTGATTAATTTATTGCCAATTTCATCCAAACCTGACAGAAGGGCAAGATGTTTGAAGGTATTAAGCCTCTGCAAGTTCAGTGTATATGGTTCCTAGAAGAAAAAAAAAGTAGCGCTCCCCTTGATGATGAAAAGCTACAGTCTTACAGTCTGAGCTGCCAGTTCTGGTTAGTGTATGAGCTGGTCAACTAGCACATACCTGCTGGCCAGTCAGTATGCATACGCAAACTCTAGACTCATCCATGTCATGTGCTGCTTTTTACCCATTCAGTAGTTAGACACAGAAGATGTGTAATGATGTCAGTTAGCTTTTGTAGGTCACAGAGCACATGAACGGTTACAGTGGTGAACGTGCATAGGGACATAGGTCACGAATCAATTGTGATCCAGTTCCTTACTCATGAAACAGTTTGTTGTTATTTTTATGAGCTTGATGACTCAGGGTTAAAGGAAGAATAGGAACAAAAGAAGATGTGTAAAAGTGATTTTGTTGTTTTGTTCTCCGTTATTTCTTTTCTTTGCAGGTTACTTAGCATGAGCATTCTTTCATTGTTTTGTATTTTTTATTTTCCTTGACTACAGCAGGTCTTTTTAAAAAAGCCTCTATTACTCATGTGCAGTTTTGTATAATGTTTCAATCTGTTTCCCTTGAACTGCACAGTTTAAACAAAGGGAATCCAGAACTTGAACGGAAAAGCTCAGTGAAATCCAGTAAATATTCACACTGAGTTTGTCATTACATACATGTATGCAAGAGTCTTGCTCCTAAGAAGGACATTTGGACATGTTAAAACTGTATATTCATGGAAGATGAAGAAAAGCATCAACATTGTCACCAGTCATGCTCAAATACTGACATTTTGTGGAATAAAATTTGCTTGAGGTTTTGGTGGTTGCAGGAACTTACCTACTACCTTTTTTTGTCAGGACATAATTATGTTACCCACAGAAAGCTTCTCCTTTTAACTCCCAAAAGCACAAAGATACTAAATGAGACTTCTCTCTGAAGTTTTTTTTCCTCCATTGCATTGTCACCAGTATCCCATGTGCAACTAAACTGCATTTTGAAAATGTCCTACCTTTACACCTAGTAAGTCTGAGCTCCATAAAAACACAACCATTATTTTAAAACTATGTTTCTTTAGTTGTGAAATTTTACATGCTATTGCAGTATTGGACTGCAGTAAAAACCAGTGATCTTTTACAATCCAAGCGCTGTGGGAGGGTGGTGATTAGAACTGTTGTGTTTCTGACTATTAATTACATATTAACTAATGCACCCTCTGCTGTTGATTTTCTTAGAGCGTGGTCATGGTTGTTTTTAGTGAGGATAAAAACAGAGACGAGCAGCTGAAGTACTGGAAATACTGGCATTCCCGGCAGCACACAGCAAAGCAGAGGGTCCTTGACATTGGTAAGTATGAGAGGATGTTTTGGAGAAGACTGCAGAGTGTGGAATTTTCTGTTGCCTTTCACAGAGATGTGGTGGAATACATTGGCAATGGCTGCGTGGGTTACACCCTAACTTTTAGCAATGACTTGTCCCTGCTAGGAAAGACTGTATGGTCTTTCAGCAGAAAGGAGACCTTGCAAGACAAATAGTCCTCAGCAGTCTTGGAGTAAAGCTTCTACTTGCAAATGTACTTAACAGTGTTCCCTTCTTTGCTGGGAAGTTGGTGTCTGTGCCTTCTCAGGAGTGGCTGGAGCGTTTCCTTTTGCTTCCTTATGACTGGCCCATTCTTCAATCCAGTACCAGCTCACATAACAGTTAAGTTAGCAAATCTGATAGAGAGGCTTACAGGAAGATGTAAATGTTTCAGGGCTGTGTTGCTACAAGGGCCTCACTACTACACAGTAGTAGTGGAAACCTGAGACTTAAGATGCCATCATTATGGTGACTGCAAATAAGCACCCAGGACTCCTCCACCACCCGTTTTTGAGTCTTGTCAGTGTTGGAGAAAAGCGAGGAAGAGATGCTGAGCTCTGGTGTGCTATCCTGAGAGACCTGTTTACTGTTCATCCTGTCTAATTTGCAAGCCCATCTTGATCAGAACTGCTCTATCTGCGTGCTTGGGAGATTAGAACACAAGAAGAGCACGTACCTGTTGCACAGGAGCCTAAAGTTGAAATCTGTGGGAGTGTCTAGACATCAAGCACTTCTCCCCTCCCACGTACAGTTTACACACGCAGCCATCTGCAGCTGATCCCCGTCAAAGGAGATGGTGAGACCAAAGCAGACAAAGTCTATCTTGTTTTCACTGCCTGAGGGAACCAAACCATTGAATGGCAGGAATGAGAGGGAGCAGGGGGGGGAGGGAAACAGAGAGAGAACATTGGGGCATGTACTGTAGGACTTTATAGGGGACCAAACACCTCCAGCACTGGGAAGTGGTCCCAGAATGGTCCTACTCATACAGTGCCTTTTGACTTTCAAATGCTGCACCCTCCACTGAAGTTGGCATAAATCAGGTGTGTTTGGTCGAAGCCACTGGTCTTCTATTCCAGCATCTCCTCACTGCCTCTTGTATTATTATCATGGTTCTGGCTGAACATTTCCCCAACTTCTGTTTTTCTTCTGTGGGGGTATTTAAGGCAGCAAAACCTCCATCTCAGCCCAAATGACTCCTGTCATGACGTGTGGTAAAAGAGCCAATATGTCATGTCACAGCTGTTTCTGGAGGCTGCCTTTGTGCTAGTCCCTACAAGCTTACGGTGCTAACACATACCTTTGAAGGGATGTGCCAGAGAGCTCCTTCCATTCCCGTGCCAACACCTTCTGGCACTGCCACATCAGTGTTTCATCTGTGGTGTGCAGCACACATCAGTCCCCATACCCAGCAACTCAGCTTATGATACGTATTCTGTAAAACAGTGCTCTGAGCTGTGTGTTTACCCGTCTTAAAGCAAATGTCTTTTATGTTGCCATTAATTTGAGATGAAATAGATCTGTGCTGACTTTTGAGGCACTGTGGCATGTTTCCTTTATTTGGACTGCAAACATGAGCAAAGTGCAGTGGAGGAGTTCCTGATACAGACCTGAGAACTGTAAGAGCACAGTTTGTTCGCTTCAGCACTTTCAGATGAAAGGCTTGAATGCTGCTCAGGTACTGCTATCTTGAGAACATCTGAAATCCAGCTTTAACTTAACCATGTACAGTGTTTTTTAAGCACATTTTGTTTTGCTTATGACTTGCATTGTGGATGTTGTTAGGATATGATGGCCCCAAATGCATCTTCCGTGTAAGCATCAGCCTGCATTTAGCAAAATCTTCCATTTTTCTTGTGGGTTGATCTAAATTGACTTTGCTCTGAGCGATAGGCTTGATACCACTAACCTCCGGAGTCCCTCCTAGCCTAAATCGTTGTGTCATTCTATGCAGATTTTCCTTTGAGTTAAGAATTCAGCCCAAGGTACTGGGAGAACTCCTGTAAAGGAACACTGCATTAATGGCCACACCCTGTGTAGTTAACGGAGAGAATTAGGTGTTCATGAGCCAGATTAGCAAGTACCAGGATACTCCCTGAGGAACCATTTAAAGGGCAGTGATGGAGTTTTGTTAAGGGCAGGGGTGTGCATCAAATCTGTCTTATCCTCAGAGGATGACCTGATGATCTCTGCTGGTAGCCCTACTTCTCTGTTCTTTGAGCTCTCACTAATTAGCAGTATACAGAGGGTTACACAGCTATTAGGCGCCTTTCAAACTATATATCTGGGAATAGCCATTAACACGTATACTTTATTTCACAAAGTTTATAAACATTCATATTATTTTAACTTCATATTTGTAACATATATTTAACATCCGCGAGTCCATTTTAGTTGTTTATTAGTGCACTTTACATCTGAAGCATGGCTTAGCAGCAAAAGGATTACATGAATTTGAAATATTCTAGTTCTGGAGTCCAACTATTCAGTCCTCAGGCAGGAATGACTCTGCTGCTTGTGCTGCTTCCTCAATGGTTCAGGTCCGCTAGTCTTTCTTCTGTGTATCCTGGAGATCAGGGGCAATAAGGAGGCTCATTCCCTCACTTCGGACATGCAGGAGTTACTGCTGTATTTGTTTTGCGTGCTGTCTGGTGCTCTTTTTGATAGGAATGGTGGTTGAATGGATTAGATTCTGTGTGGATCTGCAGATGCATTGATACTAATAAGATAAGTATATACTTAAATGTAAGTAAGTCCTTAGTGCTTAAAGACTTAAGCAAGAAGGAAAGATGCTCCACAGAATTTAGGCTTTTTGCTGTTACGGATTTTTGTGAAGAGAGCAGCACTGCACTCTTGTTACCAGCAGGGGTGAGAAATATTGCTGAATTTCCACACTTTTGTGCTATGACGTTGGGTCTCTTTTAAAATGAAATGAATAAAGAATACAATATTAGGTAAATTGACAAATACTGGAGCAGTTTCCAACATGAACATAAATAGTGATTATGGAAGCCTTAGGTTGGGATTAGCTGTGCTCCAGAGTTTTACCTATGTATTTTCCAGGAAATATTGTATTATTTATGCACTGTATAAAAAAGAGCTACTACAGTGGTATGTAAAACATGACAGATATTAGCTGTTAATGTTGAAATCTGTCATTATTTAAAATGCAGCTTACCCACCAGAATGGGAAGTAATTCCTGTAGAGCTGTTTTCTTGCATACCGAAGAACCTCAATTTTCTGGTTTTGGTAACTCATAGCAGCAGAAGAAGAAAATTGTGGTCACGCTAATAACTTTCAAATATCCTTGGGTGTAAGTGCTTTCATAATCTACTGAGGATTTTTCTTTGCTTATCTGCAAATTGAAGGAAATGGGAAGGCATTCTGCTTTCAGCAGCATGCCACATACACAGTCCATGGGATCTGTGTGTGCGCCAGTTGAGGAAGCAGGTGTGTGTGCTGGGGGAAGGGAAGGGCTGGTGGAATGCTCTGTTCTGACAGCCTTTTATGAGAAGAAAACATGTGTCTTTACAAGACATCTTGTTCATGTCTTTCCAAAGTGCACCTACACAGCCCGCTCATATACAGCAGTCAGCTGCATGAGGCACTTTCTGGTGAATCATAAATTTAAGGGGTGGGAGGACGTGTGCACATGAATATTAAACTACTGATGTGTCTTCTAATTCCTCTCATTTCCATTCCCACACTGAATTTAGATAGCGAAGCCACTGACTTTGGTTAGAAAGGGGCTCTGAGTTCACAATGGGAATGAAGAACACTTCAGACCTCCCAAACACCACACACAGTTGCTGCATCACCGAATGTTTTATGCTATGCCTGTGGTCAGAGCAGTGGATTCTCTCCATATCCAAAATCACTCGTGGATCGCAGGCACAGTTTCACTTGGTCGCTGAAATGCCAGCGCTTCAGATGAGAGAAATATGGTAGTTGAATGATTCCCATGTGTTAAATCATTCTTACAACAGTAGTTTTGTTATAAATGGTTTTAAAACAGTTATTACCTATACATTGTTTTTAGAGACCAATAGTTCATTTTTGGAAGGGCAAAGGAAATTAATTTTGAAACTACTTGAGAAATGCATTCCGTGTGTTGAATACAAAAATATCCTTAATGTAACTGATTACAAAGCTAAGAATCAGTATGCTTCTGAAGCACAGATTTGGGCAAATGTTAGAGTGATTGGGATTGCCAGGTTACGTAACTTCAGTTCCTCAGCACTGAGTCTGATTAAAGCCCTCAAGGGATTCTGAGGAAATGCGTGGATCCCAGAGAAGGTTGGAGCATTTTTTTTTACCAAATCTGGAGGTTCCTTTAATCGAGCAGACATTACCTCTTTACAAACAGGATCTTTCTCTTAATCTGCCATCAAAGGGAACAAAGTGTATTTAAACTGGCAAAGGGAACACAAAAAGGGACTTATCTTTGTTTTCAATTAAAGAAGAGTGGCAAATTTCTTCCTTACTTGCTTTTCTCACTGTTACTGTTTGTTTTTTTATTATTATTATTTAAATTTTTTGTTCATCTTTGAAATTCAGACTCCCTCCCTCTTGCTTTTTATTTCTTCTATAAAGCTGCTTAGTTGGTAATATAAGATCAACTGCCACTTGGAAGTAAACAAGGAGAGGATGCAGACAATTGTAGTCAGACGATACATCTTCTACATTTTTTGTTGTCTATTTCAGTATCATACATACTTTGGAGAAAGGATCTTTGTTTGTTTTGTTTTAATAGAGATGCAGCACCCAATGCAGTAATTCTTGGGTAAGCTGAAACTGTTGGGTGAGAAAAGTGCACTGCTGTTAGCTTGTTAGAAAGCGTCTTTAGGATTCTCCATGAGGTCATTTATTTATAGCAAGCCTTAAACAATCCTTTTAAATGTTTTAATAACTTCTGGTTAATTTTGAATTCTTGGTCCTTCACTCACCAAGATAATGGATGCACCTACTCTTTCCCACTGCAATCACAGGTTGTTTTTAGAAGAAGCAGTATTTTGCAAGAATGGTAGCAAGCAATGTACTCAAGTTACAATATATTACCTCTTTGCAATTAAGCTTATTAATAACTTGATGTAAATAATACAGTAGGTAGTTCTGATCCAACAGAAAACCCAGCTGAAAAAGCAAAGGGCTGTTTTGTAGTTGTACTATGAACTGTAAAAGAGAAAGTTCAAAGCTTTTTTGTGAGACTTTGTTATTTCTTGCAGCTGATTACAAAGAGAGTTTTAATACCATTGGGAATATTGAAGAAATTGCCTTCAATGCTGTATCCTTTACTTGGGATGTCAACGAGGAGGCAAAGGTAAGGAAAATCCATGCAGATTATATCCCTTTATAAGTATCATCTGTCCTCAGTCACTGCTGCACTTCTTTCCTATTAAACAATGAGAATAAGAAGGGAAGGGAAGGTGAAGGTCTCCTGAAAGCCAGTCAAATGGTCTTTCTCTGACCAGAGGGATTCTGGCCATCCAGAACAGGGAAGATGATTTGTCAGAGCTGTCAGGATAACACTGATAACTGCATATTTTGATAGTGTTACACAGACCATCCTTGCAATTGGGAATGAGCATATTTTTGAGGACTGATCCATTGTGTTTTGTTTTGTTTTTAATGGTCAAATACCCTGCATTCAGGATTGTGACTGCTACAGTGAACCTGTAAACCAGACCAGCAAAGCATATTGTTAAGTGCCCTATAGATAAGGCATCCAAAGAGTAGCAGAGTGTTTGAGCTGCATGGACTAGTGCAGGAGGAATGAAAAGGTGCCGATAATTATAAGAACAAGTTTTCCTCCAGAAAGCAAATAGCAAGGGAAATTAGGCTGTGTAAAATGAATGGGGTTATTGCAAGACTCTCCAGGACTTAGACGTAATAAATTGACAATACTGTCACTCTTGATACTGTTTTTGTGTTTAACCCTGCCTGTGGCCGTGGAGTTGGAACTTGATGATCCTAGAGGTCCCTTTCTACTCAAGCCATTCTGTGGGTCTGTAATACAAAGTGCCCGACATTCAAGATGTGCTAAGGATCAATCAAATAAAGAGACATCTTCATACACAGTTCCCCACTGAATTTCTAACAGAGCAGGGTCATCCTTGCGAGACCGCAGAAAATGCAGTGCGGTAGCACTAACACTCACTATCCTGACCTGCTGATTGAAGGTGCTGAGCTCTGTACTAACAGGGATTTTCATTGTCAATGTAAATTTTGTAAGAATAGAGCACTACATAAAGAAAAGGCAGTAGTTCTGAAAACTGCCTTGCTCTTTCGGAAAGGAAGGTAACCTTTATGAACAGTTGTACTTGGCCCAGTTGCTAATAATGCTGTATTTACTCACATAGTGATTACATTTTCACCGCCCTAGACACTCCCCTGCTATGTGATTCCATTTCCAAATACAGAGGCACATTGTCCTCCAGTCAAAACATATGACCATTGTGTGCATGTGGTCATTATGCCAGCAGAAGCAGCAGTTCATTTGGGATTTCCAACATGATTGTCCTTCATAAGGACCTTCACAGAAGCACTAACAGGGCTAAAGCATGGCAGTGCCATCTCTTCCTCCCACCAGTGATCACCATCCCATTGCCAAGCTGGCCATTTTTAAATACATTTGCTTTTTCAGCCTCCAGATTTAGCAAGAAACCATGTTGGTCTAGAATTGAGAAAGTTACAGCCACGGATGTCAGGTATTATCCTTAGCCATTTTGTTCTAATATTGCACCATTCGTTCCTTCCTCGGCTGCCAAAACACTGAGAACACAGCTCTCACTATGATCACTGAAACATAACATTGGAGGATTTAAAACAGTGACTCTTATTGTTGCTGGTGTAAAAAAATGTCGAGTAAAATTTGAGACTGCCTTTTGTATTTCAGCAGGAAATAGTGATCAAAATGCATATTGGCTTATACTTTTTTTATTTTGAGGGGTGGTTATCAGATACTTAATCTTTTAGGTGCTTGAACTGCGAAAGTCTTGGTAAAAGTAAGAGGATTCATTACGTTATTTGGTTATCAAGCATAAATCAGGTTGTACGAGTAAGCTTGTCATCATCCTGTGCTGAAGAGTTTCCCGTGTACACGTACACATACAGACATGCATGCTCTTGTTGGAGACTTTAATAAAATAACCAACTGCAGTCAGTCTGGGGATTCCCATAGGATCCCCCTGCAGTGTTTGAAAGGTATGGACTTGGAGTCACGTCACTGAAAGCAGATTTTTCTCCAGCAATTACCTCATTCAAGAGAGATGAAGAATTTCAAGCCCTAATTACAGACTCTCCTCACTTAAGCATTTTGAATGATGATCTTTAAACTGGCTCCATTGTTTCTGCTCAGTGTTGTTTTCCCTTTTTACCACAATTTCCAGATTAAAGGTAACCTCACAGGCACAAAGACCTTTCTCTTCTTAGTCAGACAAAAGCAGCACAGAGCAGTTCTTTCCAGGGCCTCTGAGATGCGGTGTGATGAAGCGCTCTACTGGCCCGGGAAGAAATAAAAAAAATAGAGCAGGCTTTAGAACTGCACAAGGGAGTGATCTTAAAAAATCAAACAGGAGGAACAGAAGTCACCTAGCCAAATATCCCTGCTCCTGGGAGACCAAATTCTGTATCTGGGAAGACTTACCTCAAGCATCAGATTTCTCAGTGCTCCACCTGGAGGGCAACTGATTTAAAGCCAGATATTTTTCTCCTCCTACACTCAAACTGAGTTGTATCTTCCTCCTGGAAGCCTAACAGGATGAGAGTGACAACCAGAATTTGCCTGTTAGCAGTCAGTCTGCTTAGGAGTTATAAGGCAGCGTCTCGGTTGCATCTTAAGTGAAGAAATGTGTGTTTAATGAATTCAGGCAGAGGTCTCTCTATTGCCTCAGTAGCATGGAAGGAACTGGGGTATTGCCTCTTTTTAGAAGGGGTAACCTCTTTCTAGAGGTTACTGTGGGGCTTATCGTTCAGACTTGGGATATGGGGAAGTGAAGGATCTACAGCTGTCAGACTCTTCGAGACAAAAAGACTGTGCAATAAGGAAACAATGATAGGAAGTTAAGAACATTTTTTGTATGGTCCATCTTTGTTTCACTTATGTATTTATTTATGTATGCAAGTACTCAGCATTTATGGGCACAGTGATTTGTTGGTTCCCTTTAGCTGAACCTGAGCACCATGTTTGTTATTTTAAAAATAATTCTTTAAAGGAAGGTGAGGAAACAAACAGGAGTTAACAAGAACTGGCTGACTAATTTCACCATCTCTTAAAAGTCTTTTTATGATATGCTAAGAGGTAGGTAGTTGCCTTGCTGTTGCTGTAATGAAGGTTTTGCTGCAGTATTTGGCTGCTTGACAAAGTTTTAGTGGAGGCTTTTGAACAGAGAGCTCAGCTTGCTTTTTGATAGACATACCCCTGCCCGCTTGCAGTTTTATTGCTGGCAGAATTTAGTTTGCAAGGAAGGTAATTAAGAAGCAGAACACTCCTAGCAAAATGGGGTTGTTTTTGTAGTAAATCATACCAGCTCTTTGAGATACACCTTCTTTCTAATTAACACTTTTCTAATTTAAAATGGTTAGGATGATGTAACCTTCGAAACAATACATTATTTGTATATTTTTCTGGACAGTGCTTTTCCAGCCTTTAATTCTGAGGTGTGACTTCAGTGAACAGCTGGTGAAGAAAACTGTCACTTAAAGCAGATAAAGAATATTTTTCAGGGATAGCAAGAAATTACTGACTTGTGCAAAGACATCCAACTTGGATGTGCAGTAAACAGATATGTTGGTGGATATATTATTCATGTAGGTGCTGGCACGTAGTTTTTGGTAGTTGTGTGCTGTGCAGTTGTATTGAAATGTAGATCTCTAATCCAAAACACACTGAAGCCCATGGGAACCTTTCCAGTTATTTAATGACTTTTGGCACATCTGATACAGTAATAAGCTGTGTTTTCAGTGAGTGAGTGATTTGGAGGATTGGGTTCTTAGACATCACTGCAGTGAGCTATGATTCCAGTGGGTGCAGATGTAAAATGAAGTTGGTAAAACAGTACAGTCCGTAGCAGCAATTTGTAATGTGACAGTTCGTATATCCTTAATATCAGTAGGAATATGTAGGAAAAAATTTCTTAAAATTATAGAATGTCTTAGGCTGGAAGGGACCTTAAAGACCATCTAGTTCCAACGTCTCTGCTGTGGAGAGGATTGTCACCCGCTAGGTCAGGCTTACTGAGGCCCCATCCAACCTGGCCTTGAACGGATGGGGTTTCCACAACTTCCGTGGGCAGCCTGTGCTAGTTCCTCATCACCTTCCAATTTCGCCTTAGCATCTAATCTAAACTTCCCCTCTTTTAGTTCAAAACCATTCTCGTTGTCCTGTCCCTATCAGACCATGTAAAAAATTAGTGACATTTTATCTTTTTATCTTTTTTGTAATCTTTGTATAAGATCCCTTTAAGTACTGAAAGGCCACAGTGTGGTCTCCCTGGAGCCTTTTCTTCTCCCAGTTGAACAACCCCAGCTCTCTCAGCCTTTCTTCATAGGGGAGGTGTGCCAGCCCTCCGATCATCATTGTGGGTCTTCTTTGGACCCATTCCAACAACTCCACATCTTTCTTGTGCTGGGGGCCCCAGACTTGGATGCAGTACTGCAGGTGGAGCCTCATGAGGGCAGAGCAGAGAGGGACGGTCCCCTCCTTTCTTCGCCCTGCTGGCTACACGTGGATATAGAGCTACTGACTTCAACTCTCTGGCTGCAGTCATGCACCTGGTTCCTTATCCATTGAGTATTCAGTCCTCTTCAAATCCATCTATCTTCAATTTAGAGATAAGGATGTAGTGTGGGACCATGTCAAAGGCCTTCAAAAGTCCGGGTAGATGACATCAAACAATCTTCCCTGGCTCAGTGGTGCTGTTACTCCATTATAGAAGGCTGCCAAATTGACCAGGCATGATCTGCCCTTGGTGAAGCCATGCTGGCTGTCTCAGATCACTTCCTTGTATTGCGTATGCCTTACCATAGCTTCCAGGAGGATCCATTCCATGGTCTTCCCAGGTACAGAAATGAGGCTACCAGACTGTAGTTTCCTGGATCTTCCTTTCTACTTTCTTAAAAATGAGAGTGATATCTCCCTTTTTCCAGTCCCTGGGGACTTTGCCCGAGAGTCACGTATTTTCATACAAGGTGGAAAGTAGCCTGGTAACTACATCAGCCAGTTCCTTCAGGACTCCAGTATACATGTTGTCCAACCCAATAGATTTGTACACATTACATTTCATCAGATGATCTCAAACACACTCTTCACTCACAGTGGGAGTAATTTTGCTCCCCCAGGGACAATTTCCCAGGGGATCTAGAAGTTCACTCTTCTAAAGTTCATCATCCTGACTTTGCTCTTTGCCAGGCCCGTATTCCTCAAAATCACAAGCTCAGCCAGGGTGCGGTCGCTGCAGCCCACACTGCCTCCAATCTTAACCTCTTAAATGAGTTCATGTGCATTGGTGAGCACTAAGTCCAGTAATGCTTCTTCTCTGTTTGGTCTATCCAGTACCTGGATCAGGAATTTATCCTCAACAGACTCCAGAAGTCTCCTGAATTGCATGCAGTCTACCGTTTTTCTTTCCCAGCAGGCATCCAGGTGGCTGAAATACCCCATCAGGATGAGAGCCTGCGAGTGCAATGCTCCTTGTTGCTGAAGTGCAAAGGCTTTGATTAGTAGGGGATAAGTTAATATTTTCTTATTCTCAAAATTTGAAGGCTGCAGAAAAAACTATTTTTTGGGGAGGAATTATGTAGTATTATAATTGTCATCTGCTTTGATAAATCATATCTGCATGTGTAAATGTGCATATATATCTTTACTATATATATATATTTAAGCATGCAAACATATCTAAACATCGAACATTGAATCACTGAGGTTGGAAAAGACCTCTAAGATTTTCTAGGCCAACCATCCAACTACCACCAATATTACCCACTAACCCACATCCCATAGTATCTCTCCTTATGCTAAAGACAAGTTAACCCATGCTAGCAAATAATGTTAAAATTTCACTGCAGACAAATGGTTCAGTAAGTATGCATCTGGGATTCAAGGCAAATGGCATTTTTATGTAGTTGCCGGGGTGTGGTGTGGATTGAGGAAGCTTCAAAAGAGCAGTGTAAACATTTGCTAGAGACATTTGTATTGAAATAAAACAAAGATCTTACCTTTGTATGGGATTTATAAGGTAACGGCTGGCAGGGAGAAACTATAAAACCACAGTTTTTGTATATAGGAGGAACGATGGGATTGATGTTAGTAATTAAAGAGACAAGTCATTTAACCTCTTCTTGCTACAGTCTGGAGGGATGAACCCTTTTAAAACAGGGCCATTAGGATTTTGCGGAGACCAGTCACCAGGCATAGCTTCTATGCATTATCAGTATCCAGTCGAGAAATTGCTTAAAGTTTCTGATTCTGTGGATAACACTTCTCCCTCCCTTCTGCCCATGGCTCTTTCTGAGTTGATAGAAGTCAGAAATGTAAATAGTAATAAAAAATTTATATTAGAAATTTCGTAACTGCAGACCTTTAAAGTGTGTAAACTGGGAGACCACAGCAGGAGTCACGTTGGCTGGATTAAATGATAAAGGGGAAATGCGTTTCTGAGCCTTGCTTTCTTAAGGCAGGTTACTGTATTTGGATCTTGTACATCACTAATTACACTGCAGTGTTTAACAAACAGCCAGTAATTCATATAATAACAGCTACATGTAATGGAGCTCAAAAGAGAGTGCATTTTTTAGGCATGCTCTTTTACAATCAGAAGCGTTGTCATTATCTTAGGCCATTTTTGAAGCTTTCTCAGGCACCAAATGTTTCTCCAAATTAGTTTTTCATTGCTAATGGCATGTCTGAGCTGGAAACTCAATGGGAGGAACTCTACCATTAATTGCTCTAATCTCAGATACGCTGACATTGTAAAAAATACATCATTATAGTGACAACTCAAACTTGTTCCTGATAGCAAAACATTGCTAAAATCTGACTTGCAAAGGAGAAAAAAAAAGTTTGTAAATGAATTAATGAATTCAGGTACAGCCATAGTCGCATCCATTAAAATAGTTCTAAGTCGGGGCCCGGGAGAAAAAAAAGCAGTGATTGCTACTCCTGCTAGTGTCAGTTCTACTTAACTCTACACTATCTAACCACATAACCCTGCTGTGCAGAAGGCCAGAGCAGGAAGGCTTTGAGAGCTTCGTGCCTGCCCAGAGCTGAGGGCCCTCCCCTGCTTGAAGCTGTCTGTGGGGCCACAAACTGTGCTGCTTGGCTCGGCTCACTGTGAGCTGGCGGGGGCTGCACTGGGGGGGCAAGAGGAGGGCTAAGTACAGGGGGCAGCAAAAATACTTCACTCAAGTAACACAACTTCTGTCATCTTCCTCTTCCCTCTGCACCCTCCCTCCCCTTTCTAAACCCTCACTCAGTGTTGTGCCCTAAAGGAAAGTTAGTAGATTGTGAAGAGAGAGAATTTTTTTCCAATAATAAATGATACGTGTTAATTCGAATCCATCTGTCTTTCCATGAGGCACAAGTGATATGACAGAAAATAGTGTACTCTTTGTGCACATGAACCTAAAGTGCTCATCGCTCCTCAGAGAGCTCCTGATGTATTGTGGTGTCACGATGAGGATATTGAATCTCACAGCACCGATCTATTATTCATTATGAGTAATCCACTATATGAGGACTCTGAAAGCCATAAAGTCTGTCTTGCCCCATCGCTCCTACTGTGCTCTGTATGCCTGGAGGCAGTGGGAGAGGTGACGTGCAGAGGATGTGGTTGATGAAGGTAGGACAAGGCCTTTCTTTGCCTTTTGGCTGAGTGTGCAGTAGGGGTGGTGGATGCAAAGCCTATCTGTCCCCTCACACTTTAACGTATAATTTGGAAAATCCCACTGTAGAGGTATCTGCTAAAGCACAGCGAGGCAGGATTGTTTCATGCCAGACCTCATTCCAGTGCTCTGTGTTCACACACATTTTAAAGCACTGCCTTGATGCTGTAAAGGAGTCTCAAGGCAAATGAAAATTCAGGCCATCGTATTTCAAAGGCATATGTACCCATATCCACACTTACCTTTGGATCTGGAGGAGACCAAGTTGTAATTTGAAACAGAAATAACACTATCAGTTTCAAAATCAGAGTTTCACCTAGGGCCCTTCCCCACCTCCCTCCTCTTCCCACAGTTAAAGTTCAACTATTTCATTTGTAAATGCAGCTCTGCGATACCATCTGAAGCAGAAATGCAGAGGTGCTATTAGCTCAGTCAGGCAAACAAGCTGCTCTGGCTCCATCGTAAAAACCTGTCTGTAATGTACCTTCTGCCATTAGGGTAAAGTATCCTCCACCAGTTGCACCAGAGACCTTTATTCTGAGCTCACCTTTCTTTTGGGGATGTTTGCATTTTGTTCACTCATTTTGGGTTTTTGCCCTGTTTATAGTCAAGTGGGAAGACTTCCTTCATTCTTGAGTCCTCCCAGACCCTGAGGGCCTTTGGCCTTACCTCTGCCTGGCAGGGTGTGCATTTGTGGTGTTCCAGAGCCCTTCTCACTGTGCTCATCCTGGTGGAGCAGCTGCACATCGATGTGGTTCAGGGAATGCACACTGGCAATTTTTTCTGTTCTTTTTCATACTTCCCAGTGCTTTTTTTTTTTTGTGTGTGTGTTTTGTTGTTGTTGTTGTTTTTTTCTTTCTTTTTTTAACTAAGCACAAGTGGAAAGTAGAATTATTTTAACACACAAATGGTAAAAATTCTTATGTAAAGCACAAATTCCTCCCTGGGAAGAACAATTGCTTTTTTAATACAGTTTCATCTCTCATATTTCATGCATGCTGCCCTGACTGAAAGATCTTAGTGATAATGCAGATCACAGTAGCAGCTTTCTTTACACCAAAAGAGGCTTGGAAGTGGGAGACCCTTCTGCCAGGTTCTATATGAACATAAGGCAGAAGCGATAGTTCTTACCCCATTGTGTGTTTTAGAAAGCAGGAGATAACTACTGGTTGTCTGCAGACGTGTTTGTAGTAGGAAAGCATGAGACAGGTTTCTGAAGAACAGACAGGCAGAGTTTGTCGGGGATTGAAAACATCGTCAGGTTTCATAAATGCTTCATGGAAGTGGTGGGCTTCTGAGAAGAGGTAGGAAGTAGCATTAGAAATGTTTGAGGAGCTTTTTCCCAGTTTGACAGAGAACAGATGCTTTGGTTTGACACCGAAGAGAGACTGTGAAGGACCCTCACAATGAAGATTAGGGCTATCTGTTAATGGGATGGAAGAAAATACTGGTGTTAGGAGCATGGAAAGAATATTTGAAAAAGTGTAGGATTTTTGCTTGGCTACACTGAATGTGAGTTGCGAGATGTCAGAAGAACAAAGATGTCAGACCCAAAGATGGCTGGAAAGGACAATACAAGGTTATCTCACTGTGTCTGTGTTAACAAACAGTGTAAATGTACAGAGCAGTTTTGTAGAGTGGAACAAGTCAGGGCTAAAGACCTGACATCCATGTGAGGCATATTTTTGGAGGTTTTATCTTACGTTATCTTTAATCAATTCCCACAAACTGAGCAGCCATTAGCAGCTGGAGCATCTGGGGTGTGCTCCTGGGTCACTTCTGCTCTGACTCTTCCTAAAAGAATCCAGTTCATGCACACTGGCTCTTTGAACCAAGGTTTGGTAAGTTGGGGCAATCAAGTGATTCACCTCAGACGGGAACTGAACCAAACTAAAGCATTGATACATGCCTTAAAAATTCCCTTTCTCAGCATGGGAGCACCTTTGCTGGACTTAGGACAGAAGTGGAAAATAAATAAATGTGTGAGTTGTCAGAATGGAGATACTGTCTGAATTAATATTTTGGGGGGGAGATCTGCTCTTCCCTATTTGTTTCCAGAAGTGGTTGTTTGCACCTCATTTAAGGTCATCTCTCTGTCACACAGATTTTCATCACAGTGAATTGCTTGAGCACAGACTTCTCTTCTCAAAAAGGTGTAAAGGGGCTTCCTTTGATGATTCAGATAGATACATACAGCTACAACAACCGCAGCAATAAACCCATCCACCGAGCCTACTGCCAGATCAAGGTTTTCTGTGACAAGGTAAGTGGAATGTACAATTACCATGGATAAAGGAGGCACCTCATTTGACAGTTTGCTATTATTGCTGTATTTTAGATCTAAAAAAAAGTATTTCTTTCCAGTGAATTATGTTTCTTGGTAGAATTTGGACCAGTTGTATCACGAATCTAGGAGGTTTTTACACATTTTTACTGCTTTGCAGCCTCTTTGGCCCTGATTCTTTCGTGTGTGAGCAATAGTAGGACTGTGCAGGGACAGCATAGTATAGGTCATAGCACACGAAGATCAAAATAGTCACAGAATGCACTAAGATGCATCTCTGCTTGAAAAGTAAACACTGACCATAGGATTATGCAAGTGCCATTCTGATGGTATTATACCTTCTACTTCTAACAGTCAGGATAGGCAACTTTGTGGAGAGATCTGTGATAGAGAAATGTTTTATTCAATAAAGGTTTGCTAATTTGTCTTTAATGACACATTAGAAAGTCCCAGTGATGTAACTGATGGCTTCTTTACTGCTTGATTACAAACAGTTATTCTGAGAGCTTGAATGAAAATTTTCATCACTGGAATTTTCTTATTCAAAACCAACTGCAAAAATATGTTAAACATTCTCATGTTGTGTTTCAGTATCTTTTGTTTCTTGCTCATTTCTTTTGTATAATTTATTCCTTTATAGTGTTTTTTTTCTCATTCCTTTGTAGGGATTGGTAAAACTTTGTGGGATACTTTTCAATATCAAAACATAGATCACGTTTTAATGAGTCTGACAATGTCATGGTCAGCTGTTTATACCACCAGATAGAAACAGTTGCTCTGAAATGTTATCTCTGTGATGACGACTCTTAAATGTATAGCATGACTACGTTTCATTTGTGTTTAACACCTGGCATCCCTGCTGGGAAGGATCTTCCTGGGGAGGGTTGACGCCTGGATTCTCGTCAAGGTTCAGGGATTCAGGAGCTTGCATCTACTTATGTGACTTGGAAATTTATCCAAATTAGTCTTCCTATCTTACAGATGGGAGCAGAAAGGCAAAAGGCCTTGCCCCTGGCAATATGTGGCATTAACTTTATAATGGAAAGGGCAGGAGTTCAACTGTTCCAGGTCTTTGCTACTGCTCCTTCCCCTTTTTCAGTTAGTTCTTTTCCTGCTGTCTTGACAACGGGATCTTGAGGGCTAATTGGTCAGTTGTGTTACTGGAGTGAAAAATTTGAAAGTAATGAATGTAAATGTATGCACGGAGGACTTCTTGCAAAGTGTTACGCTTTTAATTGTAACTTTGAATGTCAAATATTTAGAGATTTGAAGCTACAGATAGATATTAAAAGCTCTGTAAATATCAAAGTAGCAAGTCATTTTCATCTACCTGTTTTTGAAAAGCAATTAGAAAAAAATTGAATTATTAAAAGAAAGGAAGGAAATTCAGAGCGCAAACTCATCAAGGGTGACCCACAGACACAACTGGTGGAGATTTTGAATAATACATGCTCATTGCATCTTTTGGCTTAATTGGTACTTCAAACATCCAGATGAGGAAGCAGGAAATTAATGTTAAGACTTCTAATCAAAACTGTCTCAAAGTAGAAGAAGAGATCACAGGGGTAATTAAAGCATTATGCATATCAAAACTATTGAAACTGGGAACGGGAGGGCTCAAGGGTATTGATAATGAGATGTGTATCTATATAAAATAAATGTATACATGCATACACACACATGATGCTTTTTAACTTAATGCAAGGCTGAAAATGAATTAAGTAAATAAAAATGAATGAAAATTATCTAGGTCAATTCATATGACAACTTGTATTCATTGGCACTTGGAAAGAGGCTGAAGCCCAGTTCTGCTCTCTCTTTACACTGGCCTATCCCTACTGACATCAGTTTGTCATTATGCTTTTGTCCATCAATAAATGTTTGGAGAATCAAGACTCCTGTGCCAGCTCAGCATGGCAATTGCACTCCTGTACACATGGGAACCACCCTGTGTTTCTCACAACTGCGTGTTTCACTCAGCTGCAGATAGCTGGTGGAGCTGGACATGGCCATCTTTTCCAAGGTGCCAGAATACATCGTGGCAGTGGCTGACACGGTGTTGGGTGGAGGGTCGCTCCTCCAGGTCTGTTACTCGCCCTCTAGTGACAATGACAGGACTTAGTGCCTGCTTGGTAAAGGCAACAGAGCAAAGACAATTTTTTGCCCAATTCTTTGTCATGATTAATTAAAAAAAATGTTATGGAGCGATTGTAAGCAGCAAGCATATAATCATTTGATACATTTTAAAAGTCTGAATTGCAACGTTATTCCCCAATCTGGCAACCACAAAGAAAAGCTGATAAGAAAAGTGCTTGATTTATTAAAATTATCTGGATTAGGGGAACTGCACAGTAAATTCCTCCCACTGAAGTTCTGAAATGTGTCTTAGTTTGAAACACAGACGAAGAAATATTTGTTTCTGTCTGTTTTTACAAATGGTCTGTCTGCAGCTGTGGTGCCTCTTTCAGAGCAGTAGATGTGTTTATCCTAGTTAAAACACAGGTAGATGTGTGTAGGTTTTAAGGAAAACATTGCTGATAAACTACATCCTTCAGCCGAAACATAGCATGCATGCTGTGGAAAGAGTATCTCTGAAGAAATAGAACTACATCTAGCTAAGTAGCACATATTTCCTGTCTATTAGTATTCACTTGAGCACTTACTGAAATTTAGTGTTCTTTTACATTTAAACTAGAAAGCCACACAGATCCAATGTATTCTTTATGTAGCATAAATGTATGCAGATAAGGGCTGCGAGTGTTGTAATCATTTTTGTTCCCTATTCATTCTCCAACCTTTTTTCCGTGTTTATTTTCTAGTAGACAGTCTTGAAAGCAGCTGTTACAGTGCACATTTTGTTTTGTCAGTGCTAATCCGCTTTGCCCTTGAGGTCTTTTTTATCACATGCAGATCTCTTATGCTACATTAAGATAAGAGAATATAATTTTTATTCCTTAAGTATGTTGTCAAGGAAACTTGCTGCCAGCCCTATTTATATATTGCAAGATGCTTTAGCCACTGAGTGTGAAGGAACTAGTAATCCAGGGACATTCTGATTTTCTGTATGTGATTAGCTTTGCTAAAAAGAAGCAGAAGCACTTGATTGGGCAAATATCATAACACTCCCAAGTAAAATTGGAGTTGTTTTCTGTGGATTGTTAAAGGGTACTGAGCAACTGTAATTACCTGCTTGTCTTCATCTGCAGAGAGAAAAAAGCTGGAGTCTATGGGTCTGTCCTACCGGGTGTGGAATTCTTTGGCTTTAATCTAGAAAAAGATGTACTTGTGAGCTTTGTGGTGGTGATGGGAGTGATCCTTATGATGGTAAAGGCTTTGCTGGGCTGGAGCTAGAGTGCTTCACACCTTGCAAGATACAACCTTAGAGGAACTGAAGACTGGGGGGGAAAAAAAACAAGCATATTTTGAATCAGCTGAAATTCATAGGCTGGGTTTTGCTAATTGTTGATGGCAGAACTAGTTGCATCGTATGTGTTCCAGGCATCAATGAAAAATGAAAAGCTCCCTAAGTAGTTTGACTGGTCAGAGCCTGATTTATAGCCCCCTATGACAGGGTTATTTCTTATTCTGTCCTGATATGCAAGTTCTGATTTATTGGATATGTCATATGTCTCAGCTGTGAAAATGGTCCAGCAAAAATACTGGTATGCAAAAATCCTGTTGTGGTCCATTGTCTCAGCACCTGTAGCAAGCACATACATTATGCAGGCTTGGCTGGCCCTGCACAGTGCCTTATAGGCTGCTCCTTGCTCAGAAGGGCCAGTAGGTGGTTCTGGGGGTCCAGAAGCAGTTCCAGCCTGTCTCATCTCCCACTGTGCCTCCTAATGGTGGTGTCAGTGAATTATATTATGCAAATCTTTTCAACTGCCAAGCACTTCTCTATCTTATCCAGCATTTTTAGTGAGAACATTTTAGTGAGCCCATTTATGTCAATGGCCTTCATATCCAACCTGCCTCAGATTGTTGGCTTTCTCGGGAATCGCAGTCACTGCATTGCTGAAGTGACACCAGTAAGTACTAGTAGGCAGGGAAGGCTGCCATGCTTGGGCTGCCCATCCCACAGGGGACTTGGGTGTCTCATCTTAAGCATGTGAGGACAAAGCTGCCATACTTTCCTGGGCTCATAGTTAAAGAGACAATTGAGGAAAATCTGAAAACATACATTCTTTATTGTGTATAAAAAGCTGAGTTCTCCTCAGCTTCTGCTCTCCTGAAACAGCTGCTTGCTGCCATGTGAAAAAAAATTGCTTTCAAAGTCCATCCCAACACCTGTGAGCAATCAGCTGTGACACTGAGAGGTAGGGCTGAGGCCTTCAGGACCCTGGCAGTGGGGCACATTTTTGCCTTTGTCAAAGAGCAGGAAGCCTTGTAAGCAGTTTTGGTAAGAGCAGAACTCTGAATCCCTCGGAGTTCACACAACACCTGTGGCTGATCTCTGTGAGAAATGGACTGGGGCCTGGGTCCAAAGGCAATGTTTCTGCTGGACACCTTCATGTTTTTTAAATAGATGTTTCTTCCTCCACTCTTCCTTTGGAAAGTCATTGATAGTTTAAAGCCGGAAGCAGATATTTTCTTTAATCCTTTTTGAGCTTGGTTCATTGGCTTATGAGTGAATTTTACCTTCTTGAGAAAAAATTTTTGGCTTTCTTTTAGAGAAACTTCCAATTTTAATTCGTAAAAAATCCTTAAGTTTTGCATGCCAATAGTCTGGGAGCATATGGATCTTTAATACAGTTCACAAGATGACTGTATTCATATTTAAAAGGTAAATTAGGAGAACTTCAAAGGAAGTGTTACTGCTTTTTATTTCAATAACAACTTTTATTTTCTAAACTTACCAAGAAAGTATTTACACAACAGGGGCCTGCAACTTCCCAGGAGTTCCTAGGACCTAATAGGGTAATGCTATGATGCTTTCCAGTTTCTCCAGGGCTTCTCCCTGTTTGAAATGCCTGTAGGTTTCTGTAATGAGCCTTTGCATTGCAAACAAGCTGTTGGTGTAGTGTTCTTGCACTGGCAAATCTCAAAGGACTTTATAGAGCTGGCCAACATAAAGCAATCCTGCCCCCAACAAGGTGGGTGGAGGGGAGTTTAGGGAAAAGCTTAGCACAGACGTGATCTGAGATGACAGCAATCCTGCAGGTGCCTTATGTACATGCATGAATTATGTGGCCTGAGAGCTCCATCCTTTGCTGAGGTGCTGGATGCACAAAGCCCTTTGTGCTGGGTGTTGGCAACAGGCCTCCTCCAGACCTCATGCTGCCAAAGCCATTGGTACCATCTCCTCCACCCCGGCAGCAGTGATGCACATGGGTTTATTCCTCTTCCTGACTTCAGCCCTGGGGGCTGCTGGATGTGCCAGCCCAAGTTTCAGATACAGGTGCTTAATACAGAGGGGGCTGACCATCCACATTCCCCTGCCTGGCTGCATTTAGCTGTAATGGGATAACCATTCTCCATTTGTGCATTTTTGATTGCAGGGCATGATGCTCTCAGTGGTTCGCTCCTCTTAAGCTAATAATATCTGTGGGTTGTCTTT
>JAOWBP010002052.1:62763640-62782738 GCA_028571105.1 Tragopan temminckii
TCCCACTCTCCCCCTTTCCTCATGTTCTCTCATCACCAGTGATAGGTGAATAATTTGTGTAGAAGTGGTAGAGAGAAGATTTAATGTATAGCAGCTTTATTTTCCTTTAGGTGAACTGTCTTCTTTTTATATCTATTTTTTCTTACATTTCCGTGTAAAACAATTTGAAGAGCTGTAAGGTTCAACACAAGGTTAGGGCAATATATTTGATAATAAAGAGTTTTTTATGTAATGGTCTTCAAATAATCATAAAACCATGAATTGTTTAATGAAACACTAAAATTCACTCACATTCCTGGAAGCTGTTTAACAGCACTCGTGTGTATGTGACAAATGGAGCAAATGCAGAGCAAACGCCCCAATATCAGAAGAGAAAGGAAAGAGAATGGGAGATCCTGGGAAGGGGGAAGGCTGGAAATGGGAGTGCTCACTGTCTGGCTTTAGAGGGACTGGAAGAATTGCAGAAAGTCTCTAAAATAGAGTCACAAAATAAGGACTTGAACATGCGTGGCTGGAGTTCAGCCAGTATTAACTGTGAGGCATGCATCCCTCACGCCTTTCTAAGTTGGTTGAATTTCAAGGGAGCAAGCTCCAATCAGAGAGTTTGGAGACAGACAGCTGAACTCCAGTGGTCACAAAAGGTGGACTGTGGTTGGTGGTGGCTGAGCACCAACAGCTAACATTGACTTCAAAACATGAGGCCCTTTCTGTTCCTTCCGTGAAGCTGATGTTCTTCATAAGGCTTACAGTGGAATTTGAGTGACAAAGGGTGTTATTGCACTAACCATGTAAGCCTTAGCTCTCTCATGGCCATCATGCTATGAACCCTCAGCTCCCTGGCAGGGCCCGTCACAGCTTTGGGCTGGATCTGGCTCCAGGTGTTACTCCTTTTGAAACTCACTGTGATGTGTGGCCTTGGACTTTAGAAATGCTTTTGATGTTTTCTAAGGCTCTCTCCAAAAGGAGAGAATGCAAAGTGCACTTCTCCCAAAAGAGATGAATGCGTATACAAATGTGAATTCACCTCTTTACTCAGTTGCTTCTTCCTCACCAACTCTTCCAGTGCTTAAATGTGTATTTAAACAGCTAAGAGTCTTGAGTGTTTTCTAAAATAATATGTCACGCTGGACATATTATTTCCTGTCACCTGTCCCAGCCCGTCAGTCTAGGCAACTTGAGAGGCTTGGAGAGTTCAGATATGCATCAAAAGCTAAATCCATGCAATTTCTGGTCTGTTACTTGAGTAGCTAGCAGGGCTTTTGTCAGAGTACCTTTGTACTCTGAGTGATAATTGCTGCTGTTGTCTCTTCCCTGTTGGTGGGAGCACAGTTTTCCATGACATGGCCCCTGTTGTGTGTTTTCTAGTAGCAGTGTCTTGGTCAAGAGGATGTTCCGACCTGTGGAGGAAGAGTTTGGTCCATCCCCTTTGAAACAAATGAAAGAAGAAGGTCTGAAAAGAGGTAATTGTCAATTCTTAGTGGTTAAAACTAATGCTCTGGGAGTCCTACTCTCACACAAGGAAAGATGTGTCTGACATAGACCAAGACAATTGTTTAATGCTAGTACAAACATGGTACAGATGGGAGAAGATACCATCACACCTGCCCGGTATACAAGGTGGCACTTCAGCAATTGCTAATAATGATGTAAAAGCTGAAAATAAAGAGCCAGAACCGTGTACTAGCTCAAGAAGGGATCAGGACACAAGTGTACAAGATGCAAAAACTTAGGAAATTTCTTGGCTCTTGGCCAAACTACATAATTCAGAAATGTTCCAGTAGTGAGTCTGTGTTTGTTTATTTTTAACTTCTGCTCATCTTTTCTGTTCTGGCTGGGATCACAAGCAATATGCAAGATGCACAGGGTCAGATACAGAGACATTACAGAGGCAAGCTTGTGCTGTCTGCAGAGTGAGATTAGCCTGAATGAAATCTCAGAACTTTTCTACCCAATTCAAAATGTAAGGCATGGAGAGACATCCTCAAGTTGACATAGCTAAGTTATTTAAAAGCTTGTTTCCCTTAACTGTTTTTCACCGCATTGAAAGAATACTACCATAGTTGCATTCATTTCATATGCTCTATCAGCCTAACCCATTTTCAAATTCATACCAGTGCAAGTTAACTTGAATAACATTGAAACAGTGGTTTAGGTGGAGCTGTCAATTTTGCATGAAGATAAGGATGGATGTATGGTGTCCACAAGATATGCTTTGTGAGCAGTAATTTACAATACGGAGTTATATGTGATAATGCCTTACTCTGCCATAGTTAGACACTCTTGAGAATATTTGTCATTCCTTCAATCTCATCAGTTCTGTCGTGTAAGGTTATTGGAGAATCGTGGGGTTTGACCAACCCATGTAGATCAAGCTCATTAATTTTTTGAGGTTCACCTATCAGTTTGTGAGACAACAGGTCAACAAGGTATACAAGTGAGCTCGGTTGTTCTCAGCTACACCATTTGTAAGACTCAACTTCCCATAATCCTGTGTTTGCAAATTTTCTCTGTTGGTGAGGGTAGTATGCTTGAACCAAGGGAAGAATACAAGATTACAGGATGGAGAGTGGTGTCTTCCTAAAATAAATGTAAACATATTCTTCCTTTAATTAATCCTTCAATGAATAATATGAGATCAGCACTGACCACAGGCTTGCATCTGGTTGATTCAAGGCCTTAATGAAACTTACATTATCAGTCTGGGCTACATCAAGCAGAAGGGGACAGCCACAAGGACTGCATAAAGAACTGTCTTTTACTGCAGGTTCACCTGGGTTTCCCAGCTGGAAGCCTGGAGAGGTGCCTGCAGGGAGATACTGCTTTGCTTTGAATATTCCTGTCCTTTGCTGTGCTAAGTTGTTTTAATATTGTCCAGGAATTGCAACTATTTCAAGGGGAAGATGTGAAAGAAAAAAATGTTTTTCAGCGAGCAACAAAACTATGCTAAATAATTAAATCCAGGAGAGGCACGGAGTCAGAGAAGCTGGAGGATGCTCTCTTCACATCCCCTTCCTGTTCAGTATTCGTTGCAACTTGGACGATGCTGGCTGGAGGCCAAACCTCCCCCAGCATGGCCTTTGCTCTGGTGAACTTCCTGCCATCAGGAACCCTACATCTGGGATTGTACTGATGGAGAGCTCCAGCTGAATCTGCCCACTTGACAATACTGTCTTTGCCACAGGAGTCTCTGTTTTTCCCCAGTCCAGCATTTCTAGAAGTTGGGCCCAGTGAGAGGTCCAAGTACAAATGAAGAGTTGGAGTGACAGTGTGTTGTTTCCCCTCTGCCTCTTGGAGCTAAGTATCAAGGGACAGCCTTCAAGAGAAGAGGGATCTGAAGGGGGTTACAAACCAGAAGTGAAACAAGTTTCATATTCTCGTACAGATAGCTGCATCTATTTGAACATATCTTTCATGTCCTTGGTCTCTGTGGAAAGTACAAGTGCATGTAGAGGATGTTAATCTGCACCATCTGTGTAGATTTCAATGGAAGTTTCCCATTATAAATCCAGCAGCCCTGTTACAAATCAGGTTGGTTTCCAGTCTTGTCATTCTCAGCCTGTCATATTTTTTTTCTCTCTGAAGTCTGTGTTAAACACTTTAAACCATTTTGGGTTTAAAAAAAATAAGGTTTTGTGAACCATCCCTATGAATACATTCTGTAACTCTGTTAGCTGAAGAATTGGTATCTGGGCGATCAATGGAAACTCCAAGTGTAGAAAAGGAAAGCCTGGTGACAGCTACCAGCCCTACTTTCCATGTCTAAAATGTGCCAGATCTCCATCCAGGGATATGTTGACAAAGTGCCCTGGTTGCTCAGTGTGAGGCTGGACATTGGTGACACCTGGGCTTAGCTTGCCCATCTGAGTAGCGGACTTCCTGTCTCATCACGTTTTTAGTTTCCTTTTTGCCATGTCTGCTGTTGGTTTTCCACCTTGGCAGATTTACCAATTGAGATCCAAGCTGTTGGCGCTTTCAGAAGAGCTGTCTGACATTGTTCTTCCACCTTCGTATTTAAACCCCCTGTTGAGTGGCCTGACTTCCAGAAATCTCCCAGATACGACAGCCTGCCTTGCATTCAACAAAAGCTGCTTACTGGTGTGGAGTTTTGTGAATCAGTGCTACTTTTTAAGTACCTGAAGATAAATTTGTCACTTCTGCCTTTTGCAACTCCTTTTAACATCTAAAGAGCATTAGGGAGTATTGTGGGCTGCAGTGCTGGCAAGAACACTGAAAGCCAAGTCCAGATAGTGCAGAGATTAGGAAAATCTGAATTTGTCTTACTCTGTCAAAAATAACTCACTGCCTGATGCAGGATATTTTTTTTTCCCCAAATATTGCAGTCTCTGCTTTTGAAGTGAGATTGTCAAGGTGGCATGGAGGTGGTGGCAATAAGTTCACAGGCTGTTAGTGCTGGTTGAGTCACATCATCACACAAAGGTTTGCTGGGCTGCTTTGGCAACTGGAGTCTGAAGAACAGCTCACAAAACTGGGCTGTTTTTTCACGTGCATCTGCTCTTTTTGTTTGCAGTGCAGGAGGATTCACAGGGGCCAGAATAACGGAGCACTAGGACAAGGAGGAGGCAGGATCTTAAGGCACCGCTGCTGCCAGGAATCATTTATGGAAAAGCATGCTAGTGGATCAAAACTGGGCTTTTCACACCTGTTATTGGGAAAGAAAACCAACACCCCCCCTTCCAATATGTTTACTAATCCTGGCTCTCTGTGTGTATAATAGTGATTCAAGTTGACTGTTATCCTTGTAATGGATCCTTCGTTCAACATAATATTCTCTGAGATGCCAAACACAACAGAGCAGTTTAAAGCTGAGTGCTTGGTTTGTATCATGACCCCATCTTTAGCCTCAGACTGAGGGATTTTTCCTCTTTTCAGACATGTTTTTAGTTATTAAGGTTGGCAGATGGTTCAGATGTTTGAAAAAGTGGAAGTTACAGGACAGCCCTCTAGTTGCAAGAAAAGTATTACTGAAACGGTAAATATGTCAGTACTAATAAAAATAACATTTGAAATGAGTGCTTGCTCATGCAAGAATATAAAAACCAATCAAGTTTTAACTACTGCTGTGAAATTTTTTGTTCCTTTATATTCTGACCATTGTTTAATTGGTGACCCAAAGTTATCTCAGCTTCCTTGACATTAAAAAGGACTCTTTCAAATGCCAAATTCAGGTAAAAAGACTGCTACCACAGGTACGCAGAGCCAATTTGTGGCTAATACTTTTAAACTGAAAATGCAAAAATTGCCATTACCTGGTTTTGTAGACCAAGACAGGAAACTGATCTGGGCAGCCATGTTTTAAGCCTTATTGCAATCATTTGAAAACATGGGCAAAGAAGCTACAATTTCCTGCAAATATGCCTGAATTCATGCTGGTACAGTATTCAGTTTTGTTTATTTCTATTTACTTTATACACGTCTCCTTTGCTTTTGCCAGATAGCCAGCAAGTCTCTCTGTTAGAGATTAGCATTTATTTTCCTTCTTATTGCTTCTTGTCTGTGAGGCTTGGCTACAGGTGACCTTTTTTGTACCTGCTTAGTTTGCTTTTGCCGTGTAGTTTTGTGGGGGTTTGTTTGTTTGTTTGTTTGTTTGTTTGTTTTAATGTCTTTCCCAGTCTTTTGGATGAAGTTTGGAGAAGATGCAAGCCAAGAAAGGAAGACCTAGCTTGCATGTTGTGTCACAGGACCCAGATATAAAGCACCAACTTTTTTTTTTTGTTGGGGTTTCTCTTCTCTAAGTACATGGAGATTTAAATTCCTGAATGCTTAGATTTCCCACATTAAACTAAATTCATTGCATTTTCCTTATGTGTTTTCAGAGCAGCCATGGTGTTTTTTCCATGTTTGGATCACTGTTGATAGGAAATTCTTTTTTTCTTCTTAAGTGCAAACCATTTTCAGCATTTCATTTTATCTGTCACGGATTAATATTTGTTTTTTCTGCTCAGTGTGGTTTGTTTCATCTGTTCAGTTGGCTGGACTTGCTCCAAGTTTGACTTTTTTCTGTTTCAGTGCTTTTATATGTGAGGAAGGAGACAGATGAGGTGTTTGATGCCTTGATGCTGAAATCACCCACAGTAAAGGGGCTAATGGAAGCGGTAAGTATCCAATGTCCTTATTTTATCTTTCTTAGTGAGAAAATCTTGAGACTCTCAATATGTTGCAGATAAAATGTAATAGAGAGATGAAGCTATTCTCAGATATATTAAAAGCTTAATAAGGGCTTTTCGGAGCACACCTCTGAAATGTTGGCATGTTCTAAACTGAATGCTGTTAGCAAGTTATGAGATAAAATAGACTCACAGAACTGATTTATTGGAGATCCAACCCTTGAGGAATGGCAGTAATTAACCAATGTCAAGAAAACGGGGAAATAAAGGCTTCATTTTCTGAAACACTTCTTACTGAACTGCTGATTCAGAACCTGTTGAATCTTCTGCAGTGCTCATTGGTGCATTCAGAGCCATCTTTTAAAGAAGAGGCCCAAGGATGCACTGTTTCCATGTGAATTTCATCTGGCTTTTGTGCAGTGCTGTCTCAGCACACAAGGAACAGGTCATGAGCCAATGCAGGCAGGTCATTCATACTCCTGTCTCACATGCCTTATCCAGCTCTCAGTGTGACCTGCTCAAGCCTGTCTCTTGTCAAGCTGCATCTTTGTCTTGAGTTTTTGCTTGTTACATGTTATCTGTGGTTGTGAATGGATATTTTTATAGTTATTACTGTTTATATGAGCTGATGGGTAGTATCTGTGTGAAATTTGGTGAGGGAAGGGTGAAGAAGCAATTGTGTGTCTCATTGCTTAGGTGGGGAACTAATATGAGTCTGACCTGTAGAGAGAAACTGCCTGGCCTGAGAAGATGGGAATGGAGGAAAGTGCCCCTAGAGAGCTCAGCTGAATGCTAGAAGTATATATATTCGTACTTGCATAAAATCATCAGTGTCGTGTAGCATGTATCAAACACAGTGTAGTAAGGATTGAGTTACTTGGCCAGAAGTACAATACAAAAAGACCTTGTGGTTTTTGGGATTGTCTCAAGCACCTACTCAGATCAGGGTATCTCTGAGGTGAGTCAGCTGCGTTACAGAAATGGCCTAATGATTCTTTTGCTAAAGCTGTTTGTTAGTGACTGCAGAATGCACATGTATAATAATAGGCAAGTTTTGCTTGAAGGAGCTGCAATCTGATTCATGGTAAAACTGGAACGTGATGTTATCTTGTCTTTGTATGAAAGTTAAAAGTAAGTTTTAATTCTTCCGTAACACTTCATGCTAACATTAACATTTTATCTTCAGTACTCTGTGCCTCTTAATGCCTGTACTGAGCTACTCTGTAACATAAAAATTAAGCTGGTCCAGAAACGGGAAAGGTTTCTGTGTACTTCTGTCAGCACAGCTGCTAACTCAGTGGCATGTTTTCGGCACCAGAGAAATCTAATCTGTTGTAAAATGTCCCAGATCACTGGAAGGAATACATTCATAAAATTTTAATTCTCTTTGGTAGGATATATTAGATAAGTGAATGCCAAAAAGCTGTCAAATTATGTACTCTTAACTACTTTCTCTGCAATCTTTTCAGCAAATAATGCAACTTTGTAATTGTGCACATCCTAAATACTCAATTCTAAGTTCAGTGCAAGGATTCAAGAAACTGAGGATCTGGTGACTGACCAGGTCCAAATCCTGCTTTCAGACTCATCCAAATTCAGGTTAACTCTTTGGATCTCAGTAGATGCTGCAGTCTAACATGACAGAGGATGATCTGAACTGGGAAATTCAAGCATCTTCCAATGTCTTTCTAAAATTAAAACCAGCTGAGTTCAACAGAGCTTGCTTAGACCACAGTTTATTGTACATGTCCATATGTATGTGTTCTTTCAACCTACTTAGGGCAACAGAGAAGACCTCTCCATAGGAATAAATTGGCAGAGATATTTTCCTGCATTCCTTGACCAGCCCAGGTGTTGTCTTTTGTGTCATTGTGACTTGAGCAGAAAAACCACTGCTGGTGGCTTCTGCAATCAGATGTGCGCTACAGACAGAGTTGCCATGCCAGGGGGCTGCAGCCCAAAGGGAGAACCAGCCTGTCATTTCAGTACCACTCTGGAAGGATGTCCCACAGCTTCAGGCATCCTAAGGGAAACAGAGAATTCTCTGCTCAGAATAGTTCAAAATAGAGATTACAAGGGAAAATATTCCAAATAAAGATATATTTTATTACTGTATTGTAGCATGCTTGGGATCAGACAAGAAATCCTGTTTTATATGGAGGTTGGCAGTAGTGTTTTTCCCCCTGAGTTGGCAACAAACCTGTTTCAGAAAAGGGTGTTAAGTGAGATGCCCTAGCAGATGTTAGCTCTCTGTTTTCTCAGATTCTGCAGCAGGACTTAGCACATTTGTACTGGAGACTTGCTTTCTGAGCTTGTGAGTGGGAGGCTTTCCCATTTTCCCGCTTCAAGCCGTGCTTCCACAGCTCACCATTTAGTATAATTGGTTGAATCCTTAGGGGTTCCTGAGAAATGTGCTTAGTCAGCTAGCTGGAAGTCTTTCCCAAAGCTCACTAATCCCTTCATATCATATAAATCCCACACCTGTCACAGGCAGTGTGACAAGCAGGACATTCTTGGCTCCACCACTCATAGCTTGTATAGGAAGGGGTGTCCCAGGGTCCCAAACCACTTTGAGCAACATTTGATATGCATGAGTGTTAGGCATCTCAAGTATCCTAGGAAAGTTTGATGCTGGAACGTGCAGAATGCTGTATATTAACTGCTAGTAAACCTCCTTGAGGAAAGAATGTTTGTATCAAGTCTTCGGCATTGATCTTTACAATATCCTTAGGCTTCAGAGTTAACGTGCCAAAGAAGATGCAGCATTTCCTCATATTCACACAGGAGTTGTGACATTTTCACATATCTCCAGCACCGTATCCAAAAGGGCAGTGAAACATGTTGACGCAAGTAAAACTGAGGTATGGAGTGGGTGGGTCTGGTGAACCCTACCAGATGCTCCTTAAATACATCATCCCCTATTAGCCACAGATAGAAACTGTAAGCAGAGGAAACTGTTGGCGGTATCAAAGTTTCATTGGCTTGTTATATCTTGGAGTTATGCTGTACTTCCTAAATACAAAATTCTGTCTTAGGCAAGATGGCAGTTATACAAGTATAGGTGATGTAGGCAGGTATAGGCTAATTAATTCTCTTAGTTACGTGTCTGGCTGTCTGGATGGGAGCCGCATTTGAGGTTCAACCTGAGAATATTTGAATCTGTCCCTGGTGCTGAGTTTTATTAATTGCTTGCTTTTCATTTTCTGTTTCATAATTGCTTTCATTTACTTTTCTAAAATATGACTTTTCTCAATGGCAATCTGAGCACAAACACAAGGAAAGGATTTCACAGTGACTGATATTTGACAGGTTTTAGTGGATTTTTAATTGTGCGTTTCAGTTCTCTGATGCAGAAGAAAAGAGTCAGCTATTTAGCTGCAACCTCATTTAACCTGAGAAGAGCAAGAAGCTTACTTCTGTTGGCAGTAGCATACCACAGTTCATTAATCACTGACTAAAAGGTCCTTTCTCCATAAGTATTCTTCCTCTTGGGACAGTCCTCTTCTAAAGTGTGAGTGGTGAGACCCATTCCCTCAAAGAAAAGTCATAATTTGGAAAGGAAGCTCTCAGTTCTCAGGAACATCAGCTGCAGGAATGCACCACAGGTTTGTTTTAGAGTGAGCCAACACACTGCTGCAAAGCAAGGCCAAAACATTGCAGTGAAGGGTGCTTACTGATGCTGGCAATTTGTTGGCTATATTCTTCATACAAAGTTTTGCTGTATTGTCTACTTTATCATGTGAGTGGATGTAAAGGGATTGATTTTAAAAGTCCTTTACCATGTTAACAGACTTCTCTGAGGCATCTCATCTTGTTATGGGTACATTCAGGTGATGTTTTGTGATACAGCATTCTCATTTTGCAACTCTAGTATTTGAGCCACTTCCCCAGCAATATGGTCTGTGCCGGAAACATGATCTGTGCAGCACCATAGCCTCCCACCGGAAAAGGTACCCAGAAGATACTTTTCAGACCAAAGGAGTGCCATGAAGGGTCCTGTTAGCTTAACAGATATTGAAATGCCATTGAGAAATAGTAGATGTCCTGTTGTGTTGCTGCTCACCTGCCTTCTCCCTTGGGTGAGGAGTATTTGCTTCTGTGAGTCCAGAAAATCAGAGTAAGGAAAGGCAGAAAGATTCCTGGGTAGAATCTGAACCTGGGGAGTGTGTTAATTCTCAGGCAGATCAGTAGGAAATGCTGAGGCAATGATAAGTCATATCTGTGAAAACTGTAGTCTCCAAGTTTCTGGATAGAAAAGTTAGTATTCTTTATGAAGATTTTTAGGATTATTTCTCCCCAAATCATCCTTAAATGAAGGTATAATGTGGTTGTAACTTTTCTTTCTTGAGACTTTTCTTCATAGTTTTCCTGTCAAAGTTTGCAGAGATAACGTTTAAATTGCCTTATGTAAAACGAGAGGTGAGGTGCTATTTCTCATTAGTTTTTATTTCTTTTGTTTTGATGATTTCAGATCTCTGAGAAATATGGATTGCCAGTGGAAAAGATTGCAAAACTTTATAAGAAGAGCAAAAAGGGGTAAGTAAGCTGTAAGGAAGCTAACTACGACAGTCAGGGATCCCAACTATGCCTGGGGCATCATTATACTAGACAGTACAAACACTTCTAGGAGACCTGCCCACAACTCTAGAATCTTACTGTCTATGGAAAAAGCAAACGGTGGCAAAAGAAAAAACATCCAGCCTGTCTCTGACTGGCATTCATAGGCTTACTGTGAAATAACAGTATTTATGTTTGGAAAATGTATTTGCGTAAAGCCTGTTTTACAGGCTATATACTTAACAACATTGTGGAGAATGGTATGGGGAAGGCACAGCCTTTGCTGTTAATGCAGCATGGAGTTTCCCAGCAGCATTAGGAAGAAATGGGCCGCTGCCTGAATCTGAAAGGCAGGCAAGCACAAGGGAGAGCGCTGTTTGCTGCAGGGCTTTCAATTGAGTAAATTTAGACATGAGCATCACAGCTGTGGTTTTATAATAGCTAGGCTACTACGCTTTATCATAAATCTGAATCTCTCTATTTTAACTTTTTGTTACTGCTAAATAACATCAATATTCCAGCAACATCATTTTAAGTCAGTCATTTATTTTTGGCCCTAACTGTAACTTAGGGCAATGTTTTGTCTGATGATTTCTTTTCCTTTTGAAAAGACAGGTGAGACTTGTCATGTTTTGCTTCTTTCTTACACTGTTTCCAACTGATGTGTTTGTTGGAAGAAATCCTTTGTGGTAAAGAGTGAGGAAGAAACTCCTATACACTTGTACTAGTACTCTTGCACCCGAGCTGAGTTCTGTGAGCTGTGTGCACAGCACCAATTACACTGCTTTCCCATGTCAGTGACTCACATCATGGAGGAGGAGCAGCTTGTGTGGCATGGCTGGGGAGTAGAAAAAGAGATGCACTTGGGGGATCTGACACTGCACATAGGAAATGCTGACTGAGTCTGCACAAAATCTGGTGCACACCTGCAGGCAATTCCTGAAGTGGGTAAAGTCGTAAAGTCCCAGCCCTGACACATATCTAACTACTTTAACAAGTTGCAACCTATAATCCAAAGGCTAGAAGGGACTATGGGGCAGACCTTGATGATAATTTCCCATCTCATCCCTGTACTGGCACGTGCTGGAGTCTCTTATTGTTTCATGTTGAAGTCAGTGGAGTGTGTGCATGCAGTGGAGTGCATGGCTTTCCCTTTCGCTGTTTTGGTATGTGAAAATACTGATTTTTGCCTTTGTCACCAGTATCCTGGTAAACATGGATGACAACATTATTGAGCACTACTCCAATGAGGACACATTCATCCTGCACATGGAAAGCGTGGTTGAAGGCTTCAAGATCACACTGACTGAGATCTAGCCTCAGACAGAGCCCTTTCATAAAGAACCCACAGCATTTCATTCTTGGAAAGCAGAAGATGCCTATGGAAGTTGACAGACATTGATCAGAGAAACTGTTACAAGACTGCTTTGAAAATATTGTCCGTTCTGCACATGCACACCTACTGCGTAGAGGCTTGGGTTCGTCAAGCACAAGGCCACTCATGTTAACCTGGTCCCTTATTTATTGCTCCCCACTCTCCATTGTACAAGCAGTTACCAGCCCCCAGATTTGTAACCAGATGACCCACTGCAAATGTGAAATGCAGCATTTTAGTCCATGCTTTAGTGTGGATAAGCTCCTTCTAAAATATAGTGAGGAACTTTGCTGGTCTAGTTTCAGAAATCTGATGTAAATCACTTTGCCAGTAGTTCTCTCCTCTCGCTAAAATCTGGTGCAGTGCTAAAGGTGGGGAAAGTGGATGACACAGTTCACTTGCTCAGACCGATCTATATCTCTCTCTAGTGTATAGTCTTGCCAAATACCTCTGGTAGTTCTCAGCATGTAGCAATGAGGACTTGTAAGTAAGGCGTTCAGCTACAAGTGTCACTTGTAAGTAAATGGTAAAGAAACCATTTTAACCTTGTATATAATGTTTATAATATGCAATAATATATTTTAACTACTGTATGTGGGCACGTTTACTGCCACTATGTTTTTGTATGTATTGGGCTTAGGGTTTAACAGAATATTTCCTAGAAGATTAGATTTCTGCAATCTGTTAAGGAGTGTGTACTGAGAATCTGATAACTGTCTGCATTCATGCACTCCATCCCTGCCCACCCAGTTTTATACTGAAATATTGGAGCAAACAGTGCTACAGCATTTGGAGTGCGCTGTCACTGTGGGACCCACTCTTGGTGCTCAGATCTCAAACATAGACACCTGAGTACTCCATCCAGCTGTCACCAAACCATAGAGGCACCCCTGTGTCTGGTGTGGCTAGAGGCCTGTTCTCTTGGTGAAGCAAGGGCTCTCAAAATGAGCCTGTTTCAAACCCCAACAAACTGCTCATTAAAACATTCCTCTAGACTGCAAGAAACTTCAGACTCATCTTCTTAAGGGAGTTTGCTCTTGTTTCTTCATGGAATGATTCTGTTTTGATTCCTAGCGCAGTTCAATGAGGTAAAAAGTTGGGCTTGATGTAAATATTTTACAGGCTGGATCTGAACCCAGGGTGAACTATGCAGTCCCACCATCAAGTTCCACATCTGTCGCAGGAATTCTGAGAGAGAAAGGCTACAGCTTAATCATATCAGGAAAGGAGTCCAAGGCCTGAATGTCTCCAGCGAATGCAAACCTGGCACCTGTCTCTCTACTTTTCAGTTCCTCTTCCTGTCTTAGATTGCTCCTCACACAGTGAACAGTGCTGTGGTTTTCAGTTGTAAGCATTTCATTTCCCATGCACTGTGCAGGGATGCCATGAGACAGGCAGAAATGTGAGGCCTTTCCTATGAACAACCTTTAGAGTTTTATTAGTTCTTCCTTCTAAAGACTCTTTTTCACTTAGTCACAGTATTTTTTTCATTAGCTGGTTAATGACGTAAAGAAACACTGCTGAGTTCAATGGGGCTCCTTCTCTAGTGGTTTGAGCTGTGGGGAGCTATTTACGTCCAAGCAAAGTAGTTGGAAAAGCTGACCAATCCGATTCTATCATATTTCTGCATGAATTGTCTTGCAAGCTCTTGCAATTTCTTAACTTCATTAGTGATAGCATCCCATTAAAATTTGATCTTCAAACACAAATGTCAGGTACCTGTCAAAGCTCCTGCACTATCAGAGCCTATGAAAGCTCTCTGCTACTTGTGTCAGGGCTATCACATTCAGAATCCATACGCATCTGGAAAGCAAAGTATCTGTTCTGTCTGTCTTCTCTCCCTTTCTACTCGTCTGTTGTGTGTTCTTTCTGCTCCTGATGCAGACTTGTGTAGTAATTCCATTGTCTTTTTATGGATACATACTCCAGTAAAGATGCTTTTGCTACATTGCTTAAGGATGGACATCTTAGAAATGCAGTGGATTTAGGGTAATTTCATTTATTTCTGCTTGGCTCAGACTCAGATAAAAAGTCTTTGCTGACATAGCCCAGATACTTTTCCACACCCAAAAAACAGGACAGTTTTGACAGGCGGCATTAAGAACTGGGGCCGGTACACAGGACTTGTGAGCAATGCTGTTGGTTCTTGTATTTATCTCTTATTTAATGGTGTTTGGGATTCCAAGGAATTTAACTGACATTCCTCAGTTGGTCATGATGTCCCAGCAGAGGCTGCGTGCTAAGCTCAGCAGTAATCACATGCAGGATTTGAGCCCAGGTTCTGCCCCTATCAGCGCCTATGGTGTCTGGGGCTGGGTTGTGGTGTGCCACATTAGGAGATGTCAGTGAGAATTTGAGGTTCACAGAGAAGGATGGGACTGTTCTGGCAGCATCAGCACCCTTGTTAGTATTTTATCCTTGTATTACATAGAGGTGGAACTCTCTTCTTTGGTAATTAGAGCTAGGTTCTACTACATGCTGCAACGTCCAGCTCTGAGGAGCAGTATCCTAGAATCACAGAATGGCTTGAGTTGTAAGAGACCTTGGAGCACACCCATCCTCAACCCCCTGTCATGGACAGGGCTACCAGCTCAGGATGCCCAGGGCCCATCCAAACTGACCTCGAGTAGCTCCAGGGATGGGGCACCCACAGCTCTCTGGGCAGCTGTGCCAGTGCTGAACAACACCAGCTCCCTCAGCCTTTCTTCATAGGAGAGGTGCTCCAGCATCTTCATGGTGTCCTCTAGACCTGTTCCAACATCTCTACATCCTTCTTGTACTGGAGGCCCCAGGCATGGATCCAGTACTGCAGATGGGGCCTCATGAAAGCAGAGCAGAAGAGGACAATCCTCTCCCTCACCCTGCTGGCCTCCCCTCTGTTGGTGCAGCCCAGGGTACAGTTGGCCTTCTGGGCTGCAAGGCGCACTGCTGGCTTGTGTCAAACATTTGTTCACCAGAACCCGCAGTACAGGATCAGCAAAAGCTGCAGTGCTCCAGGAAATGCTGAAGCTTAAGGAGCAGAGCTGCCTTTCCAATGCCATTTTAGGAGCTTTAGGTCAGGCACTGTCCAGGGAAGGAAAGTTGTTTCCAAGATTAACTGAAAGCTTTTCTAAATATATCTCTAAGTGTACAAATTCCTGGTCAGTAGCGAGAGAGCTGATCCTCCTGCCTTTAGCTCCATCTTACAGCCTCACTGGAGAGAGCAGGGCTGAGGAGGATGGATAGCACTTATCCAGACACTAAGAATATTTTAGAACAACTACTGGAGCTAGTTAGGGATGATCTTCATTAACTTCATTTACCTGCCAGGGCCTGAGGACTTTGTTTTTCTGCTCCATATGCCAAATGCATCACAAGCATCTAAATAATTATGAAGAGCACATCACCCTGCACCCGGTCGGTTCAGTTACAGCATCAGCTGCCACAGAAGCATTGAACCTGGGTGCTGGTCATGGCGAGCTACAAGCTCTCGGGGTTCACCACCTCTGAGGGTTTATTGATCAAAATCAGGATGTCGGTGCTGGGGAAGGGCCAGCACCAAAAATGCAAACTTCTGAAGAAGGCACCCATTCAAAGGCCACAAGGAGTATAAAGTCTCTGTCTATTGTTTAAAATGTATGTGTTTTATGAAGAAGTCTGATTAATGCTGTGGCTTCCAAATATGAAGAGTTGAATGGAAGTAAGATTTGGCTGTCATTTAGCACCAGACAGGAACGTCTTTGTTGTCTCCTTTTGTGGCACTGCTGTGGTTGTTTACTCTAGAGAACAAAACTCATTTCCTTCTACAAGAGGACAGGCTGGAATCTAGTGCAGCCTCGAGGCTGCTCAGCATCGTTTCCATACAAAGAGCGAGAGTAGTGCAGTATCTGTAGATGTTGTGTGAAAGACTATGACAGAGAGGTGCAAAAGGCAGAGTAGCCTTCTAAGTTCGGGCCTTTGTTCCTGCTGCAGATTTGGCACTATGTCCGTCCTTTTGATCGTTTGCTATAAAAACCCAAATCTCAGACTTTACTTTCCTTTTACACAGTCAGGTGCTTATATCCCCAAAATGTAGTGCATCCTTGCAGCGAAACTTCATTGATGTATGGCAGCGTTCCCATCAAGGTATTTTGGAGGACTTTTTATCACTGAATGTTAACTACAAAGAAAATAGCCTCTTTTTTCTTTTTTCTTTTTTTTTCTCTTTTTTTTTCTTTTTTTTTCTGTGCATTCTCATTAAGTCATTGGTCAATGGAATTCAGAGATCAAGAGCCTTTCTTGTACATTTTCCTCTTTCAGTCTGTGGATGGATTAAATGCTATAAATGAGTTGAAATGATTGGTGAAAACTCAGCCCTCCAGCTGTCAGAGAAGCTGTATGTTGATTGGTATGAAACTGGGAAGGAGTATCTTAGGGCCTTAAATGTAAAGCTTATGAAATGTTTGTATGCTCTTCCATTTCCTATGAATTGAGACAAGATACAAACGAGTGTTTGTGCCAAAGTTTGTAACAAGCCCTCGCTCTGACAAACAACAAACTATGTATAAATAGTGTGCTTTTATATTAAGGAATAGCTCATGTAACTTAATAGTGTTGCAACTGGGAGAGGGGTTTGATAAACTGTAAATACAGTTATTTTATTTTTTGTACATTTTTAAGAAGGAAAAAAATAAATATTCCTATGTATGAGATAATATTTCTGTTGCTGTGGCGTGGGGATGGAGTTCCTATGAGTGAGCCCAGAAAATGTACTAATAAGAAGAAAGCAGGAATCCACGCTGCAAGAAAACAAGTGCAGAGACTGAAAAAAATAATCACCAAACAGTGCATGCAGCTTTTACACTTTCAGGTAGTGCCTACTGGTGACACAGATGTGGTGTAAGAATAGTGGTGTGACTTCAGCCCCAGTCCAGCTCCCCTGGAATAGAAAGGTTCAGGTCAGCTTTCCATCAGCAAAATGGATATGAGTTTATTAATCATTCTCTCTCTTCCTTTGTTTGCCCCAGATTTTCAGTCTGTAACCAAACAAACTTGGTAGAGGAATCCCAACAGAGGAAGTACACTTCAGTGGATTTTTTGAGATTAATAGAGAGAGGAAGGAAAATTTATCTGTTGTACACTTCAGTAGTATTTCAGTCTTCTGTTTCCTAGGTGTACACGTTTTCTTTTTTCCTCACTACTTTTCTGCAGAATATTTAAGTGTCAATGTGAAATTGTCCAACCTTGGTGGGAAGGACTCACAAGAGTGCTGGGACGGGATTATCAGATTCATCTTAATTATTCAAATGCAAAAACTCTCAAGTGGAAGGAGGAATCTGATCTCAAACAAGTGGGTAAGAAAGAGGATCCATCTTGATGCACCAGATCTGGCTCTTCAGGCAAAGTAATCAGGAGAAGAGTTGAACTCCTGAGATGATTTAGGGCAGAACCTTCCTCCCTGGCAGTCTGCAGCAAGTCTAGAAAAGGCATAGGCTGGGTTTGAGCACGCCTGGAGCCCTCAGATTACCTCTCCTTTATAGGTTTCTCCGTATCAGCAGGATTTTGCATCAAGGTACAACCAAAAGAGATGCAGTCACCTGCTTCCTTTGTTGGCTGGACTTTGCGGCCTGTATTCATGTCACCAAGCAGAAGCACCTTGTTTAAAGGAGACTGGAGTCCTACAGTCAGTGGAGAGATACAGAGGTGGACATCTTTAATGAAGACATAAGTGAACTGCTGACTTTCTCCCATCCTGATCTCCTGGCATGTTGGAGCGTCCTGGGAACCCAGTGGAAATTCTGATAGTAGCACCTTTGTGAGAACGGGGCACCCACGTCTGCTCCCTGTGTGCTCTGTGTGCCCAAAGCACTGATGCATACTGGCCCATGCCTCTTCCAGTAAAACACTTCCATAAACCATTTTGATTCCCACCATTTATCTTTTTTTTTTTTTTTTTTTTGTTTGTTTGTTTTGTTTTTTTACAAATGAGAGCCCAGGAGGCGAAAACACCTAAGTTGTGAAAGCAGCATGGGGCATCCATGTTGTGGGTGGCGGAGATCGGAGCCGATACCTCCTGCTCAGGGCAAGTCCTGGCTGGAATGAGCTGCCGTGCAAGAGCCAACCCCGACATCTCCTTTCTTTCCAGAGAAGATTCCCAGGCGATGAGGGAAGAAGTCAATTCGCCAGCAATCTCAGCCAGAGCATAGTGGAGTTGTAGACCCAGTAGCTCCAAGAGTCAACTTACTCCCACGCATCGCCATCCCCACCAGAGGGGAACTCATCCACCTGCATCTGGGTTGAGGAGTGTTCTCACAGCTGCCAAAGATTTAAAAGAAGGGATGGCTCTTGGAAAACTCGATGTTTCCTAATCATTGTGAAAAGTATTTGTCATTGTTTGGTTTATCACTCACTGAGGCACATGGTGCTCCATACCTCGGTGTGTCTGACTGACTAGATGACAGCAAAAGAGGTTTTTCTTTCAGATGCACTGGAAACCACAGAACCCCATCCCCTCCTGCAACCACTGCCTGCTGCCAGCCCCAGCACAGCCCTGCTCCTCTGCAGCCGGCGCCTGTACTCCAGCAGCAACCAACAGGGGTGTGATGCCCTATTTCTTCCATATTTCGCAGACGGACTGCGCTTGTCAAAGTAATCCCATTTCCTGGGCACTGCCTGTGATAGCAGTTTCATAGTGTTTTATAGGAAGTCATTTTACTGAGTGGCTCTTGAGATGTGAATGCTTTAGGGGCTGAGTGGCTGGAAGTGCCCTGCCTGCAGAGGCTGTGAGAGGAGCAGCGAGAAGTGCTGCCGCAGATGGGAGCCGCCACAACTTCAGCAGTGCCCCGTGTTTCTGAGGCAGCTGGGTGTGCTTCAGCTGCCCATCATCTGGGAGAGGGCAAAGCCCTTCCCTCGTGTAGGGTTTAGTTGAATTTTTAGAAGACTGATGGCAGCCTACAGCTTGTGTCTCGTGTAAGAAGTGCTGAGGCCGCTGTGTTTGTGCAGCCCGGAGCAGAGGAGCTGAGGGGAGGCCCGATGGCGGCTGCAGCTCCTCACAGGGAGTGGAGGGGCAGCGCTGAGCTCTGC
>JAOWBP010002052.1:62782838-62799926 GCA_028571105.1 Tragopan temminckii
TCACAGGGAGTGGAGGGGCAGCGCTGAGCTCTGCTCTGTGTGACAGCGACAGGGCCCGAGGGAACGGCATGGAGCTGCGTCAGGGCAGGGCGGTGGGGGTCAGGGACAGGGTCTGCACCAGAGGCGGTGGGCATGGAGCGGGCTGCCCGGGGCAGTGGGCACGGCCTGAGTGCCGGAGTTCAGGGAGCGTTTGGGCAGCGCTCTCAGGCACTGGGTTTGGATTTGGGGTGGACCATTGAGCAGATGCTCCATCAGTCACCACCCTCCGGCCCCTTTCAAGCTGATATTAACACGCTGTTTCACAAATAAGCTGGGTTTTATTGATCTGAGGTGGCAACAAGCAGTGGTTTCAGTTACCTCCCAATGGCATTTAAACTACTTTTAGCATCCTGCTGCTAATCCCAGCTCCAAATTTAACCCAGGTAAAAATGTGAGGAGCTTAAAGCAAATGCCTGTGGCTGCATGAAGAAACAGCCGCCCTTGGAGCCAGCAGCCCTCCCACTGCAACGTGCTGCCTGTGCCCATGCATGGCTTAAGCCCTCGCTAAGCTCTGGAAATTGACTTAGCTGGACACAGCCCGGCCATGGGCAGGAGGGGGCTGTGGAGCTCCAGGTTGGAAAAGAACAGCACATCCACGTAGCTGGCTGCAGCAGAATATTTATTAGTAGGAAAGAACATTTAGGGGATTTCGGTAAGGAGAATTTGCGTGAACCTTCAGTATCCACCGTACACTGGTTGTCATCGAGATTGTTCAAGGTTACATATTTATATAAGAAAACAAAATAATTCATATTTAGGTGCAATCAATAATTCCAGTATGAAAAAGCACCATGTCACAAAACAGTTTACAATACAAAATTCTTCAAAATCTAACATTTAAAAACAATATTTGTTCAACAGTAATAACAATACAGTAAAAAAATTCTTATTATTTCCCTTCAAACAATACTGCTTATATATTTTGGCACTGGAAAAGAAACTATCACAAATGCGCCTTTTAACCACACAATGCTGTTTTGTGAATGTCTATATAATGAGGAAAAACATGCTTTAAAGTCAGTCACTTTGTCAGGTGCAGTCTGAGCTGCTTTCTCCTTCATAAAGTTAAAAAAGAAAGGAAAAGGGATCAGTAAGCTGCAGCATGTCTTGCCTTTTGGCCCAGGACATGATCGGGAGAAGCATCTCTCTCAGAGCCAGCCCTGCCCGCAGGATGGGCACAAGGCCCTCTGAGCCTGCCTAGAAATGTGGATCAGAGCCCTCAGATGATCTTATCCCACAGGAACTGACCCCAAACTCCATGGTAAGCACCCCAATGGGATTCTGAACTCACACTTGCAGCTCAGGCTAACATTTAACTACGTTGCAATTTTAGTCCCAACTGTTGTCCCGATGCGGCCAACAGCGTCAACCCAACTGGAGGTGACGGCAGTGGGGCTGGGTGCTGCTGGGAGGGACAAGGGCTGGGGACTGCCGTGTGGGTCTCACATCTGCCCATGAATCAAAAGCTTGAGTCTGAGAGAGAGAGAAAGCCAGAAGCGCAGACTTTTTGGGAAATTTCCACTCAGAACTGACCCCTGTGAAAATGAGAAAGCGGTACTACACGTCAAACAACGGCGCTGTGTGCAGTTACAGCCCTTGGAAAGGCTGATCCTAGTGAGCATGCAGTCCTTGGTGCTAGCTCTAAAAGCCAAACGAGAACAAAAAGAATCATTTTCAATACTTTTTACATCTTACATCAAAGATGCCACTACAAAAACACAATAGTATCACACATTAATTAGTACAGTCTTAAAAATGCAAACCAACGCTGGAAAGACTTCCATACATTCTGCATATCATATGTACAGAAGAGAAGAGCTTCTCGAGAGGAGAGGGCAGTCAGAGAGAGATCATCTTTTGGGTATTTTTCTGAGGAAGTTGCGTGATACAAATACGTTTCAGCATAAGAAAACTTTGCTGTGACACTAAAAATTCAGACAAGTCCTAGCTGGCAGCAAGCAGCGGGGACGGGGTGCGTGCTGGGCCACAAACACAGACACAGCCTTCTGCCACACGGTCTCCTCCTATGACTTGGTCATCTGCTCTCCTTGTGGGGGTGGGGTTCGCATGTCACCGTGAGTACAGCTTCCTACAGCATGCAGCAGCACAGAGACAAACCCTGAGTGCTGCCTGCAGCCTTCCTGCAGGTACCACTGCCAGGTGTCCCTTCAGCGGTGCTGCCCAGTGAGCATTAGCTGTCTCAGAGCATCACCACAGGAAAACACGACAGAAGTGGAGAGAGAAGTGAGAACATCACGATAGCTATAGGCAACCACACGTGGGGCACAAACAGTTTGAGACAGCCATAAGAAAATGATGTGAACCAAATTCATTTCACTCATAGTTGTCCCTCTCCTTTCTGAGTTGCACAAGTCTTTCTTAGGATATGTAGGTTTTTTTACAAAGAATTCTTCTAGAGAGGTATTTGATTTTGCCAAGACACAGGACGTGCTGAACTCCGTGCTGCTGCAGTGAGTCTGCCCATGGCAGCTTATTTAAAGTTGGGTTTGGTACCTCTGCTCTATGCTGCGGTGCAGGAGCAACCTGGGGGCAGTGGTGAGGGAGCTCTCCCCATGGAACGGCCATGAACTCAATGGGAGTGGGACACTTGGACTCATTCAGCTATTGGCCATTCATTAGCCTCTGCAGCATCACACTTATTTGTCCAAATGTACACAGTCAAATCTACATCTATTTAGTTTTCCATCTATTATGTTATTCACTGAGCAGTATTTAAAAATCAAAAGATCAAGTGCTTCTGTCAGAACATACTCCCAGTGGTCACCTTGGGTTCAAGTGCAAAATAGCACCGAATACACACATAGAAACTACGAGAGTGTGTGGATGGAACTGGAGTGAGCAAGTGGTAGAAATAAGCATATTGAAGTGCAACTCAGTCTTCTTGCAGGAAACGTGCCAACAAAAATAATTCCTAACTTCATTAAACACTTCATTTTTAGTAGGCACTGCGAGCCCACCTTGCTCGTAATGCTCTGGCACTGAGAATTCTGCCAGTGTAGGGGCTGAGTGATAGCAGGGCTGAATCGGGGAGGTTCCAAAATAAATAATAAAGCAAGAAAACAACTGAAAGATGAATAAGAAAATCAACCAGCCAAAGAAACGTGATCTTGTAGGGCACTCCGATGGCTAACATGCTGCACAATGGCATTAGTCAGCTCCCTCAGACCCTCATCACATCGAAACTCTGGGGTTTGGTTTGGTTTGGTTTGGTTTGGTTTGGTTTGGTTTGGGAGGGATTATTTGTTTGTTAGCCTTTTCTTTCAGATCCTAATAAAAACTGTTTGGTTGTCCTGGAAACAGGAAGGAGTTCATGATAGGGAATGAAAAGGTGGTGCTGGCGGCAAGGAACTCCGAGTTCTCCCCCAGACAGCCGTGTGGGATCCATTAATCTTCCCTCTAAGTGCAGCCAATTAACAACACAATCGAAGATAAGAATTTAAGAGGATTTTCTAAGGTGGGTTTACTAATCGCCATCATCCCGTTCAGTGGGGGAATGTGAGGCCAGCCCTGAATACTGCTCAGACCCAGTCCTGGCAAGGAGAGGAGCAGAGGTTGCACCCTCAATACGCGCTTTGGACTGGCGACAGGAAGAGTTTCTGCCTGACCTTATTCTATTTGGCCAAAATTATCTCTTGGACCACAGCATCTGGACGCTCCAGGCAGCATCAGGGCACCGCATGCTGCACAGTGACGCATGGGAAGACACTGTTCCTGCCGGGAGAAATCAGCCCTCTGTGGAATAAACCATGTGAGCAGAAAGCAATCACTGGTCAGGTTCAGCCTGCGGTGCCTCAGCAAACACATCAGTGGTAATGAGAACCACATTGTTCCAGAGGTGCAGCGTGTTCTTGAAATGTTTAATACCACCACTACTTAATAAGAGTAAATAAACAGTGTGGTTGGCAAGGTGCATGCAGAAGGGCCAAAGGCTGGGAACCAAACAGAAGCCGTTCTATCTGAGTTAAGTCTGGCTCCTGTGGCTGCCATGGGTACATGTTTGTTATTCATTTGTAGAGAGAGGGTGGAGATGGCAGCTGAGAGATGGGGCAAGGCTCAGAGGGCCTGAGTGCCTATCCCAGGAGGGTGGGAGCATCTCTGCCACTAGATCAGGGCAAGAGGGGAGGATCTCATCTGTGTCTGAGTTGTGCAGCAAGTGAATGTGGTGGAAAGGGTGGCCAGATGGCATTCTTATGCCTAGACCCCAAGTCTCCAGCCTCAGCTTGTGGTGACCTGGGGCCCAGGAGGTCCCGCAGGCTGAAAAGGACAGAGGAGCTCTTCTGTGCTGCATGTAGCTAATGGGGAGCTCTGCCCTGGGCTTCAGACCCAGGTCTAAAGGTAGTGATGCAACTCACTGTTTGTCACTACTCTTGTCTTTGCACATTTCTCATGACAACCAAAGTTCTATTTTTTTTTTCCTTGCTTCTTGTGCACTAGCCAACATTTTACAGGTGATATCTTGATTCCAACTATGCACTAAATAGTAACGTGTGGGAGCCATGAGGAAATCTGACCTATGTATTCCCAGAAGCCTCTCACATCTGGCCTGCCTGGCTGGTTCTGGTTAAGGTATGGAGAGCGTTTCTCATGCTGTGAAAATCCCTATCCCTGAAACAATACCTATCTTGGTATGAGTAATTTGGAACCAACAGCAACAAGAATGAGGCTGGAGCAAGGGATGTTGCCAACTGAGACACCCAATGTAACCAGGGATGAGTTCTGCAAAGGACAAGGAGGTCCCTTTACATCTGACATTGTTTTTCTGTTCTGTGCAAGAAGGATTTAACAACCACCCCAGTGATGGTCCTGATTCCTAATGTCAGTGCCTTCCACACCAATCTACAGCCCCTTTTTTTCTCCAATGCACCTGAAACAGCTGTTCTCACTTTCACTTGCCTGCAGACTGTAGCCCCAGCTCCGAGAGTTAAATGGAGTTTCCCCCTTGTCCGCCATGACCAAGAGGAAAGCTCCTGCCCAAAAGGTTTGCCCGCAGTTATACTTAGAAGTGGACCCAACAGCTCCCAGGATGAGCATATGGCGTTTCCTAACTGGGGCGCAGTGAACAGCTTGGCTGCTGCCATGCAAGGAAGAGCAGAGCTACTCTGCTGCTGCAGCTGCGCATTCATGCTAAAGGTGCTCAAAGAGTATTTCACTAGCACCTCTGACTGCATGCACATGACAGAGCTGCTCAGTTAGAAGATGCTGTGTTAGCCCTATCTCAGAGCTGTGGGGCTGGCATACTGTTGCTCTGTACCCTGTCTGCCTGCTGCACAGTCAATGGAAAACTCGGAGCCCTGCTCAGCTGCCTGGAGCTTGCCAAGTTTCTCTGTGTTTCTGAACACAAGTTCTGCCTGTGATACCAAGGAAACTGCCTTCCCCCACTTCCATGAGATCGCACCCGGTATGACACACATCTGAGTAGTTGTGCAAATGACAGGTAGTATATTCTTCTCCACTGGCCTTGCACCAGTTCCTTGACAACAAATTCCTGAGCCTGAAGACCGCCTGGTTGAATGAAACCTAAGCAGCACCATGAGAGAAACACAAGGAGGTGCTGGCACGGCAGCGTTGCGGACAGGTCTCACCCAGCCCTCTGTCAGCTCACTTCACATCCCTACACCAAGCTTCAAAAGGAAACTTTAGGAGGATGCCCCCTTTATCCCAACTGTGCTACACTGCTGAACGTAGGGGTTCCCTTCTCACAGCCACGTGTCCCTGGGGACCTGACACTTGTCACCGTGCTGCCCTGCTCACATGTACAGAGCGGCGTGTGGCCAGCAGCCACGCGCTCAGCTCAGCTCAGTCTGCGGATTAGGGCTCGACATCAGGTTACCACCGCTCACTGAGTTTCCATGAGTCAGCTCAGCCCAGGTTTCTGCTCATGCATGTGCTTTCAGCCCATGGCAAATGCGAAGTAATACGACTTAACTTAGTCTGCAGTACAAGAAAACCAGGCTAAGCCCCAGCACTGCACGTTTTCCATCAGCGAGAAGGGCACAGCTCAGCTCATGGGGGCTGGGGATGGGTGAGCACGTTGCGTGCCCCTGGGCACCGCTTCTGCACACAGACCTCTTCCAGCCACAGAAGCCATGCACTTCTGGCTTAGTGTTTTAAGCTACAGTGTCCTGAAAATGGGGATGTCATGCTTTCTAGCAGAGAACAACAGGACAAAATGCCTCAGCAATAACGTAAAAATCCTAAAAGCTCCTAAGAAGAACAGCACAGCACCATTATCTCAGGAACATTCACTGCTTTGAACTCAGAGGTCTCCAAATAATGTCAAAACAGATCTTTCCTTGGCTTCTCTCAAGCTCACAACAACACACACATTCTGCTTTTACAAGGGTTGCAAGTAACAGAAGCCATGGACTTTGCTTGGCATCTTCTGGCCCAGAACCTGGCAAGCTGGGAATGCTGAAAAAATGGGACTGGCGTTTTCTGTGGATGAAGTCTAGAGGCTGAAAGTACTCGTTAATTCATTTTGATGATGCAGGAGTTCCACACACAAGTACTATTAGACGGTGTATCTACAAAACTGAGAGGTGACATGCAATAGCACATACAGTCTGCTAGCCTTCCTATCCAGAAGTATTTTTAACTGATCTCTTGAAAGCATCTATCTTGTTGTGTTATTTTGTACGGGGTGTGTCATTTTGTTTTCAAAAGGGTTATAAAGGCAGTAATGACTGCAAACGTTAATGGCAGCAAAGCAGAAAGCCCCAATGCTGTGCAGCACTGCAGTTTTGCTCTGAGGCCTGCAGATGCTCCCATAACCAGTTCAGCTACTGCTCACTTTGAAAGTACACGCAGATGCAGGGAAAGGAAGAGACAGTAAATAGTTTAAAACAGTACCAATCATCATCAGTAGTCAGGTAAAAGAATAACCTTAGTCAGTCTGTAAATGTTTATACAACACTTTTATCTCCAGCTAAGTCCTCTGCAGCTGTAAGCTACCTCTCACTCTTCCAGACCTTGTGAGCTGTGGAAAGCAATACATCTCCACTGGTCTGCGGTCACAGCGCAGGCTGTGCTCTCACACACATGCTGTACAGCACCAACATGTGAAATCTCCAAACTACCAAGAGAACCAAACTGAGATGAGGTTCTGGGCCAGAAATGCCTCATAAAACTGAAAAGAGATGGAATGCAGACACTTAAATAAGAGGCAAAGTTTTAAAAGTTACAATCACATTTTCAAATTCATCCCCAGCAAATGCCAGCTTTTGTGGGCCTGGGCTGCTCTGGAGCTGGAGGCCTGCACTGAGCCTGGAGGTGCTCTGTAGGATCTCTGCTCGTGGCAGCAGTGGGGAGGTGACAGACATAGGTTTCTCCTAGGGAAAGGGAGGCTCAGGATCTCCTTTGCAGGGTGAGATTTGTTCACAGAGTATCTGATGAGGGTCAGAGAGCAAGAGCTAAGGAACATTTTCATTAACTGTAAGAATCAGTGCAAAATGTGCCTGTGATGCTCCGAACAGCTGAAAGCAGTAAGTATTGCAAGCTGTTCATGTCTGTGCACCTGTGTGCTTCTACCTTCTCACCTTCCCCCAGACACCTCTGTTCAGGATTTTAATTAGTGTCACGGGAATAAACTTTCGGTTGGCTTTCTGCAGTCATTTGAAACAAAGGTGTGTAATTGAAGATATTTACTGAGTGTAATTAGCCACTCATGATCATTTTGGTGCAACTGATTAACAATGCCATTTTTAATTTATTTTCATTTTATTTTAATATGCTTTGCATATTAAACCTGGCAAAGGAAATGATCATGAGAAATTAAGCCTTGGAATTCCTTCTCTCTTAGTTGTATATGCTACCTAGTGTTCAACAAAAAATTATTCACACTGCTACTTTTTCATGACTTCTAGTTAGTGAATCATCATCTGCAAAGCAGACTTATTTTACTTAGTTTATTTTAAATTAAGGCTACTGGGGATTAGCATCTACAAGGTCACTTGACGAAACGCCAGCCTTGCCTGTCAGGCAAAGGTCACACTGCCAAGCTCACGGCTCCCCATGGCTGCGTGTTGCCCACATGGACACCTCGCCAGCAGGATCACAGAGCAGCCTTCAGCTAATGACAGATTAACGCCAATTTAGTCAGCATAATGCCTCCAGTCACTAAAGCTTTTCTGTTGCAACAGCACTTGTACAGTTACCAAGAAATCCCATGTCTGTGTCCTAGCTTGGAAAGCAGCAACTCTGACCGAAGGGTAAAGGTTTGCAGCAGCAAATTTCAGAACTCCTGCATCTAGGTGAAAAGATAAACATTCAACATTTCTCTCAGAGCTGATCTTTTTTTTTTTTTCCATTTTAATTTATATATATATAAATATACCATAAAGCGTACCATTTCCTTGTTTTAGTACAGACTTTTGAACTTCACTGAAATGAAGGAAATATAAATGCTACAATTTTATGCTTAAAACAAGTTTTGATGACAGCCTTCCCCGAGGAGCAGGCCTGGAAACTGCATTAGCTATGTGGAGAGAGACAAAAACACCCCCAGAATGTTGTACTACATGGGAACATTCAAAATAGCTGGTTTTCTTCGGTTCTAGCCACTTGCAGGTGTACATCAGTTCCTTGGCTGAATGCCCGCTCTCCTTAGCAGAAACTACTTTATTACTAACCTGAAAATTTCACATTCAACATGTATCTCCCTTAAATTCATTGTCAATACCCAGTTTTTAAAATCCATGTCTGCCTTTGCTGACCCCAAATGGCAAGAGGTATCATCAGTTGTGGATTTTGGGATCAGGATTGCAAATTGCTGGATTTTCAGATAAAGCCATGTGAAATCAGCCACTGTAAACCAAGTAAAAACCGTTGATTGCATTATTTTTTTTCTCCTCCTTCTCCTTTACAACCTTGAAAATGTTCACAGCATTGAAACAATGAAGCGTAGGTGCAGGGGTGCAGACATTGCAGCCCTCACCAGTCGTGCACATTCATTCATCATCCTGTCTTTGAGCTTCACTGGTGCCTCCTGGGCAGGAGAGGAGATCCCAGGAGAGTCCTACCCCGTCATAAGCCTTTTGCTTCAATCTCTGCTACACTTTCAGGTCCTCTGGGTGAATACTCAGCTACTAAGCAGCAACCCAAAACCTGTCATTATGTCTTGTTGCCAAGGATTTGTTGTTGGTTTTGTCCTTCTCAAGTGTACTTTCCAAAACAGACACGTTAAAAAAAAAAAAAAAAAATCTTTAAAACAATGATAACACCACAATATCTGTTTAAAACAGTACTGATCGTGCTCTGGACAAATCGTAAAGAGCAATTCAGCATTCTTATAATTAATCCACAACAAAAGAAGCTATAAGATGCCACAAAAGAAGGCATAATTGGCCATACAGAGGCAACACTACCATGAATGTTGTTTGGCAAGGAAAAAAAAAAAAAGCGGATACATAATTCATCCAAAGACTGGGTTCAGAATTGCCCGGCGCTGCTGGGATCACACTGCAGGAGTCTCACTATTGATGGGTCACTCTTGGCGCCTCGGATGAACTCTTCTAGGGAGAGTTTTCCTAGAAAAGAGACACGTTGACTTAGCATGCATGGATGGTCACTGCACATCTGCCAGGCTTGCAGAGAAGGGTGGTAGAAGGAAAGTGGCAGGGAGCAAGGGAAATCCCTGGGGGTACACAGCAGATGGGTCTCTTTCTCAGAATGCTGGTTTGGAGGAAGGATGGAGAGAGGATGGTGGCTGCACCCACAGAGGAGCACTTTCTGTGGGGACCTGTGCTGAGTAGTCAGGAGCACTCTGATCAAGTGAGAAGACATGGGGTCACATCTCCCCCAGCAACATCTTGTTCCTGATGCCTTAAAGAAAGGCAGGAGCGTGCCCAAATCCTCTTACACTGAGGTAGGGTTGAGCTAAGGCCAGACATTCAAGCCCTGGTTATGACAGAGGTGAGACTGAGTCACCTGAGAATCTCACATGAGGCTTGTGCTTGCTCCCACAGACCATGGAGAGACCTCTCCTTTTGAAAAGAGGCCACAGCCACACTGATTTTTCCCATAGTTCAATAATTTCTTGGTTTTTCTGTGTTTTTTGTTTGTTTGTTTGTTTGTTTGTTTTGTTTTGTTTTGTTTAGGAAATACAAGTTACTTTCATACAAAGTACTGAGAAAATGAGGTGCATGGCAGAAATGCAGGGAAGCTTCACTTGTTTTGGATTCAACAACCACCCTACCAGGTGAGAGCAGACAACAAGGGCAAGGGTTTTTAAAAACCTGAAATCCAGGCAAATCAATGCTCGACTCCTCAGTGGAAAAACTTAGGTGTTTATTCTGAGACTACCATCTCCTAGTGTGAAATCAATGAACTGACAAGAAAAAAAAAATTTTGTGTGAAAAATTAAAGACCTGGATGTGGGTTTCTGAGCAGTGTTTCTGAGCATAACACACCTATAAGTCCCAGAGACAGCAAGGCAGCCTGCCCGCAAAGGGGTGAGGAGAGATCCTTAGGCACCATGGCTTTGCCCATGAGGCTAGAGGAGGAGCAGTGAGGTTGAGGGGTCTCCTGGCATCTTGGAGGGAGCTTACCATCACGGTTGGTGTCCATCTGGCGGAAGATCTTCTCTGTCCTTTTCTCTGGTGTTGACTCATCTTCCGGCATCTTCATTACAGAAGAAACCATCTTATAGATTGCCTGTGTGATATGACACGAGCAAAGAGCTGGTAAAAAGCACATTAGGTCAGTGTAGGGGTATGGTTACCACCTGGTGACCGAAATAGGCAGAAAATACCCTGGAAACATTAGATGGGACATGTTCTGTGGATGCTGAAGGGAGACACAGGTATACACAGCTGCCCTCTTCAGTGGGATACTCATTTAGGAATTAAAGTGGTTCCTTATTTAGTCACAGTTGAACACAATCTCAGTTTGGACCGAGATTGCATTTTCCCTTATGAGAACAGCCTTTGGATGAATTTATCACTTAGAGAGCACTTAGGCACTGGCAGCTCCTGGGACCTGGGGAGCAGAAAGACGCCAAGGTCTTGTCCCATGCTCCAGCCCACCTCCATGCTGTGGCCTGCCCAGTGCTACAGCCTGTCTCAGTTCTGCAGCCTATCTCAGTGCTGTGGCCTATCTATCTCAGCACTTCAGCCACTCAGGCTCCATCTTCACCTCTCCTATCCCTCACCCCACTTTGTGTACCCATCTGCCTTCCCCACCCTCGGTCAGCACCCTGCCTGTGGGAGGGCAATGACTCATCCCCGCCTTTGCTGAGTCTCACAAATAAGGAAGGCTTGACCAGCAACAAGATGGTCATCTTGTTTGCCTACAGAGCTAGAAGAACACCATTCATAATTTGTTCCACACAGAACAGATGTCTTGGGTCACCCATTGCGGTTCTTTGCATGAACAATGCCCCTAAAAGAGAGGTGATGCTAATTTTAAAACAAGAAGATGTGATGGTCTCTTCACCTCATCCTCTTGCTCTGCAGGCTGAATGGTTGTTGCAGGTCCCAGAAGGCTCACTGAAGTTCCTCTACCTAACTTTCTATCCATGAAAGCACTCTGCTTGCCACACCCCAAACTTCTGACCCAGGATCCCCAGGGAACAGCCCCAGGAGTGTCTCTGCACAGGTTCACCAGCTGGAGGACACTGCTGAGCAGCACATCCTATATGCAGACCAACGAGCACCCATTGCCTCAGCCATCTCAATGGCTTCTTCTCTGAGGGCAGAGCCAGCTCACCTTTCAAATTGCCTAGCCTTTAAATAACTTGAAGCATAAACACCCCAAGAAAGGCATTTATCTGTTTAATTAAATATTCATCACTTATGCTCAGCGCAGCCAAACATCTGCTCTTTCAGTTATGCCACCAATGCCAAGGCTGCAGATTTCCTCATCTGCCATCTCCTGAGACTGTAATGCTGCTTACAGACCAGAGTAGAATAACATTTCAGCACGGTGAGTTGCTGGCTGAATAAGAAGGTGGTGAACACTCTTTTAATCATCATAAGTTCGGCTGTGAGAATGCCCAAAGGGTCCCAAGGGGTTCAGGGAGCAATAGTATGAGCTGCAGAACATACAGAGATGCTCTCCACTCAGCCTTGACTATCAGATGACCAAGAGAATAGTAGAAGGGCTGAGCATGGGAGCACGAGGACATCAGGATGAGGGAGATGCAGGAAGGAGGGAATAGAGGAAGAGAAAAAAAAAAGGAGAAGGTGGTCCGTAAGAATCTGCACTTGCCTCATCCCGATCAGCATGTGAGCCTCTCGGATTAGAGCAGAGATGAGGTTCATAAAGCTGCCATGTGTAAACATCTTAGGCAGTCTAGCCTTTGTCTGAGGGAGGAAGAGGTGGAGAGGTCATTCCCTTGCTCAGGGTGAGAGGACGGCAAAGCAAAGACTGTATTGAAAGTGTGGGAGGAATGCCCTGGAGCAGCAGTGCAGGCGTGTTTACTTTGGTCAAAGTAACCATAGTAAGAATATGCAGATTTTTAGGACAAAAAAAACCTCTTCAAGATGACTTCATCCTACAGGGTCCTTTTCACAGAGGCGTGTGAAGGGAATAACAGATGAGATATTCTAGGAAAGCCAGATGGGAATAACATAGTAAGCATTCCTTTCATGCTGAAAATGGTTCCTCTGGACAAATTCTTCTGTCCTTACTCAGAAGTTCAGTGGGAAGTTTTCCCAAAGTAAAAGCCAGCTAAAACTGATTCAGAATCTAGAGATTTGCCCCATATTAATTCATTGCAGCTACACAGAGCTTTTTATTACTGGTTTGAAAGGCAAGTCTCGAAGGAAGCTGGTTTCGTGCAATAACCCTGTGGAACTTGGCTGTGCCAAGCCTGGGCTGCGTAATCTGGCACTGAAAGGCTGTGGGAGCTCCAGTCCACATGGAGAACAATTGCTCAGCCTCACAGCACAGGAGTAGAAAGCCACTGGTAGCACTAAACAGTACAAGGTTTGGAGCTGGTCATTTGTCAGTTCCCAGGTGGACTTCTGCCAGGAAGGCCTCTTCGGCTCCCACGCACCTCTGGATGCCACTAAGAAAGGGTTTTAAGACCTATCACAGGCTCCAGTTTCATCCACTCTGTCTGGTTCTCCCCTGAGCTCTTCCCTGTCATGTTCCACCTTCATTTATATCAACTGCAGTGGGTGCTTTAGAGCAAGTCTCACCTCTTCACCACACGTAGCTCCCAGCTGCTGCTCAGCGTAGAGTTAGTGGCACTGCTACCTCTGTGAGGTCTATGCTTTCTTGCTGGAGTTGGCAAAGTGTCAAAGTGCTCCTTACAGTGATGGCATGATGACAGCATAAATTTTGAGGCAATCCTTTTTCCTCAATCAAAATTAATTTGACAGCTAGAAGTCTCACAAAGTGAATAAAGAACCTGAAAAAATTGCTTTCCTCTTAATCCCACTGGGATTGGCAACCCTGCACATAGCAGAAAGGTTGAAACTAGATAATCATTATGGTCCTTTTCAACTCAGGCCATTCTCTGATTCTCTGATTCTATGATTTTTGATACTGTATTTACTGAAAGCTGTATCAGCTTCTACTTCTTCCCATATCAGCTTTTGTTTCCTTCTGGCCCAGCAGGTGAAACGGGTGTACTCTGTTTTGTATTAAACTGAAAGTGTTCTTAACATGAATCTCATGATTCCACACTGTGAATAAAATGCACCCCCAACGGAGGGCTTCCATATTTTATCTGAAGCAGCTTTATTGCAAGAGATTCTTGCCAAATACATCCAGTTTCAGCCAGGGGAACAAAAACAAAGCTTCTATCTGGTTTGCAGTTATTTTTGAATGTTCTGAGCTATTTAGATTATGGATAAACACATGAGAGACATGAAAAGCATTTCTAGAGCAGGAGAACCTGTGGCAAGGTCAATCAGGAGGGCAGACTATGGAGCACCTTCCTGCAGTACGTTGCAGATGTGCTGTGACTGGCAGTAGTATTAGAGCGGCTTCAAAAAGTTGTCCTGAACTGTTCGTAGTGCTGTTGGTGGTACTAAGAAGGAAAATGTTTGTAACCATTGGCATTATAGAGAAAACGGCTGTGGAGAAATGGCTTTTCAAGCACAAAGAAAACAGACTGAAAAAGATGAGAAGCTTTCCGTGCTTCTCTTCCGCATTATTTCAGATGCAGTAATCCCAGGGTACCCTGGAGCTGTAAATAGGGGCAGCATTTTTCAGAGAAACTACTATTTAAATTGGTTGCATTTTTTTTCCATTCATTTTGATATATTGTCTCAAACAAGAATCTAGATGAAAACATAGTAAACTCTGCTATATCAATATGCAAATATATGCTAGATAAGGGACTTGTAATAGGTTCCTCTGAGACATGTATCAGAGATATTACAGAGTTCTGTTTTTCACAATCAGCAGCTGAGGGCATCCACAAAGACATTCAATACAGAATCCTGTCTTCCCATATTAAAAAAATGATCATCTTTCATAAATGAAAGCGATAGTTACTAGCTGCTTTTTTATAAAGCTGATCACTGTACATCAAAGGAACCTCTTGATAAAGCAAGAAATGACATTTCCTGCCTGATTTCAGATCTCAGCTGAATGTACTTTCAGAAACCATGCAACAAATCACAGAATGGCTTTGGTTGGAGGGACCTCAAGGATCATGAAGCTCCAACCCCCCTGCCACAAGCAGGGCCGCCAACCTCCACATTTAATACTAGACCAGGCTGCCCAGGGCCCCATCCAACCTGGCCTTGAACACCCCCAGGAGCAGGACATCCACAACCTCTCTGGGCAGCCTGTTCCAGCACCTCACCACTCTCTTGGTAATCCTACCCAACAGGGAGGAGCTAGGGGCTCCCACTGCCTCCTACACTGAGGTTCACTTTGAGATGGCAGCATGGTTGTAAAATATAGTGCTATAATTTGATACCAAGATGATGACAAAGAAGGCCAAGCATTTCAGCCTCAAAGCATGCTGGTGAGCAGGTTTGTGGTCACTGGGAAAAGCTGCTATTTCTGCTGGTCCCTGCTTGGATCACCACAGAGATCCCAGCCATCGATACTTTAAATTTGATATGAACGCACTTGTGTCTTTGTTCTCTCTATCTGTAAACCTTCTGATTTGGGGATGTATGTTGCTACTGGGCACTTAGGCCTCCTTGTTGGCAGCCTTTGGTGTGTCTCCTCCCAAGCAGAAGGCACTTGCTAGGGCTGGGATCCCTTGGTCTTTGCTTTGTGTTTTCTTAGTTCTTTGGGGATTCTCTTTTTATTTTTCATGATGAGAAGTATGGCTAGAAAAAATGTATTTGGCAGCCTGTTACCCTGCCCGTGGAGGTGGAAGATGTGAAGGAATAGAGTTTCTTCTAATGCAAATATTCCACTGCACCAAGACTGGGTGGTGTCTGTTCACTCAGGACAGCCCTGCTTCTTACCCCAGAAATTGGAACACAAAATAAAATTGGTGGAATACAACACAACAACTCTACATTTGCAACCGAGCCACATATCTGTTATTACTGAAGAAGTATGTTTGTTACTGTTTGGAGGACACAGAAGATCCTGATAGAAAGACAAGGGCATCACACATTACACTGATTCCATTCACACAGCTTGCCATCACAGGCTGTAATTTGTGTGTATTCTTTTCCCTTCATTTCCAGTACAAATACAAATCTGAATAATCCAGTACATAGCAAGCACTGCAAAATTACCAATGAAATCAAGGATCTGATAAAAGGATTTTTTTTTTTTTTTCTGAACAATGCTGCATTACACAGACTCAAGCTGTGTAAATATGCTACTGTATCAAAAATGTTTTAAAGCTTTGAGTAGGGTGATGTCCCTCAAGGGCAAAAACATGTTAGAGAAAGACAGAATGAGGTGGGACTCCTGTTAACAGCACAAGAAAATGCATCCAAAGAAGTAGTGTATGGAAACTTCATCTATCCAAAGAAGGTTTATCTGTACTGGCAAGTTAATATGAAGATAGTGGTACTGCATTAAGTATGCAGACCATGCTGGAATTAGACAGATGTGTTTTAAAATATATGGGCTGTTTTTTCATAACAACATGATTTCAAAGCAGATTTCTTATAGAGGAAGCCTACCTCCCTTAAAAGTAGGCTATCTGGTTAATCTAAGATACCTACTTGGTCCAACTGTAATTAACTGTAATTAGTTGGCAGTGATTTCCCAGAGGGCAGAAGCACACTGACAGCAGGCTAACTGCTCCGCTCCGGCTCAACACATCTCCTGGAGGAGAGCTTCCCGTGCAGTGTATCACTCAGAAAAACTTAGCTTGGATATCAAATGCTGTAGGATGAATTGTGACAAACCTTTGCCAAAAGAAATAACATTTTACATTCAAGCATTATACAGAGAACCCAGAACATCAACCCCTAATGCTGCCACAGTTTTTCACCCGGCTCTCATTCTGGCATCGCTCCATAATTTGTTTGGAATGAGGGAGGTGAAGGGGTGCCTTTGAGCAGCACATACCTGTACGATTTCCAGCATCTCTGACTTACTGATGTAGCCATTCCCATCGAGGTCGTACATGCTGAATGCCCACTTCAGCTTCTGCTCCAGTTTACCTCTCGATGTTACGCTCAAGGCTATGATGAATTCTCTGAAATCTATTGTTCCATCTCCATTGGCATCGAAAGTGCGGAATACGTGTTCCGCAAACTTAGAAGCGTCCCCATAAGGGAAAAAGTTCCCATAGATTTTTTTAAACTCCTCCATGGATAAGTGTCCACTCGGGCAGTCTCTCAAGAAGCCCTTGTACCACTCCTGGATCTCGTGTTCTGTAAAGTCTGTACTTTCTAGCAAATCTTGCATGACTTCAGGGCGTAGCTTGCTGTTTTGCTTTCCCATGTTGGTGTCAAAATATTACCTACAGAGGAAAAAAAACCCTTCATTTTAGTTATAATAGTTACTAACATTTGAAATTATTAATAACAATTAGCTTGAAGGCTGCAAAAGAGCAGTGTATTGGAGTTTTTTGACGATGGTTTTCACTTGGGAATCAACTGAAAGTTTTTACAGTGTCTCCTACTACAAGTATACTCTGAAAAAACTAAC
>JAOWBP010002052.1:62800026-62821547 GCA_028571105.1 Tragopan temminckii
AAACTAACTAGCCTTTCCTACGTGTTATTTATTTTGCACTTTCACAGCATGGAGAACTGTTGTTACACTGAATTTATTGCCATCCTACTTTCCCTTTTAAATCACCATGTAAGCAATGGATGATGTGAGGTGCGTGCTGCCTGGTAGCTGTGCGCTGCAGCACATCCTCCAGCCAACCCAACCGGCTCACGGACCTCACCCCAAAAAGATGCTTTTTGTTTTATTTGTTTATTTTTTTGTTTATTTGCAGGCTGCTGTAAATAATTGTTTTTACTTGGTTTTGCTCCAAAATGGGATCGGAGTGCACCTACCATGGGCACAGAAACCAGGAGCTCCAAAGAACTTCTCGATACATCTTCATGAGTCAATCAGAGCCACCCATACTTTGCCTCTCTTGTTTGGCATGGACTGATTCCCATTTTATTTCAAATGCAGATAAAATCTGGGAAGATTTTATGAACGGTGGATTCCCCTGCCCCAAACTACGCGGGGGTTTTCTTGTTTTTTTGTTTTGTTCTGTTTTGTTTTTTGGTTGGTTTGTTTAAAATTCTCCTTGTAGCCAGAAATTGGAGTTATTACCGAGTAATAGTAGTCTGGGTGGTCATGACTCTTTGAAAACAAACCTTTTTTAAAAAAGAGAGAGAAAAAAAATGAAGTATCCAGACAACAAAATTGGAAATTCATTTCACTGAAATTAACCATTAAGAAAAAATCTTTTATCTCTACCATTTCAGTTAAATCACTTTAATTATATCTTATTTAAGGCAAGTTGCTACATATCACACTGTGCAGCAGATTTACTAATGATTGGAGGTGTTTGGATTTTAAGTCTCAGAGCCTGAGTGTGTTGGCTCCAAAGGACAGCACCATCATTTTTCCTGGAAGTTTAGCATTATACCTGAACTGTGGGAAGGTACGCTTTGTCGACAGAAATCTGCCTGAGAATTTGTCAGGGGAATGACAGTCACAACTAAAATCTGATGTGTGGACAAGTTAAGTAGAATTGCAAAATAATTTATACAAGACTCCCACGCTGTTGTCAGAACAGAGTCTCTGAGCTGCTGAGATGGATTTATGAACGATGCCTGGAGTGGCAAATGAATGTTCAGTAAAATGCCCTTTCTAGATCAAGGTAATACTTTCAAAAAACATAGAATAAAACAGAATCATTAAGTGACAGCAGCAGCTAGTGAGAAATGTACTACTATTTGAAGCTCAACTCCTGCCTTTCCTATGTGACACTAGGAAAGAGAAATAGGGGCTCCCCCTAACTGATGTTTATTGCTTCCTGTGGAAAGAAGGTGAATTTGCACAGGCTGAGTTTGAATTCCTCAAGGCAGCTGGAGAACTGTCTCCTCTATCTCCTATGTTCTTGAACCACAGCAACCTAAAAGCTTTATTTCTCAGAGATGAGATGGTGGGATCCATCTTAGGTCTGTCCATGCCTCCGCAGGCTCCACCAGCTGCATGTCTGAGCTCCTAGAGCTGATGGAGAGGATGCTCCCTGCTCATGGACAGGAGGCTGATACACTGAGGAGTCCTGCCCACTGGGGGCTCCTCCATCTCTTGCCCACCTCCAGGGTCTGCATGACTAGCTCAGTCCAAATGATGTCTTTTCTTCTCAAAGGATCTCCAAAACACTTGGAAAGTGAAAGACGCTACCTCAAAGTTAATTTTTTTCTATTACCTTTCCTCCTGATGAAAACCTACCATATAGTTCTTCAGTCATCCAAGCTCTTAATACCCTAAAAATGTCAGAAATGTCCCTGTTCTGTTGACCCAGTCCAACAGCTGAGTGTCGTGTTGCCTTCAGTGGGCATTAGTTGGGATCGCCACTAAACAGCATGGGAGCAAGCAGAGCGTACAGATCACATTAGACACACGTGCTAAGCAAAATGGCAGGAGCAGGGTCTTCCATCAGGATAGAAAAACACCTGGGCAAGTGAAGCGGCAAGTCTTAGTTTAAAGCAGCATCAGTTTAATAAAAGCAATCCAGCAAAATCCCACAGCAGTTAGCATCTACCCATGCCTGGAGCCTGCAGCCGCCCCCAGCCCCAGGGCCACATGCTCTGCAGACGTTGGAGGAGGGAGGGAAGATCTCTGAACCACGCACAAGCCAGCTGCAGTGGGAGCGAGCTGGCATTAGCAGCATAATCCCTTGCTGCTTTTTAATACCTCAAACATTTGAGAATGCAGAGCTCAGCCAGCACACTTCCAGTCTGGAGTCTTATGAAAATAGTACCCGGTCTGTGGCCTTCATGAGATAACTGACACTCTGTTTCAGACCAAAAAACAATGCATTTATAGCTGATAATTTATTTTTATCAAGGAATTAAAAAAAGACAGGATAACAGAATGCACTGCATTTTATTGGTAGCTGCAAAACATCGCCATCAGAAAGAAATCTGTTCTCCAGGCATGAAGGGAGAACAAACAGTATGTGGTTCAGCAAGGGGCGGAAACTCATAGCCACTGTGATACCAGGCAACGCAGTCAAAAGCCATAGAATTATTCTTGAGCCCACTTGCAATGAATTTGTTTCATGGTCCTTGCCCTCCAATTTGTTCGTTATTAATAGGTGCTGTTCTAGGAACCATAACGATGGGATTTATTGTGCCCATTCCATCAACAGCAGATCAAAATGCCTTTGCAGCCAAGTATAGAAAATCCTTGAGGACACTCAAAGATCCTTATAATCACTTTGTAAACTGCTGCCTGCCTCTTCGGATAGATTGGATTATGGGCAGAGCACAGTGAACTAAGAGACTTCCAGTCAGCAATGGCAGCAATAAATGGAAAGAATGAAATAAATCTGAATCTGCTCAGGCATTTTCCCCACATTTTATCACCTCTTGTAGATCTCTGAAAGTTCTAATAAATTGTGAGGTGCAAATAATAAAAGCAAGTAAGTAGCGAAGTAGCAGTGGCAGTGGAAAGTGGCAAAGGAAAGAACCGACAATCCTGAAAAATTAATACTGGAGGTATACAAAACAAAGAGATTTGTTTTTTAATGATTATGTTTACTTGCAGTTTCTCCCTCTGATACAACAATGCTGTATTTAATGGATATGAATGACTTCTGTGTGGGACAACACAACGCGATAATATCGTGATGCCTTATTTCTGAGGACAATATTATTTGGCAAATTATTTGGTATTGGTGATGCATTTATGGCTGGAAAGGTCAATCTCATTTCAGCCCACAGAAGATCAGAAAGGAAAATGCCACTGCTGGGTGGTTGCTATGAGAAGAATCTGTTTGCTGGTTACTGTAGGAAATGCCATAGAGATTGCTCCATACATCAGGTATTTAGAGCTAGGTCTAATCAGGCCTAGGTGTGGAATTTTTCACGAGACCGAAGACAGAGCTTTTCAACCGTCACAATGCTATGGCAATTCCAAGAGAACAAACAAAAGTAGTGATGGATTTCTCCAGGATCACCTTTCCGCGCAGTGCAGCACATTGCACAGATGGACATCGGCGCTGATCCAGCCTTCCCAAGCACAGTGCTGACTGGGCAACAAACCCTTGTTCTGCTGCTTTTATTCCTTTTTTTTTTTTTTTTAATTTTTTAGAGCAGTATCTCAGAACATATTTTTGAAAGAAAATACAACTTGCTACAAATCACACAGGGACTTCAAAAAATATTCATGCTGATTAAAATTCTCAGCCTTGCCACTCTCAGTTTATCTGATGATATTGGCAAACAGCAAAAAAATGGATAAAATTCACAAGCAAGATTCATTAAAAAAATCTGACATTCTGTTATGAATATTCACAAGGAAGAGCAGTAAACAGATTTGCAGTACAGTATAACAAGTACACCATGCCTAAAACATCCAGCATGGGGTAGAACTTTATTGTCCTCCAGCCCCCTCAAGGGGACCTGCCCCTGCAGAAGGTGCCCCTTGGACAGCACTTGCTCCTGGGTTTCCTGCTACAGCCCCCAGGAGAAACCAAAGACAAGAAGTGACAGCAAAACCTTTATGGCTCTTCTTGAAGTGGGGTGGGCAGCCCAAGGAGGAGCAGCTGCACAGTGTTCATGAGTCGCAATCTCGGAGACGCTTATGGATATTGAACATCAAAAGCCCAGTCTTTTATCCCTGCAGATTTACCCTTGCAGAGAAATGTTACAGCTGCTCCACATCATCTCCTGTTTCTTTTTGTCATAATTCCTTCATGCATTTTAGCAATGAGAGCTGGAGAGGAGAGTGGGAAAGGACAAGGAGCAGAAAGGCACTGCCCCTGTCAATAAATGCAAATGCACTACTACCAGGGTGTTTCAGAATCAGTGGCAGATGCTAGATAACAGCTCATCATGTTACTCTCAGCAATGCCCAAGTCTTAGGCTGGAATCATTTTGTGAGTAGCAAGCAGTGCTGTAGGCACAAACACTCAGAGGGTTAATGCCTTGTGCCCCCTTGCACAGAGGAGATGTCTGCGTCCAAACTGCTTCCTGCACGGCTGAGCGTGTGGTACAGGAAGATATGACTAGGTGTATTTCTGCTATTAGAAACGGAGGGGAAAGATCACGTTATGCAGATATACAAAGTGTTGTGCAGTAACTCCACTTGTGTTCATAGTCGGAACACTTTCCATTTTAAAGTCCTGCTCATATAAACTTATCTGCTGAAGAGAACTATTCCTGTTCTTGCTCATATAATGGACTCTGTCTTGCCATCCCAACCCATCAGGTTTGGGTTGCACAGGGACATCAACCAGATTTGTTCTCCAGCTGCTGGCAGTCAGCTGCTTGCTGCTGCCTGGGGAGCAGTCAATCCACACAGATGGTGAGATCACAGAATCATTAAGGCTGGAAAAGAGCTCTAAGGTCATTCAGTCCAACTACCAACCCATTGACTATGTTTCTCAGTGCCACATCCACACTTCTATTTAAAATCTCCAGGGATGGTGACTTTACATCCTACCTGGGCAGCCTTTTCCAATGCACTACCTCTCTCTCTGAGAAGAAATGTCTCCTAATACCCAACCTGAATCTCCTCTGGCACAGCTTGAGGCCATCACCTCTCGTCCTATCACCGTTACCTGGGAGAAGAGGCTGACCCCCACCTTGCCACAATTTCCTTTCAGGCAGCTGTAGAGAGCAATAAGGTCTCCCTGAGCTAGCTCTTGTCCAGACTGAACAATTCCAGTTGCCTCAGCCATTCTTCAAAAGACTTGTGCTCCGGACTTTTCAATCTCTACCACTTCAAAGAGCAGTTCAACAAGAGTTCTTTAGGAAGGTTTTCTACTCAATTAGGTATAACCTCTGTTTTCTTATGGGCGGAGACAAGTAGTGAAGACTTCCAGAGAAGTGACTACTGGAACTGCACATAAAGAAGTCCACCTTCCCAAGCCCTACAATGACCTTTCAAGGGGTAAATAGCGAGCCTGAACCCAATGCTTCCCTGTGTATGTGAGGGGACTCCGGCCTCCAGACTTGCTGTGTGCCTGGGATTTATCCAAAGTACTTTGGTAAGTGAGAAGAAACCCATCACCCAGTGAGCTATGTAAAAAAATAATGCAGTATGTGCTGATTAGTCATCCTACAGGGCTGCCCAGCAAAGGCTTCACCCATCCAGCACAGCTTAACAGTAATATTTCCCATGCTGAATGAGAAATATGGAGACAAAAAAGATAACAGAAATCAAATAAAAGAAGACCTCACACAAATTTGGCTAAAACCTCTTCCCAGGCTCCCAAAGATTCTCCCTATTTCATTTCATTTTTTCCCCTCATTGTTTAAGAACCCACTGCAATAAAAATAATGATGACATGCATGTAGTTTTGATTCATAATTATTCTTATATGGAGAGCTGAGGAATGGCAGTTCACCGTACTGATTTTTTCATTAATCCTGGATAGAGCCACCTCAGGTCTTTAAGATGACTAACTCTTTCTTGGCAGACTTGAGACGACTTTTTTGTGCAGTAGATATATATTTATATAGATTTGATTTCTTCAAACTCTACAGAAGGAGTATTACTGCGGAAGTATGCTTGCCTTTGCCCAATATTTCAAGACCAAGGACAACAGAGACTTTGCTAACACAGTACATTAGGATGACCATCCTTAGGAGGATGTTTTCTCCAGACTTTGCTGCATTCAGCAGTTTCACTAAACACAGAACACTTGCAGCATTTATAAACACCGGTGCTGAGCTCACTGCAGGGGAGCTGGCAGAATGTCTCAGCCTGTTCCAGCTGGGATGGCTTTATCTCACAGCGTTCCTTCCAAAGGAGACCATATATCAAGATATGAATGACACACATTTTGTACAGCGATTTTGTCTTCTTTTACGAGACCAGCTTAGAGCCTGAAGTTTCTTTGTTTAACAGCTCTGTTCAGGACCATATTTTCTGAAATGCTTGAGGTCACATTTTTCAACCACAGTTTACCTCAGCCTTCTCAGCAGAAGCTCATCTTCTGTTTGGACACCTGTGTAATAGGCAGCTTCTCAAAAAGCATTTGTAATCAGCAAGCTGAGATCTCTCAGAAAATAACACCATTTATTTTGAAGCCTAACAAGAGCCTGGGCACTTTAGAAGAGCTTTCCTCCTTGCCTGCCTCGCTGCAATTTGCCTTTATCCTGATTCTCACATCTCAGCTACATCGAACGCAGTTTATTTTCCTCTCTTCTGAAGTGCTCCTTCCCTTTGTGTAAGGCACTCACCGGCAGTAACATAACCCTCCCGAGTGCACCCAAGCAGACCCGTCATCCAATTCACCTAGCAGCAACTTTATCGGGTTTCTAATCTGTCCTACATCTCACGCAGTCCCTTTATGTAACTATATATGCAATACCTTGGTGGGAGGGAGTGGAAACTGAAGCAGAAAGCTACTGTTGCACAAAGTAACAGGAGAAGCTGATGTGAATTCATGATCTTGATTTTTTTATCTTGGTAAATAAATAGCATGTGACTCCCAAAGAGTGACATTTGTGCTTACTCTACCCTTAAAAAAATTGCTAACAGATGGTCTCCTATCCCACAGCAGAGACTCGGTGTTGACAGATAAAATGAAAGCATGATACTGAAAAATCCTGAGCCATTAACTGCCAAATGCGATGTGTTTAAAGATGGAAAAAAGAATGATGTCCTACCTGGAAAGCAACTGAGGGTTTTTGTTCCATACTGAAGAAATTTCATGGAACTTTCTCAGGGAAAGTAAGCAACAGGAGAATGGGAGTGGGAGGTCTTGGCAGCCAGGACCAGAACCTTGTTAAGGAGGTGGAAACATGATGCAGAGAGTTAATGCCGGAGTTTACTACTTTGTGAATACGAACGTCCATGAGAGCACCTAGCGCTGTCAGTGTGTCTGAACTTGAGGGAACTAAGGAAGAGATGATGCTTCAGACTAAAGTAATTTTGTAGAGATTGTAAGAATTTTTGAGAACCGCTTTCAAAGAACTTCTTTAACTGTAGAGAAAACACTGATTTTTTCACTGTGCACGCTGTTTCTAAGAATTCTTACATCCTTGTATCTGCAAGATGAGCTTATGAGCAACACTGGGTGAACATTTTTTTCATTTCCATTCAACAGTACAGCTGTGTTGACATCAAAATGCTTTGTGGAAATGTGTTTCATTCCGAAAAAAACTCTAGAAAAATGTCAGACTTAATCATTTTAACTTTATCATTTCACTTTAACAAAGCTAAAAGTTTCAGGGTGACATTATTATTAATTTTGTTTTGACTTTTATATTAGATGTTAAATTTTGTACTACAATAGTTCTGACATTGCTAATAACACAATTTATTACCAGTGCAATGAAATAACTCAGTGTTTCCAAATAATTTTTAAATTCCATCCCACTGGGAAATTTTGATGTTTTGTTCCAATTTGTAGTGAAAATGAATATAAATGTCAAAATTTCCTGTGGATCGGGAATTTCAAATTCTAACCAGCTCTAATCAACAACAAAGCCATCTGCTTTGTGTTAATGACTTGGGGCAGTATGTAATACTGCAGAACAGGGTGATTTTCTGTTGCTCAGCATCGCTTGTGGAAGTCAACGACATATGGCATGGTTTTAGCTCCTTGTTGCTTAGGCAAGTTTGAGGCTAGCCACTTCTATTCTTCATTCTATATTGCTACATTAAAGGAATTTGTCATTGAAACCCAAGATCTTCCTCTGAATGTATGAGAAAATATCCTCCCAGTGACATATGGCGCAGCCTACAGCCCCTGCTTAAGCAGCTAGATCCTTTCCAAACCACAGTACAGAAAGTTACTTTTATTTTGCAAAGATTTTAAATCAATAATTTAAATAAAACATGTTTCATAATAATTTCTTATTTTTTGAAAATTAGTAGGAAGACCAATCTTTGTGTCTCACAACTTCATTCAGATGAGTCATAGCTTGATTTCTATTTGAGAAGTTAAGTTGACATGATGAACTTCAGTACTAACAAAATAAAATAACATTTTGATAGTAGTTTAAGGCAACATCTATGCTATTTTTTCCTAAAAACTCTTCCCTGTGTTCCCAACTAAATTCCTCATGCTGCAGGCAAGGTATTGAAAAAGCAGTTGTCCCTAAACTGGTCCAAAAACCCAGACTACTTGCTCAGCCATAACTCTAACTCATAAAATTTGCTGCATCACCTGAAAAGTTTCTTGTCAACAGGAATGCAACTAGCTTTAGTGATGATGATATCCTCTCTTGTTCTTGATGATACTCATGTCACTCACTAGGCAGATGGTGGATGTGACTCTACTCAACCCATCCAGAATTAAAATATCATCAGTGGAGGAAATGTTTCAAGCTAAAAGAGGGGAGATTTAAAATGGATAAAATTAAAAAGTTTTTTACGATCATGGCGGTGCAGAACTGGAACAAGTTGCCCAGAGAGGAGGCAGATGCCCATTCCTGGAGACATTCAAGGTCAGGCTGGAGGGGCTCCGAGCATCCTGATCTCGCTGGAGGTGTCCCTGCATATTGCAGGGGAATTGGACCAGACAATCTGTAAAGGTCTCTTCCTACTCAAACTATTCTGTTTCTTTGAATCTGTAAGCATGAGGTTTATCCTTCATAGCCATTTCAGTAAAAAGAAAGCTGCTCTTGCTGACAAGTTTTAGAGAAGCTCTATGCCCATTTTTAGAAGATAGCCAACATTCCCAGTGCTCTCCATGGGAGAGGTGAACTCTTCACTTAGCTGTACTCATTCGTACTCTCCAGGCACCTCATTTCTCACACAAGCAATGGAAAGAGGGAAGAGGTGAAACTGAGCAGAGCTGGGATACTCATGACATGTCCTTGGAGTACCGGCTTCTCTTCATTCTTTAAGGCAAGTGGCCTGGAAGGACACCCCCAGCTGGGGCAAGCAACTAGCATTTCATGCGGACACACTGCTTTCTCTGGCACCTACAAGCACAATTTGTGTACTATCTTTTTGGAACACTTAGTTTGGGTATGATATAACGGCTGCTAGAAGATCTGTGCTCATTTTGTAAGTAAGAATGATGCCCAGTCCTGACAACACGCTGTGAAAAACAGGCCCGTGTCATACCCGACTGCTGTTTCTTGTAAAACATAGTGAGTTGCCTGATTTTAGAAATTACTCAACAGGAATGAATTTGAAGCTTGAACAACATGGTAAAGGTCGGTAAGCAAACTGCCTTAAGAGGCATAGAAAAACATTTTACAAATGAAGTTCAAAAATAATTTCCTGTGTTCTGTGTCCATCTCTCTCACTCACGTATGGACATGTTGTATAATCTGTATCTTCTTACTATTACTTTTATCAGTAGGCAAAACACTAGCAGTTCTTCATATTAAGTGTAAGCAGTGGCTGCTCATATAAACAGTACTGTTTTGGGAAGGAACCCTTGTAGTGATATGTCATGCAGCCACAGTATAGACGATTTAATTTTTCTGCAGTAACATAAAAATAAATGTGTATGTAAAAAATCAAGACATGTCCATATCCTTACATAAGGTGCAGTGGGGAACACTGTACAAAAACTAGAACTGAAACTAGACTGAAAAATCTGAATTATCTGTTTGAATGTCTTTGTACTACCACTGAAAATCCTTTTCCATAAAACTGAGATGAACCCCTCCAAAAATGAATGAGTTAACAGCATTTCTGCCTTCATTATTTGCATCTTCTGAGGACGTAAACGAAGTTCATCAGGTAACTGGTTTTGGACAAATGAATTTTTGTTTCATCACGTGAACAACAAACAATTTGTATTACTTCTGAAAAGACAAAGTCAAAATGAGACAGCTTCTTTCTAAACTTTAACCTCAGGAAAACAGATTTTACGCAACATGAAACAAACTGTCACTTCCTAGTGACTGTAAATAATAAAAAAAAAATACCGTTCCTATTACATTTTTGGGCCTGCTTGCTTTTGCCTCTGCTGTCCTCAAGATTTCAGTTCTCTGAGATTTCATTTTGCAATTCTCTTTTTTTGTACTTGACTTTCAGCACCTCTACCCATTTTTCTTAAGAATTCAGTTTACTGTGTTACTGTATAGAGCTCTGTTCTTTCTTTGACGTTTTCTCTTTTCTCTTATCTCTTACTTTACTCTGCTATTTCTTAGCTCCTCAGAACAAAACCCCTCATTCTTACGTTTTCTATTATCTTTGAAAACATCCATGCCGTATCATTTCTTTTTACTTTTTTTCTATTTCTCTTTCTGCTACTAATGTTTCTTGGCATTGATGTTTCCCGCATCATGTAGTGTACAGAAACAGTACACTAAAAATGAAGCATGTCACGACCAAAGCAATAGGATTTGGAAACGTTGGAAGGAGGACATTTATAGCACAAATTCTGCATCTCTCTCTCTCTACTGAAATAATAACCCAAAGGAAATAAGCATCTGATTCCCAGCAAACTATTACCACTTCATCCACCATAATTTCATCTTGCTCTTTTTGTCTTAATGGTGGATTACCAGTAATGCTACCACTAAGAGCAGTTTCTGAACTCTTTACAGCACCACCACCAGCATTTGATTCACATACTGGTGATCTGATTTGTTTTCTTGGGAAACAACACTTCTCAGACATGGAAAGAAGTGGAAGTACATGTGAGTGGGAGAGATTCTGATTCTGATTAGATTCCATTAGCCTGTAGCTAATGGAAATTTCATCTGTTACATGATGGTCAACAATACAGATCCATTCATGTGGTCTGTGCATTTACACAGTCATAATCTCAAAAATAGAGATCTCAGTCTCTGACCTTACTGGTTCCAAATTTCTTTTCTTGTGGTGCACTCCAAACAATCTTCTTTCTATAGTAACCTTAAGTTCTTGCATTCTTGGTATCATGCCTTAGGAAAAATAAGAAGCCTCATACTTGAAATCTCTGCCTCTTGCTGTGTGCTACACATAGCTTTTAAGATGTCCTGAAAGCATCTTTAGTTGACAATTCTCTCTTCACCAATAATTTGTGTCCCAACCCACTCCCCAAACACTCCCCAATTCCACTCGTTTCAGGCAGAGAATACTTCCTAATTCTTTTCTCTACTGCCAGTGTTATGAAAATCAGTGAAGATCCACTGCTCAGAAACAGCATAAATGCTGAAGAATCAGCCCACTGTTTGCAAAGTGCCATATAAAATCACCATACAAATTACTTATTCGATAATAACAGCACATCCTGTTCCACCAAACATGTCTCATATCTTAATGTTCTAATGACTTCACTGGAAAGTCACTTAAATCAGTGAGCAAGGCAGTGATCCTCCTGCGAATTGCCAAAAGAATCCTCCAAAAAAGATTAAGAAATTGTTAACTATGAAAGCATATATAGAACATCAGATTTTCGACTTGCTTTTTCTGTATTAAATGAAGGGTGCTCCCCATGAGACTCACTGCTCTTTCATGAGCGCTCTAGGAAAATGAGACATTCATGAAGAAACAGTATATATGTCATGCAAGGTGCTCTACAATCTGTCACTTCGTTAAATTCAAATAGGGATGTTTTCACATTAGTCTCCACAGAATGATAAAGCAGTCACTTATCACCAGTTTACCACCCAGCACTTCATTAGATTCATTTGATCTCAATCTAAATGAAAGATGTAACTATCATCATATCAGGAGCACAATTCAAACCCACACGTCGTTCATTCATTTGTGATCAGATGGGAACTGGTTGCAGTGATCTCATAACACTTTATGAAACCTTTTATCACCAGAGCTTGTCATTCCTCTGATTTTTTGAAGGTTGGCTGTGCAGCTGGTTTCCAAGTATTCAAAAAAATAATAAAAAAAATAAAAAATAAAAAAAGGGACAGGGAAAAGGAAAGAAAAAAACCAAAACCCACACACAACAACCTTGGAGAAATGCCAGAATTTTCTTGGAAATTTCCTTGATGAAGGAGTAGGAGTGAGATAGAGCAATATCTTTGATTTTGGCAGCAAATCTTTCTTCTGGCAACTTCATTAAACAGTCATTCCCACTTTATGATTTATCAGCACAGAGCTGGCATTTCTGAGTGTGACTGATGATCCTCCCTCTGCTAACAAAATTAGAAACATCAATAATTCTTAGATTAATTGCTCAGAAAATTTCCAAGAGGCAAACATTTCCTTATTTTTAAACCCTTGTTTTCTGCTGTAGTCAAAGCAATAGAGGCCAAAGTTCAACTGCATGTACTCCACTTAAACGATGGGATCTCTCTACTCTGAGATTTATATGTGTGCAGAAACGTGTGCATCAGTGCTATGTGGGTGGGGAAATTCTGTGATGAGCCCTCAGTTCCCAGACCCTGAATATATTCTGACATAATTCACAGAGGTCCGAAAGCAGTCTTGTCCTTGTATCTATATTTTCTTTCAAGTGAACATAGGATATGTGCACGTTAGGACCTCTAATGGGGATTACCAGGTGCAAGAAATATGAGTGCGTGGAAGAGGACCTGTGTTCCCAGGTGCTGGCTCAGCCATAATGAAGTTCTGAACATGGCTGCTGAGTGGTAAAAAAAGTCTGTATTAGCCAAGAGGTCAGTACCCATGCTGGCAATGGCATGATCTGCTGGTATACTGGCACAACAGCGGTAGTCACCCAAGCACGGAGCTGGAAGCTGTGGAGCTGCCAGAAAATGATGCAAGTCTCCCCACTTTTTCCCTATTGATCACGCAAGGAAATAAATGTCTTTCCAAATAAGATCTGTGTGTACTTCTACACTCATTGTTGAGAAATCTTGGTTCAATTTCGGACTGGAAGTCTATTTTTGCACTTCTGGAAGGATCCTCATGCTACTCCTTAGTAGAGTGCCATTGGGTAGTTCTCAATGGCACAAAGGCATGGGTCTGCACCTTCCTTTGCAAATTAAATGGATAGAAAGGGATCAATACTGCAGCACTGCATAAAAAGCCATTAAAACACTGCTAATGAGCCAAATTTGTGAAAGAGGTTTTCCCAGATCTTTTATTTGACTATACCTAATAATGTCAAAGTGAATGGACTTTCACAGATACCTCAAATACTCATACAAAAGCAGTGAGCCCCAAGTGAAACGTTATGTTTTCTCCATCTAGATTTCAACATGTAACCCTCATCAGTATAACATGAAAGATGAACTTGATTTTTTCCCAGGATATAAATCAATCTAGAAAAACCTTTATCTACCTTACAAATCTCTTAGGGCAGAGATATCCATGCACTCCTGTGTTTGTTATCTGTTTCTTGACTGGTGACAATCTAGTCCAACTCCCCTGCAATGAGCAGGAACACCTACCCTGAAAAGAGTCTGTCCCTTCTTTCTTATAGCCCTGCTTTAGATACTGAAAGGCTGCTCTCAGGGTTTCCCAGGGCCTTCTCTTCTCCAGGCTGAACAGCCCCAGTTTTTCCAAAGCATTATCAGTTAAGAGGCTCAGGTTATTCCCCTATGCACACATCCAGGGCATTGTTTTCCTTTTACCCCAAGGCAGAAGGTTGGCAGAGCTGGGCTGCCCAGGCCAAGCACTTGACATTGACTAGGGGATGAACCCTAAATGCTCTCTGCACCAGGCAACGCATGTGGCCTTAGTCTGAGCACGGCATGGGCTGTCCAGCTCCTCATGGAGTCACTAGCACAGACAGCTGGTATTTTACACATTCCGCCTAGAAACCAGTTTTATTATTTGTTAAATAAACATCAGCACTTTTAGACACAGGTTTAAAGTGGATTCAAAGTAAACAAGGAGGTTCAGAAAAGATGAGGCAGCTCAGGGTTATGATTGCATTATTTGTTCTTCAGAATACGAGTGATGCTCAAAGAAAGCAGCCTTCATATGCAGTAATAGGACTAGAGAAACAATTAAAGGATCTACATCTTGATACGATGTCTAAATAGGATGATTCTATCTCCTATTTCTGAATGTATGTTCTATATGTAATATTCTGAATTACCAACCTACTAATGGTTATTGTGATGAAAGAATAGTGTTTAAATTTGTATAACCTTACTCTATAACAGATGTACATGTCACACACCAGGTACAGACTGTTTTTTCCAGTACTGTTTCCAGACTTCATATTCAAACTTAAGCAAAGCAAATAATTGATGCAAAGAGGGACAAAAATATCATCACAAAACTCAGCAGTATGTTGTTTCCTAAAACAAAGCAACACATTAGCTTTGAAAGTAGTCTAGTCCAAAAAGCATAGTTCTGTTGACTTTTCTTCTGCAGAAGCCTATCTCAGTGGCTTACCATTGTATTCTACATTCAACGGCCACTTGAGAAATCTCATTTTTCATCTAGATGCATTCTGCATCTCTTATATTTTCTAAAACCATTCATTTCCAAAGCTAGCTGATAACAAAAGTGAAATTAACTAAAGTTAGATAGAAAAATATCTAGGTCATCATATTCACAACAGAAAATAAGGCTCCTCAGAAACACACTGAGATCCTACTTAAGGTGTGTGATAATCACCACAGAACAAGAATACTTGGATGCAACGTTTTATTTCCAGGAATTATACACAGGTGGGATTACCCAAAATAGGAAGTTTTCCAGATATTTCCTGAGATGTTCACAGACCCATAGTTGAATAAATAGGTAAATATGAACTTAAGGAACAGTAATATGTGTAAGTCTTTTTGTACACTCACACATACGCATTCTCAAACTGTTTAGGGAGGATAGCCATGGTGAGATACAGGGAAGTTCCATAGATTTGTAAATAAAAGCTCTATCTGTAATTAAGGAAGCACTGAATGAAAGCTTCAGGGATGCACAGCTTCTGAATCATGAGCAGATTCCTCTCCAAAGTGATCTTACTCACAAAGGGATCCTGCAACCAGTTCCCAAGAGATGCCACCAAAATGAAGAATAAAAGAAAGTTACATCTCACTATATTAATATATATGTTCTGATGATATAAAAACAGATGCAAGCTAAAACATTTGAGAAATGAAAACAAAGATCACCTAAATTCTAGCCTTCTCAGCATTTGGCTGAAAATTCATCATTGTATTTTAATGTAATATACATTATGTATACATAAATACAACATATATGCACAATATAACTGAATTCAGCCATCAAAATAGCTTTGCACAGAATTGACTGCACCTTCACACGCCCTTGGAGCTGCAGTCTGCCGAGTACTGCAGAGATGTGAGGAGGCAGCATGCAGTGGGAAGCAGATGCTGCAAGCTGGGCACTGGCCTCTCTTCCACGGCTACAAATTAAAAATGTGCCTTAAGTAAAGGACCTTCTGGAAATGTGCCGCTCATTGGATGGACCCTTTCTTCAGTGGTGACACACTGGAACAGGTTGCCCAGAGAGGCTGTGGATGCCCGATCCCTGGAGGCATTCAAGGCAAGGCTGGATGTGGCTCTGGGCAGCCTGGTCTAGTGGTTGCCCAGAGCAGAGGGGTTGAAACTAGATGATCTTTGATGTCCTTTTCAACCCAGGACATTCTATGATTCTGTGATTCTGTGATTCCTTACTTTCTGGCTCCATGGATATTATATTTCTGGTCTATCTAAGTAACATTATTTCTTTCCTACATCAAGGCTTGGTAGCATGGCATTAAGCTCTGGCAACATTTACAGTAAGTCTGCAGCAAGATACTATTCTTGTAGAAACAATCAGTTCCCAAGGCCCCAAGTTCATGCCCTTGACAGATGGACTCAGTGCCACCAGGGAAACAAAACTTCCTCTGAGAAACAGGTGAATGGGAAAGCATAGGGAAAATAGAATTTTGGGTAGTGTGCTGTAGGCATGAAATAGTGGGAAGGGACACATTTAATTACACCGACTGTATGGACCAAAGCAACTTTTACAGTAATACAATGGATTGCAACTTAGCTAAACAATTGTGCAGCCAAAAATAAAAAGAAAGACCTGACATTCATCCTGTGCCTGCTGAAAGAAGCAGAGCCTGCTGGACCGGCAACCCGCTCCCTGGGTCCTCCTCCACAGCTGCTCGCTGCTGCCTGGGGCAGAGAGGCCTGGGGATGCTACAAGTCTCCGCTGCACAGAGACTGCGAGGAGCAGCTCTACACAGAGTGCACTTCTCACTGCGTGGCTCTCTGCAGACACTGATCCTGATCAAAACACCCTACGTCAGCATCTCCATTTCCATGAGGAGTTTTGGTGAGAATCCCATCCTGGATTTCCCACTGTAGGCTGCATTCTGCTTTTGTGGAAAAGGAAACGCTGTCTGTTGCCCTGTTCTTACATAAGCTTTACATCAGCATTCATCAAAAGAATCACTGCTGAGATTATTGAGGGTTTAATTTAAATTACAATCTGCACTGGCTCGAGCAAATTCCAACATTAAGAGGAGCCAGGCTACAACAGGACAACAAAAACTCATCACTTATCAAAAAAGTGATACCTGGCATCTTCAAGTCAAGAATATATGTACTACAGGATGGAGGCAAGTGGCTTTGAACTAGAACAGCCATCTCAGAAGGCAACAAGAGGCCCTTCTGAGTGGAGCAACTGTCTTCAACAGGCAACAGAGAGCCTGAATACACAGGAAATCACTCTTTTAGGTCATTCATCTTTCTAAATCTTCTGTCCATCAAGGAAGTTTTTGATGGAGAGCTCAGGCACAGGTCAGTAGGAGACAGGCCCTATTCATTTCGGCACTGAAAATAAAAGCAAGATAAAAAGTAAATGTAAGATCTCTCCACTGAAACCTGCACAAGTCAAACAGCTGTAAGTCCCTGCTCCAGCACTGTTTGACCTTGGAAGTGCACAAACATCAGAGGCTGTCTTCTTAACACATTTTTTCAGTAGAATTCAAGTTGTACAGCAGTGTCAATAGGGCTCATCACCTACCTCATACACAACCACTCTGGTGATGAGGGAACAAGTTGTTCCTTTGGCTTGAGACTCTAATGGGGAGGTGTGAACAGGGAGAACACAAGCTTCCCACAAAATGCTGCAGTCACCATCACTTAGAGAGTGAGCATTATACATAGGCCTTGTGGTACTTTCCACATTCACATTTCTCTTCTCATTAGCTTTGGCTTTTAGGAGTTTTTCTTAAATCTCAAGGACAAAAGAAGCATAAATCATTAGTTTGCCCTGAGGGCAGAATGATCCAGTGGGACAAGAAATTCTGATTTCATAAAATGAACCTTGCAGAAAGCAGAGACCAGAAATTTGGGCTCCTTATGGCCTGGCACTATACGCCCAGTCATCCTGCATATTATATCCGAAATAGGGGTTTGGTGCCTTGTGCTGAACCGTTTAGGCAACCTTTGTGCTTGTGCACAAGGCAGTCGCAGTCATCACTGTGTCTCCAGTGAAGCTCAAGGAAAGAGATTTCTTCTCTTAAAATGGTAAAATTTCCTGTTGTAAATCCAAAACAACAGACTTTTCGTTGGTCTTCCCAGAACTGTGTGCTCCTGGGCTATGAGCACTATCAATGGCAAGGAAGGGTTTGAGGAAAGATTTGGGTGCTCCAAAGGCCATGGTAACTTTATCAAACAGCCCGAGAACAACTGAGCAGACCACATGCACTGCAGTCCCATTGCGTGAACAGCCTCCTGGGCACTTTTTGTTTCTTCACAAACCAGAAGTGCTGTGATGTGGTGGTGAAAAAGCTTCTTGTGGGGTCTCGTATTTTGATAAATTGTCAAGGTTTATCCACACAAAGTACTCCTACACCCACAGCATCAGGAAGCTTACCAGGAGAGTCTGAAGGACTTGCTCCATCCTTTGAGATGACAGTTACCTTGGGACTACTTTTCTGAAAGAGTGGTCAGGCACTGGAATGGGCTGCCCAGGGAGGTGGTGGAGTCACTGACAAACATTCAAGGAATGTTTGGACGTTGTGTTGAAGGGCATGCTCTAGTGAGTACTATTGGTGATAGGTGGATGGTTGGACTGGATGATCTTATAGATCTTTTCCAACTTTGGTGATTCTATGATTCTATAAATGGCCAGGACGAGTATTCCTACAGCATGACTTTCTCCTGCCCCTAACTACTGCTGATATCAGTCTTCAGGATGTAAAGAAAATGGTTTCCTCACCCCTACTTACAAGTTGTAAATGTATGGCATGCAGGTTGCACATATTATTTGCCTTTTGTTATTCTTCTCTAGGAAAACTATAAACAATAAAAAATGGATTTTCTTCTGAAGACTTTGAATGTCAACTGTACTTCAGTGAATGGAATAAGAAGAAAATAATTAAACATCTGCTCTTTCACTCCTATTAGTGACTGTTAAATAGCCAGAATATTCTGAAGGTTGTGGCCATGGCAACAGACAGTAGCTTAGGAAAAGGAAATATCTGCTGCTATAATTCAACATGAAGATTGCTCATCTCCTTCCAAGAATTGGAAGTTTGCAATTGGAACCTCAATGGGTGCTACGGCTATGATTTCTTCATATTTATGTTTATTGAGAGACACTATCATTTAAAAGAGCATAAAGTGGCTCAGGTACCAAATTCAGTCTTACTTGAAGGAAGAAAAACTACTGCTTTTTGGCAACGGACTGGAGGATTTGCTGGTAAACGTTTTTGTAGACAATGACAGAGTGCTGTGGTGGAAGTGGGCAAGGTCTTCCCTATCATGGAGCTGAATGACTCCTTTAGGTCAACAAAGTCACAGCTGCTTACACCAGAGCAAATCCCAGCAGCTGGCAGCAGACTTTCTGCAGGATCCCAAAGAACTGAGCCTGGAGATCTTGGTTCAACCAGGAAAGAATGATGGATACTAATGAGAGTCCAAATAATCCTAGGCCTGCCTTAATCAAACCTGCACACTGTCTGAATACCTCCTGTGCCCAAATACCTCCCTTTCACTCTCCTGCCTGGGGCTGGGGAGCTCCTTGGGCATACACAGATGGAGGGGAAAATGGTCTCTCATCCAACTGAACACAAAATAAAAATCACAGCTCAGGATGAGCTGAGGCAGATGTGGCAAAGGATGACACAAATGTTCTGCACCCGGAGCGGTTAACCAGATTCTTGCTTACTCCTCTCTTCTTTCTCAGGAGCTGACTAAAAGGTTTGAAACTGCTTTCACCAAGAGCCAGCAGTGAAGGAAAGGGTTTTTCTGAATGCAAAGGTTATGTGCAAGTTTTATGCAGTTGTGGGTCAGCTGTTTCAAAGAGGAATTGTAAAAAATGTTTGTGTTGACCAAAGAGTCCAGGCAAGACCCAACTGCCTGATGTCAGCCACAGTTCATAAAGAAACCGCTGACACTCCTCTTTGAAATGCGCTCATGATGAAATGTACAGAAGAAATGTCTGAAAATAGACAGACAAAGCCCTGGGGAGCCGGTCATGGTGAACTCAGCTAAAACCACCAACAGGAGGCTTCCTGAAAACGTAATCTGGGGCTACACAGTGACTAGTACAGTTAGGTGAACCCCAGCTGCTGCGAACACGTAGGAGCTGCTTTCTGTTTGAGAAATAACCAGGGACAGGATGGGAGTGCCTGAAAATGTAATGTTTTTGTGTGATTCCCTTTACAATGCACTGTAAGCACTCAGAAGGCACAAACAGAACTAATTTATTTGAATTTAAGTCATATAAAAGAAATGTGCGTTTGCTTCTAGGGGTTTTCATGATAACAAGGTTCTACCATCAGTTAACTACAGATGCTTATAGCAAATCATTTGGAGTATCATGCATTTAGATCTTCATAAAAGAAGACAACCTATTCAACACAATAATTTATTTTGACCTGATCAATTACAGCCCCCAGATGATGTTAAAATAGCACACACAGAACACACGTTAGAGCCTGGAATGTAAATGTTACCTTTTAAAATATGAAGACAACTAAAAGCAAAGTCTGGAGCAGCCTGCAAACTTCCCTAGCATGACCAAGAGAAATAAATCTACTGCTACCAACTGTACATGGACTTCATGCCTGTGGTTTTTAACAACGCCATCCCCGTAGCATGGCCAGATGAACAACTTAATTCAGTTAGTTAAGTTGCATAGAGACTTCGTCCCACTAGCAACACAGGGCAGCTTGATCTTGAGTGAAAATCAGTGGCGCATTAAGACCTGTGATGTTTTGTGGGGGGACACCTGGCTGCCTCTTTGCACAGCTGCCCCATGCACACACAGCCACTGCTTTCCCCAGGTCCCAACCACACCATAGTGCAGCCATCACCATTTGAGGCTGCAGAGATTGACAAGGCCAAAGGCTCCTTCCCTGAGATCCAAGCTTGAAATGACCAGCCCTTAAGGTTTCGTTGTCAGCTCCAAATCTCTCCCTAAATTGCTCCCACAGCAGATCCATGGGTATTGAGCAATGCCTGGTCTCCATCCAACCTCATGCCATGCTGTGTTTTCACATATCCCTTTACCTCCTGCAAGCCCAGTGAGCTCTCTGCCTCCTACAACCATGCCATGAGCTCCTCTCTTCCTCCTGTTTCTTATCATAGAATTATAGAATGGTTTGGGTTGGAAACGTACCCAGTTTCAACCTCCTCCACCCTGGACAGGACTGCCACCCACCAGAGCAGGCTGCCCAGGGCCCATCCAACCTGGGCTTGAATGTCTCCAGGGATGGTACATCCACAGCTTCTCTGGACAGCCTGTGCCAAGTTCTGGCTTGCTCTTCAACCTTCAGCCCACAAGACTGAGCATGCTCTGTGCCATCAGTACTCATTTCCTAGACCAGGAATAGATCCAGGCTCCCCAGGGCAGAGGGAGAGGGAGATGCTTCTTGTTACTCCATTCAAAGCCCCTCTCCAAGCTCTTCTCCACATGGCCTTTCACATGCTGCTAAGAGTGGCAGCAGATGCTCATACCCACAGGGAGGGGAGTTTTAGTGCTGCTCTATTTCCTTCCCTGCAAGATTCACATTCAGAGAAGGAGCGATCACCTGTGGGAGGGCTTTCTTTTCTGTTCCTCCAAAGCATTGGAAATCGAATGGAGTGCACCTCAAAGCCTCACTTCACTGGAGCTTTTGTCTTTCAAAATTAGGTTAGCAGATTTGTTTCTACAGTGGCTTAATCTCAGAGAACATCATCTGTGCACATGATGGACTGGAATATGAACTAATTCTGTCAATATAGTGACTGCCTGAATCTTATTGCCAGGTACAAGGAAAGCCCTTCCTTTGAGATGCTAAGCAG
>JAOWBP010002052.1:62821563-62833643 GCA_028571105.1 Tragopan temminckii
GAGGAGAGGAGAGGAGAGGAGAGGAGAGGAGAGGAGAGGAGAGGAGAGTTGGGGACCCAGCTTACATTCAGCCATCCCTTTACCACAAACATGTCCAAAGCCCTGCAATGGGTCAATCTGTGTTCCATGTCAGCTGAACTCAGGACTAAACTCAACGTGGGACTTCCTTGAAGGAATCTTCCTCTGGACATTGACATTCAGAGCCTCTGGTGTTCCTTGAACAGAGCAATGGGACTACGCTAGATCAGAGTCATGTACACAGAAACACACCAAATGCTCCAAACCTAGAAACAACCGTAACAAGTTAGATCTCATGACAGGAGTTCAGGAGGTGACCATTTTAGTGTCAAGTCCTCCACATTACTTATCTACACAAAGCAGCAGGGATCCAACTCCAACTACAGGAACCTGAATTTAGCTGTCTCCATACAAGCTGTGGAAGACCATCGCTGGAGTCTGGGGAGTGATTAAGCAAACCCCAAGTTCATTGGCTGATTATAGGCAAAAACAGAAATATTGAAGGATAGTTTCACAAAACAGCTTGGGTAGAACACAGACTCAGTTTGCTCTACACCCAGTGTCAAATGAAATTATATCATTTGTTGTCTTGGAGTTCCTTAAATTTATCAGAAAGAGCTGGAAAATGCAGCCTCATGCCAAATTAAAGTCTTTTCTGCCTGACTGCTCTGTTCAGGAGGCAAATCCTCAAATCAATTGTTCCTCAGGCTGTGTTAGGACAACTGCCCACCAATAGAGTTAAACAGAGCCCAGAGTGCCAGGGGAGCTCCTGCTCTTGGTTTTAGATTAGCTTAGATACAGGGGCCCAAGGGGAAGGATTGTAAGCCAGCCCTCCACATGCAAAGGTGAAAGCCTGTTCTTCAGATCCAAGAATACTCTGATGTTAATAAAAAAGCAAAATTATCACTCAGGGAACAGCCTTAAATAAAGATGGATTTGATTTTTCTAAAGGTGTTTCCTTATTTTTTTTTTAAAGAAGAATCATATACTCCTTATTTGTATAACACATTCAGAAGACCTTGCTAATAGCACAGAGAGATACCCCAAATCTGAATTTTTCAAAGGAAGGAGGGCAAGAATTTCTTTTGCTGCCATCAAAAGGGCAGCCAAAGATTCAATAATCTCCCCTCTCTTATTTGAGCCTAAAAGAGATGGAGCTCTGTTCTTCGGTTTGTGGGATGTCACCAAGTCCTCCAAAAGCCTCTAAAGCCTTTGGCACAGAGAAGAAAAGAAGACAGTCAGATCTTTGTGGGGAAATGCAGGGAGATGCTGGGGGAGAATCTTGCAGTCTTAATTGCAGAACTATCAGGAATGTTGTTTTAGGACTACAGGATATTTATAGTCTCACCCATTTTGAATATAAAGGGTACAAACATCATTTTTGCTATTCCTCTAAAGGCCAATATCTAGGCAACACAGGCCAGAGCACAAAAGAATTTTCACCCCATTCCAATTTCCCATAAAAAAAACCCATGTACTAAGCCTGAATAATGAGTTTAGTCATTTGAATCATGAATTTGGCTTTACAAGACGCTGGGAGACTGAAGCAGAGCAAAACACGTCTGCTAACACCCCGACTGGAGCACCACAATTGGCAAGTCCTGCTGAAGAGAGATCTCAGACTAAAGTTGTCGAAATGTTAGGGGTTAGAACTGAAGTTTCTTGGCAGAACTGACCTTATATGGAAGCCTCACAGAAAGCTTGGCTGCACTGGCTTTCAAACCAGCACATAAGGTTGTGTTTCTAATGGATATATGTATGTATACATAAAGGTTGATACAAAACCATTTGGGTGAAATCAAGGTAAATAATTCCTTCTGGAGAAGTGCTGCACAGAACCAGACAGATGTTTCCTTTTTAAGGGTAATGGTCTGAAGTGAAAGGGGAATTCTCAGGTGGAAGATGGTTTTACAATAGAGTTCTTCAAGGAGGAGTCTCAGGACAGATCTTATTTAACATTTTCATTAGTCACTATAACGCATAATCTCAGAGCAGTGCCTCTGTAGATGACACCAAGATGGGAAGCACCATCAGCTGGAGAGCCAGGCGATCACACAAGAAGAATAAAATAACAATCATGTCTTGGAAAGGGATCTGAAATCACTGGGGATGCGGTGAAGGGCAGCTAGGCCAAATAAGGGAAAGGAAAGCCTGAGCAAGCAGAAGAGACCAGGAGCACTTGGCTGTTTAGCCTAGCTAAAGAAAGTCCAAGAGGGGATATGTTTGTAGTCTATAAATACATCTGAGGGGGTAAACACTAAGGAAGGAGAAAAGCTATTTAAACTGAGGGACAATGCTGGCACAAGAACAAATGGGTATAAACTAGCCATGAATAAAGTTTGGCTGAGAATGAGAAGCAAATCTCTAACCACTGGAACAGAGAAGTCTGTGGAACATCCTTCTCCTCAGATCACAAGACAGAAGGCCTAGATCATGTGAAAAAGAAGTTTGAGAAATCCACAACCTAAGCTTTCACGACGGTGTTAGCTGCAGCAGGCTGGATGCCTCAGGAGAACCCTTTCTGCCATATTCTCCTCTGGAAGAGAAAGGATATCTTAAAAACCAAACATGCTTCTTTTTGCAGGCGGCACAGCAGGTGGCCAAGAGCAGAGCCAAAGACTGAGTATTGGGAAAAATTTCTTCTCAGCAAGTGTGGCGAGGCATTGGCACAAGCTGCTCAGGGAGGTGGTGGAATCACTGTCCTCGGAGGTGTTCAGGAAACACACAGATGTGGCACTGAGTGATGTGGCCTAGAGCACTCACAGGCATGGGCTGATGGTTGAACTAGATGATCTTATTAGTCTCTCCAACCTTGATGATTCTATGATTCTATGATTTTAAGATGTTGGCGATACCTCTGCCTGCTCCTGTAGCGTGCACTCTCAAGAACATGGTGCAGAAGGAATGTGAGGACAGGGCTGTGAGCAGGTAGGTGACAGCCAGGGCACAGCTGATAGCCCAAGGAAAGCAGTGAGCTGTGTTGGTTCAGGCATTAAGGAGCATAAGAAGTAGTAAAACAGTTACTGTGGGAAATTATTTGAAATTAAGTTCTAGAAGTAACCCAATAAAACTCATAGCTAGTTGGGCTTAACACTGGAGTCAAGAGACTTTATGTAATATGTTATGCCAGTTTGAGAAATAAGCTTTCGTGTTCTGTAGAAGGGAAACCAGTTGCTCAGTTTCGGTTCAGTACTGATAAGGCAGATGGTAACCATTTTATTTTTAAAGTCAAAACAGACTTTCTACAAAGCTTTTTTTTCCTTAATGCGATCCCTTCCTCTCCTACAGACAACACAAAAGCACTTTAATATCACACAGCTTTCTCATCTGAACATCTCTGACCACTCTACAAAGGTTGCAAGGCCACATCTGCATTGCAGTGCTGGTTGAAGTGAAGAAGAGTTAGGAAAGGATTTTCTACAGCACCTGAGACTTTTTGCATCAGTTGATGCTGTGTTCCTGGACCACGTGAGATCTGTTTTTGAAGATCCCAAGGAGCTGACCAGCTTCTGGGGCTGGATCTGGAGAGACTCACAAAAGGACAGGACACAGGAGGGACACGGCTGGAAGCTACTTTCTAGGCATTGCAGCATGACAGGTGTGTCAGCAGAATGATATAACAGTGATGCTTTCATGAGACTTCTCTGGATGTCTCGAGTATTATAAATGAGCGCTCTAAGGAGTGCTGCCCCTACCGTGAGTGGGTATGGGAGATGGTTTATTCTGCTTTTAGCTATCAGGTGTTTCTGTGCGTAGAGCCAGGAAGTTAGCCTGTATGGAAGCTGTCAGCTACCTGCCTAACAGGGCAGCACAGAGTTGGAGGGCAGCTGTTGCTCAAGGACACAGCTTTGGGTTGAGTTTTTTCTTTTCCTCTCCTGGAATTGCTGATCTGGATGTGAAACAGCAATAAAGCACAAAACAGTGGTGAATGGCAACAAAGCACTTCACTTTGTGAAATGGAACCTGGCCCTGCTCATGGGGCTGCAGAAGGAGAGGGGCACTGCTGTCTCCTGCTACCTGCTGAGTTCACCGAGGGCAGCATGAGTGGAATGGAACCAGCTGGAGAGAAGATCAACAGCCAGAGCTCTGCCCACAATTTGGTATCACACCAGTATCCTCAGGGCAGGAAAAAATAGCTGAGAACAGATACCACAATGCCTCACAAATTCATCTGACGCCGATTCCTCTCAGGGGACATGTAATGTAGTTAAGCAGTGTTCCCATTAGATGCCCCAAACCTAATTAGTTTATGTAACTGCATTAGATGGAGAAGGTGCATGTTGCTGATAGCTGCTCAGTGGGAGCGTGCCATAGATCTTCCTTTTGCCCACTTAAAATTAAAGTGGTCTTTGTTCTACATTAGATTCAGCATCTCATAATGAAATGCAATAAAGATTCCTGGAGTAAATTGCATTTTTCCCAATATGTTTAAACATATCTTATTGATTGGAGGAGGCGCAGTTTTGGAAGTAATGTACTTAAAAAAGCACCTGAGCAGCCCACACTCCTACAGGGGAGCGCCTGCATCAATGAGCACGTCCACAAGCACTGCTGATCCAGTTGGTGCTGGGTGGCTGGAGGCTAGTGGCCATAAGGGTGGCCAAGGGAAAAACACCTTGTCTGCACGGAGTTAGCACGTTGTGAAACCTTGGTCAAAATTACCCACCAGCAAAATCAGATGGCTGAATTTGGTTGGTAAGGAATAGTGAGTGGTGATCTTCAGGGGAGAGACTGAAGCAAATGACGGCACAGAACAAGGAATGCAAATGATGCTGTGGCACACACACAGTTGAATGGGCATTTATAGGAAGATGTGTTTTTAAACAGCCTGTGCTTTTAAACAGGAGCACATTTTGGTTATAAACCAAGCAAAGCTGAGGAACTGTACATTAGAGCCAGATGCTCAGTGGAACGGGAAATTTAAGAAAGGTTTTGTTTCTTTTTCCCCTGATGACGTTTGGAAGAAAAATTTGTTTTTGGTTTTGTGAAAGAAATATTTCCCATTGTCTTTCAGAGTGCCATTTCGATTTCACTGGAGGAGCAGCCGTGAGCATGCAGGGTGGGATGCGCAGGGCACATCTTTAATTACACCTCTTCTTCCCTGGGAGACAATTGCTCAGGGCTAATAAGGATTAAAACATACTCAACAACTCCGAAAAATTCCTTAATGCTCACCTTCCTAAATCCTTCTATTATGAGCACAGCAATTTCTGCTTGCAAACAAAAGGGGAAAACTTTGCTGTTGCATGTGCATGTTTGGGGTCTAACAAGGGAAGTAAAAATCCAACCGACTGTGCTCGGAAAGCTGCGGGGAAGGATACAGGTAAATGGTCCCCTGACATTCTCAAAGCCCCATAGACACAATTCTTCAAGGACAAAAATGTGGCTGTTGAATACAACACAGATAACATACTGGGGGAAAACTGCACTGTGATCATGTCCTTTGCTTTTTTGTCTCTCCCGACACTCAGGTGCTACGGTGAGAGCAAACAGACATCACTTCCTTATTGCAGGGTTTCCGAACCAGGTATTAGGCACATTACTAGCACTGCAGAAGTGAGTAGTGCTGATGTCTGACTGAAGGGGGGAAGGGCGTTTAATAGGTTTAATATAGATGATGACAATTTACTCATTCTGGAGAAACTGGAGAGGAGTGTAGCACAGGATACCCAAATCTGCAATTTTCACATCTTCAAAATAAATACAAGCAAATGCCTCTGAGTGCATTCCTAGCACTGAAAAGCCAACAGGTAGGGAAATTCCCTCTTCCGTCTGCTAAATATCCTCACCCTTCCTAGGAGAGACCTTGTGCCATCTGCCACACAGGACAGGCCCAGCTGCTCAGACAGGGTACTAAACCCTCCCACACGGGAGGATGGGACTTGGCCAGGAGCAGAGCTGTGCCAGGGATAGGGAGCAGTTTCAGTCCCTGAGCTCCAGTGCTGGGGATGTTCCCTACTGAGTTTGGTATGAACACAGCCACTGCATGGCTGTTATTGCAGGACACCTGATAACTTGTCACGTGCTTGAATATTAATGTTGTGACAAAAAACAAACAAACAAACAAACAAAAAAAACAACAAAAAAAAAACCCTGACATTTGGGGAAGCAAGCTGTTACCTCTTGGTAAAGGGGTGTTGGAAGGGAATTGTGAGCTAGATGGCTTGAGGCACTGCTGGTCCAGTCCCACCACACCCTGGATTTAGCAGCAGCACCTGTCTGAGCCACAGTGACTCATCTGGGCACCCTTCGCCTGCTACATTCACAGTGACTCTGGGGCTTTCCATAGGGGCCTTCTTCAAGTGGGGCTGAGCCAGGGCCCTGCATGCCAAAGCTCCCAGCAGGGAATCTAATCTTCATCCTCCCCAGGTCTGTGCAGGGACAGCAAGAATGGGAAGCTCCCCTCTCTGCACACAGTATTTGCATGCTTGGATGGCCACGGTGAAGGCAAACTGATCAGACACAGCACAGCAAGCCACCATCGTGAACATTTGAATTTTAGGTTCTTTTTAGGTTCCCATGTTTCCCCTCCAAGTCCCCCCTGGAAGGCTGCCAGCACCCATTTCTGGTGCCTGAACATGAGGGACATGGTGACAAGAAGGAGATGCCCCCGGCAGCCTGGCTGGAAACCCCAGAGCAGCTGCTCCTCTGGGTCATTTTTCAAGCATGGGAACCCAAAGCCACCCTGGGTCTGCATCCCAGCTCAGTGGGATATGAGACAAAATTGCCCAGTTGTGGGGAGCTGCCATCTGCCCTGTGGTCTGCCCTCAGCTTCCCGTGACAGGTCAGCACAGGCTCAATGCAGACACATGTGGGCATGCAGCCGTCCACCTCCGGCTGCAGATTCCCTCTGCTCCCGGTCCCGGCTGCTCCTCTGGTTAAAAATGTTATTTTGGGAAAGAAGTGAATAATGGGAACAGCCCTGGAAAAGCACGGGGAATTCAGCAAACAAAACAAAAGTAGCTATTTTAGACAAGGCCCCCAAGTGTAACAGTGACTTGCTTTAACTCCTTTCTTGCCTGAAGACTGTCCTCAAGTACAACTGGAAGACAATTTCAGGCATGTACAAAATCTGCTCCTTAGATTCACCCTTCAGGAAGAGGTATGAGATTCAAAAAGCCTTTGCTTTGTGCAGGAGGCTGGTACCCTCCCAAGTACATCCCTTCTACTTTTACATAGCTCCGTTTCTCATCTCTTGCTTCATAGGTGATGCAGACAGCAGATGGCCCTCCTGCAGCAGTGCCCACTGCCCCATGCTCCTGAACCACTCAGCGGCCAAATGGTGCCATACGGGACTGAGTCTACCAGCACCAGCCCTCAAACGCCTCTTGCAGCTCAGGTTGGGGACTCTGATTAGGGAAATCCTCCAACACAGCAAAGGAGAACAGCAATTCTGATCATGTTCTCAATCTTTGGAAGTAAAATAATTGAAAGTGAGGGATCCTGTTTGCTCTGTCAGAGGTGTTCAAGCAAGAGAAGACAGTGGTTAGGCTGAATGATGCATCCTTGGCCAGCAAAAATCCTGCACTCTTCTTGTTTGTATCAACCTGTGAAAAAAGTCTACAGAAATGCAGGCTGTCCTTCAGATGAGGTTGTTTTAGAAGGGTCAGAGTGACTCCATATGAAAAACCCCATGCAAGAAAAACAGCTATGAATAGGACACTTGACAGACGGGTCCAGCGGACAACAGACCGTGTTTCTGCTGAGATATAATTGCTCTAATTGGGCTTGGGCTTGCTAAAATTGTAAAGTTAAAGAGGACTCTGCAATCAAGCTGCCATTCTGCACAAAAGAATAGTGTTGTGATAGAAACCACACAGCAGTTGGGGAAATAATCAGCAGCTGTGTGCTCACTGCCCCCAGCATCTCAGGCTGCCGCAAGGAGCAGTCGCACAGCAGAGCGGAGCACTCTGCCTGGAGCTGGAAGGACGCAGGGCTGAATTGCTTCAGCCTCTCCAAGAGGTGCCTGACTGAAGCTCATGTATAGGATGAGCTGGGTCTCTTGTGGCAATACCAGCAAGGAGAGAAGCTGGCTGGAATGCTCCCTGTCCCTCCTGCTCCAAGCCTCGCAGCCCTGGCGTGCACCTGCCTCCTGGTGTCTCCAGGCAAGGCCACGTTGTCTGCAAGGATCAAACTGGCCTAATTACATCCTCTCTAACAAAAATACTTTCCAACTTTGCGATGATGCCATGCAGCTCCTGTCCTCCACTCACATCACACATACCAGGTGCAGGTGACAGGATGTGCATCACCCAAATTCAAGTGATGGGGCAGGTACCCTCCTTTGCACCAGCATTGTGTGGCCCTTGGCATGGCAGAAGGGAGCGCAGGGACTGTCTTAGCAAAACCCCAAGGGACGTATGGGGAGAAGGAAGCACTGAACACACCTCACACTCAGAAATTGCCTTCTGCTGGCTTTGCTCTGTGCATCGTGAGCTCTGCTCCATGCACCAGCATCCCATGTACTGGCAAGGTGGTGGGAAGAACTTGCCATGGGTGATTCTCTCCCTAGGAGTGTTTGTTTCCTGAAGAATAGGAGGGGACTGCTCAACATAAGCCCAACTAAAAAGACAGGTTGTGCTTGTTTCCAGCCAAGTTACCTATAAACCAAATATTATAACAAACATAATCAGTGAACCCTTAAGAATTGCCAATGCAGCTAAAACATTGTGAACAAGTACGGCAAAACGTCCCAAATGTTCAAAAGAAGAGAAGCAGAATTAAGCCAAGTCCTGTCCTCTGCTCCTTCCAGCGAGAGGAGGTGCTGCTAAGAATTTCAGGCTTTGGACAAATTCAAAACAGCATTCAACCCAAACTACAAGCTTCTTGGCTTTTCTGGGTGTAAATCAAATCCTTACGTTATCTCAGTGTCATTCTGTGGCTGCAAGCAATTCATCAGCTTCCAGCACAGCCAGACTGAAATTCAGTTAACAGACTCTGAGCACTTCAGCTCTCCATGATTGGATGTTTCTGTGGAAATGAATCTCACACACAAAAAAAATCCCAAAGATCGGCAGAAAGTCAACAGTGAGTTGGGACCGCAGAATTCAGGACTTTAGAACTTGGAGCCTACCTCTGGGATTCCAGTGTTTGGTGAAGCTGTAAAAAGGGCAATGCGCTTTCACAGTGCTCCCTCTGGGAAATATCGCATTCAGCAATTCCTGAATTACAGTTTCTAATTATATTTTCATACTGTAATGCTGTCTGAAATGCAAATCTGATGACAGAATAATTCGATCCATGTAAAATAATTACAAAATTACTGTTTCTCAAACCTCAACTCATACTCCCTGCCATTTAAGAAGATAAATTTAACAGCAGCAAAAGTACAGCCAAAACATATTAAATTTTTCAAACTGTTATCTGACTATAACTGTCTGCGTAGACTTTGGCTCACCGTGGAAGATTTCTTCTAAAATATGGCTACCAACAACATTCCGGAGTGAGGATTTCGGTGCTTGGAACCAACAATGAGGTCAACTTTTATTTTGCATTCAGAGTACCACATGCATGGCATCTGGCTTTAATTGGAAAAGCAACTGTTGATTAAAATGTCAACTCCCTACTGCTGCTCAGTTATCATTTAAACCAGTTGTTGTTAAAGTTGATGCGGGACATTAAATTAGCAGAACGTGATGATTTTTAGCAGCGTGGAAACCAGCTTCTGCAAGATGTAACTTAAGAGTCTGAAACCCAATACGGCTGCGGCAGTTCCCACTGATTGACAGTTCCCCCATAGGAGGAATTCAATTCCCCAAGGAAATGCTGCCTTGAGTAGCAGCTGGGACCTTTAAGGTGACAGCAGAAATCACCTTCTGTATGAGAAACAGAGGAAGGAGTCAGTGCTCTGCACTGCAGGGATTATTTTTTGTAGGTTTTCTTATGCTACTAGCCTAAATTTAGATTGTCATTGACCATCAGCTCAACCAGATCAAGGTAGAGCACACTAAAGGCTCGAGTGCATTATTATTACTAGGCTGGAGGCATCAACAGCTTGAGTCTGCTTTTAATTCCCCTGACTGCATTCAGTTGCAAGAGAAGTGACTCAGGGAGAGCTCAGCCTTGCTTTCAGCCAGTCTCACCTAGGTGAAGGGCTCCAGCTCCTGAGTAATTAGTGGGCTGCTCACCCCTTCTTGTGGATGAAGGGACTGTGGAGGAGATGCTGTCCTCCACCTCTACATGCAATGGAGTGACACCTGCAAGTACCAAGGCTGACAGGAGCTATGGAGTCTATTGGGTGTCCCCAGAAGCAGGTGAGATGCCACCAATCCCATGCACGTCATTTATTTTTTATTTGTGTTGGAGGATTTCAAGCCCAAGGAAGCTGGTGAACCTAGGGCCATGGCACTTGGCAGAAGAGAAGGGGTGGGCTGCAGCCCCCTTCTTGCTCCTCAGTGATGGGAAGGAGGCGGGGACCCAAAGGCTGCTTGGTCTTTTCTCACAGTGGGTGAAGGGCTGAAGGGATGCTCAGTGTTCTGCTTGCTGGGAATTTTATACCCTTCTGAGGTAAAATCCAAGCATTTGATGAAAGGGTTTGTATAGAGCTGACCAACAAAACAAGAGCACAAAATTACCAGGAAGAAGTACATGGACCAGGGAGCACTCTCACACAGATCCCTTACCCTCCTCTGAGCAGAGATCCATGCCCTCTGCATACACTGCAGGATCCCATGCCACAAGCTTTCTCCTTGCTGTCCCTGCCATGCCTGTCCTGAGGCTCAAAGAGGGTGGCAGGATGTCCAGAGCCCACAGGACCCAATGAGAAGGGAGAGAGCTGCTTACTCTGCCAGGCAGGATGGATCTCTCTGGTGACATGGGTGGCAGTTCATCATCCTTGGGGAAACTAAAGAAAAATATGCCTGTTAAACTGGAGATGATGAACAAATGTTTAAAATATTTCTAACGAATATCACTTCGAATGCTGCCTCCATTATTTTTCATTTTTTTGCAGACGTTTTTGGGGTGTCTGCAGGCAGGTGGGGGCACGGAGCATCCCTGTGGTGATCCAGGGCAGCCCAGCGGGCAGGGGCTGTCCCAGCGTGGCGGAGCTGTGCGGGTGCTGTCACTCCTTGTTAAACCCACTGTGAGGAAGGAGGGGGGACTTCACACGCACTGACGCATGAGAAGAATTTATTAAACACAATTTAAAATATTTCAGCCGCCAAAACATTGATAATTCGGACACAAGAGCTATATTGGAAGGAACAAATAGTGCCAAGCAAAATGGCTCAAAGGCTTCAGCTGCAATTATCCCTGTTGGTCTGTTAAGCCTGCCAAATGCAGTGAGATCCTGAGCACTAAGCCACAACTTTCCTTACAGAAGAGCTTTCAGTGTTAATCTCTGCCTTGGCTCCCTTTCTGAAACAATTACTTCTGCTGCACTTACTAATATTAGGGTATTTTTTACGCCGTTTTTCCTTATCTTTTATTGTGCCGTGCTTTAAATATTTGTGCAGCTCTGTGGTCATTTCAGAGCGGCAGCCGCTTTAGCAAATCATTACCATTATCAATAAACCCTTTGAACTTTGGGAGGAAGGGAGCAGGAGTATTTAATTAGGGAAGATAAGAGCAGTCTAACATACTTTTCCAGGAAATAACACACATGATGCTTCAGCTGTGATCTGTCCTCAAGGCGAATATGTGTGCTTGCACACAAACTCCGGCCGTGGCACCAAACTTCAGCAACCCTGGAATCTCCTTCTGCAAGCAGCCTCCTCCAAGCCAGCAGCGTAACACAGACACACAGCAAGATCTCTTCTTTTTAAAAAATGCCCAAATAGCATTTATTTTCCTATTACCATGGTGCTGTTCGAGTCGCTATTCTTTTTTTAGCTGTCCCAACCACCCGTAACCCACCACGGAATAATTACAAAAATAAAAATAAAAATCCTTGCATGTGACAAAAAGCCCGTGTTACAACCACGTTGTTCTCTTGGCACATATTTCAGAAACACTCCCAGGAAGCTCTCGGTCCTTCCCTCTGTAAACATCATCGAGCCGAGCGCCGCGTGCCCCCGGCCAAGGACAGAGACCCCGAGCAGTGTCCAGAGCCTGTGTGGACA
>JAOWBP010002052.1:62835088-62861376 GCA_028571105.1 Tragopan temminckii
GGAATACCACTGGCAGTCTAGAAGAACAAGGATAATAGAATGAATTTTTAAAATCCCAGCATATACTACATGTATCACATGCAATAATTAAGCCACCATGGAAGGCATGTCAACTCACACGAGTGAAACTGTACCATAACACACTTTCTTCACTTAATGCAGCTCTTGTACAACACTTGCACACATTTGACGACGATGTTTGTACAACACAACAGAAAGTTTGGGATCTTAGGTTAAAAAGAGATCACTTAGTCTCTATCAGAATAATAGCATCATAAAATGATTTAGGTTGGACCTGAAAGACCACTGAGCTCCAACTCCCCTGCCACGCGCCAGCCACCAGACAGAACTTCCCAGGGCCCCATCCATCCTTGCCTCGAATGTTCCCAGGGATGAGGAATCCACAATGTTATGTAGTGCATTGCGGCCTAACTGCAATTCTGCCAAAAATGTGTGCACGTGGGGGAGAACTTAAATGCTTTGGCTCTTTTAAACTCCATTTCACAAAAGCTAGATGATATAACACATACATTTTAACAGCACAAAACATTTCAATGGCATTTTGCTCATGCTGGGGGGAGGCTAGGCAGGGACGCCACTCGGACATACTGAGATGAAAGCAACAGCACTCATTCCTCGCAGGCCCAAAAATCCAGCTGAAAGTGGCAGAAAAGTGGATATTTGCTGACTTAGCTTCATTTTTCCACACTAAACCCCCAATGCCAAATCTGTCTCTTTGGAGGTGTCAATCAGCCAAGTGAGCAGAAAGCGATGAGACATGGGCACTGGCTGGAAAAATGCATAAAAAGGATATTCAGGGACTGAAGACTGCTGAGGAACAAATGTGCTTTGTCCACCTGGGACCATGTTCCTCATCTTGTTGCAGGAAATGGACTTTCACACAATAGATGGGCTGCTGGAGCTTCTCTGTATTATGTGCTGTATCTCACAACATGCACATAGCTGTCTATAACTCCTGAACATGTACATAGCTACCTATAACTAGTGGAAGCACCCTAACAGACAGACATCTGGATATATGATATAGCTTACACCCAGTCACAGTACCGCTAAGTGAGACCAGATCCTGCTTTTCCTCCCGCTCTTGTTTTGGCTCTGCAGAGCTAACAATAGATAACATTTGTTTGCCCATAAACCAGAAGACACACAGCGAGCAGAAATACTATCTGACGTGGTCTTTGAACCCACAGAAGATCTCCCCCGGTGTCAGCCAGTGAGGCAGCCTCGCTCTCAGAAGGGAGCCCCATCGTTTCAGCAGCTGGGAATTCACTTGATGTTTCTCTTACAATAACAATACTTAGAAAAGTGCTTTATCTTGGAGTCTTCCCTCAAATATCCATGACTCCTACTGCTTTTAAAAATAAAATTAAAAAACAAAACAAAACAAAACAACAACAACAACAACAAAAAAAAAAAAACAAAAAATTCAACCCAGCAAGCAGGCATGATTTTAATATACTACTTTAAAAAAACCTCTGTGTTTTGCTGGTGACTGCAGCTTGCTGCTTGAAAGGGGGTAGTGTTTCCATTGGCATCAGAAGAACAGATAAAAAAGAGACAGCAAAATGTCGTCATATTGACTTTTGCTCTTGTAGAAAAACGGGGTGGAAAAGAAAAACCCACAAGAAAAGACATTTTAGTTTTCATACAGCTGACATGGCATTGCAGGCAAAGGGGGTTTGAAAGAAAAGCAGTCAGCACAAGTGGCTCAGCCTGCGCCATTCACTGAAGGTGGCCCAGTGAAAGAATTATTGTTCAAGTCAAATCAGGTGGAAGATGGTTTCCCAGGAATGCAGCACTGTAAGAAAATCCTATCCTCTTCATATATGTGCTGGGACTCTTAGTAGCATTAATTCCTGCTCCCAGGGATTGTAAGCAGTTCCTCATCCAGGAGCAATAATTTTGGTTTCCCATGCAACAACCTGGAGCAGATCTGGAGGTGTATGGATGGGCAGCAATCATCCCTCCCCCTGCAAACACCTTGGGTGTGTGCTGCAAAGAGCTGCTGGAAGGCTCTCGTACCATGAATAATAGTAGCAAGCGTGCTGAATGGGAATCATCCACACAGGGATCCCAGCTCATGGGCACTGAAACACCAGGAGGCAAGTTCAAACACATAAGAGCACATGAAAAGTGAAATAAATACTCCTTACTGGAAAGAAAAAGCTCATCAACTAGTAATTGCAGTCAGCACCTTCTAAGGGACCATCCAGAAGGCTGACTGCTGCTGAACATGAATGCTTTCCATTATCTGATGTGTTTCAGTTGTGTGCACTTGTTTTCTTTCTCATGTGAGGGCCACACTGAAAGAAAGCAGGGAAAAGCCATTTGGATCAGAGAAGAGTGGATTACTTGGCAACATGTGGGGGAAAAATCACTCTGGATCAAATAAAGCACTTTGAGCAAGGTTTTTGGAGAAAAAGGTATTCATTTGAAGTGGGATTCAGCAAAGGGTTGTGTGGGCAGGGGAGGCCACCATTGCATGCAATGCAGGCAGTGTGAGCTCCTTAGAAGCACCCTCTGCTCTCAGACCCCGCACTGCTCATCCATCTTCCATTTTAATGGCTTAACCACACCTGGCTCACTTGGTCTCAATTTGCTGATTGCTTCAAATGCCCCATATTCTCAAATGGAGAATAACTGATTTGCTTTTTTTTTTTTTTTTTTAATTCTTTCCCTTCAGCAGAAAGTAATATTTCATGTAGTGAGTTACCCCCTGAGCCCTCTTGCCAGGACCTTTGTGGTTTCTCAACAATATTTGCTGATTGTCTGGCCCTTCTGTGTCTCTTCCTTGCTGTGTGGAAGTCACATCTGAGCAGCAGAGATATTAAGATCCTGACCCAAAGTCATCTAAGCACATGGATAACCTTAGGTCGGCTGGAACGTTACACGTGTGCTTAAGTATTTGCTGGAGGAGAGCCCAAGTGCCTGACAGCCTTGTGGAAATCATCGGTGCACACAGCGATAGTGAGTGCAGAAAAACAAAGATACAGGGTAGAAATATCCTTTTGCTCCCAAATAAATCTTTCTCCAGCAGGGATAAAATAACAGAAATCTGTAACAGGAATTCAGTCATCTGTATTTTTGTCCCACCTATATTGAAAAGGAACATTTCCAGCTTTTTAAAAAAATCTTTGCAACATTTATCTCAGTTGGCAAATGTTGTGTGTTTTTTATCTTTTTTCATTTTTCTTTGCCAGTGCTTCCACTCCCTCATTTTCCTTCACTTTTTCTTTCCCCTATCCTTGATCCACTGCCATCCACTCCTGTATAACTTATCTAAGTAGTTGCTGATATTTAATTTGTCATAACTAACCACCAACCTGCACCTTCAGTGGAAAACACTGTTAGTGTTTCAGTGGAAACACTACTATAGTTTCACTGAAACTAGTGTTTCAGTGGAAACACTACTATACAGCCTTGCTAAATTTACCAACATATAAATGGCCTGATTCTTAAAATTAAGTTCAGAGCACGCTCAGGAATTCTGGTGTCACCTTAACCTTTCTGGAGGCACCCTGTCACAACACATCCCATTGCCCTGAGGGTCTTAAAGGCAGATAAGCAGTGGGGAGACCTGTTTTCCCTTGTACAGGATGATAGTGTCTTTGCAGCTCAACCCCAGGAGCTCAGTTGGTGCCTGAGCATCCCTGCACACCAAACATAGGAAGAGCCCAGCTCTGGTGGCTGTTCACTCAGCATTACGCACACAAGTTGTTCTGTTTGTGTTAAACACTCATCAGATAACAGGGCCACGGTAAATGTGAAAACAAGAAAATAGAGGGATCTCAAGGAAGCAGTGTTATCCAGACATGAGTGAAAATCTCATCTGGATTAAATATGGATGTAGGGAACAATTGTCTCTACTTGGTTTCCCTGCCAGTCTTGATCAGGACATCTCTGCATCCACCCCCTCCAGACTGCTCAGTGCCTCCCCTGGCAGCTGGTCCAGGCTCCTCACTTCTGGAAAGGTGTTTTCTAAATGGCCAGGCTTTGTCATGCCCTTGACTTCTTAGTAGTGGACAGATAGATCTTCAAGCATATTGAAAAAATGAGGACAGAAATAATTCCTGGGGTTTCACTCTCAGAAAGGGGAACACCCCGTCCTTCATGCACTGTTATGCAGCTTTTCTGGCAGCCTCTTCAGTAACTTTGTCCTCCACAGTCAGGAGAAAGGTTTCCTATTGTCTGTAACTGCAAAGAGATAGTAATGAAAGCATTTTTGGCATCAGTTTTCTGGCTTGCATGAGTTGTCTTTGCCTTTTCCTTGATGGTATACACTTTTCCCCTTTCTCCATTTGATACCCACATAGTAAGTGGTGATAAATTTGTGATAAATGTCCTCAAGACAGGAGAAGGAGCCAGAACGGGTATCATTCTGGAATGTGGAAGATGCCTGCTACTTCAGCATCACCTCTGCCAAAGCAGATCCAGCAGCACTGACAAACTGCATCCCTTGGATGATCCTCATTTTTAGCTTCCCCAACACCCCTGACTACTTCTGCAGGTTTCAGCACCAGCACTTCTAGTGTATGTGCATGCCTCCCTCCCCTTGCTGTAAGACATGGGGACACTGGTTGGTCCAATACCTGTGGTGCATGCCCACACTACTTGTACATTGTACAAGGAGCGCTGAGGCCGCTGTGTTTGTGCAGCCCAGAGCAGAGGAGCTGAGGGGAGGCCCGATGGCGGCTGCAGCTCCTCACAGGGAGCGGAAGAGCAGCGCTGAGCTCTGCTCTGTGTGACAGCGACAGGGCCCGAGGGAACGGCATGGAGCTGCGTCAGGAGAGGGCGGGTGGGGGTCAGGGACAGGGTCTGCACCAGAGGTGGTGGGCATGGAACGGGCTGCCCGGGGCAGTGGGCACGGCCCCGAGTGCCAGAGTTCAGGGAGCGTTTGGGCAGCGCTCTCAGACACTGGGCTTGAATTTGGGGTGGTCCTGTGAGGAGACAGGAGTTGGGCTCTGTCCTTGTGGGTCCCTTCCGACACAGGATGGTCTGTGATGATTCCAATAAATGTAGGTGCAGGGTTGCTCTCATACCGCAGGCCCTGCAGCCACAGCACTGTCTGACTCTGCCAGGGGAGGTGGGCACACAGCAATGGCCATGACCACCCATTGGGCCTCCCAGCTGGGCTCTGAACCTTATGATTGTTTATGTGAGCCTGAACATAAAAGCAGGCTTGCCAACAAGCTTTCTGTTGGCTTCAGTTTACTCTGGGGGCACATATACAGAGAATTTGCAGACAGTTATGAACTTACTCTGCCCCCCATTTGAACTGACTGGAAGCCGCATGACAATTGTTTACAAGGAAAAAAATAACAAACACACACACACAAAAAGGAAACTAGGAAGGTAAGCACACTCAGACAATATTTGGTTGCTGTAGCACTCAAGTAAAATAGAGCCAACAAGTGCTTGCCAAAATCATGCAGAAATACCCCAAGAATAAAAGGAAGCAAGCTAGGAACAGCCAAATTCTGCTGTCATTCTTCTTTTTTATTTTTATTTTTTCCTAATATATGCTACATTTAGTGCTCTCATCTGTTCTAGTTAGGAACTAAAATTACGTCATACTTGAACCTCAAGTGACAGGCCTCATTGCATGGAGCACCTTTCTGTCCTTGCTGAGATGACACTGTCCAGTCACAGCAGATGTCCCCGGTCTCCTCGCAGGGAGTGACGACAAAGGCTGTTTTCCCACATTATCTCTGAGTGGGATAATGCAAATCACCCAGCTGTGCTAAATCCCAGCAACAAAATGCAGCAAAACAAAACAAACTGGAGCAAACTTCAGGCTGTCGCTGTAAGGCAACGGGCATGGCCCTAGTGAGCCAGATGACCAGCCCGGGCCTGTGCAGCCTCCATGACACATGCTGGCCTCGGTAGCTTGGGCAAGCACAACATTTTCCAGTTGGAGTATCCATGAAGTCGTCGTTGTCTTCTTTTTTTTTCTTTAATTTTCTTTTATTTCTTTGTTTTCTCTTTTTTTTCTCTCTCTTTTTTTTTTTCTTCCTTTAGAAGGGTGGATTCAAGTAGCAGTCTGACAGTTTATTAGTACTGAATTCTCTGAACTGCTTAGAATCCAATTCTGTGAGGAATAGGCAGTTTAGAAACAGGTTGAGTAATGGATTGACCCAAAATACAGTTAACTTTGCAAAAGAAATTCATCCATGTAGGTAAGTGCTGTGAGCTAGCAGTGAGACAAGAATGAGGAGAGAAAAAAAGGTAGTCATTACTCAGAGTAGTGTTCAAATTAAAGATAACCTTGGTGTGGCCCAAAACTAATTAAATCCTTCATCTCTACTTCCAATAAGAGCAGATGACAGTGAACAGAAGGGCAAAGACAAAGTAGCTAATTAGGTTCAGAATATGGAGGTGAAAATTTTCAAATCTGAAATGGAATAATATTTGGAGGATTTTAATGTACCTGAATTGAAGGACCAGATGATTTATATTTCAGAATCACAGAACAATGGAAGAGCTGGCAAATGAAACAGTTAATCTGGCAGCAAGTATTTTTAACTAATATTTCTAATTTGTGATACATTAGGGTTTCTGTAATAAAGAGATTCTAAATAATACTCACAAATAGAGGCCACTTTATCTGATCTACATAGCATGCATAACATAAAATTTTAAGGGAAGAATGAACACAGAGGAAGATAATACAAGTTTGTACCTTTACTTTTACCACCTAGCTACTTAACACTGTTTTCTTCAGCTCTGGACAGTGTCTGAGCCAAAAATTGTTTTCTGGAAAGGCACAAGTGCATGGAGCAGAGGTCCTTACTAATCCAAATACATGCTGCCTGTCCCACAGGTGCTTCCCTGTGGACATAAAAGTAGGTGATAATGCATCTCCTCATGCACCCTACTGCTGGATTGATCAGACTCAGATCTGAAATTTTACTTCTCAAGGTAAGTGGAATGTTTGCCAAAGAACACTAATTCCTTGAAACTACAGTTCACTATAAAGGGGAGGAACAGCTCAAGTATTTGACTCCTCTTAATTTCTCGAACCACTTTTTTTTTTTTTTCTGTTCTGGAAAAAGGCAGGAGAATTCATACCTAAAAGGCAAAAGAAGCAAGTTCCATTAGGCTGGTAGCTATTCACCATTTTCAAATGTTGTCATGGAACATTTCATAACTAGGCAATGCAAAAACAAAAACAGTATAAAATGACCCTGGATTCCTCTCCTGGAAATTCTGTGTTGGAAAATGAATTGGATGAGGGAGATTTTCACATTGCCAAGGGGCAAATTTTATTGGATTTCAAGTCTTTGGAGGATTAGCAACAATAAACATAGAGAGCATACTGAGGGTACACAGTAAATGGCATCTAAGCACTGACAGCAAAGTCAGTGCCACCCTGACACTGACAGCAAGAGTGAGATGGAAGTAGTTGATCAAAAGAAGAGGGGAAGGACAAAAGAAAAAGCAAAATGTCATTGTCTTGCCTTATGTTCATTTGCCTTTAATTTTGAAAACAGCCAGCAAAGCAGACAAGCTATTAGAAATGTATTACCAAAATGAAAACAATGCTAATGGTGGGAACAGTGAAAGCTCCAAGGATCAGCAGAAACTGTGATTCCCACTTCTAGTTGAAATAAGCCCATTTTGCTATGAAAGGGGCAAAGAAAATTATATATATATATATATTTCTCTGTATACACAGTATCAAAGCAAACTCACTGTTATCTGATTATTGAAGAAGTATTATTTGAAGATGGTGATTGAATATTGCTGACAAAATGGATCCATTTATACAGTGCTGCTCTGTCTATCTTCTTGTCCTGCACTACAATTTCAAAAACAGAAGTAGTCTTCACTTAAAATAAATTGTGACCCAAGAGTGAGACCTGATTTCTTCTAGAGTCACAACTTATGCCTCCTGTATTCCCCACTGTAGTGACTCTAAACCCACTCCATGTCCCCTACAGATATCTACTGCAAGGCTCCCAGGTCTCTCCCACACCAGCAGACAGCACCAAAACCCTCCCAGTTTTTCCCTGCCATTTCCAAACTGCTCCTAAGGGGACCCAAGGTCATGTCCAGGGCATCTAAGCCAGTTATACTCTAGCTTCAGCTCCCCTTGTACTCCACCTCAGCAGTTTGGGTCATGCTGAGGACCAGAAGGTCTGAGCTGGACCAAAAGTTATGCTGGTAGCAACCCTGGACTTCATTACAAACAGTGTGGCCAGTTGAGTGGTAATTAAACTAATTAAACTAAGTGAGGAAGTTCTAAACTTTCCCTGTGCATACTTGGGTGAAAGATTGTTAATTTTGGTTTCTTCAAGAAGCTACTGGTTTTCACAAAACATGGAGGAACTTGGTCTCCTTGAATTTTCCATGCTTCTGCCAGTCAGACTGGATTTGGACAGTGATTTCAAAAGTTGCTTGGAGGGCAAGATGAGTCACAGAATCATAGAAAGGCTGTTCGCACAGACCTCTGAATCCATCTGGTCCAATCCCCACTTGAGCAGGGACACTCAGAGCAGGTTGCTCAGACCCACAGTCAGATGCCATTTGGAGATCTTCAGGGAAGAAGATGAATACATGCTAAGAAAGACAGCATGCTCAAAGAAATCCCAATTTGATTGGCAAATAGAGTAAAAGGAGCTATCTTCCTTTCCTGTTAATATCCAGTATAATGGATCTCAGATGTGGTCCCCAGCCTGGTGTTCTGTCCATTAGTAACTGTGCTGGAGCTTGGACTGACTCTTCTGGGATACACAAACTTCTTGAGATCCTGGATGTGGTACCCAGCCTGGTGTTCTGCCATCACAGTGTTGAACAGGGCAGTTATTTTCATCAGTGTTACCAACAGAGACCCTGTTGCAGAAATTCAATACAACAGCCGCTCCCACTCTCTGCCAGTGCCTTCAACATGCAGAGCTAACTCCTTGCCCAGATAGTCCAGATATCATCAATAACAGGATGAAAGACTGTGGGAAGGAGCATGGCTGCTGCAGAGGGCATACTGTGTATCTGAAGGGATGCATGCTTGGAAAACTGGGTTGCAATGAGTATGGTGCCAGGGCCGAGGTGGGATGGGCTGGGGTCCCTAGCAAGACTCATCTCTCTTAAACAAGGAACCAGGGATATGAACAGGTCCACACCTCAGGACAAGGTGAGTAAGAATGGCTTAGAAAACCTTTCAAGTGTCAGTAATATTGCACTGTAATGCCTAATCCAGCAGCTCCAACAGCCAGCATCAGCCTTTCAGCTGACATGAAAAATGGTTTGATAAGGACCTGAGTAACTAACTAGTATAATAGAGGCATATTTTCAAGAATATGAAGAAAAAAAACACAACTAAATTCAATCTTCCTTCAGTAATTAACTTTAAGATGTGTGTGTTATCACTAAGTGTTTTGCAAACGTGCTGAGTCTGACAAAAGAAAATCAAAATTGCCTCCTTTCTGAGCCAAAAAACGTGCATCTGAACAGAGGTGAGGCTTATAGAGAAAGGGGAGCAAGTGTTTCTGCAAAGTAAATTCATATTAAAAAGAAGTCATGTGATGTGAACACAGCAGAAGTTGAACGAAGTCAGAAAACTTTGTAATAAAAAGTCTCATTGAAATCCTGATTTTGTAATCTCATTAGCCTGAAACTGGCATAACCAAATCTTTTCATGACCTTCAAGTATTAGAGTTCTACTGTAATGTTCTGAAATGGGATTTCACTGTATTTACTTGAAATATATTTAAAGACATGTTTAATGACAGACCCTAAAGCCCACATCTAAAAGCTAGGCATGATCCAAGGCCAAGTGTCTCAGTCCTTGCTGACATCACAGACAAGCATCTGCAGGGAGCAATTTGCCCTTTCCTAATGCAGCTGCAGACATTCTGATGTCATCTGTGTCCTGTACCTGTTGACAAAATCAACAGAAACCAGGATGAGGAGGCCAGGGTCTCCAGAGTGACCCCATTGCAATGACTGTGATTTCAGTTTGCTGCTGAGGAGTAACCAAGGGGTCCTGTGGCCACAGGGGTGGTGAGAGCTGGGACTAAGGAGGGGATGTCCCCAAGTCACAGGTGACAGGAGTTAGCAAAGCCAAGGGCTTCTGTAGGAACTGTGGGGACACTTGTCTGTGTGGCAAGGGAATGCCTATTCAAGCAGGACACCATGGTGCCAAGTGAAGGCTGTCATTAGTTTGCTTTTGCACTGGACTTCATGCTTCACTAGGAAATGATGATTTTCCTAGTCAGTGTGGTTTTGTTAAAAAATCACAGAATATAGCTACATTCTTATCAGGCCTTCGTGACTGAGCAGATATCACATCTTTTGTATTCAGGAGCCCTCACTGCTTTTTTTTCTGTGCTGAAGCTACAATCTGAAAAGCAGCTGGGGACCATTTTAGGGCTCTCTGACTTGCTCTGTGAGCACTTCTGCAACATCAGGCTATCAGCAGGATCTTCACCAGGCAGTATAGATTTACAATCCTTCACAAAAAAATGAGAGCACTATAATGCTGTGTGAAACTGCATGAACACATCAGGAATACACGGTCTATCTCTCATTTCTGAACTCCCATATAGTTTTCAAACCTTGACCTTGCCACTCCTGTGTTTCCTGACTATTGACTTCCCTGTACTCATTCCATTTACCTAAGCAGACAAGTATGGAAAGGAAATGAATAAAAATTTGCTCCTGATTTTTTTTTTATGAGCACAATGACAAGATTAAACAAATAGTTTTAATTAACTCGTCAACAAATAGAGAGACTCTCACAAATACAAAATTCTAAAGATTTCAGTGATCTAGAAGTATTTAAAGATTAACTAGGCATAAAATATACAAATGATATTTAACAAATCTAACATATACAATTAAGATGTATTTTACACAGTTTTCAGGTGTAGTGCTCGGGGCCATAAGTGAAAGCCTCAGAGACCAGCTTTCCCAGTGCTAGAGCTGCCCCTGCACCAGCAGAACTGGTAGAATGGAGTGGTCCACGGGGAGGTAAGGAGCCATGTCCATGCAGTGGGAGTGCTCCTGAGCCAAGAGGTGTCAGCACCCACAACCATCTTGGATGGAAAGGGACCAAACCACACAAGCAGAAGTGCCAGGAACCACCCACTCTTACACTGTGACACCCACTTAGCTGGAAATGCCTCAAGGACAACTACAGGTCTGAGGTCTTCTACACAGACGAGTCCATGCTGTCATCCTACTGGTGGCATGGGCACCAGAATGATGCTGAATGGAGGATCTACAGGGTCCAGGAAGCCTCTGACCGCATGTTTCCATGTGGGATGCTGCAGAGTGTGAATGTCAAAAACCCCAAACAGGGGCAGCCCAAGGGGGATTTTCAGGATCTAAATTGTGGATTTGGGTGTCCACTTCCCTGCTAGGGACTGCTTGAAGTGATGAATTCTTTAGGTGGGTTTGGATTCTGGCTTATGTATAAGTAGTGTCTTCTCGTCTCTTTCCTTCCTGGGCAGCTCCTGAGTACAGCATCCTGGGTACAGACAACCAACAGATGCTAAAATTGGTGAGGAAAGGTATCTCTGGAAAGGCTGATATGCATGAGGCCTATGTTATCTTCTCCAGGGATGCCTCAGAGGACACAGAGCAGTGTTTGTTTACATCTTTCTCTGCCTGGGATCAAAATTCCCTTTACCAGAGCAAGTCTTGTTACACCTGGAGTGTAGGAGGTGATGATCAGGAAGCAGACCATGTCCTCTGGTGTGAGGACCTGTGAGTCTGGGGCACCATTTTGTCTGGCTGAAGGAGGTTGTCAGAAGAAGGTTCTCCCTTTCTCTCTATTTTTCAGTAACAGCTTACATTATAAAGAAAACACACAAATGAAATAGATACTTTGAATAGTCTTAAACATGCATATATAAACACTGTATTTATAAGACAGATGCGCATTCAGCTGAATTACTTTTTTGATTGCATGTTACCTTTATGCAGCTCTTACCGTGTGATTACACAACACAAAATAGACACAAAATCACTTGGTTTTACATTATTGTACCTCAATCTACCTGTGTGATTCGTAAAGTTGCCTCTAGGATTTCCTTCCAGAGGAGTCTCTGAGTATTCATCTGCTGTGATGCAAAAACCAAAAGCCTTTGCAAAGCTCTTCCTGAGCATCACTCCAGAATTTTGTTCTGAAGAAGCCTACAATGCCCTCGAGTGACCACTTGGATTTCCCATCTTCACCATCAGATGAACCTGATAGAGACCACTGTAAGAGAGCAAGGAATAGTGGTGCGGCGACAAAGAGGAACCACACATAGGGCACAAGGCCACAAACACACAAATTTCTCAGTAGAAATGGACGGCAGCTGCCAGCTCAATGTTGGTGCTGACAACAAGAAAGAAATTACTCAAAAGAGGAAGTTGGCTCATGCACAAGCAGAAGCTGAATGAATAGTGTTTCTCATTTCCTAGAAACGTCACCTGTGGTTTTTGGTGGAGAGATAATGTCAATGGCAACATGGCTTACATGTAGCACATCCTCATTCTGCTTTTTTTAGTTGGTAGGGAGTGGATGGCCTGGTGTGCAGTGTCTCTATAGAAACAGCTACACTCTGATGCCTAACCCAACGGGCTGGGCATGGGTTATCCCATTTATCTGCTCTTCTACTGCCTCAGCATAGACCTGAGGAAGAAGCATGGCAGGGTCTGTGCCAGTGCAGCTCTAGTGTAATGGGACACTCTGGCTGACTTGGAGCCACCTCATGAGGGTGACTGCAGAGAGGAAGAAAAAGAATAGGCTTCTGCAGTGCTGTGATTCAGATGCTTTAAATGTGAGCAACATGACATCTCTTCTTCTCTGGCATACAGGGTGATGAGGAGTCTTGGGAGTGCTGATGTAGCGGCACTTTGAGAGATTTCATCTGCTCTTCAAAAGCATTTACAGCATGAACGTGCCTTGTCCTGGCTGCCTGAGTGAGAGACAAGGGCTGCTGGTGGGGGTCTGCACTTGTCCCAGTCAGGATGTGTGGGGAGGAATGAGAGATACCAGCAAAGCAAACATCGCCGTGTGTGTGTGCAGCAAAAAAACAAGCATGTAAACAGGGCTTGTTCCAAAACAAACACCTGCAAAATAAACACACAATCGTGTCTTAAACATAATTAAGGGGAATGTTGCAGCAGCCAGCCACTAGACCACAGCTGAGTCAATCCCCACTCCTGCAAGTGTTAACCAAGCCAGGGACACTTCCCTCCAGGAGCATGTGTGTGTCCCCCTGCACTGCCAGGGCTGCTGCAGGGGCTGGGAACAACTTGGCCACTCTGGGGTGCTCTGGGTGCAAGTGCAGGGGCACAGCTGGGCCCTGGACCACAGCCTAGCTCTGCTGAGGCTGGTACATAGGGCACTATTTTCCTCCAGCACAATGCTGACTCTATTCTGCAGACATCATCACAGCAATGATCCAGACCAGATCCCTTCTTTCTTCCCTTTAAAGACTTTTTCCATTGTATGTTTCATGCCATGCTGGGGTTGGAAAGAGTCTGCCTGCTCTGAGCTCATACAGCAGCATGCAGTCTGATCCCTCTACCTCTTACAACCCAAATCCCAGTGCCAAGACCTGGCTTGGCCTCCTCATTCCCCTCCATCTCTTTTCCTTCCTTCAGAGACACAACGTGAGGTGATAAATTCTCTACTCAGTCCCTGACCAAAAAGCCAGCACTCAAAATGTATACCAAAGTACGCTCTACAGTGACTGAAAGCAGCCCTGCAAAGAAGAACTGGGATACTGGTTGATGAAAAATAGGACATGAATGTGCCACAAATGTGTTCTTGCAGCCCAGAAGACCACCTGTATCCTGGGTTACATCAAAAGCAGCATGGCCAGCAGGGAGAGGAAGGAGATTGTTCCCCTCTGCTTTGCTCTCATGAGGTCCCATCTGAAGTACCATGTTCAAGCCTGGGGCCCCCAGCATAGGGAGGATATGGAACTGTTGGAGCAGGTCCAGAGGAGGCCACAAAGATGCTTAGAGGGCTTGGAGCATCTCTCTTGCAAATGAGAGGATGAGAGCTTTGGGATTATTTACCTGGGGAAGTGAAGGCTCTGGGGAGACCTTGCAGTGGACTTCCAATATCTAAGAGGGACTCTTTGTCAGAGAATGTAGTGATAGAACAAGGGTTTTAAGCTAAAAGAAAATTAGATTTAGATTAGATATAAAGAAGAATTTATTCACGCAGAGGGTGGTGAGGCAGTGGCACAGGCTGCCCAGAGAAGCTGTGGATGCCTCCTTATGGGAGTGTTCAGAACCAGGCTGGATGGGGCTCTGGGCAGCCTGATGAGAGGTGTCCTTGCTCACAATGGGGGCTGGAACTGGTTGGTCTTTAAGGTTTCTTCTAGCCATTCTGTGATTCTATAACTGTGCCCACACTTGCTGCAGTAGTGAGATTTCTGCTCCCATTCTTGCATTGGTGCTGCTCAAACAGCAGCCAGTTCATGATTTCCTGTCTGAATCTTCTCCAAAGTTCAGAACATTCTTCTGAATTTTCTCTATCTCTTGCAGATAGCTCCCTACCATCTCTGGGTTGGGGCAGTGGGTGTCCTGCCATGCCCTCCTCTAGCCTCTCTGGGGGCTCCTGGTGGGACATGGTATCTATGGTCCGAGCAACACATCATGCAAAAAAAAAAAAAAACCACCAAAAAACAGTTAAAGAGAATTTGTTTGTATGGCACCCATGTTCCATAAGGCAATTTCACTGTTGCCTCTCCTGCTTATGGACTCTCTTGAGAAGAGGGAGCTTTGTGGTGAAGTGCCCTGTAAGCTGAGCATCAGAAACAACTGGGTTTTCTGCTTCCAAAAATCAGAACAAAGTACCCAAACCTTTGTCATGGGGTGAATCACTAGCTGCAGCAGACAGCTGTTGAAAAGACTGCTCTGTATTATGGTTTATATTATAAATCTTACATCTTGGCCAAGGTCTGTACAAGTGCTCATGAGATCAGCCACAGATAGCAAAACCGGGGACCACCTCTGCAGTAGCTTTTAAAAAGGAGAACTTTCCCTGTCCTGTATCTGCTCTACATCTAATGGACTGACTGCTCTAAAAAGAAGATTTACAGAAAATGCTATTATAAAAGGAAGAATTTACTTTATCATCACAGAAATACATATTATATCTCACTATTTCCTAACTCCTAAAGTATTTCTGGCTTATGGTTGGGCACTCGCACTGTAAATCAAGATGCAAGAAGTTTCCTTTTCATGGCAACCTCTCCAGCTCCATACTCTTTTGGCAAGCAAAGCACAAGGGCCTGCCAACCCGCTTCTTCTTTTCATATCTCGTGGCTATTTAGCAGCAGTAACTCATGTTAATGAGGTTATACGTTTGCTCATTCCCTTAAAAAGTAACACCAGCTCTCTCAGATTGCCCCTCATCTCTGTGCAGATGCTGCATAGTTCAGAAGCAGAACAAATGAGTTCGTTCACATAACTTGGCCACTGCTGCAGATGTGTGTGCCTTTGGATGGTTTGCTTAGCAGCTATCCTGTGTTATGAAAAAATATGACATTAAAGTTCAGCCACATCTAATACTCAAAATCCTCTGTCACGTTAACTCTTATGGTATGGTTTGCTGAATTACAGCCATTGCCAAAATTGGTTCTAAATTAAGCTGATTTATATGCAGGAAATGTCCCTGTTTAAGAGACAGGTGAGGTTGATACTGCTTTTTTTGCTGTTATCAAATTCTCAGGGCTTACGATTAATTTGCTAGATCAAACATGGTGATCAAATTCCCTCAGATGGTTCATCTCCTTTTGGTCTAAAGAAACCAAAGCTTTGTACACCTGAAAATAAGCACCAAACTGTGCTTGCTGCTCCAGCCAGATGGAGTTATTGGCAGTACCATGGTTCAATAAACTTTGCGTAATTAAAATGAACATTCTGCTCAATCTGCATTGCATACTGGAGGTGCACTGCTCTATTTATTTTGTAAAATTATTCAATTTAATTAAGAACAGGAAAGTGCAATATTAAAGCAACTTTAGCATTTGTGCAATGAAGCAAGAATGATTTTTCCTTTCTGGAGTAAACCACACAACATGAGTGTCTCCCCAGCCAGACACTTGTTTGCTTGCACAGCCACCAGCTGAAGCTGTTTTCATCAGCAGGAAAGCTATGGGTAAATCTAGGAGGCAGGACTGATCTGGGATCACCCCTTTTCATGGATTGCCTTCCTTGCTTTTATAGAACAGACAAGATACCCTCTAAGGAAGGAGTTTTTCCTTGGGCTTTTACCAAAGGACTTTACAGTACTTCCAGTACTTAAAGGAAGCTTATAAACAGGAGAGACACCGACTTTCTACATGGGCAGAGGGTGATTGGATAAGGGAGAATGTTTTCAAACTAAAAGAGAAGAGATCTAGATTGGCTATAAGGAAGGAATTTTTTTCCTCAGAGGGCGGTGAGGCACTGGCACAGGATGCCCAGAGAGGTTGTGGATGTCCCACCCCTGGTGGCATTCAAGGCCGGTCTGAATGGGGCCCTGGCAGCCTGATCTGGTGAGTGGCAACCCTGCCACAGCAGGAAGGTGGATCTGGATGGGCTTTATGGTCTCTTCCAACCCATGCCATTCTGTGATTCTGTGATTCTATGATTCTGTGATTCTATGATTTACTGTATGTAGTGGCACCACTTGAGGAGGTGCTCAGGCCTGCCCCTATCTTGTGTGCAGTGCCACCACTGGGAACCATAGGTCCATCTGTCCCATGAGGGAGAAACAAGACACTGTCAAGAAGCAGAAGAGAAAGCACAGGCAGTACTCTGCTATAGTAAAGGAAGAAAAGGAAGTAAAGTTTCAAGCACCTTATGGAGAGGTGCTCACTTGGACGCTGCGTGCTCATGATTACTCATGATACTGCCAGAGCTGTGCAGGCCTCCCACAGCACCAGGCATTTGTGTACAAAGAGAAGCCTTCTCTCATTCTTTGAAAATCTGTATTTAAAAAATGAAAACTATATTTCTCGTGCTCCTTGTCGCAAGCCAACTTCCTCAGTACAGAAGAATTTGATGTACAGGTTGGCTTTTCTATTATCATCCATTACAGAAATTTTTCTTCCAAAGCTTCTGGGAATTGTCACTATTGGAGACAGGTTCTGAGTTAAAAATACTTATTTTGAACCCGTCTTCTGATTCCTGTCTTCCTACCTGTTTGTGTCTGTTTTAAATAAATACAAACTGTTATCTATAAATAATGAACAGAGTAAAAAGACCTTGAAAGGAACCTAAATTCAGCATCCTTAATGTCTGTGAGTTTCTGCTGCAGACTCACTACGGTTCCGATGGAGAGTTTCTGTTTCTCATTTCCTTGGGGTTTTTGAACAGTAGTATCATATAATATGTCATCTGTTTACTGTAATGGGAACCAAATGTAAATATTGAGAAATCTGATAAACAATACTGCAAATTCAGTGCGCAGCAAGTAGACATCTGAAAGCAAACCCTGAACAGCCTTCCACTTTTCAGGGAAGGTTGGAATTCACCCGTGGAAATTAGAACGTTCATACCCAGGCTTAATCCAGGCCACAAAGCTTAACAGAGGGCAGAGAGGGGAGAAACAGCTTTCGTGTCTGAATTTATGACTTAAACATGCTGTTGAGACACTGAGATGTAACATAGATGAGCAGTGGCAGAGAAGTCTGAAACTGTTTGAATTCTTGCCATGCCCTTTGGCCTGATGTGTTTGGGCTGTTGGAGAGTGTGTGTGACTGTATGGAGAGGGAAATGTCAGTGTGAGCTTCTGGATAAACCTTTGCTTGGGCTTCTTTCTTGCTGGAGGCTGAAAGGGACAATAGGGAGGGTCTGGGGTTTACTTTTGCTTTTGCACTGCTGCCTTGCAGCCCCACATCGCCAACCTCCAGGACTAGTTCTGCAGCAAAGAAGTCTCATTTTACTGATGATTGAAGTAATGAAGTGACTGTAAACACTTACATTAGAGAGAACTGCCACCGGACACAAGACAGCCCTGTCTTTTTACCTTAAAGGAAACAGGTTGGAATTTGTTTTGTAAACAGGGAAATCATTGTGAAGACCTCCTTCGTCCATAGCACTTACCAGTGTGGGAATACAGGGAAATTTGCCATCATCACTTGTGGTGGGAATCTGCAGTTGGAGCATCTCTTTCAGTCTGTGAAACATGGAAATAGAGGTTGCTTTGTCTGACCTGTGAGCCCAGCACCGCCAAGGTGACAGTGACAGCCTGGGCAGACCCCTGGAGCAACGGCATTTAAACCAGTACTGAAATGCCAACTGGAGAACCACAGAGCATGAGGTTATCCTTCAGCACTGATGGACAAGCAGAAGCCTGATCCATCAGAGGGGTTGCACTTGAGCTCCCATCACTGCTAACAGAGAAGGAAGAGGGACCACATCTCCTATCCAAAGAGCTTGAATTAGATGTGAGAAAGACAATATTCACTGCTAATGAATTTGCCTGTGCTTTTGTTTCTATTTTGCTTAACTGACAAACTGGCAGATTCACTTACTCCCAAATATTCCACAAGGATTTACAGGGAATGAGAGCTCCAGCTCAGAACCCTAGTGTTGCAATGTTATGTTTCTGTTATTGGTGCTGCAAGCTTCTGTTTTGGATAAACAGGCTTAAAGCTGTAAGCACTTAATGTGCCAGCAACAGGCTTGAGAGCAATGCTTCATTAAAGAGAAGGAGCAGAGTTTACAACTCACCTCCCCTCTTCCCTTGTCTTCCACCGTGCAAGGCTGTACATCCATGATACAGAAACATGCTGATTAACACCAAGACACTCGCCACCATGTGAGATGAAAGAATGGGTTTCTTAGTCCCTGGGATCTAAAAAAGCACTATGCAGGATGAGCTCCTCCTCAATCTTGAGCAAGCTGTGCAATCTGGGATATAAAGCAAAGTGTCTACAAGACTGAATCACAGAATGGCTGTGGCCAGCAGGGCCCTCTGTGCCCCTCTGACCCACCTCTGCTCCAGCAGGGGGCCTAGGCCAGACAGCTTCTGAACATCTCCAAGGAGGAGACTCCACAGCCTCTGGGCAACCTGTGCCAGTGCTCCAGCACCGCACAGCACAGTGGTGCTGCCTGGTGCTCAGAGGGAGCCCCTGTGTTCCAGTTGCCTCCTGTCCTGGCACTGGGCACCACTGAAAGTAGCCTCAGTGAGTCCTCTTGGAACCAGGTATTCAGGTTTTTATCAGGTATTTGTGGACACTGGTGAGGTCCCCCAAATCCCCTCTTCTCCATGCTGATCAGGCCCAGCTCTCTCAGCCTTTCCCCATAGGAGAAACTTTCCAGGCCTTTCAGAATTTTGGTGACCCTTTGTTGGGTACAGGTCTTTGTTGGGTCTTTCCACTGTGTCCAGTTCTCTTCTGTACGGGGGTGCCCAGAACTGATCAGCTGTGGTTTCACCAATGTGGGACAGAGGGGGAGGATCACATAACCAAAGGCAGAAAGTCCCCATTTCCATTCTCTCAGCCTTTCAGTCTCCCTTTACTGTTCACGCTGAAATCAGAGCAGCTCTGACCGCTCAAACCCACAGCCTGAGGGCTGCCTTGCCTTGACTCTGCTGATCTCTCTTTTGGCTTCACCCAGGGAAACCATTTGAACACTGGACTTCAAATATAATTTCACAGGCTGGACCATGAAGTCCTTATGGCAGAGACCAAAATGCAGGGTCAAAACAATTAAAGATATGGCTTGGGATTTTTCATTTTTATCAGAAAAGCTAAAATTCACATTACATGTGATGTCATTGTGGTTCTGACACTATTCTGTTGAGCTGGCATTAATTACAGATCTAGCAACACATTCTGTGTTCCTGAAAAATGACAAATGTGCTATGGAAATTAATTGAAATACTGAAAGCAAAATAATAGCTGAAGAATAACCTGTTTTTCAGCTTTCAGCAGGAGAGCATGTTTTCCTGAACTATGCTGCTTATTCAAATCCAAAGCAAGTTGCAGGCTAAAAGAATTAATCGAAATGCAAAGTAGCATAATTCTGTCCTCATTCTCAGAGAAAGCATCAAATGTTTAAATGTCATTCTGCAGCTATTGATTATCCCTAGTCGGCCGTCCCCTCACAGCAGCAGTGTGATGAGCTCTCACCCAGCAATTGTGTCCCAGGGACAGGCTCTGTGCTGGGCAGCTCAAATGCTGCCCTCTGAACAGTCCTTGGGAGGAAGGTGAGGCTGTGTAGGCAGAGGCTCCTGGAGTCCGTGGTGGAGCTAATGGGATGGCCAAGAGTCCATAAACACTTCTCCATGCTCATTTGAGTGTGAATTGCCCCATGAAAAGGAGATTGCTGAGAGCTGCGGCCCATGCCTTCACGCTCTCCCAGCAGATTTGCTATGCTTCAGAAGCGAAACACTCTCTGCTTTTGAAACTGAGCTTTTGATAATGACCAAAAAATGGTGAGATGTTTGTTCAAGATGGAGTTAGCCTACTGAGCAATGCTGAAGCTGAATGCATCTGATGAATAATGGAAAGAATCAGATCATGCCCTGCCTGGAACATTCTTTTTAATTGGCTATTTCAGCACAGTAAAAGGCTAGGGGGTATATTTTCTTAATCAGAAGACACTGATTTTGACAATATATTTAGTAATGGGACATAAAACAATAAATGTTTGCTTTGGAATAGTAAACGGCAACCTTAATGGTCACAGAAGTAGTTTCTCTCCTTCCTTCTTAGCCAGGATTGATGTTATTGAATATATTGTACTTAAAGCATTTATAGATTCTCAAAATTACATTTTTTACTCATCTAAGTTAGAGCCTTGTGCTTTATAAAAGATGTCTGACCCATATTGATTACAGAAAAAGGAGGAAAGATTTTATTGAAGAGAAGAGTGAGCTTTTTGTTACTGTATGTCACTGACAAATAGAAGAATTAGACTGTTCCCTTCCTACTGCACTTTGCAGGCTCAGCAGGTAGATTTGTATGCCCAAATCAATATGCTGAGAGGTTATTTGGCAGTTTAGGAGAGATGCAAACTCTACAGGTTAGGTCACTAAGTGGATGTAAATTGTCCTTGTTGCACTGAAACCTGTCTCTCCTTTGCCACCAGTGGAGCTGCAGGGTCCATGCTTTGCAGTGCAGAAGCTGGAGGCTACTTCCTGCAAAGGGACAGTGAGCATCACCCCATGCCTCCTGGCACGACATGGCTGTCCAGGTTCTTCACAGCACAGCTTTCTCACCACTTTGAGTCCTCCTTGTTATTCTGCAGGGAGAAGGGAGGCATTGGTAAAATGCACAGAGCGTGATGGAGAAATGGTCTAGAGTTGAAAGGACAATTGCAGTTTTGGGTGATCCCACCCATGGCACCTTGTACAAATAGAGCGCTAGTGTGCTTCTCATTTTTATTTAGCTCACTTGGCATAACCTCTGATCCCTAAGTGACAATTTCCACTGGGCAGCTGTGGTTTCTAAATGAAATAGAGCCTGGATCGTAACACTTGTGGTGTTACAATCCCATCTTCATGTGCCAACACTTGCCCCAATGGTAATTCGTGGTATAACAACACATTGAAAGCTTTTCTAGCCTCAGTTACAGGATCCAAAAGTCTGAGCCTGCCTCAGTCTTCTGTAACCATCCATAAGAGGGAGCTAACTATGTCCCATTACGATGTTTGAGCAGGGATCCTCAGTCCCCTTCCCTCACAGTGGCAAAGGCAACTACAGCAGTGCTGAAGGCACAGATGAAAGGGCAGGTCCTGAACAGGAATCAACAAGTAAAACCAGTTCATCCTTGTGGCATGTTTACCAGAATAATGAAACAAGTGAAAGTCATCAGTTCCTCCAGGAAGGCTTTAGAGTGCACCAGGAAGTCCAACGGAAAGGTCACGTCTCTCCCCAGATGGTTTGTGTGATCTTATCAGCACTCTCATGAAAAGGAAGAAAGCAGACCCTAATAACCTGAGGCAGCACCCTTACTCTGGGCATGACTACCTCCATGCATTGCCCCCTCCACCAGGCACTGCTGTCCATGGATCTCTGCCATCCAGGTCCACCATCATTTCCCAGTACTACTCACTCAAAGACAAGCTGGGCCTTGTGTGAGGTACTTTCAACACCTTTCTTTCACTGTGCACAGAGAAAATAGAGAAAATAGAGAAAGAAAACAAAAAAGAAAAAAGTGCATCTGTGATGCATGGTTTGAAGAGAGAGCTCTGATGCTGCTCTATGGGAACCCCTGGTTAAGATTTTCCTTTCTCTTGCCTGTGGACAACAGGGTTTGACCATCTCTTCAGGTGGAATCAGATGGTCGCGCTGGGGCAGAGGTAAGAGAAAAAGCTCAGCAGAGAGAGCAGCCGCGAGGCTCAGGAAGAGGCTTAGGTTAATGAAGACGTTGCTATTTAAAGCTGGATGGGAAGACAATCCCTAGCAGAGGATTTATTTGAATCGGGTCAAGCTAAGATTGGGGTGAATAACCTGGCTGCTTCCAGACACACCGGCTGCTTTCCTCTTTCTTTTGCTACCCAACAGGCATATTCAGCATGCACTGAGATGACCCGTCTTTGGCTGCAGCCACCCACATGCTGTCACCTCCCACTAACGCACCTCCTCCTTCCCTTTCTTGTTCCAAGCAACACCTTGTGCTGAATACTTCCTGCAACAAAGAATTTCTGGGATTAAAATAAAAGCTCTCTAAATCTGTGCTGACTATATGCCAGGCATGGGTCCACTTCAGCCCCTTGAGTGGCAGATGCCAAGCCAGGACCACCATCACCACTGATCCCCTGTGAGCAGCACATCCCACACATCCTTGGAAATCATCCTCTATCTTCATGGCAGTTTGACCAAGGACTCAGCACCGGAATGGAGCACCAGAAGATGTCCTCCAACCCTACATATTGAGTTCAGTGCTTCTTCTGCCTTGAGGGACATGCACTAGGCAGTTGTGCAGTGAAGGGCACCTCTTTGTGTGATGCTTAAACATACCCTACAGATCTGTGCTCATCATACACTATATAGAATGTATTTTACGGGGAACCTGGCTTTGTTACCTTGCCAGGGTCTTCTGCAAACGTCTGAAAACAGAAAAAGCACCTCTGTCCATGATATCACTCAGAACAACCTCTACTAGTCAAAGCAAGCTCACCTGATTGACTGAAGGTAGAATTATAAGTAAGCGGGAACTTCAAAACTGGACTGGGAGCGTTTATTTAATTACTGGGAAAAATGAGTTCAAAAGAAACACATATCCTTCATTCTGTATGACCGGATCACCTCATACTAAGTAACTTTCTGATTGACATGGTCATTTATTCAGGTTGGTAATATTCTGCCTTAATGAAAAATCTAATGTTGATAGTATTAATATGCTAATTAACCCAGTAATTAAACTTTAAAAGACACAATCTTATCAGAGCTATAGAGGTTAGGTCAAGCTCCAGACTGTGTATAGAAATTTGAATCTGCAGTTAGGTTTTACATGTCAGGAGAAAAAGTATTAATAGCGATTAGGAAAATTTATTTCCTGCTTGGAGAGAGCAGGCAGCCAGTGGCAGGGAGCAGTTAACATCTCTTCAGTGTTGGCTGTGTCTTATAAAAAGTGATGTTAGTCTCTCTCTCCCTGGTGTCTGCACAGGAAGATCCCTTGGAGCAAGGTTTAAGGAGATGCTGGGGAAGGCTGGCTCTTCCCTGCCTGCCCCGGAAGGAAGGAAGCACCAGAGATTGGGTGCTCAGCAGGTGTCTTTCCTCCTTCTCCAAAGAGCTGTACCAAGATCACCTCCTGTGTGGAAGCAAAACTCACAAAGCAACCTCACCAGGGCAGCCCAGACTTGGGTGGTTCTTGTGCAGACTTCCTTATAAAACATAGTACTATAAACCCTGTAAAACCTATAAAATCCATAAAACACTTAATAAGTTATAAAAGTTCACTCGCTAAGTCCAGATGGAATTGCCAATCTCATCCAAGGGATTAAAGCACCATGTGTCCCAGGAGCTGGGACACAAACAGAAGTTGGTTATTAGCATTTAGATAGGTTGTTGGAGAAGTTTAACATGAGGGACAGGGAAATGGAGAAAGGGGCTTTTGCTCCCATGTCCTCATGTTGTGCAGCGCCATGGGTACAGCCCACAAACACCTGTCCTGGGGTGTCATCTGGCTGCTCAGTGGGATCCAGGCCCTTTTCTCTGTAGTCTGAATAGTCTTCTCTCTGTCTGAATAGTCCTGCATTTTCTTACCAACACGATCACAAGGGGAGCTGAACAAAAGATTAATTATTTTGATTTTTGTAGAATCATAGAATGACTTGAGTTGGAAGGGACCTCCAAGATCATCTAGTTCCAACCCCCCTGCTGTGGGCAGGGTTGCCAGCCACTAGATCAAGCACTAGATTTTGTTTGATCTGAGGTGCTACTCCACTGGAGAGTAGCTGCTAGCCTTGATGGCCATGAAGGTGGAGATCTGTACTGTTCCTGAAGCACCCTGAATTTCTCACTTATTTTTAGTGCTCCCGTGGGAGCCCATTTGTGATTTGGTATGCAGCATCTATGTTAAGAACTGGAGAGATGACTAAATCAATTTGCAAACATCCAGGAGCTGTCCTGGATTTCTGCCCAAATGCTGAGTAACTTTTGAAGGTAAATGAAAAGCTAGATCAGAAGATTAATGGTGGAGAGGAAGAAAGCTGTAGAAAAGCAGTTGACATCAGAGAGAGGGAAGAGACGAGGTTATGCCTATGCATGGCATGGAGAGAAAAAGGACCAGAGGAAACCACCACCTGTCTGAGATAAGTGGTCAAGGTGCTACATTTCCCACAGAGGACACAGACAGGGACTAGCCGCTTCAGGATGAGCATTTCCTCACCAAGTCAAATGGAGCAGCTGGTTCAGAGGAGTGGGAAGCTGTGTGGGTGGACACCTGAGGTGCAGCTGTCACCATGTGACATGGCTAAGAATAAGAAGAGTCCTCCCTTCTGATTTCCCCTCCTGTACTCTGGTTCTCTGGGCCTGTTGTCTGTGTCTGATGGAGGCACAAGGAAAAGGCTGGAAGCTCTACCCAGTCATGGTGGCCACATAACAGCAGATCTTATGGCCTCTGAGGCCATTAATCACTTTGTATGGATTCTATCTTCCACCAAAGCATCAAAACTGTCACAGGTACAAGCTAAGTACCAAGGGCCAGATCAAAGTTGCTTGAGGCTTAAATTACTGAGGTGTTGGTGTAATGTAGAGCTAAGACAAGTTGCTATGGCAACCCCTGAGAGAAAGCAGGAGAACTTGCCATGGGTCTGTCCCAAGGAAGAGTGAAGGCTGATATGATCAGAGACAATATCCAAGCCTGTCATTGCCTGTGAGATCATCCAGCATGATCCTGTCACCCACAGACTCTGCAGAATATGGGGAAACCTGCAGGTACTTGGGTGTGTGGAGCACTGCACCTCACCATGTCTCTGATTCACCACCTTTCATGACAAAATACCACCGCTACCATGCCACACACTTCTCCCCCTCCTCATCCTCTTCCTCTTCCTTCTCTTTCTCCTTCACTTGATCCTTCCCACATCACAGCCCCACAGGTGGGAGCACTGGGCACAGCACAAGGTGCGTGTAAGGTTTGATTCTGGGGGACGAATCTCCCACCCAGTCCTGGAAACAGCAAGGAATAGCACTGCTACTGCTCCTCTGTGCAGAAGTGGGGAATCCATGGGCACCCATTCCTCTCTCTCCAGGTTGCATTTCACTGCAGTGTATATTTGGAGATAATTGATGTGATGTTAAAAATAAACTGTGCTTCAAAAGGCAGATTTGAGCTATAAAAGGAACCTTTACATTAGTATTAGACTGTACTGTCTTTTCTTTGTGTGTCAATTCCCAAAAAAGAGAACACAAGACTGTAATCTGTATAGCAATATATTCAGAGTTCATACATCTGTCTGCATCAAAGGATACCCAAAAATTGAGGATCTACTTCTACTAGCTTCATCCTGGAAAGGTTGATTCATTCTAGGAACAAATCTCCACTGTAAGATAAAATCCTACAAAAACTGTCATATAACTGATTTCCTGCAGACATAAGACATCTGTTGGCCAGTGTGGCAGGGGGACTTCTCTAACATGAGAAGGAAAAGCACCATCAAAATCTCTATGTACATCAAAGTATATTGACATTTCAATACAAGCCATACGTTCTGTGTTACTTTAACAAGCACCATTGTTTCCAGAAACATTCCTTCAAAAAAATCCTTCCTCCTTGTGTTTCTGAATCACAGAATCACACAGAATCACAGAATGGCCAGGGTTGGAAGGGACCACAAGGATCATAAATCTCCAACCCCCTGCCACATGCAGGGC
>JAOWBP010002052.1:62861476-62872229 GCA_028571105.1 Tragopan temminckii
CCCTTTCAAATAGTTGAATTTAAAAAAAAAAAAAAAAAAAAAAAGTCCATCCTTCCTGCAGGATGAAAAAGAGAGGGTTAATTTCAAAGGCATGCAGTCCCATTCCAAAACTAAAGCCAGACTCAGTATCTCAAAAATCTCAATGATGCAATTCAAAAATTACCAAAACAGGAATTATTCTAAACTTTACTGAAAAAAAAAAAAGAAAAAAAAAGAAAAAATACTCAAATTATTTTAAAAATGAAACCTTGTTATTTTCTGCTTTTTAAGTTTTCCTTGAATCTATTTTTTGTTCTGCTACATTTTGAAGAAGTTGTAGGATACAGAGGTACCTGACTTCAAGGGCATGGTCCCACAAGGCACTGAGATTTCACCAGTGTGGGTTTTTAAGCCAAATACAACATTGTTAGTGTGTAAGAACAGCTCTACTAGTCAGAGCAAAGGTTCTTCTGACCCACCAGCGAGTCTCCAAAGTAACCAAAGCAGGAGCTGAAGGTAAGAGTGAAAAACCCAGGTAATCAGTGAGCACTGGGTCCTCTGGGATGGCCTTCCATCTCCCAGCAGCTGTTGGATCAGTTTTCCAAGCTGTGGATTACATCTGGTCTATTGTGTTTAATGGCCGTCTATGACCTTTCCTGCATCAAGTTCCCCAAATCCCCACTAAAGGCAGTATCAACTTGTCTCCAGAAAAGCCTGTGGCAGTGGGTTCTTTGTCTTAAGTGAGGATGTGAAAGAAAAGTTGTCCTTTTGTTCATTTTAAACTTGCTGAATTTGACAAGGCACCTGTTAAGACTGAGTGATCCCTTCCCATCACTTTCTTCATGTTTAGCATCACGTATTTCTACTATTGTTCCATGTCCAAGCTGACAAGGCTGGATCAGCTCAGACCCTCCTCACAGAGATGTCCTTTTGTGCTTGCACTGCATGCATCCCCCAGTTGTGCTTGTGGTTGGGACTAATCAAGGTGTTTAAGTAATTCATATGATTAGCATGCCCTTTATGAACCACATTTATTTCACTCCCATGCAGAACACTTATGGAACACCTCAGAATGCCATTTTTCCTTAGACATAAAAGTAAGGTAGATATGGGGAAGCAATCCAAATTCACTGTTTGACAAAACAAAGAGTGCTTTCTTCCCACCCCTGTGATATGGCCACTTCTCTGTCTGAAGTTGGTTACGGGTGTTAAAGTGAAAGTGGTTGCTCAGAATGGCTTTGTGGATGAGAAAGAAGCATTTTGTATGCCTGTGAGGAGCTCCTTCCAGCACAAGCAGCAAAATAGAACATGTGGGCAATCGTAGGAGAGAAGGTAGGAGGTGATCCTGTTGGGTAGCACTGATGTTTTGACAATAAAAGAGAGACGTTGTCCAGAAAAGGAGCTGGAATACCACAGAAAGAGAGAAGGGAAACTGACGGTTGGATGGATAGAACAGGTTTTCAAAACAATGAGCTAGAAAAATGGCCTCCAGAACAGGGTCTGGAAGGGTATTGGTAGGGCAGTAACATTGCAGTGATTGAGACATTTAAAAAATCTGGAAAGTAATTTCAGAAGAGAGAACAGACAGACAGAAATGTGGAGAAGTTGCAGTGAAAGAATCTGTAAACTGTGGGCACTGCCTGGATGTGAGTGTCTGCAGAGACGTCCAGACTGAGGGTGATGGGCAAAATGTAAATGCAAGGATGGAGGTGCCCAGTAACTGAGAAAGGTGTAGCTTAGGGAGAAGACCAAGATTTCTCTCTTAGATATCCTGAATTTGTGTTGATGACTGGAAGAGAGTTACAACTATTAGAGTAAGTAGATTTGAAGAAAAGATAGAGATCCATACAACATCAGCCAAAGGAAGGCCACATTCCTTCAAGAGATGTCACTTAGCACTGGTCCCTGAAGTTTCTGTGTCTCCACCGAGACACATGTAGGGAAGTGGGAACCTTCAAAGCTGGACTCACCAAGGTAGAGTCAAAATACTGAGAAATTATAGAAAAACATGTCTTCTCTGCACTATCTTCACTTCCCAAACATTTGACAGATGCATTTGTCTCCAGACTATGTCCTGGCTTCATTTCATAGAATCACAGAATCATAGACTCATTAAAGTTGGAGATGACCATTAAGATAATCTAATCCAACCGTGTCCACTCATCCCCACCATGCCCACTAACCTATGTCCTTAAGTGCCACCTGTACATATTTCTTGAACACCTCCAAGGATGGTGACTCCACCACCTTCCTTGGCAGCCTGTGCCAATAAATCACCACTCTTTCTTAGAAGAAATGTTTCCTAATATCCAACCTGAACCTCCCTTTTTGCAGCTTGAGGCCACTCCCTCTCATCTTATCATGAGTTACCTGGGAAAAGAAGCCGACCATCACCTTGCTACAACCTCCTTTCCATCTTTCCTGATCCACAAAATGGGAAATGAGTTGTGTATGAATTATCCCTTGAGGTTGCAGTGAAGTCATGGTCCCCATGTACAACAAACAAGAAGGGAGGCACCCTTTGGTCCCTTTTAAACACAATATTAAATATTATCTCACAGGATCATGAAATCAATCTTGGTAGCTCAATCTGATTTTCCAGGAACCACTGGGCAGCTTGGTCCTAACCATGTGCTCTTCAGCAGTACTTCAAGGGGCTGGCCGCTGCTCCCTTTCAGAAAAAGACACTCTGCAATCTCTGTGTACACTCTACATGTTCCTATCTTCAACAACAGGTGCAGGAACACAGGGAGATTCAACAAATGACTCTCATCAGTCTCATTCAGAAAGTTACACAGGGAAAGGACTGGGGAGGGGGCTGAAAGAAGGGTAAATGGTCAGAAGCAGGGCAGAGCTCCCTTAACCAGTAAGACTCTCCCCTTCTGTCTTGCAGACTCAGAGCATTAGAGGGCTGGAGCACCTCTCCTGTGAAGGAAGGTTGAGGGTACTGGGCTTATCTTGGAGAAGAGAAGGCTCCGGGAAGACCTCATTGTTGTCTTCCGGTACTTGAAGGGAGCGTATAAACAGGAGGGGGAACGACTGTTTACAAGGGTGGATAGAGATAGGACAAGGGGGAATGGTTTTAAACCGAGACAGGGGAGGTTTACGTTAGATATTAGGAGGAAGTTTTTCACTCAGAGGGTGTGATGCACTGGAACAGGTTGCCCAAGGAGGTTGTGGATGCCCCATCCCTGGAGGCATTCAAGGCCAGGCTGGATGTGGCTCTGGGCAGCCTGGTCTAGTGGCTGGCGATCCTGCCTACAGCAGGGGGATTGAAACTAGATGATCTTTGAGGTCCTTTTGAACCCAGGACACTCTATAATTCTATGATGCAGACCTAGTGGATGTAAATCTGAAAGCAAAGCAAGGACATGGCCCCGCAGTCACTGCTGGCTCCACACAGAAGCACTCAGTGGCACGCCTGGAACTCCTAACAGGAACCACCTGCTCTCAGACCTGCCAAAGACTTATTGCTCTGCGCTATATTAGCTGTTCTCACATATACAAACACTGAAGAGCCTTTTTAGGAGATGAGCAAACCTTCTTCCCTTCCATATAGATTCAGGACTGGGTTTGTTTCAGAGAAGGCAGATAAAATGTACTAAAGCTAAAGAGCATAAGTACATCTGGAACACAAACATCTTTTGTCACAGCTTCAATGGTCTATTTGTGTCCTGAAGGACACAACCCCTGGCCCCTTGCATTGTTGCTTCCATAACAGCAGGCGAGCACATGGGAACCCCAGAGATGTGCTGTGTGCTGTTCTTCCCAGATCTGTTCAGCTTGAATGGCTGGCATGGCTCATTTAGAGTCGCATCTTAGCACTTCAGTAGCACTTGTGAAAAGCCAAAAGCAGTCTACTGTCCTCTCAGAAAAGCTTCTCAGAAAGGCAGATAGCATGTGACCCAGAATAATTAACATACTGAGCAGAAATTCAACTGCCCCTTAAAATCTGGGTTATAAGAGTGATCGTTCTAAACCAGGCAGTCTGGTCCGTGTTTTCCTAGTTGCTGCTTGTCATTCTGATATATTGCAATTTTTATTTATTATGAGGTTTATATGATCGTTATTGAAAAAAATCCATTTATAGCATAACATGCAAGGAATGATAAAAAAATTCATTACAAAGGGTCATTCAGCAGAGCTCAAACTGATAGGAATTTGGCTAATGCTTGTCTGCTGAGAATATGTTTGTGGATTTGGCCTTCCCATAGCACTGAGCATCATTGTCTTCATCTATTCATTACTTTTTCATTTGGGGAGCTCAACACAATACACAGAACAGTTTTTAAGACTTGTATTAATACCAAATAGAACCAAATGTCTTCAGAAGAACTCAGGATTGTCACAGACCATCTTTGAGCAGCACTGCCAGCACACAGATCGCTGTGATTGCTGCTTGAATGCACACTTGGTTCCAAAAGCATTCTGCATTCTGAGGCCCATTGAAGCTGAGTAGAGCCAAGAAGTGAACAGGAAGGCAGCATTGTGAGGACTTTTCCTCTGCCCTCACACACAGCTTGCAAAAATGCAACAGGTGTTTAATTGCATCTTTTCCAAACCTCAGTAACTGTGCCAGCTCTCCCAGCTACATACACTGACCTTCCCACACACATACATGCACTTTGTTGGGTACTGCCATCATATAAACTGATAAATGATAAAGAAAACTTTTTTCTTCACAAAAGCATTTTATTTTTGGTTTACAAAGGCACCTTTTAAAGTGCCCCCATGCGCAATCCAATATTTTAATCAGCAAGTCTGTGAGTCTGGCACAGGAAATTCAGAGAAATATCTTGGACACATCATGGAGACTCTGTAAATGAGATTGGGAAAAGAATATTACTATTCAGTAGAAAATGCTCTCACATCATTTCATGTGCCCAACGCAGCTCAGACATTCACAAGTTTCTTCCCTCTTCAAAGAAATCACACATTTTATCACTCTTCACCATGTCCATACCATTATCTGCATTTTGAAGAATCAGCAAGGTGTCACAGGATACTTTTCAGCTATTTATCCATATTCATAAGGCTCCTCCCAGAGGACCACAATTAGGCTGGTGCTGTGTTTTACTCTGCAGCTGAATTCCAATCTCTCTGACAGGTTGCCCAAGCAGAGCTGATATTATTAATACTGCCCAAGATTCTCATTATGAGATGCCACAGTGAGATGCTCAGATGGATGGCAGCTCTTGTCCCTTCAGGCTGCACATTCCCTTCTGACTGCTACGGGCCAAAAATTTCTTCTTTCTGGAGGGAGAAAAAGAAAGCTGCTCTTCCTTTTTTTTTTTTTTCTTTTATTTTTTTATTTTTTTCCCTTTTTGACAGAGATGGAATTGTGAACAATCTGCTTTTCCAGCATTAATTTCTTGGTAATTTTTCCTGTAAGGCTCTCTTCCTTCCTGCCCTCCCAGCTGGATAGGAGGGAGCCCCATCAGCTCTGGGCTGCCTGCCACCCAGGCACAAACCTGCCCTGAAAAACCACACTGCACATAGGAAAAGCTGCAAAGTCTCAACAGTAGAAGCTTTCCTGGGATCTTGTCCTCAACATGCTTCCCATCCCATCCCAGCCAAGTGTGGGTGCCTGTGACCTGTCTGGAGCACTTCCACCTGCCCCAAGGGGAGCAGATATCCCAAGAACAGCAGGGCTTGGTTGGGCCCCAAAAATGCATCCAGCTGAACCATTCCTCCAGGAGCACAACCATCACTGAAAGCCTATGGGGACAAGGTGAGGTGGGTGGGATAGGGTGGATATGATCTGAAACATACTACAAATACTACTGAACTGAGTGGAAAAGTTCCCTTTGGCTTCAACAGGCTTTGGATGGGATCCAGAGAGCAAAGGAACAAATCAAGTCAGGAGAGGAATGCAGAATCCTGAGAATAACTAAGAACAAGCAGGAATCCTATCAGAAGCTGATTCTGCTGACAGAATTGAAATAACCATCTGAATTTACAGTGCAAGAGAAGAAAATACAGAAATAAAAGCTCCAGAAAATGGCTCCATCTGCACTGAGCCAAGTGAGACCACCACACTTGCAGTTAGTTCACCTGAACCAGAAAGTCTACTCTGGCAGCTTCCATTGGCTGCTGCTTCAGGGGGAAGAGGTTGGGAAACTGAAGGAGGAGGCAAAAATGTTGAAATTTTTTTCTGAAAGTTAGACACTAAAAACATCTGACTGAGATCAAGCAGAGCTGGTTGGCCCAGACCTCCTGCTGCTTTTGTTGCCTTTCTCTGCCATGCCCCTGTGTAGAAAGGTATGGTTGGAGGGCTGTCGTCCCAAACTGAGCGTACTTTTTTATCACTACAACCATGTAGGCCTGCAAGATTTCGTGTGGGGCCCAAGGACTGAGAAAGGGTTTGAAGGCCTCACACTGCCAAAATGGAGGTCATGAACAGGAGGTCAAAATGCTCATTTTAAAGAAATGCTTTCTGATAACCTGATGCCATTCCTTCAAGCTTAGCAAATCAACACTCGGCTACAGTCTGCTCAACTGAAGTTGATTACTGTATTGAAGTTATTTGATAAATTAACAGGAACATCTGGCTCCTGTTAACTCCTCCTAGGTTTGTGCTTTCTGCTGATGAGAAGAGGGATCGTATTCCTTTCTCCCAGATGTCTCAGGTCAGGTTTTGTTTCCCAGTCTGTCCAAATTCCTCTGAGTGACTTCAGAGCCCAGCCTCACCCCACGCAGCATTGTAGGTCCAGTTTGTTACTGGGCCGTGTACTTCCTCTATCACAAACTTATTCACCGACACACCGGTGAAGGCACCAGCACAGGTTGCCCAGAGAGGCTGGGAAGTCCCATCCCTGGAGGTGCTCAAGGCCACGTTGGATGGGGCCTTGGACAGCCTGAGCTGCTGGGAGGTGTCCCTGCCTAGAGCAGAGGTGTTAGAGCAGCTTGAACTTTGAGTCCCTTCCAACCCAAGCCATTCTGTGATTCTATGATATTCCCAAGATATCAGACCTTCTCTAGTGATTTCTCTCCCTCAGCCCCAACTTTACTGATGCTTTAAAGCCTGATTACATTTCAAATACACCAAGCATTCTGCCAGGGGTCACAGATTTCTTTAAGCAGTGGTAGGAAAAAATCCTATTAATCATGTCTGTGGCAATCAAAATTCTGGTCAGGGAAAGTGAAATGTAATTACTTGCTTTCATCAGGAAAGTTGCTGCCCTGCACCTGAGTTTATTAACCAGACGGCATATCTGATCTGAGGATAGAAACAAAATGCCACCAGGTGTCAAAGGGGAGAAAGAGAAAATTTGCCCAGCTGGCCCAGTGCCTTCCGAACTCCCTTTTCCGTTAATTTGAGTCATGCTGCCTCAAAGGGTGTGGGGAGATGCAATGGTGCAGCCTTTTTTCTGGCCTCTGAAGTGGCTGATGAGGCTGTGCTGCTCACTGGGGTGACCCAGTGGGGTGGCAGAGCCTGGCCCCTTCCTTACGGCACAGGGCACCATGCGTGCACAGCCCCCTGTTTAGCACACAAGACCCCTTATCCATTTTTGGGAATCGGGAAAAAAAGAGCAGGAGGCAAGAAAATTTGAGCATAAAACTGGCCATTTAGGTCAGTGTTTTACCTTGGGTGCACAGTCGGACCTTTTTATTTTCCTATTTAAAAGGGCTAAATCTGGTCTTCAATAAATATGAATATTTTCTTCACTACCAGAAATGTTCCCAAGGCTCAAGCTGTGCATTTTATTAGCTGAAGCTGTTAGCCTTAGCGTTGTTCATAACCATAACTAGGATAATGGAGCATGTAGCTAAAATAGTTATTGCTCCCTTTTGGAACTGAAAAGGCCATTTCAGAAGTTTAAACAGCTTTGGATATATCAGGAAAGTCTTCCCTGAGCTTTTCCCCTTGCCAGGAAAATTCCATTGAAAGAAATCGTCTTGTGGTTTCCTCTGGAGAGGACTGTGCTGGGTTATTTCTTCTGGAGAGATGCTCCAGGATCGGGGCTGGCTGCAGAAGGAGGCCTCAACTGCCTGTGCAAAAGCATCCTTATGGCAGAATTCAGACCACTGAAAGTGAACAAGTACAAAATTTGACCAGTAATTATATTTAAGATGACTGTTGCACCTCAATGAACCTAAGAGGAAAATCTCAGAATGTTTAAATTCATCAACCAAACTGAAGGACTCCTTAGCAAAAATGGTGGCCCTCCTGGAGGCTGAGGTATTCAGCCACCCAACCACCACCTCATCTGACTGACAGTGAGGATATTTGGATTTCTTTATCATATGTGTATATACATATATATATACATAGTGCCATAATGATTTACTGACCCAGTGAAATTTATTTATCTGAGATCCTTGATTATCATGGATTCACAGTGTGGTTTTCTTCATTAAAAATGAAAGCTATTGAACGGTCAGACAACATTGGTGATAAAGAAGGTATCTGACCAAAAACTGAAGCACAGAAAAAATCAGTACCAAAAGCCTTCAATCTGATGGTATCAGAAATCTGAATATTAAGATTTGTCTAGTAGCACAGTGGACTAATTACATATGACTTTCATAGTGCATACGTTATTCATATTATTGGAGACAAAATAAGAATTAAGAAAAAACATGGCTAAATGAATTTCCTTTCCAAAATGAAATGAGCTTGCTGGAGCAGGTGAAACAGTATTACCAGGGCTTTGAAAAAAAGGGAAAAAAACAGAAAGTCTAGAAAGGAGATTGAAAAATCAAATGGGTCAAAATATTCACCAGCTTTCTTAACTTAGGTGTGAAACCAAAGCACCCTAACAGCACACAAAGCACTGTGCAGAGCTCATGGATGTCTGTTTAGCACTAGGAGAGCACCAGGTGAGTGGCTCCTGGGGGATTTTGTGTACACCACCCCATGCTCTCATCCATAGTGAGCTGCATGAATAGGGATTGCTGTGGTGGGTAAGAGTAGCTCTGTTCTCTGGGACTCTTAGCAAATCTGTAAGAGTGAAAGGAGTTGGGATTTACACCTGTGTTGTTCTGGACCATTGGCAAGGCAAGAAACATCTTCATTATTTCCCACCTTGCATCCATCACAGTGTTTGCTCCAGGAAAGAGGAAAAATCTCTGTGCTGATGGGATAGCTCCAGGAGCTGGCTTTCATTGCAGAGAGACTGCTTGTGGGGGGGAGAAGCCATTCACATCAGACTCAAAATGAAATGCAAGCTTCAGTCTCAACTGTGTGGAACAAGCAATGCATATCTCTGAAGAGAACCTACGCCCTGAGAACAAAGCTGTGATCCTTGCAAGAACAAGTACAGCTCTACTCTGTGATTCTCCAGTTGTCAGTGTCTTCTCTTGCCCTCTTTTTTTTTTTTTTTTTTTTTGGGCCATGTGTGGCTTGCAGGCTAGAGATGTAATTTAACCATATCCACAGATAGTTCTTGGTGGTATCAAACACAACTACAGCGTGGCTGGGGAACCTCCACTCCAAACCAGGGAATGCACGATTTCCCTGCACACACACAATGGCTCTGTTATTTATAGTCTGTGTTACTGCTGGGTGTTGCTGGGATAGGTACACATGCCTCCAGGGAAATATGAGATCCTGTTTTACCCTTTGTGTGAGACAGGTTCCCTGCTGCATGTGCTCTTTTGGGTATTACAGATGGGAATCCCATTTCCAGGGCATTTCTGCTCAGTGCCTGCATGAGAAGCCAGCTCAGCAGGAGAACCAAAGCCTCCTGGGGAAGCAGGACCTGCTCTTTTGTCTGTCAAGCAAGCCAAGAACAAAGGAGGTGAAGGACAAGGCAAACGCCTGCAATTAGAAAATGGGAGGAAGGAAAGGATCAACTTTCCCATAGTATTGATTTCCCAAGGGCATCACAAGCTGGGCTAACTTTCTCCTAAATTTTTGGCTTCTCACTTCCAGTCTGCTGCTTTCAGTCTTCAGCACAGGCTCTGGGCTTCCCATAAATAGGATGAAACAAGAAAAGGGAGAAGTGGGAACAGTCCAAAAGTACTGAAAAATTGCTCATTTCCTTGCTTGGAAGATGTTTCCCAACGACTTCTACTTATCTATCTACACCTAAACATTTTTCTGTCCCCAACTTTCCTCTATCCTGGGCATTTATTTCTGTAGAAAAGGCTGACAGATTTTAAAGGAAGAGATATTTGGCTCAGACACAGGAAGATGCTGCATGAGGATTGGCATCAATCTCTGCTTTATCAGATCAAAGCACTTCTGTCATCTGTTATATAGCATACAAAATTGTCACGAAAGAAGTACAATATCATGAACTCAGGAGCTTCCCACAGTACTAAATGTTTAATTACTCTACTGCTCATACAAGAGCTGAGCACAAAACTCAACTCCCCTGAACTAAGGAGCAACACAAGGAGCCATGCTGAGACAACAGCAGGTGACAATGGGATCTGCTTAGCTGTCCCCAGTGACAGGAGTAATGCAGCTTCCATTCCAGCCTGGAAACAAATAAGATCTAGTTTTGCAAGGAAAAATTCAAAGGATTTCAAATATTATGAGACATCACCTGGAATACTGCATCCAGATGTGGAGTCCTCAGTACAGGAGAGGCATAGACCCATTGGAGAGTGTCCAGAGGAAGGAAACAAAAATGATCCAAGGGATGGAACACCTCTCCTACAAGAACAGGTTGTGAGAGCTGGGGCTGTTTAGCTTGGAGATGAGAAGGCTGCGAAGTGGCCTGATAGCGGCCTTTCAGTATCTGAAGGGGGTGTATGGGAATTGCTGAATCACGGCCTGAACCTCTGATTGATCACCTGGGGCGAGCAGTGAGTCAGCCACGGG
>JAOWBP010002052.1:62877782-62890039 GCA_028571105.1 Tragopan temminckii
CCTGTGCCAGTGCTCCGGCACCGCACAGCACAGCAGTGCTGCCTGGTGCTCAGAGGGAGCCCCTGTGCTCCAGTTTGAGACCACTGCTTCCTGTACTGACACTGGGTACCACTGAAAGGAGCCTGAATGTGTCCTCTTGGCACCTTCCCTTCAGGTATTTACAGACATTGATGAGATCCTCCTGAGCCCCCTCTTCTCCATGCTGAAGCAGGCCCAGTCTCTCAGATTCTTCCCACAGGAGAGGTGCTGCAGGCCTTGCATCTGGTGGCCCTCTGTTGGATTCTCTCTAGTGTGTGCAGGTCTCTCTCGTACTACGGAGCCCAGACCTGGACCCAGTGCTCCACTACACCAACATTAAGTAGAAAAGAGGAAACACCTCTCCTGGCATACTAGAACACTTTGCCTACTGCAGCCAAGAATACCATTTGCCTTCTTAACTGCAAGGGCAGGTTGCTGGCTCGTGTTCAACTTGATGTCCACCAGGAACTTCAGGTCCTTCTCTGCAGAACTGCTTTCCATCTGGGTGCCCCCAGCGTGTGCTGGTGCCTGGGGCCATTCCTCCCAGCTGCGAGACTCTGTACTCCTTGTTGAACTTAATGAGGTTCTTGTCAGCCCACTTCTCCAACCTGTCAAGATCCAAATGACATTAATAGTGATGTTAAACAGGACTGGACCCTAGGGAACACTGCCTGCTACTGACTCCAACTAAAGGATATCCCTGCAGGCACGCATTCCTAGCACAAGGAATGGAAAGGCTCAGCCCCCAGCCTCCTCCAGGTCTAAGGCAATGTAGGGCAGAGGGAAAGATGGGCCCACGGACTCTGCTGTTCGATGGCTCTGGTGTGCTGGGTTAGCTTTAGCTCAGTAGCAGCCACCCCAAACAGAGGCACGATGGATCCCACCTTAAACCGAGCCTGAAACCATCTTCTCTTAATTTAGGGAAAGAAACAGACACCAGCTAAGATCATGGAGCAGCCGTGCCATCATATTAATGCATTTGTTGTTTGCTTTTTATCTTTGTTCTGTTAGTGAGCATTGGCATTTAACTCTAATGGAGTCATTTTACCTCTTTCCATGGTCCTTCACGATTTTAGAGCAGAGAGGAAGAAATCAAAGCAAAAACAAAGTTGCATGCCCATCACGCACACATGTAGAGTGCTACCAACAATTTTTCTTTTAAAAGATCCCAGCTTTGATGTCTAACATTTTCTATAGTTAAAAAATGGTGCATTAATTGTAAGTCTCTTCTCATTTATGCCCTTTAATTCCAGCCAGTTTAGATAACTGAAGTATCTGGTTTAGTTTTGCTTTCTGCTTCCCTACACTAACACAACGGTGCTTTGTTTGTGGGCTCCAGCCCTGCAAGCAAAGTGTTCAGATAAATGGTTCATGACTGGAATTACTGAATGTTTGAGGAGCCTTCTGTACACAACAGAACTCTGAAGTCTTCGTAAACATAAAAGGTATTATTTTAATCTGTAACTCACTGGTACCAGCAGTAATTTTTAAAAGTTAATGCTTATTACGAGGGACTGAATTGAGATGCTGCAGTGGGTGCTGAATTGCAGGAACCAGATCTTCATTTTGGCAAGCAGGTTTCACAGAGCACTTTGTATCAGATTCAATCCCACAGTCACTCCTCACATCCCTTGGTCATTACTGCCTGCAGTGGGCACACGTTGTCAATACTGCTATTATAGCTACCTACACAGCCAGCAAGGGTTTTTTGTGCTGTCAGCGATCTGCACATCAAAACATGCTCAGAGCAGGAGTGAGAGCTAATAAGCTGCCTCCTTTGTGCAGTTTTATCAGAGATCAACAGACCTGGGCGTATGAAAGGCCCCTGTGTAACTAAAAGCAGCAAGGGAAAATTTCTGATGACATGAAATATCAGAAAAGGAGTTGCTTTTTTAAGCAACTCTTCTACCGTAGCTGTTTATTTCTACCAGCTGTTTCAAGGTTCTGAGGAGAGATAACAAACATCTTTCTGCTCAATGTAAAACCCCTATTTTTATCTTCTTTTTTACATTTTATCTCCAGTCTCAGCAATTAAGCAACAATGCTTGGAGTAGTCAGGGGGAAGTGTCTAAAATGAGTAAGATGAAGGCCAGGCTAGGAAAACACACCCAGTTGCTATCGTATTTGCCTTCAGCATCCTTCTTAAAGCTCACCTTGCTGCAGTGCTTTCAAAACAGGCCATGCCTTATCACTGATACACTAAAGTAAACTTATTTTTGTCCTTCCTGCTCTTTTTTTTTCCTACTGTCACCACTACTTCCAGGTTTGATTCAGCTCTGCTGCCTACCATGCCAGGTCTTCGATCTACAGGCTGGTTCTCAGGGCAGAAATGCCAATGGGAATGGAAATGCAGGATGGGTTCACTACTCTGAGACTGCTTGACCCATTCTTAAATCACTTCTTGCACTATTTTGCTTTTCTGTTCATCTGGGTATTGGCTTCCCCAATCCCACATGTTCCTTTCCTTGGGCTCTCAAGGACAAGGAGAAGAAGGAGGGATGGTGGGGGGATGCTCCAGGGCTTCTTGGTTTCTCAGTGATGTTGGGTACTTGGCAGCATTCATTGGATATAATAGACACCATGATTCTGTCTGTGTTCTCCATACAGCTACTGAGCTAGGGGGAAGGTGGAGAAAGCCATGGAAGGGAGAAACATGTTCCACTGCATCTCAGCTTTAAACTTAGAACTCATTTTAATGTTGCAAATGTTTGAAGTGGCTATCTTCAGAAGAAGAAAATCATGATTCTGCTATATTTGTTTAGCTCTGAAACTGCTCAGATGCTTTCCTCAAAACAAAGCCAGTGTTGTCCTGGTGAAAATGCTGACTTATAGCCTCAAAGACAATACCATCAAGTTAGAAGCATTCAGATCTCCACGAGAGCACTTATTCCAGAAAATGAGAGCCAAGGCTCAACCTGAGAGGAAGCAGTTAAATCTCTGCATGTTGAACCATATAAAAATCATCTCTCCTTTGAAAAGAGATGAGCTGGTTCTATTCCGTCTGCCTTGCAGACTGGCTCTTCCTTAGAACAGCTCTGGAAGCTGTTTGAAGAACACCATTTTCTTGTAACTATGAGAAACCCCTGTTCTCTGTGTGTCTCATTACAGCAGGCAATTCTGCTGCCAGAGATGTGAGACTAAATAAAAGCTGCAAGCTGGTGCCACTGGAGGGACAGTTTACAGCACAAATGTTTTGCTGCGTGGCTTTCCGAGGCAGCCTCTGGCATGTATGATGCACCAACAGGAGGAATTTTTCCATTAGCAGAGGACAACCATGAAGCCTTTGGATACTCCAAATCTCACCTGCATCCAGGATCAAGTCAGCACAATGATATATATATATCCCTCCAGGAGCTTGATGCTTCCATGCCCTGAGCACATGCAGACCTGCTGGCAAAACCACAGCAAGCACCTGACCCAAAGAGGAGGTTATCCTCTGCAGACTCATGCTAAAGAGCAAGCTGTTCTCACAGTAAGTGTCTGCTGTTTGCAAATCAGTTACTTTTCTTGTGGCCAATCGTGCAAACTCAACCTTGAAATGAGAAAGAAGTTTTATTGCTTCTCCTCCTACAATAAATGCCTCCCAAGCCCACACAGGTCTTTCCCACACATCAGTGACACCAGAGATTGATGTAGGGTAAACCACAGATCTGATTCAACTCTCAGCAAGCTCTAAACTAGACTTAAACTGCCTTCCATCATGCACACAGCTGATGCTTCTGCTCTTCTACCCTGCTGAGTCTGCGCTGCTGGGAACCAATCACTGCCCTGATTTGGGACTGCCCTGTGACTCTGTATTGGGCTGCCCAGCCCCTGTGGGCTCTGCCTCTCAGCTCCTCTGCACAACAGCCCCATCCTCATTTTTTATCTTGGCACTGCACTTCTCCCTAGCCCACTCCTTGAGGGAATGCCTTACCTTTCATCGAAGATAACAGGGCTTCTCCCTCCCCCATCCCATTGTATGCTGGGGCTATATGGTAGGGAATTTCTTTGGGAAAACATTCACCTGAACATGTGCATTAATCCTACACTTGTGGAACTCCCCTTCTGTCCTGATGGATCCCCATCATGAAGGGTTAATTTTGATCACAGTACTTTCATGAGGAAGAAACCCCAGTGCGCTGCATTTTTCTTTCAGGAATGACAATGCATATGTCCCTCATTTCAGTTCTCTGCCACACTCCTCGTCCTTTTGCAATTTTTGGCTCCGTCTTTCACACATGCTAGTGGTTAGTTCTGCTGTGACACCCAAGCCAGTGGTTTTGCTGCCAATGCTGAGATTTTGTGGGTTCAAGTGGCAAATCAGGATGCATGGATAAACACATTTTTTTTAAACAAGCCTTCTTAGCAATTTGCTCAAAAACAGAAAAGCAGGCACACAGTGAACTATTTAATCAACATTTTAAACATACTGTTACCTCCATCTGGCCTGAGGATTCACCAGTGTGTGAGGTCTTGCCAGGCTGTTCCCAGTACGTTACAACTGATGATAAGAGAGAGGCATTTCCTCAGTACAGTGGTGTTTATTTATCACACAGCCTATACACAGAATTGTGTTTCCTGAGCACAGAGCACACACAAACAGGAGCAGGTTCCTTGCTCAGCAGCCCATGAACCTTGCTGGGAGTGCCATGCCCAGCAGAAGCTCTGTCTCCTGGCTTGCTCCCAGCAGCTGCATGCTCTCAGGTCTGCTACTACAGCCTTTCAGTGACTCCATAATAAATGCATTCTCCTGGAAAGATAGGGAGTTATTTTTAAACACACACACACACACACACACAATAATCAATCCATCACCCAGCCCCACAGTACCAGGGCCTCTGGGGAAACCTTCCACCCACATGGCTTGGCTTCTGCTCAAGCCCTGTAGGCACAACCAGGTGCCGCACTGCAATTACACAGAAGTGTGTTAATTGTGGCTGCCACTTAGTAAATGTGAGTACCAAGCTGCCTTTTGCTTTGGCTTCTGCCAGAGCAAGAGGTCAAGGATACGTGTCAAGGCATAATTAATGCCTTACAATATGAAATATAGCACAGGTCAGAGGCAGCAGAGTGGACTAGGTACCAGCCACTGTGAGACCTTCAGATGAATCCCATCCATCACGAAGGGGCATGCAAAGACAGCTCAGGCTCTCTCAGCTTATCTGCTGCCAAAGTAGATGTCCGTGTATTTACACCTATCTGTGCTCAGCCCTGCACTTGCCTCACTTGCATTCAGGGAGATGAGAAAGGTGTGGGTCCTAGGGCAGAGCAAGAAAGAGGAGCCATGAGACCGCTACAAGTTGCTGGCGTGCTACACAGGAGAGCTGCAAGTCTCTTGCGCTGAAGGGGAAGGTGGGCAGGGGCTGAGATACCACTTCTCTGACATCCCAGAGGGAAGTTCACTAACTTTTCTGCTCACCACCACTCTTATATCTGAACATAAACACTTATGGAAGGAAATCAGCAGGCAGGAAAGGAGGAGCTCTTCTGGGGCTGGGCTGAGGCTACCAAAGATAATCCAGCCCAGCACAGGCAAAATCAAAGCTGCTACAGACTGCTTTTGTCTATTAACACAGGAGCCCACAAGTCCTATTTTAAGCTGTTCTTCAGAACAAAATCCTTATATCTTTGGTGAAGAGTAATATGGACACCATCCCACCAGCTTCTCCCTGACTCTCAAGAGCTCCAGCCCCAAAGCACATCTACTGCCCCACGACCCAGGGAGCAGAGACAGCTCCAAGCTCCCGTTGGAGCCAGATGTACTCCCTTCAGCACCAGTTTCATTTGTGTAGGCTGCCATTCCATTTTATAGGGCTTCAAATTTGTTATGGAACAGAAAATGGTTTTCAGGGAAAAGCAAACACCCCATGGGCTTTCACACTGATTAAAACAGACTCTCCAAGGCAGGTCAGCCAAGGTATAAGAGCATGTTGAAAGCAAGGCAAAACATTTCAAAGCAGAAGAGACTGGGCAAGTAGGAGTGAATACCTTCTAAAATGTAAGAAAAAAGTTATAAATTATGCTGTGGCACTTTAACAAAGTACTTTCCCATGTAAGAATAGAAAAAAAGAGTTAAATAAAATACTCTTTTTCAGAGCTATAGAAGGAAATGAATTTATGAAGATGAAAGTGAAGTACCAATATTAACATTTAGATCCACAAGCAACTGCTTTGCAACAGAGCTCCCAGACCTGAGAGAGGGACACATCATCTGACAGGTCAGCAGTCAGACAGCTGATCCCTTCTCCACAGCAAAGACTGTTAGAATGAAATTGCTGAAAACACCCAAACACTGTATTTTAATCTTAAACAGATATTGGGGCCCAAAGGCCCCAAACATATACGTAGGAAGTGGGGGATGCCATAGCTGCTGCTGGATGGACAGTACCTGCATGGGGACAACAGGTCACCACATAGCATGGCTGCACTACAACCACAGAAACAGAGACATTGCAAGGCTGCTTTTGGAAAGAAGGCATCTAAGCATTATAACCATATGGTTTCAAAGTAGGCAATGTTTCCTTGGCATTGATGCCTTGTCTCTTCAGCCTGCTATCGTTTGGGCTGGTGTTCTGGAGGCACAGAGCAGGAGCTGTGTCTCGCCACGATGGATATTTGGCAACTAAAGAGCCATTGCCAGGAAAGGCAATCCCTGACAGAGTCTCTGTAGGGGAAAGTTAAGAACACTACTTTTAAAATTGATTAGTTGTTACGATTTGGTGTTCCTCAAGATATGGCTCTGGTCTTAGCCCAGCAAGTTAAAGCAAATACTGTGGAGAGATTCAGTCACCAAATCCACTTAGCTCCAATGCTGCCCATGCAGGGCATTCTTTTATACATTTAGCCTTTAGTTTCTCAACAACATTAGCACCGGAAAAAGTGCTTACTTGGTGCAGGAAAACACAAAACTTTACTTCTGTGTAGCTCCTGCACCTTCCTTTGCTGGAGCAGGCAGGACAGCTGTGTTCTTCCAGACTCAAGGGGGATGTTGGGAAAAGAGGAAATAAAGATTTGCTGAGATGCACTGAGGTGCATCCCACATGGGTTTAGAGATGGCTGCTTCAACCCAATGGTCTCTAGCAACAAACCAGCCCCTACAGCTCCAGCACAGAGTAGTGCCAAAGAGAAGAGCCATTTTTAAATTAAAAATTAAACCTAGAGCACTGAGCGTTGTACAGACACCCCTAGACCTCCTTTACTCAACGATGCTCAGAAAATAATAAGAAAAACTCAAGAGACTGCTTATCATCATCCTTTTCCACACTGGGTTCATTCCTCCTTTTTGGTCTCCACCAGAATTTTGTAGGTGGCTTGGATGACCTTTTATAGAGTCATAGAATCACCAAGGTTGGAAAAGACCTCTAAGATCATCCAATCCAACTGTCCACCTACCACCAGTATTTCCCCACTAAACCATGTCCCTCAGTACAACATCACACATTTCTTGAACATCTCCAGGGATGGTGATTCCACCACCTACCTGGGCAGCCCATTCCAGCACCTAACCACCATAATTTTGTAGGTGGGTTGGATCACTTCTTATAGAATCATAAAATCACCAAAGTTGGAAAAGATCTCTAAGATTATCCAATCCAACTGTCCACTTGGGCAGCCCATTCCAGCGCCTAACCACTCCTTCAGAGAAGAGATTTTTCCTGGAGCAAGCAATCCAACCAACCCAAGTCCAGGTGTCTTGCCCAGTTTCTATCCCACTCCTCTCTGGAGATCTCTTCTAAAAGGAAGAGCACAGCAGCCGGGTCACACACAACAGTGCCCTGCTGCAACCTGCTATGCCCTCTATGCACTCAGCCTCATTTCACATGCTGGTCCACTCATTCTTTCATGCTGTCCTACCCCATGAAACTACTGCTTTAGCAGGGCCGGTTGAAGGACCCAAAGGAGCAATCGATGGCTGGATGAGAGTTGTGCTGCCCAACCCCAGTGGCAAGACTTTAGCAGAGACAGTATTGCTGGCCTTATCCTCAGCAAACATCCGCGTGAGTGCACATCCCAAAGGCAGTCATGGGGATGACATTCCCCCTGCCAATGTTTCCTGGCTGGGACATTAACTCTTCCCAAATTTTGACATGTTTCTCACTTGTCTGATGTGTGAAAGGCTTGAAAACAAAGACAAGAGAAGGAACCAAGACAGTGAGGCACGGACATGATCTCAAATAAATAAATGTGTGAGTTTTTTTCTTCTCCTTTTCAATCAAAATTGGAGTTACTGTCAGCAACAACATAAGACATTTCAGGGAGAAATGGGATTTGTTAAAATTTACTAACATCGCTGGGCGTATCCTTTCATACATACTAATGGCTAATCCTCCTTGCATCCCTAATCCACTCTGCATGTTTGCTGTATCAGGTCACAGCACACTGCAGGCTGAGTAACATGTCTTTGTCAATTACAAATCTAGAAATGTTCAGACTCCTTGAATATTTTCTTAGATTCTTGCACAGGGTGAACAGAACCTTCCCCTTACAGATACACAGTATATATATTTATGTGTGTTTATTTATTTTGTACGTACATACAAAAACTGTTATTCCATTTCCTTTCTTACTGCTCATTGTAAGAGAATATCCTGTCAGGGATTCTGCACAGGGTGAAGGGGAGGAATTCTGCAGTGTGGCGGGGGAAAGCAGAGACCCCAGAGAAGAGCACATGGCCAGCTCATCCCCAAGGCTTCTACTGGAGGTAACCCAGATCACACACAAGACAGCTTCAGGGACCTCCTGAAGCACTGAGCAGGGCCTGGTCCCAGTGCCTCGTGGGTCCTGGTCCCAGCACTGTGTGGTACAGAAACATGGCCGCATCCCCACTGCCTGGGCTGCGGGCCCTGGCATGGCTCTAGAGCCAGCACCCAGCTACACTGTCACCATGACCACAGAGCATGTCTGGCAACCCCTTCTTAAACTAACAGCTAATTAGATTTCTCTAATGAGACAGCATGCTTTAACTGGCTGGAAGAGGAGATGGGGTGGAAAGTCTTCTGGCTTCATTTTCAGGATCCAAAATGAACCATTGTCCCAGCTTTCTCACAGTTTCAGACAGATTATTTATGCATTTGTTTATTTAAAGTTAGTTCACAATTCTTTTTTAATTCAAAGAGAATGAGTATAATTTCACTGAAAAAAAAATAATCCCATTTTAAGTATTCTAGTCTAGACACAGTTAGCTTGACAGCAAGAATGTGGGTGCAGGGATATCAGAAAAATTATTGTTATTGCAAAACGTTGTTACTAGCTGTTTTTGCTATGCTGTTAAAAATGAGTAAACCAGCAGCTGTTATTTTTGGATGGGTTTTATTTAGAAAAGGTCTGAGTGCAGAAAATTGAAACCCGTGCTTTTGTATGCTGTGGATTTGCCGGTTGGAAGTAGCTCCCCTCAGCCTTAGTACTCTCAGACTGATGTCTGCATCTGCAGGCAGATGTTACAGATGTTGAAGGAGCTGTATGCTTGACACAGAGGCACTTTTCACAGCAGGCATCAGTGACCAGGGAGAACTAATAGGATTAAAATTCACCTCACAGAGTCACAGGGTCCCAGAATGGATGGGGCCCTCCGTGCCCCTCCAGCCCACCTCTGCTCCAGCAGGAACACCCAGAGCAGAGGGTCCAGACCCATAGCCAGGTGGCTTCCGAACATCCCCAAGGAGGAGACCCCACAGCCTCTGGGCAACCTGTGCCAGTGCTCCGGCACCGCACAGCACAGCAGTGCTGCCTGGTGCTCAGAGGGTGCTCCAGTTTGAGACCACTGCTTCCTGTCCTGGTACTGGGCACCACTGAACAGAGCTTGGCTGAATCCTCTTAGCACTCTCTCTTCAAGCATTTATGGACGCTGACAAGATCCCCCTGATTCTTCTATTCTTCAGGGCCAGCTCTCTCAGTCTCCCCTCACATACCAAAGATACTCCAGACCTTTCATCATCTTAATGGCTCCCACCACCCTAGGACCTTTTCCTTTCTTTATGGGGCATTTAGGCAGCCAATGGCTGGCTGAAATCCCAGAGACAACCAAGATACTGTATCACCCAGCACCCCGGCAAACAGATGAAGCTCGGCTTTTAATGGGGCCACCAACAGCATGAGGAGAGGAGACAGGTAAGGTTGCCAGAAAGACGCCTACTATAGGCCAGATTTTGGGTGAATTAAAGCATACCTGCCTCAACTCCATAGCAAGCTCTTTGGCCTATGAGCATGTAAAGGGGCTGTTTGTCAGAGCCACAGCACAAGGAGAGCTTACGACTGAGAGCATGTGGGATAGCTACTTGTCTCACTCACCGCTGCAAAATCCAGGGCTAGGTGGCACCTTAACCCTTTCTTTCAGGTGCTGGACCAGAGTCCAGCCACAATCTCATCCCAACTCCACAAGAGGTCTGCCAGCCCAGCATCTCTCTCCACCTGCAGCTGAACAGAGAGAAATAGATGAGAAGAGTGTGCAAGATTTCTGAGGGATACCTGATTTCCCTGGAGTCTACTGCTGCTCCCACCTGGCTCTCTGCTAATATACAGCAGTTACTTTCCAAACAGTACACCTTTCTAATTTCCTATCTGCAGTGGGGGCAGCCATGGTTGGAGGTTCTAATAACTGTTTTTACAAGACTTGGTTTGCACAGAGCCTTTTGAAGGTCACATTGATTATTTCCTCTGGAGCAAGCAAAGCACCATGTAATTTTTGCAAATAGCACCTGGTGAAAAATCACTTCTCGTCAATCACCTTGGTATGGGGACAACTGCTGTAGCCCTTCGCTGCCACAGCAAATCAAGCAGAAGCAATGATGGGTCTCACGTCTCCCATCTGGACTCTTGTATTCCTCCAAATACAGTGAATCGGTGAAATGACTTTCCTGAGAGGCCGGTACATGAGCACCCAGCTCAGCAGAGCATGCAGAGCAGATGACACAGTGCTGAGACACAAAATTCATTCTTGTCAAGAATGTCAGGTATAGAAATGGGACCCATCCCACCAGGCAGCCCTGGCTTAACAATTTTTGTTGTAGATCTCTGGTCCCATTTAATCAAAATTTGTGATGCTTACACACTGAGGTGACTTTCACACGTACTTAATGCTTGAAGATGTGTTGGCACTTATTGGAAGGAAATGGAAGCTTAAGAAAAAGGATGATCCCATGATATCAGCTGCATTAACTGTGTTAATAAACTGGAGAAACTCAGGAAAAAAATCATTAAAAAGATCTGGTTATCTCTTCCAAGGATTGTATCATAAGCAACCAAAGTTAATAAGAAAATTAATTTTAAGGAAATAAGCACTCATCAAAGCATAGTGATGAGCAGCAATATAAATACATCAATGAGAAAATAACCTGGCTCGAAGGGAAACTGTGAAAGTGCCCCGTATTTAGTAGAGGGCCCTGGGCACTTTGCACTCATGCATACACATCCACCAAATGCGCCTCAGGGCTGAAAGGCATAACAGAAAAACGTGAATTAAAGTTACCTGCTTACTTATGTGTCTTCTCAGCAGTACTGACAAAAGTAGAAAGAACACACCTGACAGAGGCATCTGAAGTTACTTAAACACCAAGGAAAAAAACTTCGAGAGTTTCACATGGATGGACAGAGAAAAAAGCAATGCATTTGTATTGTGCTGTTCGACTGACTGTGCACACACCCCAAAAAGATCACTGCATAATTCACTTGCATCACGTTTGCCAGTGCAACAGGGATTTATCCAACAACAGTTTCAGTATCAGCGGGAGCCATAAAAGAAACAGCAATAAAATTGTCAGTGCTTCAAGGGAAGCTGACACAAGGAAGTATCGTTCTGCAGCAGCACTAGAGGAAAAACAATTAATACAGATCTCCCCTCTCTAACAGAACTTTCAGAAGTGTAGTAGAGGCATTTGGACAATGCTCTTCATAACATGCTGTCGTGATTTTATGATTTTTCCTACTGGTATTTCACATCATAACATCATGTAGAGCACTGGGAGATAAAAAGTTATTCCTCCCGTTCTGCAGATTAGCGATATTTCCAGTTATAAATGTCTCAGAAGAGAAGAACTACATCCCCCAGAGGACTTTGTGTTTCAGTATACTTTTTAGAGAGTAAACTATGTTAGTTATACTGCAAAGATTGTTGCCACAGTTTTTTCCTCCACGTCCTCCTGCTTGAGCAAGTGACAACCGTGTGGCTACGTCGCATCTTGCCTTGTGGAATTAGCTACGTGAGCACGGAGAAGATATGAAGAAGTGGCATAAAAAACCCACTCCCGCACTCTCATTCCCTT
>JAOWBP010002052.1:62910240-62925502 GCA_028571105.1 Tragopan temminckii
TCTAACTGAAATAAAAATGCCATTTAAAATACTGAGTTAACAGCATCACCCAGTAGCCATGCTGCAGAGCTATTTGCGTGTTGTGGGATGCAGATAGCAAAGAGGAGTCTGGCTTTGGGAATACAGCTCAGCTGATAGGGAGTGGTTGTGAGGCTGCTGGCTGGTCTCTATCAAAAGGTGCTTTGGTGCTTCTGACAACTACTGCAGACAGTGCTCCTCTTCTGGCCCCACAGCCATTCTTTAAAATCAGTCTGCTGCATCCAGCTGCTGGCTCTGCAGGCTCAGCCTGGCTCCCAGCAAAATCAGCGTGTAATGGGCTCTTGTCCTTACAACCAGAATGCTCTGGAGTGTTGTATGAAGTATCTGGTCATGCTACGCTGCTCAAAAGCACTTTGAGGAGAGAGAAAAAATGAGATAAATGTACAGAGGGCTGCAGACATAGTTCTAGTTTATAAAAAACTACAAACTACAAAATGCCATTCTTTTCTGCTAGGTGCTGCTAACTATAAAAAAAGGAGACGTTACATCTTCAGACATGAGTAAGAAAAGAGGATAATTCAGGCTTGCAGCTTTTTTTCATGCACAGGTCTCAAATGCACCCCGAGGGGTGGCCCAACACTGTGTGCTTTTTCTCCCTCTGCATACTCCTGCAGAAGCTGGCAGGTTGTGGCTTAGACAGATGTACTCTTCCATGGGTATAAAAGTGTCTGGAGGCTGGGCCTAGAGAGTGGTGGTGGAGTTAAATCCAGATGGTGACTGGTCACTAGTGCTTGTTCCTTGGGGTCAGTATTGGGGTTGGTTCTATTTAATATTTTTATTGATAAATGCCCTCAATGAGGGCATTGAGTACACCCTCAGTAAGTTTGCAAATGACACCGAGTTGGGGAAGAGTGCTGGTTTGACTGGGAGTAGGAAGGCCCTCCAGAGGGATCTGTCCAGGCTGGATCACTGGGCTGAGACCAATGGGATGAAGTTCAAAAACACCAAGTGCTCAATCCTGCACTTTGGTCACAACAGCCCATGCATTGCTATAGGCAGAGTGCCATGAAGCTGCACGGAGGAAGAGGATTTGGAGGTATTAGTCAACAGCTGTCTGAACATGAGCCAGCAGTCCAGGTGGTCAAGAAGGCCAATGATATCCTGGCTTGTACCAGAAATAGTGCAGCCAGTAGGAGCAGGGAGATGTTTGTCTCTCTGTACTCAGCACTGGTGAGGCTGCACCCCAAGTGCTGTGTTCAGTTTTAGGCCCCTCACTGCAAGAAAGACATTGAGGCCCTGGAGTGTGTCAATGAAGGGCAATGAAGCTGTGAGGGGTCTGGAGCACAAATCTTATGGGGAGCAGCTGAGGGAACTGAGATTGTTCAGTCTGGAGAAGAGGAGGCTCGGGAATGCCCTTATTGCTTTCTCTCTCTCTTATTGCCTGAAAGGGGGTTATGGCAAGGTGGGAGTTGACATCTTCTCCTGTGTAACAGCTATAGAATGAGAGGTAATGGCCTTAAATTGTGCCAGGGAAGGTTCACATTGGGTATTAGGAAATTTTTTTTCTCAGAAGGAGTAGTGAGGCATTGGCACAGGCTGCTCAGGGAGGTGGTGGAGACACTGTCCCTGGAGGTGCTAGAGAAATGTGGAGATGTGGCACCGAGGGATGTGGGTTAGTGGGCATGGTGAGGAGGGTTTGATGGCTAGACTAAATGGTCTGAGAGGTCTTTTCCAACCAGAATAACTCTATGATTCTGTGATGCTACGATTCTATGATTCTGTGAAAGCACTGATACAAGGGCCTCTCTTCTCCCCATCACAAACTGCCAGCAGCAGGTTTCCCCCTGCTCTGCATCTTCTCATTTAAAGCATGGAGAAAAATGCCTCTATTGCTTATTGTGACGAGACAAATACGTCCTTCATGCAGTCACCTGCATTTCTTCCAACCAGCGGGCAAGCCTGGAGACAGCCAGGAGCTGGGGAATGCAGCCAGGTGAAGCATGGGACCGTGGGCATGGTGCTGAAATGCTGCTGTTTGCATAACGCTGCTGCAGCTGTCATAACTGAGCTGGCAACGGCACAAACAGAGCCTGTATCCTCTTATTTTCCCCTTGCCCCCCTCTCTGCTTTGTCTGCTGTCATCCTGAGTTGTCGTACACTTGAGAAACAAGGTCAGAATCAGCAAAGCAATCTGAGAGCTACCAGCAGCACAGAGCACCCCTTCCTGCTCTCATTTCTTTATTTGCCTCATATTCCCTCTCCAGTGGCACTGGATGCCGGCTGTAATTATTGGGCTGTTTTCTTTACAAAAGCTTCTCTATAAATAAAACTTTGAGATACGAAAAGAGGATTAGGTCTTTGTTGTTGTTAAAGCAAATTTTATGGTCTCAGCTCTAAATCTCCCAAGTTTCTCCTTCCCGACTTTGCTCAGTCAATAGGTACAAAGTAAGTTTCTATTTGACGTGGGAACTCGGTTAGACTTGTGCAGCAGCACAGCCCCAGCATGGTAATGGCATGGAGGCAAGGTGTACGTCTTGAGAAGAAAACGGTGACAAAAATTACAAACGTCTACAAATGCTTACAATCGTGGCCTGTTTTCTATGGCATTAGCAGCAGCTGTTTGAACCCTGCCAAATCGAGTGTTTGAGGCATTCCATTAATTTAGGGGAAATTAAGTTGTTATGGGAAAAAAATGAGATTACAGGATTTTCTCAGTTCTCTGAACTCCCTAAATGAGCCTGATACTGAGCTGTGCTCTGAATGCAGGAGGGGAAAGAGAATGTATTTCTGATATACACATCTCATGTACGGGCAGAGAAAACTTTGCCAAAGAGAACAAATTACATTATTGTTTATTTGCTATAAAAATAAAATAATATACAGCAACAATTGTGTGCAACCACCCAGGAAGCACAGATATATAGTGCTAAGGAAAATAGCCTTAAAACACGCAGGAGCCGCTCAGCGTCCCAGTGCACACAATGCCATGGCACTCACTGCACTGCAATCTGCAGCAACAATTACTGAGCTCTGATGGGAAAAGTCTCACAAGAATACAAATTGCATTTCTTTGCCTACCACAAGAAACAACCCTTATCAAAGATCATTCATCCCCTGTCACGGCCACAGTGACTGCGAATGAAAAACAACTGAAATTGAACAATGAAAACCAAGAAAGAATAAATTAAGAGATGTCACAAGCCTTTCCAAAGCAGCCGTTAGCCAAGTCTGGGATTGCCCTATTATGTGTGCTAGGTCAAGAGCATCTGAGCCTGATGGTGCTTTGGCCGAGGCATGCTGGATCACCCAGCTTGGTGTGGGATGGGGTGTGCAGGGACACAATGCTGGTGCCGCAAGGAGGGGGAGGGGAGAAGCCCTCTCTGGGCACTGGAATGCTGTGTTTCTAAAACATTGCAGGCCATGTTGTGCTTTAATAAAAATCACTCCTCTCCTTAAGTGAAACTGAGCACAGCAATCTGCTGCACCATTAAAACTGGCACTTTCCTCCAGTGTTCTGGAGATACACCACGGGTTACAAGCAGCATAAACTCCAACTTCTTCCATTTAAGCAGTAGACATTTAATCTCAAAATAAAACAGAGCTCTGCAGCTCCACCGTATCCCTATTCATAAGCTACTGTGAGACAGACTCCTGTATTGCATAGGAACAAGATGTTCTGTCAAAACTATTAATACCAAATCTTGCAGGAAAAGGTGGACTGTTTTGGCAGAGAGTCCTCATTTCCACTGGAGAATAGTCCAAAAGGAAGTCAGAGATCCGGCCTCTGAACACAAAACAAGGAGCACTTGTAAACAGTTGAGGTGTGTTTCCATGCTATGGTGGGTGAACCTGGGGCATTTTTTAAGCTTTTTCTTCCTTAATTCATACATAATCATATAAACAGCAGTCTATTGAAAGCTTAAAACAAACTATGTAAGTCTTTTTGAAAAACGTTCCTTTGTTAATAATGGCTGAAGAGCTGGATGGATGCCTTTCAGGCCAGGTAAGCTGTGCTGCAATGATCGGCAGTCACTGGGGCTGCTCCTGGGGACCTATCCGCCACCTGCACTTGTGGCATTACACCCACGGAAGAAGGCAGCAGGGATGGCTGCTGTCTCAGGACACAACAGTTTGAGGTTTCTTTCCATTATGAGCATACCGCTTGAAGGAGCCAGCGAGTCCACGCTGAAGGTAACCGCCGCTCATGCAGACAGAAGCAGTGGCAAATGCTGGCTGCTGGCTTGGACAAGTTCTTAAATACAAAATAAACACAAGGATTCGTGGGTTTGTGTATTGTCTCATCCCATTCCCATCCAAAAAAACTACATTACTCAGTTCTGGAGACTTCAATAAACAGAGATTTTTATGAGCTAAACTGAGCAGGATTCACATGAAGCAACCAGAGGCAGTCAGCAGAGGGAAATATGGGTGATTTGCCCGTGTCTCACCATTGGATTTGCAAAACAAAGCCCCAGTTCAAGTTCTTGTGAACACCACCAAAAAAATCCCAGGAGGCCATCACTAAGGCAACACAAACATTCTCACTAACCCTAAATCGTCACTTACGCATCACAGCAGCCAGGCACCCTCACCCCCACAACATATTTCCCTTCGGTTCCACTGCGCAGCCTCCCACCAGAAACACAGTTGACTCTCTTCAATAGCTTTAAAGATCACAAGGTCACAAAATGGCTCATTGAAGTCATTCTATAATTGACATTGTCTTACTTCAAATTTGCATTACTGCCTTTAAAAACAGGAAATTTTCTGTATGTTAAAAATATCCCTCTGTGGTGAGATTTCAATGAGGCTTTACTTTTCTTGCAGAGAAACCAAAGGACATTTTTGCTTTTGCTTCAAATTTAGTGATAAACATTCAACTGGAATGAATGCTTTTTATTTTAACAAGTTGGGATGCTGGGAATGAAGCATCACCTCATGTTGCCCCTGATACACATTTTACTCTCCTCATCGCGTTTTTAATTTAATACAATCTTCTGGAGTCTCTGAACCATTGCAGACGTGAATGCATGTGTAGGCTTGCAGTCCTTCACTGCAGCTGTGCCAGGCAAGATGGACATGCCCACTGGCATCCCATGGACCTGGGAACAATGTCAGCAATGTTAACATGTCATAAGCTGTGGTAATAGAAAAAGGGAAAGAACTTAAGGAAATTCACCCATAGCATCAAGAGGTAATACAGCATTCTCCCCTATGTCTATGTGACAAAGAGGAAAGAGGATTTGGGACCACATTGTTATTTTCTACATGATGACATTCTGGAACTCCAAGTATAAATTGAATTCTGGTTTTATAAACAATGCAGAGATCCAGCTTGGCAGAGCTGGTCTGAGCACAACTCACTGTCATTGCTCTGATTTCCAGTCTGTTCCCCGTGAATGGTGCTTTTCCACTGCGCTGCACCATGCATCACCAGGACACTGCAGGGAGATGGGCTGCAAACACACCCATCTGTCAGCTGCACTTCTCAGCATCCTTCTGCCAGCAGGAGATTGGACCTGGAAACTGTTAATTCCAGTGCATGAGTACCACAGGCTTTGAAAAATGAATCTTCTTAAGTAACCATTTAGCCAATGCTTCTCACTTGTTAGCTATCTCTTCCTCAAACAAAAACTCTCTTCGTGCTGTTGACAATCATAATATTTAGAGAAGGAGAAGAAAGAGAGTTGCCATCTCTGTCTGCTCTTTTTCCTAGTGGTGGCCAAGGTGGGACATCTCCTGGCTCAGGGCACTCCCACTGGATATCATTTGGGACTTAAGAAGTCTTCCATTTCCGTCCCCAAAGCATTAAGGTTCCCATCCCTTCCCTCATCCTTACCTCACCAGCAAAGCCCACACGAGCTCTCCTGCCCTCCCTTGCTGGCTCTCAGACTCAGCTGCACCTCTCCATTGCTCCACCAGCCTGTTCCCCCACCTTCCTTCTCCACTTCTGCCTCCTTAACTTCACAAATTCCTCACAGCTTCTCATCAACTTTGCCAATTTCCTGTACTCAGACCCTCTCTGCATCCCCCTGAGCCTTGCTGAAATCCATCTGTCTTCTCAACATGTTTGTGGCCTGATCTTTCCAAACTATGGATCCAGGAGAGACGTGAAGACACCAAGACTGACAGTCAAGGGCTGGGGATGGGTTCAGCAACTGGAAGCAGGAGAATGAGAGAGGAGAGGGCAGGGTTGAGAGCTGGAAATGACTCCTGCACTCACAGTTACACCAACCTGCAGCATGCATATGGTGACACACATTCTGAACAAGGAAATGTCATCTCTTGCTTTGCATATTGTACATCTGTCTTTTACCAACAGCAGTCAGAAGCTGAATCCTCCTCTCAGCGGTGAGATGAGTCCTGGCACCTCACATCCCTCCTTACACTGCTGCAGAGACAGTATTTGCACATGGCCGCAGACTTCCATTCATTGCAATGACAAGGAAAGCTAAAGATGGATTTCACACTGGAGAGGGGAAGAAAAAGAGAGGCAGAAAACAAGGGCGCAAAGCATGTGCTGGCACATCAAGTCACAAGCCCTGTACCAGCTGTCTGGAGAGAACGCAGGAACTGAAATCATTCACTAATGTGCCCAGAGGACAGGCTTCTACCCACTCCCAGCAGCAAGTGCTGAGAATGAGCTTTGGGATTTCTGCCATTTTTACCCTTTACTTTCTACTCAAATTCTGACTTTTTGCAAGTCATTCTTCAGATACATTCACTCCAAGTTGCAAATGGGATATTGTGGTTTCCCTGTGGCCACATGGTCTGGATGGTCATAAAACACAGCCAGTCCCACTGGCAGTCTATTTCTGCTGCAGCTCTCATTGCTTACTATGCTGCTTTTCTTGCTCTGCTCCAGGCTGTGTTCTCGTCAGCTGGGGAAAGCTATTCAGCCAAAAGACAGTGCTTCCTGTCCATGAGCATGCAGCTAAAATTGATGGTGAAAGAGAAGCTTTTAGTCTTCCTGCAGAAGTCAGCTCTTTTGCTGTCACTGCTGACTCCCAGAATCACTACTGCTGGCAGGCACATCCAGGCAGGCATGTCCTAACTCCATCTTCCCCAGAGCAGGCTCAGCCACAGCCGTGTCCAGATGAGTGTCCCCATGGATGGACACCCCGCAGCCTGTTTGCGAGGCTGTGCCAGCACCTGACCACCCTCACAGCAAAAATTCCCTGCTGGCTTGCCAGCACCTCCCACATGATGAGTCCAAAGCCAAATGGGAGTTCTGGGAGCTCATATATGTGATGTCTTTGGCAGTTCATAAAAGGTCAATATTTATTAATTAGGGCTAAAAATTTCTACATTTCCTTCAAATTGGGAATTCTGAAAAGCCCTCACAAGCTCTTGGGGAGCCAGCCAGGACAGAAAGCAGCTGCCCATGGTCCAGCAGTGTTGCAACAGCCTGAGCAGAGGAGCTGCACCAGATGTTGGAATTACATCCTACTATGTTCAATCTCAAAGCCTAATCCTATGTTTTGGAAGCTCTGTGAGATCCTCAGCAGCTCTCAGGGCTCAGGAAGCCATCCTAAAGAGCAGAAGATGTACCCAGCTGGAAGCAGAGCTCCAGACCTGGGAGGATCTCTCTCCTACAGCTGCAGACCATGGAAACAGTGAGCTCTCCTGCTTCAGGGTAGGCTACATGCCTTTCTACCTCAGGAACCCAACTGAGGACCTGACTGCAGGCAGATGGTTCTGGTTTCTTGGCTTGGAGCCTGGAAACACAGTTAGCTACCAGGAGTGGCGGACTAGATGTGATGCACTGGCTTTCCATGAAGCTCATCCTGATTTTAATGAAGCATTTCCCTGTATTAATTTTATTAGAGTTTTATCAAATCAAAGGTGCTGTAAGTGAAATAATTCACCTAACCAGCACCTTCCAAAGAAGATTCCCTTTGTATTCAGCACTGATGAGGCCACACCTTGAGTGCTATGTTCAGTTTTGGGCCCCTCACTACAAGAAAGACATCAAGGCCCTGGAATGTGTCCAGAGAAAGGCAACAGAACTGGTGAGGGGTCTGGAGCACAAGTCTTATGGGGAGAAGCTGAGGGAACTGAGATTTTTCAATCTGGAAAAGAGGAAGCTCAGGGGAGCTCTTACTGCTCTCTACAACTGCCTGAAAGGAGATTGCGGTGGGGTGGGGGTTGACCTCTTTTCCCTTGTAACTAGCAATAGGACAAGAGGTGATGGCCTCAAGTTGCGCCAGAGAGATTCAGGTTGGGTATTAGGAAATATTTCTTCTCAGAAAGAGTGGTGAGGCATTGGCACAGGCTGCCCAGGGAGGTGGTGAAGTCACTGACCCTGGAGGTGTTCAAGAGACATGTAGATATAGCACTGAGGGATGTGGGTTAGTGAACGTGGTAGGGATGAGTTGATAGCTGGACCACATGACCTTAGAGGTCTTCTCCAACCTCCCTAATTCTATGAAGATCTGACAGCTGAGTCCATTCACCTGCATCTGCACACCAAAAGCTTGTCACAGACCTGCAGAGAAAATGTAGTTGTTTCCAGACAAGAAATATATATATGTACAGCGATATATATATATATATGCACATATGTATGTGTAGCAGTCCAAAACCCTGTTGGATTGTTATCAGCATTAGTCTGCAGACTCCTGTTGCCCCTGAAAGGAAGTGTTTGGTGAATGACTCATTTCTAGATTTCCTCTTCCAGAATAATCATTTCAAACTGTTCTTCCCGGATGCTAGTTTACTTTTCAGACATGAGCCCTATTTAATTTTTGGCCCACCTTTTAGTCTTTTTATTATTCCATGAGTAGGGGAATGCAGTGCCTACTGGATATCATGTGACTGTATAATCCTTCAAATATTTGCTTTTAATTACAATGGAAGACGTAGAGGAAGATGCAACTTCAGTCCCTTTGGCCATTCCTTGCATCTCGATTCCCTGTTGTTAATCACTACACATTGTTTACAATTTCTCAGCCAATTTTCAATCAACACGAATCTGCAAACTGCTCATATGAAAGCCAGCCTGAATTACTTCTTCAAGCGAGCTTTCCTCAGATGCCCAGCCAAGCTCAATGCTCACAGAACTCCACTGAGGATAGGCCATTTATCCTGGGGATGCATTTGGAGAAGTGAGTCCAGTCCCAGTCCCTACAACATGGCAGTGCTGGGCACAAGTTGGTGGCTCCCTGCAATACCCAGCAGCTGGCATTGCTGCCCATGCCCCCACAGCAGCCAAAGGCAGCAGAAAGGAGGGCACCACATGCTTGCCTGTGTGCCCAGAATTCTGGACTGCACAGTGGCAACCTCAGCTGTTTTTGACATTCTGCCACAAAATCCCAAACGCCAAACAAAATGCTTTTGCCCAGTAGAGTCTGCTCTGATAAAACTTCTCTGGACTCCGTTGTTGCTCACAAAGCTTCTTCCCAGCATAGTCCCTCACCAGCTCTGTAGTCTGGGGGCTTCATCCTAAATTCTTGCACCAGTCAAGCCAAATTAAGACTTACAGACAGGTCTCCATGACAATAGTATATAAAACAATTATTAGAGATACCTCTAGCCATGCTCCTCTATCCAGTAGCAGCAGCTTGCTTCACTCAGATTTGTTTAATCCAGTCACTAGCACATTAATAACAATCAAAAGAAAGGAAAGAAATCACTAGAAAGGTGGTAGATACAAACATTCTTTAGGAAAAAAAATAGCATGGAGGGAAAGAATCTCATCCCTGGAGGGTGTTCTTTTATAAAAACATACAAACCTGGAGCAAGTTACAGTCCCGTGTGTCTTCTGAAAAGATGCACTCATTACATATCATTACATAACTCACAATTAGAAGAAATGTGCTTCCAGAGGCTAATTCCTTCCTTGCATAACTGACCCATTTCAATCAGTTTATTTACTTGTTGAAAAAGTACCTGTCATCTTAGCATATTTCCTATTGCCCTTTTCTTACAGGAAGCTAAGGATCATGCGTGATTTTTTTTTTTAAATTAGCACACAGTAATCTGCTAAGTTCTTATAAATTTGTATACAACATTGTCCTTATTAGATAAGAAACCTGTCTTCCTCCCACCATGCTCATGCTGCCAGTGAACATCAAGAAACTGCCACATCTCCCTCACTCAATGACAGATCCTGGTCAGATAGAAGGGATGTGGCAATCCATGGAAACTGCATGGGGACCAGGAGCATCGCATTGCTGGGATCAAACACAGCCCAGGACACCAAGATGTGAGCTTAAGACCATTTGAAACCTCAGCACCAGTTTCTGTTTAATGGCTTCTGCTAATAAGGTCCATGAGAAAGACAGTGCCTGTAGGAAGAGTGAAGTAATCTTCCAGCACGCTACAGTAGTTGGGGTGAGTGGGTAATTAAAACATTTCCTGTGTGTGCTATAACAAAGTGTTTGGGGATACCTCAAGGTGAACACGTTCAACAAGGCCAAGTGCAAGGTGCTGCACTTGGGTTGGGGCAATCCCAGGCATTCATACAGACTGTGGAAAGATCTCCTTGAGAGCAGCCCTGCAAGGACCTGGGGGTCCTGGTGAACGAGAAGCTGGACATGAGCCAGCAGCGTGTGCTTGCAGCCTGGAAGGCCAACTGTGTTCTGGGCTGCATTAAAAGAGGGGTGGCCAGCAGGGAGAGGGAGGTGATTGTGCCCCTCTGTCTACTCAGCTCTTGTGAGGCCCCATCTGGAGTACTGCATCCAGCCCTGGGCCCTCAGTACAGGAAGGATGTGGAGCTCTTGGAGCTGGGCCAGAGGAGGGCCACTAAGATGATCAGAGGGCTGGAGCACCTCTGCTATGAAGAAAGGTTGAGGAAACTGTGCTTCTTTAGCTTAGAGAATTGAAGGCTCCAGGGAGACCTCATTGTGGTGACACACTGGAACAGGCTGCCCAAGGAGGTTGTGGATGCCCCATCCCTGGAGGCATTCAAGGCCAGGCTGGATGTGGCTCTGGGCAGCCTGGTCTGGTGGTTGGTGATCCTGCACATGGCAGGGGGTTGAAACTTGATGATCATTATGGTCCTTTTCAACCCAGGCCATTCTGATTCTATGATTAACAGCAAATAACACTGTTGTTCCTGCTCCCCCTATTCACAAGGCTCTTTCTCTCCAAAGTATTGGGAGATGGGGAACAAACATTAATAATAAAACTCCATCAAACTCCTGACAGAGGTCGTGGTATAGAGGAGTCAGCTGAAAGGAACGGGTTATTTCTGGTGGGTTTAGGTCTTGATGTTGCTGCATTAACCAACCTTAGAATTCTGATGTTGACCTTCAGGGATGTGAAACCCCTCCACCAACTTGAGATGGATTTCAGTTCAATGATCACTCCAGATTTTGTGATCATAAGAGACAGCACATGTCACAGCATTTCTGACAAGTGACCTCAGCTCCACTGGCAGTTAGGACTCAAGGTTAAGGCTGGAAGACCACTGCCACCAACCTGCAGAGGCCATGCAGGAGCACAGAAGCAGGGGCTGAGATACCTTGCGCAGCAGGCAGTGCTCATGGCCATTACCCCTGTCCAGATCATAAAAATACAGACGCACATGTTCCCAGTGGGAATACAACTATACAAGACATCCCACACAACTGCAAAGTGTATGCTTCTGTGTACCTGCAAATGACTTTTTAGATTTCTCCTCTGACCAAAGTAAAGAAGTGGGAACATTCACTGTCAGTGTTACTAACTCCTATGGGTACATTTGCAAACATACGTTTGGACTTGAAAAATACTTTGCTTACATTACAAAAAGCACTCCCTTAATAAGGCACTTTCTTAATACATCTCCTTGTACTGACATGTTACTTTAAGCTCCCTCGTTCCATCACTGTAATTACTTTTTCTTAAGCAGCTTTGCTTCTGTGAGTGATGTTGGAGCTCTTGTCTATGGTACAAATGAACTCAGAGTCTGGGGATCATAGCTACATCCTCCTTGGGTATTTAAGTAGCACAGTAGCATCCCTGCAGTTTGCACCAGCAGATGCACACTAAAGTACTGCAACTATTTCTGCATCCTGTTCTTCCACTACATAACTTTTCCTGAAGGCAATTATTCCTGGCAGTGTCTTAAAGCTCTGACTATAAGCAGTAGTCAAAGCAGAGCTGCCTTGAAGGCAGGACCAGCAGATGCGAAGGTCTTTCCAGTACGCCAAAGGAGCTTCTATGCAGGAAGAAAAGTAACTTCTTACATGGTTTGATGGTGATAATACAAGGGCGAATGGCTTTAAACTAAAATAAGGGAAATTTGTATGAGATGTTAGGAAATTCCTTCATTCAGAGGGTGGTGAGGCAATGGCACAGGCTACCATTGGAGGTGCCATCAGTTAAGGAGCACTGACAACAGGGTAGATTTGGCATATCACATTTCAGTTCAGACTCCTAGTACTTGGAATGCTGTTTTCTTTCTCCATTTGAACTAGTTCAACAAGCTGAACAGTTTCAATTGTGGACCGAGCTGTTTTTCTGTATTATACAATCCTACCCATAAAATAAAAAAAATTAAAAAAATTAAAAAAAAAAAAAAAAGAAGAAGAAGAAGAAGAAATTGAGAAGGAAAAAAAGATCCTCTTCAAAGTGTTTAATGATGTGGCAAAAACACTTTTTAAAAATTAAATAAAAATGTACATGACAATTTAGTGGAGAGTTATCTCTATCATTCACCTTCCTACAGGTGCTATCACCTGGTGCAAATGTAAGTAAGCACATAAGAGGAACTGGCTCCCATTTTATGATGAGAAAACAGCCAGCAAAGTTTTACAGTGATGTTTTAATGCACAAAATATGCAGGCTTCTGTTTCGCCAGTCACAGTGCTCAAAGCTGTAATTAATACACCCCAGCTGCAAATTAAGAAAGGTGGAAATAAGGCAGTGAAATATATTTAATTTCACAGAATCTGGATGTTCATTCTGCATGTTCATTCTCAGCAGTAGTTAACTGAATATAAATTAAGCCATCAAAAGAACTGCTAGTCCATTCCACAATGGCCACACTGTTTCAACTGAAATATGAAAGGTGACATTTTTCTTAAAAGACTTTTTTTTGTAGGATTAAAAAGCCACACTCTAATTTCTTAGCTGTCTTGACATGGTGATGACAGCTCCATAAACCTGAGTAATTATAGAAAATTGAGCTCTGAAGTTTGATCTTGAACATGCCATTGCAAAGGAATATCATGGGCTGTTTTTTAGAAGTTTGCTTACATCAACCACACACAAGTGTCTGATGGGCATATATTTATCATGCTGTTGCTTGAGAAGCCAAGCCCAAGGGTATACCACTGCCACATGGAAACCTGCCTGACAAGTCTGGGGTTATTTTATAATTCCTGCACTTCCATAACCACCAGAAACAGGGCAGTGAGACGTAGTGGTGGCTTGGGGAAGCATCAGCCTGGCCAGCTGTGCGTCCCAGGCAAGGATGTAAAATGGAAGGTGCTCATAGACTCACAGAATCATTAAGGTTGGAAAAGACCTTTGTGTGACTTTGTGTGATCCCACTTTGGCAAATCTCTCCTGTGATCAAAATGAAATCCAAATGATGAATTTATTGTAACAGAGAGATATAAAATAACACTTGTTTGTTTGCTTGTTTTCTCACAGTTTTAGGAAAATCTAAATGCTTTTTGCACAAATAATCGGGAAGTAGTTAAACCCATCAATCCACAGTGAATGCTACAACAGACTTTCATGTTAATAAGGTAAATAAACGTCTTGAGTATTGCCAGTCTCTGATATTGGACAGGTTTCCTCTTATCACTGAATTATGTCCTAACTTAACTGGGTAGCCTTTAACCTCTAAGGACAACAAAAACTTCTTCCATAGCAGAGTTGCTATGCTGGACCCACGGAATCATAGAATCACAAGATGGTTTGGGTTGGAAGGGACCTCAAAGACCATCTAGTTCCAATACCTCTGCCATGGGCAGGGCTGCCTCCCACTGAAACAGGCACCAGCTCAGGCTGCCCGTGGCCCCACCACACCTGGCCTTGAACACTTCCAGGGATGGGGCATCCACAGCTTCTCTGGACTTGCTCCACTAACAGAATTGGGCAAAATCATGTTTTTCCTAGTCTGCCCTACCTAGGTCTCTCTTGGAAGTGTTTTTGGGAGTAGCTACGCCTGTGTCAAGTGCAGCATGGAGGAGGGAGAGCAGAGGAGAGCACTGCTGGGCTCAGAACCCTTCAGCCTACTGAGCTAAGAGGATGGACAGAGCACTGCTGGGAGGTTTAGATGTTCAGGCACTGCACTGAAATAAACTTGGGAGCTCTTTCTTCAGTATTCGAATACCAAAAGGATTTACACATTTATTTCAAAAGGCTTCTCCATGAGAAATCCTCAGTGCCTCAGAGACTGAATGGGAAGAAAGCCTTCTCCAGCCCCAAGGTCTCAGCCACATGGCTGGGAAAGCAGTTTTGAAGGAATTCAGAGTCAGTTATCCCAGCATCAAACAGGACTGTTTTGCATTTTTTTTTCCTTTGGAGCAACAAGGGGAGCAAGAAATATTTGAGGAGGGGAGGAAAAATACCAAAAAGCCACAGAGACACCATTTTAAGAAAAATTTAAAGGAATATATTATATAAATACTAAACAGGTAGTCTGTGTTTGTGGAAGTCGATGAGGTACACATGTAGGAACACGGAAGATGGAACATGCCATCATACTAACACTTTTTCCACAGGTTTTTTTTTTTTTTTTTTCTCAAGATAGTGACTGTAAGTACCTCCTCTTTATGGCAACAGGAACTGTCTATGCTCACACGCAATCCAACACATACACAATCCTGAACCAGCGCAGATCCTTTCCACTATACTTTTCTATTCCATCTGTTCTTCCTTCACCCACCATGGTTGTTTCTTGAGGCACTGGGTAGCACAGAAGCAGCCCAAATTTCTCTCTAACGCAGTCCACATTCCAAATGAGCCTCATCCCAGCTCACGCATGGCTCCCATCATCTGCAAGCAGAGGAGGCTGCAGCAACTGTGGGCATTTTAAGGCAAATCCTGAAGGTCACATTGCCTGCAGCATCTGGAAAATACTGCTGCTCAAAATTCACTGGCTTCTATGTTACTCAGTGGGCTCTTGGGGTGGATGTCTCCACCTTGGGATGCACAAGTGTTGGTATGCTTACAGCAGTACTGGAGTGAGTGGAGAGGATTTTTGGCTCCAACACTTACCATTCCTCCCAGACACCACTGATCAAGCAAGAATATATTTCTTTTCCTTTTTCTTCTCTTCTCTTCTCTTCTCTTCTCTTCTCTTCTCTTCTCTTCTCTTCTCTTCTCTTCTCTTCTCTTCTCT
>JAOWBP010002052.1:62933974-62950080 GCA_028571105.1 Tragopan temminckii
AAGGGAAGGGAAGGGAAGGGAAGGGAAGGGAAGGGAAGGGAAGGGAAGGGAAGGGAAGGGAAGGGAAGGGAAGGCCTCATGTGGTAACTATCATGAAAAATCAGAGTTTCAGAATGTATTCTGAAAGCTAGTTAAGCTAGCTGTAAAGTCACAGGTGAAGATAACTAACACCACAGCTCTGTGACATGAATTCATTCACCGTAACAGGGCACTGAATGCTGCTAAGAGTCGTTGTTGACCATTTTATCAATGGCTGCAGCATGAAAAGAGTGAGGTATCATTTTGATGTCAAAAACACATGATGTTTGGGAGAGAGAACCACAAAGTATTATCAGTGTCTGGAGGTGAAAATCCAGAATGGAGACACAGGTATGGAGAGTGTTTGAGACAGAAGAAAAATAACATTTTCCATCCCACCTCCAGCTCCATCCCACAGTAGCTGGCAGTAGAGGTTTGGTCTGCCCACACCACACAATCTGTTCAAGCAGACAGTGATTAAAATGGGGTTCTCTGACATGTTACCAGAGAAAGGCAAAGCCCCAAAATGTGAAGGGGTTTAAGACCTGTCAGAACAAGCAACCATTGCATGCCAACGTGAAAGTGTAGATGTTGATGTCATACCATGGCTTATGAAGACAAGGTCATAGGCAAGCTGTCTGTCACATCAGGGTTTCAGTCTAGCCCAGTCTGTAAGAAGTGATAAGATGGTTTGTTGACCACGGTATGTCCAGCAGCATTTGTTCTCTGATGTCTTGAACCCTTGATCTTTCTTCTTCAAGCAGCATCCTTATTGCAGGGAATTTCAGAAAACGGTGCTGGTCCTTTTCATAGGAGCTCCATGGTTATCACTGCATGATACAGGTGTGTCACCAAGTGCCAATTCAGCCAGGGTCAAAATCTGGACCACAAAAAAAAATGTTACTTCTCACTAAACACTCCATTTCTGCAGTTAAAACCTTTTAAGACAATATACTGATCTTTGGCTCCAGGAACAGCTGCAGATTTGACAAAGACAAACCCCTACTTATAGCAGCAAACTGAGTCGTGTGAAGTTCTGCCCATCATTAAGGAATAAAATGCCCCCAGACTACAAATTTCACAAATCTTGATTGATTTAATGGGAAAAATAAATGGCTCTGCCTTAGGAAGCAGAGCTGAATGATGAAGTGACACTTCTGTTAGTAAACAAGAAAATGACCCAAAGCAGAAGTGCAGTAAGCTGTTGAATGTGTTGCCTTTCACTCCTTCCTACCACGTTTTGGTTCTGACCAAGCATTGCACAGAAGAGCACACCCCCAGCATTCACCATCTGAACCCAACAGTTCAGATCATGCAGACCTTTGGTTTTGCCATACTGGAAGCCAGAGAGACAGCAGCTGGGCAGGCATCCTGCTGGGTAGAAATGGAGCTCAGTTACAGCCCCATTCATCCCTGTGTCCCATGCAAGTGGTGATGTGCTCCCCATACCTGCAGTGGGTGGTAACAGCTAGAAAAGATGCTCTGCTCTTCCCTTCATAGTGGGGAGCTGCAGTTTGAGTCCTTTCTCATGTTACGTCTGTTCATAATACTTTCTTCTCAACCTCTCTACCCTGTGATCACATACATATGCTCTGCAAAACCGTAACAGCAGGACAACTCCGTGCTTTGCCTTGGAGGCATGAAACAGAAAAAGGAAGTTTTTACTCACATCTGTTCTTTTGCTCTATAATCCTTTGAAAAACATCCAGAAATCATTGTTTTCTATTCTTCCTTTGTGTTCAGCAGCACCAACATGACCACTGTATGTGGGGGTGGTGGAGCTCTGGGTCAGCTCTGCTCGTATCTCTGCTTTTTGCATTCCTGCCTACAGCTGCTTATACTGCACACTCTGCACATTATCTGTGCAGAGAATGAACATGTAAATACAGAGACTTGGAAAGGAAAACTATTTTTCAAGGTTGCTTCAAAAAGGTTTTTATTTATCCTTTTCATTCAGAAGCTTCCTTATCACTGGAAAGAGAGAAAGAATAACACTTACAAAAACAGCAAGTTGCTGCTCATAGAATCATAGGCTATCCCAAGTTGGAAGGAACCCACAAGGATCACTGAGTCCAATTCACAGCTCCACACAGGACAGACCAAAATTCAAACCCTGTGTCTGAGATTGTTGTCCAAACACTTCATTTTCTTGAATTTTGGGTGCAGTGTGTTCCTCCCTATGACCTTCCATGCACCATTATTATGCTCTTTCCATGCAATTGCCATTTGGTAAATCCCATTTTTCCCCCCACATAAATTGATTCTACCATCTCCATTATAAACATCTGACATTTTTTGGTTGTTTTTCTTTAGGACTACCAGCAGTAAATGCCGTATTCTCAATGAAGGTCTCCCATGAGTTTATGGGTTGGCATGGATATCTGGAGTTTTTTCGCTCTTTAACCCAGCTTTTTTTTTTTTTTACTTTTTTTTTTTTTAGAAGCTGAATCAGATCCAGTCCTGTCACCAGGAGTATTTCTAAACTACAGTTGAAACTTGGTAATTCCTACTGATGAGCAGTCCTACATGTAGGCCTGCCCACCTCATGGCTAATGACTTCTGGGAGAGTAATATTCCCTGTCTGAAGCATAAGCTGATACACATTGCACCAGTGATTTCTACTGGTGAGATGGAGCAGAGGTAAAAAACCACAGTAATCCCACTGGGATTTTCAGACTGTCAGATCCTCTTTCCTGTTGTAGTAGAAGTAGTACATCTCTAAACTTACTGATCCCACCTTCTTTCAGCAGAACAGCGTGGCCAGCCATGACAATCCAATAGCTGAACACAAAATGGTACATTCAGCGATAAAATGGCTGATAGCCAATTTCTGTCGCTTTCAAAACACATGGTAAATCACATTAATAGTGCAGCCTCTTTCATTGCCTCCTGCAGCTGCTTCTGTTTAAAAAAAAAAGGTGTGAGGATGCACCCTTTGAATCGATTTCATTGTTCCTTGAGTAGACTTCATCATTCCTTGCATAAACTTTATTGTTCCTTTTGCAGACTTCATCGTTCCATGCTCTAGTTTCAAGATGTCAAGATAGTACAGTGACAGACACCTCAGAAATAAAGCACAAATCACCACTTCACAGCAAGAAATTGTAGAAACCAGCTGACTGCAGCATGGTGGAAGCACCACATTTCTCAAGAACTCACCATTGCTTTTGGCACTGTTGGCCGTGTGCACACCAGGAGAAGTTTAATTTTGAAAAACGTGGTAAACTCATCAAGTTAAGAGCATTAAAATGACATTGCTTTGAAAGATGCAGTTGTTTTTAAGTCTGTCTGTACTAGCAGAGGCTTTTGAACAATACAGAAGTTGCATAAGTGCTTTATAATCCTGCTTTGTAACCATTCAGAAAGTACAGTACATTTTTTCTTCTCTTCTGTTAAAATGCTGTTATGAACTGAAAATAAAGAAAAAAGATTCTTCAAGTATTTCACTGATGATCTTGTCAGATTTTAGAATACACAATGCCACAATCACATGCAGCTTTTTACAGATATTCTAAACCAGCAAACTTACTCAATACATATTTCTCTTTAACAACATTTTGCTTGACTGGGTTTTGATGGGACTCGGAGATCACTTTTGTGATAGAATATGCAGAAAATATGCACTAACTACCAATGACTTACAGCTGTTCCAGAAGAGTCAGTGAGATTTTGAGATCAACGAGACAGATTTAGTGTCCTATGTGAATATTTCAGAAATGAATCTTTGAATGTTTAACAACGTACTGTTAAGGAGAACAGGCTACAAAAGACATGGAGAAGACTGAGGTACTCAATGAGTTCTTTGCCTCAGTCTTCACTGACAGGCAGGATTCTCATATTTCTTACATCCCTGAAAGGCACATCCCTGAAACTCTTGGTGGGACCTGGGAGAGCAAAATCCTCCCCACTGTAAGGGCAGAGCAAGTCTGATACTGCCTCATGAGATTGAATGTGTATAGGCCAAACAGTTTGTATCCCACGGTCCTAAGGGAGCCAGTTGATATGGCTGCTGAGCCACTCCATGGCTGTCAAGCAAAGTCGACAGTGACTGGAAAAAGGGAAATATCACTCCCATTTATAAGAAAGGGATGAAGGAGGACTCGGGGAACTACAGGCCTCACCTCTGTGCCTGAGAAGATCATGGAGCAGGTCCTCCTGGAAGAGATGTTACAGCACATGAGGGATGAACAGGTGATCTGAGATAGCCAGCATGGCTTCATCAAGGGAAGGTCATGCCTGACCAATCTGGTGGCTTTCTATGATGGAGTGACAGCAGTGTTGGACAAGGGAAGGGCAACTGATGTCATCCACCTGGACTTGTGCAAGGCCTTTGACGTGGTCCTGCACCACATCCTTATCTCTCTAAATTGGAGGGAAACATGAATTTGAAGGGTGGACTATTTGGTGGATAAGGAACTGGTTGGAAGGTTGCTTACAGAGGGCTGTGGTCAATAGCTCTGTGTTCACATGGTGATCGGTGATGAGTGGTGTCCCCCAGGGATCCGTCTTGGGACTGGCACTCTTTAACATCTTTCTCAGTGACTTCGATGATGGGACTGAGAGCACCCTCAGCAAGTTTGCTGATGACACCAAGCTGAGCAGTGCAGTTGATACAGCAGAAGGAAGGGATGTCATACAGAGGCACCATGACAAACTCAAAAGCTAGGCCCACATGAACCTAATGAGGTTCAACAGAGCCAAGTGCAAGGTCCTGAACTTGGGCCGGGATAATCCCAAGTGTCTATACAGAGTGGGAGAAGAACTCCTTGAGAGTAGCCCTGCTGAGAATGACTTAGGGTAGATGAAGAACTTAACATGAGTGAGCTGTGTGAACTCAGCCTGGAAGACCAATGGCATCCTGGGCTGCATCAAAATGCATGTTAGGTGGCCAGCAGTAAGAAGAAGGGGATTATCTCTCTCTACTCTGATCTCTGTATGTGTCCAAAATTCGGGGCTCCAATACAGGAAAGATGTGGAGCTTTTGGAGAGGGTCCAGAGTAGATCCAGAGATGCTCAGAGGGCTGGAGCACCTCTCCTACAAAGGCTGGCTTGTTCAGTCTGGAGAAGAGAAGGTTGCAGGGAGAGCTCATTATGGCCTCTCAGTATATAAACAGAAAGTTAACCAATTTTTTATACTGGTAGATAGTAATAGGACAAGGAGGAATGGTTTTAAACTAAAGGAGCGGAGATTTAGTTTAGATGTGAAGGGGAAGTTTTCACTGAGAGGGTGGTGAGGCACTGGCACAGGCTGCCCAGAGAGGCTGCGGATGCCCCATCCCTGGAGGTGTTTAAGGCAAGGCTGGATGGGGGACTGGGCAATCTGATCCAGTACTTGTTCCAGCGATTGGCAACCCTGCCTGCAGCAGGGAGGTTAGAACTTGATGGTCCCATCCAACCCAAGCCATCCTATGATTCTATGATTTACAGCATAGGGAATATTGACATGTCAAGATCAGAGCACAAAAGAAGAAGCTCCAGGACATTTTAATTAAAAAATCACTGAAATTATTACAGTTTGATGACATTTTGAAGTAAAACTGTAAATATGTCTTACGCAGTTGACTAACCCCAGTGAAGTGATGAATGCCTTGAAATCTTATTTAATTCATAGCAGTTTAGACTTCATAGCATGATTCAGGATCACTTCGTACTTTGGCCTAGAAACACAAGGCAATTTTCATACAAAACAGCTGGAGCAATGCTAATGACTGTTCTTGTACTGAGCATTGGAAGAGTTCTGTCAAAGGTTTAATGAAAAGCAGTGGGAACAAGTAAAATATCCTACCCATATATCGCATTACTTTTTGAGAACAAACAAATCCAAAAATCAATACAAAGTAGCAAATAGCTATAATCAGAAAAAGGAAATCTAAAAACCACCTTTCTGTGCTAAAATGTTAAAAAAGCAGATGCACCCATCAGTCTGGATTAGCCACACACTGCTAGGGACAGGGCTGAGATACTAATGAAGACAGCTTTCCCTTGCTTTGATTTAAGTTTAATAGCAGTCTATCCACAGGATTTGGTAAGATCTGCGACCACATGCTGAAAGCAGTTTTCACCATTGCCAGTCACAGGTACAGCTCTACGTTCACTACAGTTTAGAAAAAAGAATCCCCAAATTTGAAAGCACATTGAAACCTTTCAGTAGACTGTTTCTAGATTTGTCCTGGAGCCAATAATATTTTTTTTTCTTTTTTTTTTTCTTTCAGAGAGTTCTGCAGTTTTCCACAAGCACTAAATTCTACTGGAATTGCCACCAAGGCTTCATTTCCCTGTATTTCCACTCCATCTGAAGACAACAACCAAAAGAGAAAATAATACAAGGCTCTCGTAGAGGCTGGCGTGAAATAGCATTTCATCTTCAGTGAGCAGGATGAGATATAAGAAAGAGATGCAGAGGGAGGAGGTCAAAGCAAGTTGAGAAGAGGTGAAGGAAAGCAGCATTAGTCAGGATCTGGAGGAAGAAGCTGCCCTGCACTTTTGGCAGACTGTTTGCAGGTGTCTTCCTCTGAGGAGCACAGATCTTCAAGGCAAGCCCTATGAGCCCCAAACTATGCTGTTGAATATTTCTGCACTTCTCTTAGCTTTTGATTTCCCACTCTAACTGCATCAAACTGACTTTTTCATACAAACATCGTCAGAGATGTGCTTTGATTTTTCTGTTTGTCTGAAGAAGCACTCAAGATCAGCCTATTCTCTCCTGCAGCAGAAGCCTTCCTTTACCCTCCCTCCTCCCCGCATCCTCCATCCACCTCCCACAGCCTCTTCTCTCCCCTCAGCCTGCCTCTTGGCAATACATCACTCACCACATCACTCCATGAACCTGCTGTGCAATGGCTAAGCAGGGCTGCCAGTGCCATGTGCTGCTGCAAAGCACTAATGAGCATCGCCAGCTCCTGCTGACATCAACAGGGACGATGGCAAAAGGCTGATGTGCCCTGGGCAGGGGACATGGGGTGGTTTGTTCTTCCCCTCCTCACTTTGTGATGCAGTGCCCTCAGCAGCCCCTGCACTTCGGCGGCTGGCTGCCCACCCACATGCCAAAGGTTTTGTTCCATTCAGGTGGGAGGTTTCTATAAACCAGCAGTCAATGGCCAGGTCTTTAATACTTGCTGGAGGAGATATGGATGGGAATCAGTGTGCAAGCACAGAAGGGACAGCCAGAAAGACATCACAGCATGTGTGAAAAACTGAGCCACAACCAAAGAAAAGAACAAATGGATGAGGGAAGGATGATAACACCAAGGGACTGTGTGAAGTGAAAGACACCAAGGCAAACAAAATGAACATAAATTAGCTCAAGGAACGTAAAGACTGAAAGAGAAATTGTCGGGAAGAAACTGAAAAGAGCAGGAGGATGACACAAAGATAAGGACTGAGAGATAATGCAGGAAACCATGAGTGGGCGAGCACGTGGTGCGAAGAGAAAACAATCCACACACAGGAACCAGGCACCAGAACAGTATGAAAACTGGTGCTCCAGCTGAGATAATCTTAGAGCTTTCCCAGAGACCAGATAAACTGTCATGTGTAACAGGTAAGTCGGCCTTGTTGGTTAGAAAGCACTCTGCCTCATGGCACAATAGCATCAAGATGCATACTAGAGTAAAAAATAGTGTGGAGCATAGAAAAGGAATAACATGGCCAACCAGGTAGCACAAGAAGCAGCTTATCTGTGTAGACATCAGCCTGTTTAACACTTACACTGCTCTGGTATGCCAGATCCCAAGGGAAATGGAGACTGATCCCTTCTGGCCACCACACTGCAGAACACTCTGACTTCATTAATCATTCGGATTTTTTTCAGTTATTAAGCAGTATCAATCCTCCTTCAATTATAATATTTTTCAGGCAGTCAAGAAAATGGATCAGCTGAACAGAAACAGCAACCCAGGTCCCATGATTTTTGGGTCTGGGAAGATAAGTTAAACAGACAACTCTTACATAGCATGAAAATCTGTCACAGGGAAATATTTGTGGGCACAAGAGGACTTTGATAAACTTTGGCACCAAATATGAGAGCACAACTGCATTGTGAGATGGCAAGTGAGAGCCATCAGCAGCTTGGCCTGATCTGGTTGCAACAAATAGGAACAGATTTTTGCCATCACTCTCCACCTTGGTCCATGTTGTGCTTGTTCATCAATGCTAGGGAGGCCTTGGGGCCTGGGCAGGTGGGCCTGGGGCAGAAGGGCCAGGGCAGCAGTGGCACCTTCGGACCCACTACATCATATGCTTGTAGAGCTTGCCAAAACCACATCAGTAACAGAGGATAGTTTGATCTTGCTTAATCATCGTAGCTCTCCCTTTGGATCAAGGCACACTGGGCCTTTATTCAAGGGAAGAGCCCCATAACACCAGCAGATCTGCTGATCTTTGCAATGGTGTCAGTGGAAATGAGATCGATTATTGCTCTGTGACAGATCTCTGCTTTATCAGTTACGGGCCCAAGAAGCTCTCTCTCCGATATATTTCCAGATCTCTGTGTTTGCCAGGTAGATAAGGCAGGCCTGCATATCTTTGCTTATCAAGCACAGTGTTGCTCATCAGGGTGTGGATTTCAGATAATGTTTTCACAAGTTCTGATGGCTCCAAGGCATTTAAGTTCTGTCTGTGTCAGATTTACTGCCTTTTTTCTTTCTTTTCACAACCTGAGCCCAGTCTCAGAGATGGATGTATCTACCTCACAGCAATGAACAGAGCTGAGCTTACTTTGGTCTTGCTGTTACATGCACAGCAGGGTGCAAATAGGCAGCACCTTAAATCAAACTCTCCTCACTCTACAGCAGCTCTAGCTGTTCACTCAGCCATATTCAAGAAAAGGTGTTCAAAATGGAAGTGGTGCAAAAAGGGGGAAATTACTGGGGACGCTGAGAGTGATTGCCTTGCTTAGCCTAAATGAGCAAAAGCCAAAAGGTGAGAGGATAGCTTTCTTTAAATATCACTGGAGGAAGAGGAATATCAGGGAATAAAAGGAGCTGTTCAGACTAAAATATTTCACAAGAGAAAAAAAATGATAGAAAGTGGTCCCAAGTGTATCTTGGATGGAAATTATTTCTTTCTCTGCTGGAGCAATGAGGTTCTAGGACCAGCAAGTCTGTGAGCTATGGACTGAGGTGAACCACTTGCTGCCTGTGTGGTAGTAACATCCCTTCTGTTCTTAACTCCTTCTGACAATTTAGATTCAAGGAAACTGGGGTGGGAAGGAGGGGAAAGGACAAGAGGAATCTCTCCCCCTAAGTCAGCTAGGAAAAAAAGCCACTGTGGTCCTCAAACAACAGAAATGAAACTACTCTATGATTTGTCCTTCAGACACCCACTCTTCCCAAAATCAAAGATGCTGAAAGAGTAACATCAACTAATATGACTACTGATCCAGAACTCATTTAGCACTTACTGGGTTAAATATTTTTTCCTCTTACTTACATTCGTAATTTCAGAATTAATGTTTAATGCAAAGTCTTTTTTCACCGTAAGAATAATAATCTTACCCAAAGATGCTCACTGCTGCTTCCAATCCTTCTGCCAACTGCTCTTGTATTTGCCTTCATTTTTTGTAAATATTTGAAGGGCAGCTATCTCCCTGTAAATAAAACACAAGGCTTCCCCTGTTTGCCTTGGCTAGGATAATTGTGTTTTTGAATGTGGTTAATCCTCTGCTTTATGACTAAATAATATCCTTAGTTTTAATCTTTCTGCTGATAAACAATTTTTTTTTTTTGCATTTGGAAGGACATCAGGAAGACACAGCCAAAAAATAAAAATACTCCAAAGAAGCACCTAAATTTCTTATCACTTCTACATTGCTTCTATTCATTTCTGAGACAACTCTGTGTAATTCTGAAGTTGGCAGGGAATGTGCTTGAAAGGTCACAATATGTCTTGCTAAACTAGAGATGACTCTTGATTTACAGCCCCTCACCCACATTCCAGAAAAAGAGACTTGCACGGCTGGGAATTGGTCTTAAAAGTCAAGTCTGAAAGCTTACCTGTGTTCTTCCCTCTCCGCCATAGACTCTAACAATACCCTGACTGTTCCAGGAGCTATTGTGCTCTATCAGGAATTGTGAAGTTACTTGCAACATTGTTATGCAGTGATCACTGCCTGCAGAAAACCACCACAGTTAAGAAACCTACATCAACATTGCTGTGTTCACCAAACCGCCCTAAATCCAACCATACACAGAAGCCAGAGCTTTGCCCCATCAGTTACACCACGGCACAGCATTAGGGGCAACTACTGTGGCCTGAAATCAGAGCAAAGTCCCTGTGTAGACCAGGCTGATGGCTTTGCTCTCTGGGAGAAGCACAGCATCCGTGCATGATGGAGAAGAGCACAAAGGGTCCAGATGAAGTAACCATCTTTGGGACTTTGGGAAAGCTCCTAGTTTCAGGCTGGTGCACCTCAAACCACCAAGCCCTGTGTGGCCACCCCATGCTCCTCCAGCTTCAGCTGCTCAGGCCATGTAGACAAGTAAATATCATGAGCATCTTTTAAAGATGCTTCTTTGTGTGCCTCTCCATATATCCACGAACAAGATCAAAACAGAGGCAGTGACAAATCCACATTCTTAGGAGGTTGGAACTAGATGATCTTTGAGGTCCCTTCCAACCCAAGACATTCATGTGAACTCCTGCCAGCCTCCAAAGCATGCTAACCACTGCAGCTGCACACAGGGCTGTCCCAAAATGTCATCATAGCCAGACTGTCTTTTTCTATGAACATATCCACACAGAGGCAAGCCCAGTTCATCTCTGAATGCTTACTGGGGAAGTTGTGCAGCTGTATGCTATTGACATGTTCAACAACAGGAAGAGGCCCTAACTGGCCAGCCAAAGAATGGGTAGGAGTCATTCACATGTGCAGTGGGTATCTGTGCATCTCCCACTTACAGTGACCCTTTCCCTGCAGGCCCCAAGCTGGGGACATCACCTCCAAAATCCTTCCTAGGGCAGAGCACCTCCAATTCATTACAGAGATGAAATTTAATGACTCTCTTTCTGATGGTTTATTGTACCGAGTGAGATTTAAAAAATGTTCCTTGGAAGCTATCATCGCATTATTAATACAATTCAGCTGGGTAATTCATTAGGTCATTTCTGTCACTTCCTGTCACCTTTAACAGCTTTCTACTGCTCCAGACCTTAGCAGCTTGAACAGCCACAATCATCTGATCAGAGGTTTGAAAAATGTAAGTGCATCTGATGGACATGATGTTTTCAGCCTGTGATGAACTTTTGGGTCTTCTTGACATTTATTCTGCATTCTACATTCAGCAAATCCAGTAGTGTCTGTAGCCAGTACCCACTGGGGTCATTCCCTACATCTACAAGTAGTTTCTTGGGCAGTTTTCCACCAAAAATTCTTCGCATAAAACATTCTTGTAAATATTTTAAGAGGGAAAAAATAGTTTGTGCAAACAGAGATCTGTAGAAACGAAGTTTTGGGTTTGTTTGTTTGGTTTTTTTTTGTTTTTTGTTTTTTTTTTGCTTAAACAGTACAATTAGAATTTGTAAGCGATATTACTGCCAACATTAGGAGCTACTTTTGTACAGAAAGACCTTTAACCAATAGTTTTGGGTTTACTTGTCCAAATTTCACTCCATCTTTGCTAGCAACCAAATATCCATAAACTAAAGAAAAAAAAATCACAGTGCTGCAGCCATTAAATTTTATTACAGCAGTTTTGAGTAGTTGCCATCTAGGGAAGGGGAGATGCTTAATCTAAGAACTGAAATTAATTTATTTTACATTATCCTTCAAACCAGAAAACTACTTTGGCATACTAAGATTATTTTCATGTTCCCAGAGTGCATATAAATGTCACTTTCTGAAAGTCAAAGCTGGAAATGTAAACCACAAAAATCCAATACTGCTACCACAACTTTTATTACAGCCACATATCTTTATACTGCAGTTATGGCTGTTACGCTGTTATTCCCTTACTTCCTAAACATCTGCTGAGTGCTGGAGGTACAAAGGAAGATGAGGTGTCTGCCTCGGGGCGGCCATGCGTTTAGACAGATACCAAATCCCATCAGGAATGCAGAGGAAGCACATTCTGAGTCCCGTGATTATAGAATCGTAAAATCATTAAGGTTGGAAAAGACAACTAAGATCAGCTAGTCCAACCGTCAACCCATCCCCACCATGCCCCCTGAACCATGTCCCTAAGTACCACATCTACACTTTTCTTGAACACCTGCAGGGACGGTGACTCTGCCACATCTCTGGCAGCCCTGTGCCAATGCATTCCCAGAAAGTCGTCAGGGGAAAGTCCGCCCTGCTGCATTGCAGCTGTTCTGTTGTAACCTGTTGGTATAAACATTGGTGTGAAATAAAAGCTTACATGGGGAATTATTCCAAAATCTCTTTGAGAAATGGTTATTAATAAATGGTTGGCTTGTTAGTTCAGCTCTGCAAAGTGCCTCTTAGTGCATGTACATATATATGTGCTTAGGAGACGAGAGTGAGTCTTCTCTACTGACCCAGGATATCCTGAGAGTAGGGAATGAGACTGGGAGCCAAGACCAGCATGTAGACGGCAGTTAATGCTTTTCAAGTTCTTTAACTAAAATCTGATACATAAATAATTCCAATTCCTGTACCAGATATCAAGGCTAATAGATGGCAGGGGACTTAAGATTCTGAGCTTAAAGCACGGAAATGTCACCAGGGCTTTAAAGGTGTTGCTCCTCTTTGCAATACGGGCAACAGTAAAAAGGGTTTTTCATGCAGTGATTAAGACTTCTCTGTCATCTCTTTATGTAACCCTATTGCCAGGCAGGGTGGGCTGTTCACACAGGAATGTGCATAATCATTTCCGCACTGCTGCAAGAGTACATCTGATGTGTGTGGGAAGTGGTGCCATGGGAAGCTATCACAGTCACTGCTGAGCCGGGCACTGCAGCACGGTGGGGACAGGCTAACTCTGAGAGGCTGCAAAGCACTGAGATGTGTGATAGCATCGCATCCTCTCTTCTGCAGGGAGAGGACAAGGAGGGTCTGCAATGTCATCTCCTGCTTCATGTCTAGGGCCTGCTTTTGGTAACAGCTCCTTTGCTTTGGCTATATTTGTCAAGCCAAAAGGAAAGTAAATTGCGAGTAATTTGCATTAGGACAGAGCTATGAGAAAACTTTCACCTACCCAGGCAGAGTTATGTAAGCCTTGTTTTTCTTCAAATCATTTGCCAGAAAAACAAACCATTTGGAAAGCTTGGACTCTTTCTTCATGGGCTGCAATCCGCACTGAATCCACACTTCCTACCATTATTCCCTGCTGTGTTTTCTCAGCCTGGCAGAAGATGGGAATTAACTTTTGCCCTGGCTGGAAAGGAGAATGCACGGCTGCACCAGGGGCTCAGTACTGGCTTGGGCAGCTCCTGGGGGCAGCTGCAATGCTTTGGCTGGTGAGATTTCAGCAGGAGGGAGTTGGGCCCCTGCACCAGCTGGCACTGGTGGGGGAGGATGTGCCTTGGTGGAACTCAGAGACGCCCAGCAGGGGAAGGGAGCAGGAAGGAGTCTGCCTTGCAGGAGCACACCAATGTGCATCCTTATAAACCTTCGACACACCTGTCAGGGAGGTTTCCAGCACCACACTTGCTGTACAGAGAAGAAAGGGGTCCTCCCATCCATGCCCACGTCCATGCCCACAGCCATATTCATGCCCGTGTCTATGCCCATGACTATGACCGTCCCCATGCCCATATTCCAGTCGATGTCTATGCCCATGCCCAGGTGAACCCCAAGCCCTCCAATACAGACAATTCAGGCTCAGGCAGGGAAAGGCTTCTACCTGTACAGGTTTTATCACAGCACAGAGACATCTTTGAGAAGGCAGAGCAGCTGTGTGGTAACCCTCACTTTCCACCTTTCTAAACATTCTCCCTGAGGGACATTTTAAACCTGGAGCCAAATCTGACTTGTAAAGGCTTCTGCTGTAGAGCAAGGTGTAGCCAGCAGTCTCCAGGGCATCACAGGAACTTCTCTGGTGGTTTGTCCAGCCTGCTCCTCATGTTAAGTTGGTGGAGGCCAGATAACATAAATTCAAAGAAGGCAATTTTCATTCCTTAAAATGTTATTGCACAAAATGTAAATACTGTTAACATTTTCAATGTTAGGTTAGAAATTTTGCTATGCATTGTACGCATTCAGAGACCTAGTTCTGGCCAATATCAAGAATTTCTTTTGTGAAAATTGCTGGGCTGGGGAATGTCCCTGTTTGTAGGCTGAATGGGATGACTGTCTGACTGAGAGCAATGGCTGGCCCTTGGGCCCTGTAGTGCTAACTGAGGTACATCAGCTTGGGGAAATCAAGCTGGGAGGGCTGTATTTGGGCAGTGGAGAAGGGTAACATGGAAACCTTTTCCTGAAAACACAGAAGGAATCGAATGATGGCCAAAGCTGCCTTGCAGGCAAGATTATTTTCTGGTTCTGCGAGAAGAATGTGGTGAAGGAGTGCTCCAGGTTGTGGGGACTATACAGGTGGAAATTACACGTACAGGTGTCACTCATCAGCTGATTTATGTTCCTGGGTCTGAGACTTGTCATTTTGATTTTGTTCATTACAGCTCCTTCAAAAACTAAAAACTAAAAACTAAAAACTAAAAAAAAAAAAAACAAAAAACCCTAAAAAAAAAAAAAAGCAAAAAATGGGGAAAAAAAAAGAGAAAGAGAGAAAGGGAGAGAAAATGAAGTCAGTACTGCTAATGACTAACTCCAGACATGTACGATGCACACAGTGTGCCTGTCTGTAAGCAACTGCATTGCATTAGCTGGAAGACCCCTGGTAAAATAGCAGCATCCTGGCCTCTGAGGTCAAGGCTGAGCCTTCTTCACCAGCTTCGGTATTTGCTCTGATAATACAAATTCCTGCATGGACCCCTGGGCATTGGATGTTTCTGAGGATGCTTTCACCTTGAGACTATGTACCAAGGGTTCACAACTAGCATGCCTTCATGAGAAAAGCACTCAAACTGTGCAAAAGAAAGAAGAGGAACATCGTAGGTGTGCTGAGAAGATGCAAGGTGAAGGTCCTATCGCTTTTGGAAGGAGTCCTGTTGACTGCCCTCTCCTCATGTACTCTGAGTCAAAAGCTGGAAAGGAGTCCATGGCACTGTGCAGTCCATAATGCCCCCTACACCTGTCCCCACTGCACCCCTCAAACCCTGCAGTCAGCTGGGAAGAACGCTGAAAGCAAAGAACGAGCAACATCAGTATGAGAAATAATGATACGGGGAATCCTGGATAGCACGAGGTAAACAACACAGAGATGGAGCTGCCTCCCACTTCCCAGAGACTGTATCTCACACTGCATTGTCTTTAATCACTACCCAGCAGCTATGACATGCAGTAATCTACTTCTCAAGCTTCATTTAGGATTAACATGACAAAGTCTTATCAAAATAGAACTACAGGGAACGCAAAACAAACACTTAATTAAAGTAGAGTGTTTCTAATTAAATCCAGTAGGATGAGCACATTACATGAATGTCATTTCCAATGGTGTCCCGAGAAGTGACAAAGCAAAGTGGCTGTGAGGTGCACACCCTGTGGAGCACCACCACGCTCTGGTTTCTATCAGAGATGTCTACAGAAACTGCTGGCAAACCACAGCTGGCAGTGACCTCTGAAAGCAACGTTTCCCTGGGTTGTCACTGTCACGGCCGGCTTCGTTCTGTGAGAGAAGCTGGGTGAAGGGAGGGATGAAGAATGGGAAAGTAATCCACAGATTTCTTGCAGCTGTGGCTGAATGTGAGTTAAAGTGGCCAATTTCAGTGCACAGACCTGGAATGATATACACCTTGTTCTCGGAAAATGTGTGTTCATAGACTAAGAAAAGGCAGATTAGCTGCAGAGACAGGAACTGAGGCAAACTTCTGGGGAGAATCCTTCAGACATCCTTCCAGAAAAATATCTGGAATTATGTTTTTTTCAAAATGTATCTGTTTCATTCTGTTGGTGAGGAGCCAGAGGCTGAGTAGGTCCAGAATCACAGAATCACAGAATCACAGAATCACAGAATCACAGAATCATAGGGGTTGGAAGGGACCTCCAGAGATCGAGTCCAACCCCCCTGCCAAAG
>JAOWBP010002052.1:62950180-62969325 GCA_028571105.1 Tragopan temminckii
CCGTCTGGACTGCACGTGCCTGGCCATGTTGCTTATCCAGCAAATATTTGGACAATTGAAGTCCCCCATAAACACCAGCGCCTGGGATCGTGACACTACTTCTAGTTGCTCATGGAAGGCCTCATCAACCTCCTCCTTCTGATCAGGGGGCCTGTAGTACACACCCACAACAGTGTCACCCATACCAGCCTGCCCCTTGATTCTCACCTGCAAGCTCTCCAGCGCTACACCACTCTCCCCCAGGTGGAGTTCAATGCAGTAGGATTAAGTCAGTCGTGTTTGTGTAGTCTATGACAATGGAGTGGTAATTTCTTTCAAAAATAATGCCCACCACCTCAAAAGAGGATCTTAGCAAAGGGCTCTGGAAGCTGTACTTCTTCCCCAGCAAAGCACACATTTCAAAGAAAACCAGCCCAGGGTGCAGCCACAGGACCAGCTTTAGGACATTTGTAGTCAGACAGAAAAACTTATTCTGGGAGATTCGTGTTTCAGAAGTTTTGTTATGTCTCTCCGTTCATTTTTTTTGTCTTTTCCACTGTTTGAGGGATCTGGTGCTGGAGGTTGGGTTACCCTCAGGGAACAATGGTTGGCACATAGGAACAGCAGGAGTGCTCTTCACCCTGCCTGGGTGAAGGCCCCAGGGAATCCTATTTTTCCATGCCTCACAGTTGTTGATTTTCTATCCCTTGCACCCAGATGCAAGAAGACAATATCTTTCACTGCTGTTCACCTTATGCTGCTGTGTTTCTCCACACTGCCTGTGAACTGCACTAAAATCAAGTCTCTGCTGATGACGAACTTGCCATACTGTTTTATTTGTACTGTAGAAAAGACTTGCAGCAAGATATTTATAGTAAGTCTATATGTAGAAGAATATTGTAATGCACTGGAATCAGATTGCTGGCAGAGAAATAGCTTTTATTCACATATTCTCTATCATAATCTTCATAAAACTGTCAAATGAGAGCAACCCCTTTATTGCATTTGGTCATCAGCAGGCAGCAATGCTATGCACCCTGACCAGGAAGATGGGATTGGAGCCATCATGGAGTCCGGTCAGCATGAGACAAGCCATTTTTTGTTAAGTCTGAGTGAGGTATCAAACCAACCACAACATCTGAGGGAAATGCATGGTGAAGACTTCACAAGATTAAAGAGAAAAGACCATAACTACCTTTTCTCATCTCGGTTATCTGCAAGACACTAAGAAGTATCTGATAGGTGGAATTAAACAAAAAAGGCACAAACGATGCAACCTTGGAGGAAATAGCCCTGGGCATCTTTAAGGAGTGTAGATATAGTTTGAAAGCCTAAGCTGGAATGAATGAACTTCACAAAGTCAACAGGACTTACACATCAGCACAAGGAAAGAGGTCAGTCCCAGGGACAAGAAAGGTGGAATTTCTGGCTTAGTAGCACTTATGCTGAGTGATTAATCACAGCATGTTGCTAAAAAGTCAAACATGGCTTTCAAGGCAGGAGTTCATGCAATAACCAGGTTTTGTGGGACACAACACAAAGTCAAAATTAAAGGTGTCAAAAACCATTCTTCATGCCACAGAAACCTTGTATACTAATTACTTACTTTGTGCTGAGATCTTTTGTGATCAAATCAAGAAGTGTTTGGACAATGGTCTCAGATGTAGGGTTTGAATTTCGGGTGGTCCTGTGTGGAGCCAGGCAGTGGACTCAATGATCATTGGGGGTCTTGTCCAACTCGGGCTATGCTACAGTTCTCTCTGTGACTTGAAGACCTTCCCATTGGCAACTGGAAAGGACCACTACCAGCCGCAGTGTGGTACCAATGTGCTCTCAGCTCAATAGCTCCAGCTGTGCACCACCACCCTGCAACACCAAGGACGGGCCTGGGCTGCATGCACACAAGTTGGCACCATAGACAAACCCAAAATCTGACTCATTGTATAATTACTTCTAGGAGGTAAAAATCTGCTCTTAATGCAAAATTAATCTTCAGTGACTCACAACTCCATTGAAGCTTATAGAAATCTTTGTGGTGGTGACATTTATTACCGAAGTAACAGATATCACCTTGATTATTTAGTTAGGATAATCTTAATGAGTGCTCTTGTCAGGATTTCTTGGATAAACTTCTCTTCTCTGCACAAGAGCACTTCACACTTGCAGACCAAAATAGATCTCCATCAGCCCACAGATTCCAATTATAGGCTTATGGGTTTGGACACTGCCTTGAGGCTGAGCTATCAACAGTTTTATTAGCAAATTGTGATGATAAACCTACACTGGTGTTGAAAGTTTTTCTTTATGTATTTTTCTTTTCTACCATGTTATTTTCTTCAAAATAAAAGCTATCATTTTCTCTGTTCTTTCACACCACATTGTTCTAGTCAATGCTGTTTACCTTTACTTTCATCTATTTGCACCTTAGAAGACTGACGAAAACAAAAACTGTATTTTGCCAGGTAACAATTGAGAGAGAGTAGTTTTAATTTAATAGAACCATGGCATTATTAGTTCTAGACAGGATAGTTTAGCACCACCATGTTCTTACCCAGTAGTGTTATTACGGACCCAGCAAAAACTTCACATATAACAGGTTAGATTGGATTTAATCTTATGAAGTTGTGCTCCAGTTTTAGCAACACTCCGTACTAACCTCTCTGATATCGCTGCAGGAAACTCATGTTCAGACCAACGCTTAACAGTTAATTGTATTTCTGGGCACTTTAAAAAAAAAAACAACAAAAAACAGGCTAACTGTGCCACATTCTACCCAGAGAGTTATGTTCCAATTAAGAGTTTTAAGTAATAGATAGATAGACAGATAGATAGAGAGAGAGAGAGAGAGAGAGAATCTCCACTAGTCTGTGAGTAAGATAGTTCAGAAACATCTTAGGAGAAAGGAAAAACACAAATAAACATTTTTGATCTGGTTATATAAAACATTTTCCTTTTGGCATATGTTTTTTTACAAATACGTAAAAATTCTATGGCTCTCCAAGAAAGACACCAAAGGGGATTACTCCCTGCTTGCCTTGTCCCATGGTTTGTGCAATGTGTTTTTACATTAACCTCAAAAAGAGGGAACATTTGGAAGATGAACCATAACAACTTTGAAATTTGTTACGCATGAGTAGAAAATTCATTTGAAGTCTAATGAGAAATTAAATTATGACTTGTTAATGCAATTTCATCTTGTTATCCGGCACACACAGTTCTTCAAAACTTAATCAAATACAGGTATTGAATTTTTAAAAGGAATGCTACTTATAACAGCTAATTTGAGATTTCACTTTAAACTGTAGCAGCTTTGCAACCTTAAAAGCCACCAAAAAAGGAACAGTAGATCTTAGATGCACTTTATTTTCATTTTCCATTGTTTACATGGCTTGAGCTATTGTCAGTGATAACGAGGATGACTCTAAAAGCAGGAGCAGATTGCCTTGTCCCTTAGCCTGTAGGCAGTGAGGAAACAGAAAGCCAAAGCTGAAGCAGCCAAAGCCTCACTGTTAGGTGCTCCTCTGTTGCTCAGCAGCTTACGCTTACCTGAGACCCTTTTCAGCTTACTGAAGCAAATATACTTCTGCAAATATCAAAACACCAGAATCACTGCACCTGGCCTTGCTGTCCTCCTCATGCTTGTCTTCTCACGTAGCTGCACCAGGAAGAGGAAATGGAACTGGGAAGGACAAGAGATGCAGATTTAAAAAATTATTTAGAAAAAGGATGTTTTGGAGGGAAGAACATCCATCAAAATCACAATAACAACCATCTTAGATTTCAAAAATGTATGAGGTGCAGCACTGTAGTCTTGTAAAATTACATACAATCTAGTTCAGTAATGCATACAATAAAAATCCTTGGGTTTGATTATGATGGTGAAATGGAAGCTCTGCATGGAAGAAATAAAGCTCTTCTGGTATCCCACAACATCTTACAACTTACAGTGCTGTAGACAGAGGTGGACAGGTTTGATAGCCAAGTATTCGATGCATTTTTTCTCCCTCTACAGCATACCAATATCTTCCCTTTCCAAAAGAATGTGAGAATCTGGAGTTTTTTCCTCTAGATGGAAGTGATTGCTCAGAATAGTGGCAGGTAACATGTCACATGCAGAGGGAATTGCCAGCTCTCCTCTGAGCTCCAGCCCCAAGTAGCAAACACAGGAGCTGCTGAAGCCACTGGGCTAAAAGGTAAGGGAATCATGAAGCTCAGGAAGAGCTGACACCCCACCATGATAAACACTTGAAAGGATCAGACAAATAGTAGATTCCTGGTGTGGAAGTCTATGCAATTCAAAATAAGTTTCCTGAGCACTTTCTCTGTGCAGAGACAAGTCTTTGCCGTGCAGCACATCTAACAAATAGATGAGGCTGATGTGACACAACTAATGAGTTGAGATATGCAGCAGGAAGTTGGGGAGAAAGGCATTGCCTTGAATGACCCAGGGTAGAACTGTACTGTAAGAAGAGATTTGAGGTTGCTTTTTTTTTTTTTTTTAATTATTATTTCTTTCTTCTTAAAGAACATTGTTTGCCATGCACAGCAGAGGGGTCAAACCCATCTCCTTCCAAGCAAAGCCACAAGATACACAGAGCTGAAAGTGAATTCTTCCATGTGCAGTGCCCTGACTGCACTCAAGCCCACTAAGACCTGGGGGAACCCATCAGGGGGTCACTGAAAGTTAAGTTGAGTCAGCCTTGAAATCATCCTCATCATGAGATGTTTCTGTTTATGGAGGTTCTTGATCATGGACTGATACATTTGTAAACCAGACGCTGACCATCTGCTCTGATTTCCAGTATGACTTAGGTTCAAAAATACATACAAGACATTTCAAGCCCAGTCCAGCCCCAGTCCATGGTTAAACCCAGGTTGTTCTGCAGGAATCCATTCTCATCACTATCTTGATGCAGAGTCAGTGCCAGACATACGGGCTGTATACCTCTACGTACACAGGGAGTTGAACAGTTCCAAGCACTGACCTGCAGCCACCTGCAGTGTTTAACCACCAGCACAGATCCAGTCCGTGCCCAGCAACAGCACTGAGCAGACCTACTTCTGGTGAGGAACATGGGCACAGCTACTGTGATTGCGGGACTGGAGAAGGGAAGAGTTTGGCCATACAGGTGTGAGCCATGTTTTCTCATGCCCATGGAAGAATACAAAGAATGTGTTAAACAGATGATGGCAATGTAATGACTACAGAGCAACCATGGCTGGTGTACTTGATACCTACAGCTTCCAATTGATGTAGCATTTGGCAAACATTTTGTGATTCCTTCTGGATCTTCTAACACAATAAATGATTGACTGAACTGGTCCCTCATGCCACTTTCAGTAATGGCAAAGTTCTGCCAGTGAACACCAAAGATTCTGCCAGAAAGACCCAAAAATGCAACAGCTTCTCCTCAGTGGTGAACAGCACCGGTCTTTCAGCAAACCCCAGAGATATATATCAAATGTTCTGCATACCCACCAGTGCACCAGCTTCCATCAGGCTCTTGCAGGATCCCTCAGCCTGGAGACAGAGCTTGCACACCATGCAGTGCTGGGGCTGAGGGCTGGATGTTGTCCACAGATGCAATGCATCTGCAGAGGATACTGCATAACTCAAGAGAATAAGATTTAATGAGCTGTAACTTCACCCTGATCTCTGTGTTGTGAGTTCCATAAACTGTATTCATCAACGGATGTGATTTACAGCAAGATCCTTCTGCATCTCACTGACATTCCTGAGCTTGGAAGAACTGTGAGGATGTGAGCAAGGTGCCAATTATAGCAGGTCACATCAGGATTCCTCTCATTCACCTCTCCTGATGCTTGCAGAGCCAGTTTCCACTGCAGCTGCTGGCCCAGAACTCACACTAATTAGGCTCCTAGTGCAAGATTCACGTTATCTAGTGGGTAGGAATACAAATGTGGCGCAACTTTGTCCACTGGCCAGCCTCACCCCTGCCCCCAGTGCTCTCCATAGCTCCACCCTCCCCCCTGCAGCCCCATCTCTGGCTGCTCTCACCCTGATCAGGAGCCCTCCTTGCCCAAAGCAGCTGGTGACTGTGTCCCCAGGAAAAAAACAACCAAAAAATAACCACCCGTCAGCAGCAGGGCCACTGAGACGCTGCTGCTGCGTGGGAGCAGATGCCAAGGAACAGCTGAGCAGGGGGCTGGGGTTTATTTTTAATTGGTAAAGTAAATTTGCCTTCTGCATGATTCTCCCTCGTTTTCTTGCAGGAGATGTAAGCAGAGTCAGTGAAAGGCATAGAATGAGCCCTAGCACAGAGCTGCTGCAAACTGCAGTGCTTGCCATCCCCATCTCACCAACAGACAGCAGCTGCCTTCATGCCACCCCCTGGGCTGACACCACAGCCCCCTCAGCCCTGCTCTGCCCGTAGGTCTGCGCTCACTCTGCAGTGCCCAGACCACGGGGCACGGCCCCACACAGCGGCTGCTTGGCCAGAGGGAACCCTCGGGATGCAACCCTTTACCCAACAGAACCACATCTGTGAGACCCTTGGAAAGTTTACTGGCTAATCTAAAAATCCCTCAGATACATTTATGAGCCTGTAAATTCCCTGCCACGGAAGCGGCCCCAGGAGGCAAGAGCAATGTATGTGGTGTTTCCTGCCAGCCTGCTCTGCAGGGCTGCGTGCCGGCAGCTGGCAGCCCCGCGGGATGGACATGGCCCCGGTCATCCCCAGCCAAAGGCCCTCTTTTATGGCCTCATGTTTCTCCCTTTCATCCCAGTCGCCATAAAATCAGGACAGCTGCTGCTGACAATTAATCAGCTCCAGACGAGGTCTTCAAGGTGGCCACTGGGAACTAAAGGAACCCCCTCCCAGCTGTGCAGCCCCTTTGGTAGCTGCCTGCCCTGTGGGGACAGGGCCCACACGGCCCGGAACGGCTCAGCAGGGCCCAGGGCCACTCACAGACTGCAGGCCTCCTCATGGGCTTCTGCTTCAAAAAAAATTCACACCTGTGCTCTACTATGCTCTGAAATACTGCTGGGACTTTGGAAGGGCAAACACAGGCCAGCGTGGTGCAAACCATGCCGCCATCCTAGCTTTGGCAGACTGGGAAGTCCTGCTGACAGTGCCATGGTGGCAGACTCCAGGTGGAAAGATTTGCTGGGCAGACACTGTGCTGCAGCCAGGCAGCTCCTGCACCCCGGTCACTGCCTGACAGAGGATCCCTTCTTCCTCATAACACAACTCCAAGGCAGCCCCTCCTGAGGCTCGGCTGTGCCGGACACTGAGCATCACAGGGAAGTACTTGGGCAGTAAAAAATCTGGAGCTGCACTAAGAAATTTCTCTCCTGCAGCTCTGAAGTTCAAGTTGACTCCAGTGCCAGAGGCTTTCAGCAAATGAATAAAAACTATTTCCCCATTAAGAATTGTTCTTAACGCTTCTCCTGAATCTGCCAACTGCCAAGAAGAGAAAAAAATTCCAACTGCTTTGCTGCTCCCCCAAGGCCTGCTTCTTCCCCAGCTCTCATTTCAGATACATGCACTGTGCTTCCCTACCTGTACATACTGACATGCGCTTTATGCATGTGCTGTTTCTGCAGAACGCAGGGCAGAGAGCCACCCCCATCACACAAGCAGCCCTCTGGCTAACATACTAGGCTGTGGGTATTGTTATCACGTGGGCATCTTCAGCCGAGATTTGTCTCCCAGAACCAGCCCTGGAGAACTTAGCAGCTGATAAATACGCATTTGCTGACTCGAGGGCTCCACCAGGAGGAAAACCAGCCCTGGTCAGCCCTTAGCCTACCACGATGGATGGGAACGGTGTCAGCTTGCCAGAGCTGGCTGCAGCTCCAGGTACAGCTATGCATATTGTCCTCACTCCATCACTCTGTTCTTCTTTCCAGCAAGAGCTGGGAATTATCACCCACCTACTGAACTTCACAGCAGCTTCATGATGGCTGGGAGTATGCTGTCAGCTTGTATTAAGCATCTATGGCTACTGTTGATCAGTTTATCTGTTTTTCCTCAGACCCATGTTCCTCTGCTTGAAAGAAAACATGAGGAGTTGCAAAGGTGGCTGCAGGTATTATAAAAGCAGGGGTTGTCCTTACTCAAGGCTTCTGAACAGCTGCACCTCAGCCCACAGAAAGTGGCTGGTGTGGGGCAAGCAGTGAGGCCTCATGGAATGGCAGGGCAGGAGGTGATGCCCTAGGACTGTGCGGTACCACGAAGCGCTAACCCATCCCACCAGCACAGGATGGAAAGTACAGCTCTCCTTTAGGTGCCCCTTCACAGCTGGCAGGGCATAATGCTGCATTTCTCCTGGCATCTTCTTGGAGCAGCAGCATGGTTTTTACTCCTGTTGAGCTTGGGTTCCTTTCCATAGTGCTGCTCTTGAGCCCAGCAGATTCCAACACTCCTGGATCATGCCATCCCAGGCACAGGATCCAATGCTTGTCTTTGCTGACCTTCATATGGTTCTTGTTAGCTCACTCCCTTAACCTATCAAGGTCTTGCTGTAGGGTGGCTCTCCCTTCAGAAGTGTCTGCTTTCCTACTTAATTTAGTGTCACCAGCAAACTTCATCGGGGCACATTCAATCCCACCATCCAGATAGTTTATGAAGACACTGAATAGCACAGGGCCTTATATCAATCACTGGGGCACCCCACTCCCCTACTCCTAATGGGCTGCCAGCCTGAAGAGAAGACATTGCGATCACAACCTGTCAACATCTCCATCTCCTGATATTCAGGTATTCTTCCCCAAACAAACACTTTTCCAGCCACTGAACAGGGGAGGAGTAGCCAAACACCCTAAAAGGCAGAGGAGGGCTGCTCTCCTCCAGCTCCAGGTATCAGACACTGCACAGTGAAATTACTTTCCTGGAGTGTTTCTTCTTTGAATCTGAAGGACTCCCAAGAGGTTTCTCCTTAATCCAGAAAATTCCAGGACAAAAAATGTTCTCTGTTCCCTAAACTGCATACTCTGGAACAAGAAACAGCAAGTCAAGAGCTCACAAAGCACAAGACAGCATACAGGCACATTTAGCTTTCTCCCAGAAACCATCAGCTAAGAACACCAAGTTTCTCTGGCACAGCCTAATTATATCCTTTTAGACCACAATAAAGCACACAACTAGCAAACAAAGGCATGTTCCTGTCCATGTTCAAGTGTTATTGAAACTACACAGATATTTTACACACAAATAGAGTATGAGCTGTGATCACTTTGGTATCTTGTGTACATTTAGAAAACCTAAGCACAGAATAGTTTCATCTTTAAACCATCTGTATACTCCCAATTGACAGCACTCAAAACAAATGCTTTTTATTTCTTTCAGTGACATCAAAACATTTTCCATTCCTCCAACAACTGAACCATTTACAGCATATTCTCCAACATCAATACAGTATTTGCAAAAGGTGCTGGATTTTAACTCTGGATTCCACAGTTCTCTTGCAGTTATAGAGCATTACTTAGCAATAGCAGATCTACTTTTGTCTCTGTATTTTCCAGGTCTCCCTCTATCCCCACAAGTACCTTATGTCAAATGATGCAAGCTCTTCTCTAGGAAAAAAGCTGTCCTGTTCATATGCTCCCTACGTATTCCATGATCTTACTGTGGCCAAATAAAAAGTTAGTTTTGCTGCTAATGTTCACAGAAGAGAAAGCTGTTCACTAGGAACTATGCTACTGCAGTGAACTCACTTCACAGAGCGCAGCTACCTGGGGCTGCGGCTAATCTGGGCTGCTGGGGAAACAACCCTGTACCACCCCACCACCGCTAAACGCTGCCAGCTCATCTCATGCCAGGTATATTTAGAGCAGCACACAATGTCTGCAACAACACAAAGGACTTATAAAAGCTCTTATACAAATTGCTTTAATCTTGTGAAAAAAACGCTTTTCACACTTTTGTCATCCTGGGAGAAAAAAAACCTCTCTATTTGCAAACAATCCACCTGTACATGAATAATATCCCTTCCACCCTATCACTGCAGTAATTTAAGATCTTCTTCAAATGCTCCATTCTCAGCACGCAGTGTAAAGGGACGTCAAATCTTGGGGGCACAAACTGGAACACACTAAAAACCCTACAGCAGTCCTTTGTAAGATGCTGCCGATCCATGCTACTTCAGGATTTGTTTCTGTAAGATTTAATACCTTATTGCAGAAGTTCCGCTGTGACAATGCTTTTAATGGTTCACATTAAACACACAAGTTGAAGTACCTCAGTACGTTATTGGTGCTTCTCCACAGCTCAAGCAGCATGTTTGTAGCACCTCAAGGAACCATCCCTTGCAGCAATATGCCTTCTCCCTCTCATCAGTGTACAATGAAACGGAGAAGGAGAGAACATCCACCTAACACAACAGAGAAAGCACCCAGTGCTCGCTGCTCCAGCTGCACGGCACGACAGAACCACAACCTGTTATAAGGCACTTGTTTATAGAAGCAGTGAAAAACAGCACAAACCAGAGAACTACAGAATGTGTTTTTTCTCCACTATTAACAGGCTTGCTTTCTCAAGAACCACTCAAGGTCTGCTGACATGCTTCACAACAGCTGCAATACAAAACTCATATGTATTTGTTTTGTACTCCTACTGACAGCCATCGTGTTTGCAAACTAAGTAAAAACTGTTCCAGATAGGACCCAGGTTAATGCAGAGATCAAACTGTATCCCTGGGTGTAAGAAGCTCCTACCTTATTGAACTCATGTCTTCTCAGAATCCCCTATTACTCTATCTGCAGCAGGACAAAAGGGAAGAGCTTTTACTGTTGATCAGATTTATAAACATGAAAATAGTAACCATGAAAATAATTTATAGCAACATATATACATAGAGCGATACTTCATCCGTTTTTTCAGACTAAAGTACTACAACAGGAGGTAAGTAAGCTGATTGCTTTCTTAAAACAGCACTGAAGTCTTTAAAAAAGTAGCAGTACCCAGATCATCTTTAAAGACAGCAATTACAGCAGATTAACCACACGAATCTTAAAAAGGCAGTCCTTTTAAAAAGCCTTACAAATTTTTTAAAAAGAATCCCTTTTTCTTGTTTTTTTTTCTTCTTTTTTTTTCTTTTTCTTAATGACACAGAGCAAAATGCATTTACTCCAAAAAACATGAAAACCCAGGAAAAAAATCCTAGTAGACTCCAACTCCAGCAGAGGAAATGGAGACAACTTCACAGCAGAAAGTGAGATGGGGAGAGGGAGACAGTCAGTGCTAATTTGCCAAGGCATCAAAAATCTGCGTCCAGAGTGAAAACATTGTCCATTGTTTCTGCCATAACAGCAAAACGTTGATACTCCGAAACCCGCTTCTCAAAGAAATTTGTTTTTCCTTCCAGAGAAATATTCTCCATGAAATCAAAAGGATTTTCTGCATGAAAAACCTGGGGAAAATAAACACTATTACACTGCTGATTCTGAAAAGGTAACAATGTGTAACAAAAATGCATATATATATTTAAGATTAGATCATCCCTCACTGTAATATGCTGTAGAATTTATGGGCGCGATGTAAGCAAGTTCAATACTGTGTGCCCCCAGAAATTTGAAGTTCATCTGTGTGAGGCATCTGTCAGCCTTCTAAGAGCGCAGCACGTGAGCACAGCATAATTTCCCCAACACAAACCTGCACAGCAACTGAAGAGAAACAATGGCCTGAATTATTCTTGCTCTTTTAAATAGGGAAGCACATATATTAATGTTGTGGTTTCATCTGTCACTCACAGAAGTACAAGCACTAAAAGCAACCAGGAAAGCACTTTGTGCTGACAGCTTTCCTGGGCTGCTCCAGCAGGCCAGAGTTTCTGCAGTTTCATCTCTTACCTTGGAGAACCCAAGCTCCATTAGTAACCGATCCGCGACAAATTCAATATACTGCTTCATCAAAGTGCAATTCATTCCAATCAGACCTACAGGTAATGCCTCTGTGAGAAACTCCTGGAAGTTAAAATACAAATGACATTTAGAGAAATGAAATTTATGAGGAGAAAAGGAGAGAAGACACCTGTGTTTCACAGTAACACAATTTGTGATATTCCAGGCTCCCCAGGCAGTTGTCTGAATAAATAACTTGCATCCCTAATTTCAACAAGTATCTCCTGCTTTCAGTAGTATGCTTGTATCTTCCTTTATTTTTAGCACATTTTTCTGGAAAAGGTACAAGAATTTTTATGAGTGCTCCCCTCCTTTTTTTTTCCCCACAAGATCCCAAGCTTCAGTGAAAGCCTGAGTTCCAACTTCAATAAAACCTACAGACCAGAGGAGTGGGAGAAGGAATAGATCCAGAAATCTCCAGTTTTTCTCAGCTTCCAGCCATTACAGAACAACAAACCAGAGGACAGTGACACACGAGCACTGAGCTCAACCATGTGCATGTTTAGGCGCTGATGCAAGACCTTTCATGGCTGTAAGGCAAGGCCAGGGCATTTGTCATCATCACAGCAGTTAGATGACAACAGAAAAGAAAGGGTAAACTACAGTCCTGCAAAACATTCTGCAATGCAGAAACACATAGCTGAAGTTGGGTAGCACTTCCTATGAAAAAACAGCAATTTTTTTTAAAGTTAGAACACAGCACTGTGCCCATATCCAGAACAGACCCTGGGCTCTCACAGAGGACAAACAGGTATGTGTATATGAGTAAGGAGAGACAAAGATCCTAAAGGTCAGAGATAAACAAACTCTTCTCCAAGAGAGAATGTTTTCTTCTTCTTTTTGGCTTTTGAGGAAGAAAGCAGCTTGCCAGCTTCAGCTTCTCACAGTTACTTGACAGCTGTATGAGAAAGTGTCTGCTTTTTATTGTCACAGTTAAGGAAGAGGGAAAGAATGGTATAACGCATCAGGGATCCAAGTACTAAATATGAAATTCCAAAAGTTAGAAGTTAATTTGTTTATTTTTGTACATACATTACCTGCTGTGCTGCTCATGATCTTGTTCTGGCCAGACTTACCTGTTCAATTTCAACAGCATTAACAATGATCTCCCGGACCCTCTCTTCTGATGGTCTGTTCACTAAATAATGGAACATTAGACAAGCAAAATCACAGTGTAGACCCTGAAATAACAGAGAACAACAACAACAAAGAGAGTTTTTCCCTACTGCACACAGTTTCCTCTCAATTAGAGGCAGCCGGAATTTAGGTTTAAGCTTCCTACACACTTGATTCTTGACAGTCCCAATGTTACTACATGTAACAGACCCGCAAGGGCATTTTTGGTTAAAAACTCAGTTAGTAAAACTCAGTAACATCTGAAATCCAACAGGTGCCACCTATAACAAAATAACGATCAGCATACACTTTCTCCAGTCCCATTTTGAGAGTTGTTCTACTGCTAAGGATTCTATGCAGAGCCATGCTGGGTTCCTGCCTCCTATCAGAGATGCTTTTGCGGAAAGACTCCACGTATGGACCTGCAGAAATATGCCAGCATAAACTCACTAGCCATTCCTGACTTTGAGATACCTACACATCAATCTTTATCTTTTTAGCAGCCTTTCTTCCCTTGCTTTTCCTTACAGCATTTTCAAGAGTAGATTCAGATTAGAGACATCAAATCAGAGATAAACAACTCATCTCTCTCTCCACACAAAATGCAGTTAGTGTGAAGGACTTGCTACCAGGCCATCCATAGATTTGTAACGTTTGTTTCCACATCCCATTTCAACCCACCAACCATAAGTCTGTACATTTCACCCAGCTACCCAACACGGAGCCCAATTGCACTCATTCCAAATGAGCACTGTGATACCATGCCTCTCCTCCTGACAATGCAGTGATTAAAGCACACGAGTACCATGAGGGCACATTCAGAGTGCAAACTAGTCAGCACGACCTGGCAGGCTGTGGGTAAAAAAGACAACCCCCTGTTGTCATGAACGAGGGTTCAAAATCTGGAAGCAAAAAGTTTTTCAAAAAAGCTATGAAATCTGCATGTTTCAGGTCATGAAATAGTCCCGAAACCATATAATCTGGCACACACGCCCCTGCTATGGACACATCAGCTGTCTGCTGCAGGGCAGGACCACCAGCAGGAGGTGACTGGCTGCTTGGTCAAACCAGCGTGCTGTGCTGATCGCTGTCTCGGACAGGTTGGCACCTCTAAGAATGAGAGTTCTTAGCAGCTCAAGGAGTCTGCAGCTCAAAACCATACTGAGCATCAACCATTTATCTGCTCAGATACATCAGAAAACGTTCATGTTGTAGTTTTTCAGTGTAGATTCTTTTACTGTCACTGCTTTTATAACAGTATTTCCTGTTTTTTGATGCAGGTGCAGTGTGGACCGTGCCTTACTCTTCATAATCAACAGCTTTGCAGCTGGAAATATGCCAGCAGAACTCAAAAAATCCTACACCTTTCTGTGTTCAACACTGCAGAGAAGCAGTTACACTGCTGTAGTGGGGAATCCCATTCATCTGCAAGTCATCCTTCTAACAAAGAAATACTTCCTTATTTGAACGGATCAGCTCATGATGACTCACAGGAAAAGACACGAGGAAATCAAGGCTGAAGAATTGTTTGGCTTTATTTACCAGTTGTAGCATTTTCTTCAACAAAAGTCTTTCAAATTAAAGACATCTCACAAGATGTCTCCTTTCAAATTAGTTTAACCCACAGAGATTACTTCCATTATGATAAAGCTCTTTATTCTATTAGACCTTCAGAACTCTGATAAGTTCAATTGTTAGCAGATTTATCTTGCAAATAAAACTGATCTTGCTGCTTTTTCAGTGCTGATAGTGCCATAAATTGTGTGCTGCCTTACAGACAGGCCTCAGCCATAGGGAACTGCTGCCAACTAGTAGGCAGCAGTGAAAAAAAAGGGCACTCATGAGGACACAGTCTGACAGTCCACCTTCAGTGCACTGACATGCACCCCTCAGACACCTCACATCTGCAGCTGAAAGGCACTCCCCTGTAACGCAGACCTGTAGCTGCTCCCTACCAGGAGATTTTATCCCTGTGTAGTAGGGTAAGGACACAGAGAGGAACAATATCTGCTGTTTCTGCAGCAGCTTGTCCACAGCTGGCCAGGTGATGGATGCAGGCTGCTGTTTGCAAGCTCTGGGATCCATAACTGGGAGGATACGGGGATGGGATAAGAGACCTCGACCTCCAGCACTGTCAGCTGGGTTTCACCACACTCAGACATGCATCTCCTACTCACTGCTGGATTTGCTTTTTGACCCGTCCCTGCCCAAATGCTATTTCTGCACCCACTCACCTGCTTTGTTCCCTTACTGATTTTCAGCTTGCTCCAAGCTTACCCACCTCCACAGAGTTGACTTGCTGTAGCAAAACTATGGGTTATTTACAAATGCAATTCTGCCCTCCTTGAAACTCACTTTTCTTCAAAGACAATATGTAGGACACAATACGTTACCTCATCTCTGCTAATAAGTTCATTGGAGAAAGTCAATCCAGGCATCAAGCCCCTCTTCTTCAGCCAAAATATAGCAGCAAATGAACCCGAAAAGAAGATGCCTTCAACTGCAGCAAAGGCAACCACTCTCTCACCTGTTTAACATAATACACTTTCCGTTAGACATGAAAGGGTGTATTGCCAGTCAGCACAGTGCCCCATTTGCATCAAACAGACTGATGCTGGATGGGAAGTATCTGCTGCCACGCCAGGTGCTGTAGGTGGCCACATCTTTCAGCAGATCCTATGGCACAGAAGGTCAACACGTGCAACAGAACTTAGCCACAGGCAACCCCAAGCAGAACAGAAGCAGGTTACCCACTGAAACTGCTGCAGGAAAATCAGAAGGGCAAAGCCACAAGTGTCAGAAGCAGGTAAGGTATTAGTACAGCTTTTTCTCTAAAGAGGCAGAAAAATGGCTGTGTAGCTAATATACAGAACAGGGAAAAGCTCCTACAAAATAAACAAAAAACCTTCACTGTGTCACAAATATTTATGTTATTCCACCTTTCATCCAAGAAAATCACAACATTATCAGTCCCAGTTCTTTCTGTTCTCTACAGAAATGCGTTTCTTCAGACTACAAGACTATCTGATTGCATATGCTCTATTTTAAACAACTCCAGAAGATTCTTAAGTATATTTCAACATGCAGAACTTTCGCATTAAATGCTGCTGTCTTTTTCACCACTGAGAACTGCACAGACTTTTGTTTTTAAAAAATAAAAACAATGAACTCCAAATTCCATCTGTTCTGCTTCCTTAAATGAGATGCAAATGCCACCTGCTGGCTTATCTGAAGAAATTCAACATGTACATAAAAGTATCACAGAAGTTACTAAGGAAAGAGTTTATCTAACAACACTAAAACCTCCGAGGTTAGCTCTAGACAGGAGGGGAGAGGTGCTGCATAAACACCTCCTGGACACCAATGTTCTTGACTGCATTCCACCTGACTAACATTTATATAAACAAGTTATGCTGAAACAAAATCTCCTGTCAGCAGCAGCACATGATGTCTGCGCACACTGGGAGGCTGAGAGTCCACAGAATAAACACAGCAACTAATCCCTCAGTGTAAGAAATCAAACGCTGCTACCCTGTTGAAGGCCAGCCTTCCAGTCTGGAAGGAAGCACTAACTAAGCATGCCACTTTCAGATAACATATCTCACAATCCATATGAATAAGGTCCGGGCGCCCAGAATGTTTTAAGATTGGATAACTTTCTCAGTAAGATGAGAAAAGCAGAAGAGTAGAAACACACTTTGCAAAATTTGGATAGGATGAAGTTTAGAGAGAAGGAATTAAAAATAGAAAGAAAGAAAAAGGACACTGCTTTTACAGTCAGGAAACCTGATTCCTTGCACACCCCATGCTGACAGGAGCTGAATGAAGGAGATGAGGAGATTCGACATAAAGCAAGCAAAGCCAGAGTAAGGAGGCAGAAGGATACTTCAGGACAACAGAATCTACTGCTCTGGAAAGAAATGCGCCCAAAACAAAGGCTGTGAACAATGGATGTTGCAAAACAATGATATGCAGAATGACATTCATTTTCTTAGTCTTGCCAAATCTCACCATCTCCTACACTTTTGTCAAGTATAGAGGATATTTCTTTTAGAAAATTCACCTGTCTGCCCACCATTCATTTCAGATACAACACATACTTTAAAGTTAACATTACAAGCTGAACATTAGCACGGATGTCCTGCACCCATTCTGATGAAAACTGACAGTGACCCAGCTCTGAGATGAGACACAGTAGCTGGAAACCTAGTCACAACAGTGAGCCAGAAAAGAGAGAGAGATGACTCTCGAATCTTTTTTTCCCAAGTTCATTCATAATGTTGCAGAAAAAAAAAAAGATAATGTCACACACAAATTTATCTATCTGAACGTGCACACAAAGAAAGCCTGGACTTGCAAGGCTTCAGCTGTTCAGTTCTTAACACTGGAGTACAAAATAGGAACCAACTTCATGATGTGCAACAGAAACAAGTTTTTAAGAAGACACATACCAAAAGTGGATTGTCTGTCTTCAATCCATTTCAGAGCCCAGTCCGCTTTCTTCTTGACACAAGGCATTGTTTCAATAGCATTAAATAAGAAATCCCTACAAAAGAAAAAAGAGAGAACACCAGAATAATAAAGCAAAGAATGGATTTACGTATATCTGTCCTGACTGTCTACACCAGAAAGTGGAACCTATTATGCTATAAGCTCTGAAATTACCCGAGTTCCTGCCCTGAAGGGATGATGTTGTCTGACAACAACAGGCAGACCAGGGAGGCAGATGTGCAGAAAGTGGTGTACCCAAGGTCTCAGAGGAGCTGCAGAGATGGGAAGGGAACACAAACCTCCAATGCCAGTGGGACCATACACCAGACTCTGCTGGCTCTCAGACCAAGACAGACAGCAGCCTGACCCTGCTCAAGGAGATAACCCTCACCTCTCACAGTTCCACAAAAGGAATCGGACAAGTCCCACAAGCACAAGACCTGTTCCCATGCTAAGCACCTCAAAGAAAACCTTGCAGACCTCTTGCTAGCCCTGTACTGTGGCATTGCAGGACACTGTTTCAACACATAGGATGCCACTGTGGGAAACTGAGCTCTATCTGACCATCACCACAATTTCTGATGGAAAGTACTTTTTTCCAAATGTATTATCTTTTCAACTAGGCACATCTGCAGACCACAAAGGTGTGGGGGCTCTCCAAACAAACCAGTTCTTTAAAAATAAGTCACTCTTGTTGCACGGAAAAGCAACTGATGATAAAAAATCTGAAAGGATGCAAGGCATTGATCAACGTATGTTACAAATGGCAGTTACAAGTACCTCTGGAGCACAATAACCACAAGGAGGCTGTTTAATGCTTAACAGAGTTTCACAGTCTGCACTGCCTGCAATCACAAATATTAACCAGCCTTTTGAACACTCCTATGGAAGGTCATCAGTCGGTAATACTTCCATCCATTTTGGGGGCCAGGAGTGACGGCCCAGAAAGCTCTAAGGAAGCTCTCCAGTAAGTCAGTGTGAAACAGAAAACTAGCTGTTACCACCCAGCCACAGTGCCACCAGACTAGCTAAAAGATTTCCCTTGGGTCTGCAGCACATTCAGAAACTTACCTTTTCTCAGGATCTTTGATGTAAGTGTCTATAAGCAAGCTGTACATCTCCGAGTGAACGTTCTCAATGAGAATCTGGAAGCCATAGAAACAACGAGCTTCTGGGATCTGCACCTCCTGACTAAAGCGTGCCACCTACCAAAATCAATAAACATGACAGTGAGTACGGCAAAACTGGTCCTGCATGAGCCAAATACGAGAGACAACAGACCTGTGCAACAGAGAAGGGAAGGGAGCAATTCAGCCCTACTTTAATAACAAATATGTCAATAGGATAGGTGTGATGCAGAAGCAAATACAGAAAGCCAGCTAGAAGTAAAGACACCTGCTATGCATACTGTGTAAGAACTGCAGTGCTGTGTGATGGCACACACAGGAAGAAAAGAGCAAAATGCTGCAACAGTAAAAACTTCATAGCAAACAAAGCCTCACACTTTCTGTTCACCATTAAAAAGTAAATAGTATGACATGTTCATGCAATATACAAAAATTTGTTATCATATAATAGATGTTACAGATACTGAAGATCTAAAATGAGCGTTTTCTGGTCTAACAACAACCTGCAGTGAGACATTCTGCAGCCCAGAAGTGATTTCAGCAGAAAGGTTTCCCCATCATTTTGACAG
>JAOWBP010002052.1:62975429-62991624 GCA_028571105.1 Tragopan temminckii
CTTCTCCAGGCTGAACAAGCCCAGCTCCCTCAGCCTGTCTTCGTAGGGGAGGTGCTCCAGCCCCCTGATCATCTTGGCAGCTAGCGGATAAACACTAAAAAGCGTGTGACAGAACCCGACCAACCCATGCAACAACGAAACCTGCATTTTTTTGATCTGGATACAGACCTCAATCGTGTAACAGACGTAGTTGCTCCCAGCTGTAAAACTCTCGTCCCTTCCCCCGGACTTGCTTGCAGGGGCTGTGAGAGCAAGCAGCAAGAGTGAAAGCACTGCTAAAACGTTTCTGTCATTTATTGCAAGTCACTTCTTACGAACAGAGATTTCTGCAAGAGACTGCAATTGCCGGAGTTCGTTTGTTTCCTCGTCCTGGTCTCCAGGCTGGCCAGGCCCTTGGGCTCCAGTTCCTGTGGATGCATGGGGCATTTGTCAACACAACCTCAGGGAGGCGGGAGAGAGAAAAAAGAAAAACCCTGCTCCACACAGCAAGGAGTGGTTTGGTACAACGGCTTGAAATTAGACAAATATGAAAGCAAACACCAGTGAGAAAGAAAAATAGTTTATGAGCACCCAAGACAGTTAGCTGACGCAGATCCAGGACTGAGCCACTTTGTAAAAGTAGAGAGGAGCACTAGAAGTGCCAGGAACAGACACTTGAGGAGGAGGTGGAGGTCTGATGTTCCTCATGGAGAAGAGTCCGCACTCACTGCACCATCCCCGTCACCGCTGCCTGGGGCTCTTGAGTCCAAGTGCTGGCCAGACATCCCCAGCTGGCCCACAGCCATGGAAAGGTACGTACACAGTTATGAGCTACAAATTATTTGTGTATCATTTCCAAGATGGTATCCGTAAGTTTTGAAGTTTTGTTAGCTCTTTGTCGTGAAAAGTTTTTTTTCTTTTTGTGCATGTGTTTTTTTTTTAAAGCATCTGGGAGGTCTCACAGGTGCCACAGAGATCTCCCCTCTCCACCAGTCTTGAGTAAAATTCTTATGTATGAGAACTGAGAGCTGGAACATGTATTCAGTTCTTCTGGACCATATCTGCCCTTCGTAACTTTTTTATTCTTTAAGCCCTCTAGGGGAGCTCAGGGATGGGGGTTAGGAAGCTTCGGTGGAGAGATCTGTGCATCAGGGTGACTGCTGGTCCCAAGCATAGAACAGGTTTGGTTTCCTTAAATGGAGTTTTCTGACAAGAAACACATACCTAAGTGCCACATCAGTAAACAGCGTACCAGAATATGTAACAGGCATAAAGTGAGAAAATACAGTCTTATACAAACATTTGCTGTTACCCGACTACTGCTCTTTTTGAGTCAGCTTTAAAGTTTCATTGCCCAACTGTACCCAATACATGCTGTCTAATGCCTGTGTTCAACTACAACTCCATTCTTTCACATACTGAGTACCAGGGATTGCATTTCTTCATCCAGAGCAAATGATGAGAGGAACTCTGAGTTGGAGCAAGCCCAAATGACCCATCAACACCAACAGATTTCACTGGCGCATTCAATACAGTGCTGATTTCCCAGGAACTCATGCTTCCCCCTCAACAAGAGCAAGCACCGAAACTCAAGTACCAATCATACTATTTAGTAACACTGACCTGCCTACTGATGGTTCCAGCTCTCTGCCCCTAATCCAGTCACCCCCAAATTAGGGACTGTCCTTGAAAAACTTAGGTTTTTTAAACCTAAACCATACCAACAAATCATGTAATTAAAACCAGAAAGGACTTTGAATAGTTAGGGATAATTTCTTAAAGACACACTTCCCCTTCTACAGATGCACAGCAAACATCAATTTACACAGTGCCTGAAGAACAATACAGAGGAAAAACGTGGCAAAGAACATGTACCTTGAAAGAGAGGATTAACAAAACAGCGGTTGGCTCCTCTCACATCTCCACAAGAATCCACCAACTTCTGTCAACTTCATATAAATTAATTACATAATGTACATGATAATGAAATATAGGAAAGAACTTGTGGAATAGCAAAATAGTTTACATCCAGATTAAACACATGTAGTATTATGCACAGTTTTGCAAGACAAAGATTACTGAGGAGAACCTGTACTGTTCTACTGAAAACATCACCAGGTGAATGGGATGTTTTCCTCCTTCTTCAGCTCCTAACCTACCTGGTGGCACAGCAGCTGAACTCAGGGTCATGCCTGCTCTTTCTCAGGACAGCATACAAGCGCCAACTCAGTGTTCCTCTCATCATTGCACTGGACCAAGGAATGGAATCTCTGGTACTCGTGTTCACCAAACTTTCATAGATGTCTCCTGAAAGTGCAGGGGCGTTATCCAGAGAAGCAGGACGCAGAAATCCAGAGCAGGATGTCCCTGAAATTTGTCAACAGTAACATCCAAAATGCAGATCACAACTTGAGCTACAGTGCCTCTTCCCTCCCTCCCCCTAATGATACTCTTTATTTTGAGAATATTTGTATTTAAAAAATACATTTATAGAGATGGCATTTTATATAAAGAATGCTATTTTAGGTAAGTTAAGAATTTTCATTAATAAATCAAAGTCAAATCAATCTTCCTAGCTGAAAACTGTTCACTGTGTGCAAATCAGTCTGTGAATAATTTCAGTATGTCCAAAATAAGCATTTCCTGGAAAGCCACCTTAGAAGTCTCCTTGCACAGAAGCTAACACGGGTTGTGGCAGCAATGCGTTTTCCACTAAGTTCATATTGACTACTGTATTCAAACACACGCTGTGTTAGATGTTGTCATGGATGAAGGATACTGAAGTTTCAACATTATGGAGAAGAAAAGTTCTGAAAGAACTTCTTCTTACTAAACGGTATATTACAATGGTAACTTGTGATTAATGACAAAAATGAGCATTACGTTCAGAAAATCATGGACAAAGAGACACTGTGATGCAAGTCACCTTTAGAACAGATTTTGATTACAAAGTTCTCCATACAGAGTGCACATGAACTTCTAGCACTGAGGGGTCGATGTGCTCAGTGAAGCTTTTGCAGGACTAATCTGCACCCACATTTGTGTGTGTGGATGTTCAGAGCTTAGGATAAGTGAACACTACACGTGCTGAAATCCAGTTATTAGGATTTGCAAAGTTTTATATTGCAATTTGGCAGACTATCTACTAAAAAGAATTAGGCCAACTGAAGAGTTTAGATTAAAGGTCAAATTATCCAGTTTAAAAAGAGAAAGCAAACAAAGCTAGTAAGCTAGCTAGCTGTTTGCCATAGGAAGCTGGAGAAATGAAAGCGTCAATGAGTGCAAAAAGGTTTAGAATGCCATTTACATAAATTCATGCACTGAGACATGATTTACAGCTTATAAGATGAAAGAGGAGCAGATAAGATTCCTGAAATTAGAATCACAGAAGGAACACTGAAGATTGTCCAGGTCCAGCCCCCTGCTGTAGCAGGGCTGCCATCCCCCAGCTCAGGCTGCCCAGGACCCATCCAACCTGGCCCTGAGATGCAGTACTCACAGCTCTCTGGGCAGCCTGTGCCAGAGCCGCACCAAGGCCATGATGTACTGAGCAACCTGTCACAGCATTAGAAACGACCAAGCTGTGCTAAACTAGGCCTCCAAAAAGAGCACTGTGTGAAACAGACCTGCCAGATACAAGGTGGTGTGACTCGTACATTTCTGCCATCCATAAAACTGAAATCAGAAGCTCCTACGTGTTATTCTCTGTGCACTTCTATTTGGACACATGGTGAAGCAAACTTCTTTTAAAACAGTAGATCTGTACACAACTGCACACATCTTTTAAAAGATAAACATAGGCTAAGGGATTAGGAAATTTTCATTTTTTACACCTCCCTGAACGACCGATTCTGTACAAGACGGGTCGCACTTTGGATTCACAAGTTCGCCAGTTCACTTTTTTCCAATAAATGCTACCTATAGCCAGTAACTTACTTGCAGGAAAGAAAAGTGACTCCCAAACCAAGTGGAAAGAAAAGGCCACTCCGTAAGAAAAGTCCATGTAATTTTTCATTTCTGGTAAGGTAACCAATCTGAAGCAGTCTACCTTCTGGACTGGACAGAGTAAACTATCCAACAGAACCTATCACTGAGGACTAACTATGGGAAGACCACGCTAAGGAGTCAGTTCTCTTTAGCTTCAGAATAGGAACTGGCGTGCTGGTGGCAACATTTTGTTAGTTGCTTCCTCTATCTCCTATTTCAGCAGTTATAAATATAGGTAATTATCTGGACTATATAAAAAGTATTAGAGATTTTTGCTTTAACTTGTTTCTCTACCACATCTTGGAAGTGAACTGACAGAAGGGCTTAAGTCAAAGGGAGACGAGGTGTATGATTTTAATAAACATTTTTTCTTATTAAAATCTTGATATAGTTTAAATATACCATACAGAGGAAAAAAGCTATTTATACACATTTCAAGTCAATGACCACAGCATAAATCAAACTAGAGTCCCTCTCCACTTCTGTCATCAGGATGCCTTGTGTGTATATATGGTGAGCTACTATGAGTTATCTGCATAATTTTTGTCTAGCTATACATTACAGGACTTAAAAAATTTTAATCTATATACAGAAATATATATACATATAACATATATTTATATGTTATACATACACATACACTTATATACATATACACACAATACATATATATATACACACAGTACTTTACATTTATATATGGCCTTTTATCCAAGGACCTCGAATACTTTTTAATACAACAAGTCTCACAAAGCTTTGTGAGGGAGGGAGCTTTAGTTTTACAGACTGTAGAACTGAGGCCTATTCTTAACAGGTTCCTGTTGTTTGCTTTTGTTTATTCCTGCTTTCTACTAACTTCACAACATTCCCATTAGAGGCATTTTTGGTAATGAAATAATTATACTGGTTCAAAACCCAGGCAGAAGACACACAATGCTTTGTACCTCTCTAACTATATTCCTTAGTATATGAGAACAGTCATGCCAGTACAGATTTTCTCTATACTGCTCCTTAAATTTAGACTTGCGTAGCTGTACTGGGTTTTCTCTTTTTTTAAAGAAGTATTAGCATAGTGTAATCAGATATAATTTTGAATTTAAGATACACTGAAGATCACAAAACAAAATCCAGAACAGACTCCAACCCTCACACATTGAAACAGTTCTTTTCTAAAATGAGTGATTTAAGAAGTGTCAGTAAATACAGAAATAATTCTACATCTGTGTATTGATTTATCTGCAGATTAACTACATAAGCCTGAAACAGTCAGTTTTATCTAGTAAATAAGATTTTCAACATCAGTTTGGCAACTGGCAATTGTAACTTCTCGTCTCAACCACGTTCCACACCTGTAGGGACTAAATAATGAAAACTGGAGGAAAAAAACCAATCACAGACATAGGTAACTTCTGGCCATCCTCAACTAGCTGACACAAAGGAAAATCTAGTGGAACTGCAGAACTGAATTCCACTCAGATTTTAATGAAACATCAATTAACTCTCCCCAGCAAAACAAAACAAAACTTAGTAACAGACTCGTGGCACTGAAAAAGCAGGAAAGAGCCCTGTAAGCCTTTAAGCTTCAATTCTTCAGTCCGCTAAGCTTTCAGAAATCTATGATACAGAAAAAAGCAGCTCTTGCCCTTAGTTATCACTTTAAGTCTCTAAAGTCGCGCATGCATTGGGAAAACCAAGACCTAGGTCATCTTCAATGACTGCCCTCCCCAAAGCAACCACTTCAAAAGTGAAAATACAGTAGAACCCACTACAATACAGTTTGAAAACTTTATTCTAAACTAATAACCTTGAGATTTTTCAGAACAAGCCACCTTCCCTTCAAACCAATACTGTCAGAAGAAGGGGTTGCCTGGCCCATTTGATTCAAGATTCTCTGCTAACTGTAAAATGTGGGTTGAATATCTTCTGCACACCAATTTTTCAGTTACAAAATTCAGATTTTGATGAACAACTGTGCTTGGTGTATGCTGTTAGCTAAAATATAAATGGCTAAATAAATAAAAACTATTGTTTCTTCAGTATGACTTGGTATTTTGTCTGTAATTTCTTTATTAAAAAACTGTAACAAGATACTTAAAAAAAGGCTAGATACAAAAGAAGTTAAGCTGCTCACGAACATTAAAGTTTTCCAAAAAAGTATCTTCGATAATCATGATCTTATAAACATTTTACAGTTACCAGAAAGTGCCCAGGCTGAGTTTACATAGTTAGACAATGTAGTACAAGTGTCGGGTTAGAACTGGTAGTGGAACAATCTCCTGACTGTCTGTTCACTGCAAAAGGGATACAAAATGTTGATTGTGAACTATGAAATACTGTGCATTGGCCTCAGCATATGTACAAAAAAAAAACCCCAAAACACTGGAGGTACAGATTACATGCAAAATATTAGTGGTGGCATCTGATGTGCCAGAGTTCAATGCAGCTAGAGCAAAAATTGCAATGAAAGTGGTTTCATAAGTGAACGATCACAACTCTGGGACCTGAGCTGTCAGGAACTTTTTCTTTTTTTCCTTTTTTTTTTTTTTTTTTTTTTTTACAAGTTCAATATACATGGTACACAACCGCAGCCAACCACAAATTAAACACCATAAAAAAAGTTAAAATAAACCACAGAACATACTTAATTTTTTATTTTGAAATTCCCTACTCCCTCTATACAAGAACCTTTGCTGAAACACTTTCCACAAAGGCAGCAGTGAATTTTCAGAACATTTTACATATTTTCCCTCAGCAAAAAGATAAATCACAGTGTAAATTATATTGTTCTGCTGTCATCTTTGGCTGGGGTTAGTCCAAGGAGTTACCGACTAGCAAACTGTTGCAATCAGATATTGCCAGTGCTCCTTAGGCCTTTACATTACAAATTTAGTACAGGAATGTTTGCATTTAAATCTTTAAAGTACCACCAGGGGTATGACAGCATTAGCTTTCATAAACTTTTATAGACAAATGGAAAAATCTACAAAACTTAGCTAGTAATATTACACAGCAATACACACTTTTTATACTCTACACAAAACCAAAATTCTTGGTCTTAATGGCGAGTAACAACTTCTGTTTCAAAATCTGCTTAGAGGAATAGAGTGGGACATAAAGGCGAGAAATGCAAGTGTTTGCTGTAGGAAGGTGTTGGTCATCTGGTGGTCTTATTGTGATTGATGGCATGGGCTGGAATCCCTCCTCACTGGCTGGCAATGATGGACTTGACGTCCAGAAGTAAACCTGATAAAAAGAAGACAGCATTTAAAATTGCGATGAGCAAGGCCACAATTCACACTGCATACAAATGACTGTTGTGGCATGGGTTTAAAAAAAAACTGCACAAAATAGTCGCAGTAGTTTGATCACAGTACAATCCTGTCAGTATGCCAACTCAACTCAGTGGTCATGCTGCATTCTTCTGTAATAGCTTCCTTCATTCCCTTTCCTGTGCTGCTCATTATATTATACCCTTCTGCTAAAACTAATAAAAGCAGCGCTCAAGATGATCCTGCACCAACAAATCCTCAGTAAATATGATGCCCCAGCTCCATTTGGGAAGATTTGAACTGTCAACAATATGAAACTAATAAATAAATAAATAAATCTCTCACATCAGAAATCGCTCCCAAGCCGGTTCATGACCAGGTGATATAGCACTTGTACAGACAGAAATCAACAATGGAGAATATTGGATTACAGATGAAGGGTGAAATAATGACTTGCAGAGCAGAGTCACTACAAAGTATGATTAGAGATACTCCTTAACAATTACACTCCAGATTTTCCACTTTTCAGATTAGTCCTTGTTTCCTGTTATCAAATCGTAAAGGAAAGATAGTACCTTAAGTAGTAAGTTAAATGCAAGTAGTTTTAAGAAGCGAATGGATACAATGTACAGGCAAGTTTTCCAAAGTGAAACAGAATCTTTTTCTTTCATGCTTCTCATCAGCTATTCTGAAAGGGCTTTGAGAAAAAGGAGATGATATCATTACTGACATCTTATAGACAGGACACATGCATTGCCCTCAGGATACACAGAAGTAAAGAGAGCAACCAATCCAGGGAAAGAAATCAATCAATCTCAAGAAATCTAATATACCAGCCCGCAAAACAGTTGACTAACAACAGTAACTTAGCTTAAGAACTACTTCGCAAAGACTGTGAGCATGCTTCCACATAACAGATCTGTAAATAAGGGCAAGGAAACACCACATTTACTTCCAGCTGCAAGGTCTAGGATTCACACCTAATGTTTCCGGAACTAAAAGTTTAACCAATTCTTACTACTATAGTCTGCCAGCTTACTGTTAGCACACAAAGTCTCTGTAGGTATACATGCTGAATGAACAGTAATGATACAAAAGTAATCACAGCTGTTCTGCACTCTTCCACTAAGAATGAACAACTTACCAGATCTTGTCTTTCTGTCATACTCATCTTCTCAACTATGGACCAAAACCAACGCTTGAACTGCAAAAGCTTCTCAGCATTTTCTCCTATATGAGAAAAAACAATATACGTTGTGTACTTATGTAATTCAGTTGGTGCACTGAACAATAAATATTAAGAGATCTGTTCTAAATATACTGCATAAAGTTGGATCTCAGCCTCTGATACTGGAGACAGACTCATTTCAAAACTAATATACACGCTTCTGAGTATAAAGGCTAAGTCTGTCATACCTCAGTGTATCACACCCTCCCAACCAAAACGTTCAGTAAAAGCTAAATAGAGTTTAAAAGACTTATTTAAGACATTAGACTGCATACATCACATTTATAGTTCTAACGTTAGGTCAGGACTTCCAGAAGGAAAGATGCACTACCAGTAATATAATTCTTTTATTTCACACCAAGTGACAGTGAAGTTGGAAAATGTGTGCTTTTCTTGCCTTGACTCAAGGTAAATGCTCTAAAAGGTATGTAAAGAATACAGAAATTTTGTCATCAATTTGAGTGACTTAGCTACTGATGACAAATGTTTAAGAGGTAGTTTCAGCTTAAAGCTGGTAACTTCATGTAGAACAGACAGCGTTAAAGTTATTCAAACAGAATTGCAGACGTAAGTTGTTTCATACCTGACTCATCATTGAAAGAGGTAAAGCTGATAAGCATTTGCACATTTACTTCACCACAGCCATTTACCAGAAGTCTGAAATCTTCTGCTGTCAAATCTTCTAATGAATTCTTTGGAAGTACATCCAGAAGACCCTTCCTCATTGCCTTAAGTGAAAACCACAAGATTCACATTACAGCCATATCATTTACTGACAAGTTCCATGTCCAATTCCCTATCAACTTGAAATTTATTATACTCTTGGCTGTTATTTTCTGTCAAAGCTTTACGATCTGAGATGCCAATCTTCTGAAACAAAGAACTGCAGCAAATTAAGCAGCAGAGCAATACAAGTATACGATTGCAAAAGAAAACAGTAATAGTTGGAGCTAGTATTGCACCAACTACAGGAGCAGAAGTAAATTATATTCTATTATTGAAAATATCAGATACTTCACTGACCTATACTGAATCTAATGAGAGTTACAAAACGCACATCGCATCTTAATTCCACTTTGCTTCCCCAGTCACTCACATGGCTCTTCTGCTTATATGTGCATATGTGCGTGCACATACATACATGTTTCAACATAAGTGTTACAATTTTCAACTCTTGTAATAAAGAGAGAGTTGAAATACTTATTAATTCATGCAGACATGGAGACTGAGTAACTTAATTCCAGGAACACTTTTTTTTTGTGGAATTTTGGACCTAATCTGCACAGAAGTAATCTAGAATCTGCTAGCCTAACTCAGAACTGCAGCAGAAATTACCAAGTTTAGGTGTAGTATGCCATTCTTTTAAAAGAGCTTCAAAACTCAATGTTTTTAATATAGTTTTACGGTCAATTAATAGTTTTTTTGCTACACCAGTAAAAAAGAATGAAGTTGTGTTTCATAACAGATTCTTCCTTTTAAAGCAAGAATACAATCAAGTCAGAAGTGATTCAAGGTGATTCATATACGTTTTTGCCTGTAAGGCTAAACAAAAAGTGACAGAGATTACTAGTATGAAGTAGCTGCTAAACCCAAAGCAAGAATTTCCAAGAGGCCATTTAAGCCCAAGGAACAATCGTATATACTTAACCAATGAGATCACATTTAAAAGGAATTATCTTTGATAGTATTAAAAAGAAATTGGTCATTCTTCACAGCACCACATAACTAGAGGTGCAAGTACAACAAAAAAAGATCCTTTTTAATCAATCTGTCACACTTCAAAAAGAACCTGATCAGCAATACCATAATGAGGAGAGAGAGGGAAGAAAAGCCCACAACACTCCTCCAAGAACTTACATGCAGAGGCTGTTCTGCTACTACCAACATCCGGTGTTCTGCATATTTCCGGACATATTCATAAACATTCTGAGGAGTGACTGGTATATTTACACCATTGGAAATAAGTTCAACCTATGGCAAATTATCAAAGGTGATTGGAGGAAAGAAAGACAAAATGAGATTATTATTACAACAGACGTGTACGTTGATCAGTGCTTTATAGTTTAACATTTCTCCAAACTGAAATAAAATTTACTACTAGTACTGTTACTACTACACCATAATGTTAGAGATTCTCTAGGATTGATTATGCTTTCCAGGTTTTATGGTAGGCTCTACCTACAGCACCTTCAAGGAAAGACAGACAAACTCAACCAAACAGAGCACGCCACACTTCAATGTCTAAAGAGAATGCTGCATTTGAATCTAGAAAAAGGTAGAAGATCAGCTTTGAAACCTTACAGGAGCCTACATTATATGTACAAGACAACATGCATAAGTTATATAATTCTGAAATTACAATGAGACAGCTTTTTGTCCTTACCTGCCCTCCACCCTCCTCCTTGCACAGGTCTATTGCAAATGCTAAATCCATTGCTGCAAACACTGCATCAGCATCTGTACTTTGGGAAGCAAGTATAAGTTGCCGAAGGCTTTCATACATAACCGGATCAAAAAAAGCAAAGTCATGCCAGTTCACCTATTAAAAAACAAAAACAAAAAAACCCATACCTTTTGTTACAGATATCTTCAAAATTATGTGATCTGTGCCTAATCGCTAGTATACAACATGCACATGTAACAACACAAAATAACTCACGTAACAAAGCACACAAGCACTTAAAAATAACAGCAGTCAAACTCCTGTTTTCAGCATGCTGTTGAAGATGCTTAAGAATACTCAATTCAAGTGCATTAGCAGAACATACAGACTTGTAAAGCCTTTCCTGCTATTATGGACATATCAATTATAAAGAAATTCAATCGTTTGCGGATTTTTGTTTGTTTTCTTGTTTTTGGAGAGGTATGAGGGGACTTTGTTTATAAGAAATTCTTCTACTTATCACTTAGATCAGTACAGATTTGATATTGGCTGACTGAAGTTGGAAATGATTTGCATCAATGCTCCAAAACACTGAAAGACTATTCTCCACTTAAGTACGTACTGCTGGTATACATTTAACGATTGACATATACTGCAGCTTCCAAAAATTAGTATAACACCACCTATCTTTTACTGTTTCTTGCTTTGTGCATTATCAGACTGTAAAGAAAAGCAATCCATTATTCACTAATTAAAATATCCCTTGGTGTACTGAACATTTAACTGGAAGAAATATAAATTCAAAAAGAAAACCCTCAAGGGCAACCTCTCTTGTAAAGTATTGTGGAGATGACATATCTTCTCGTCACTAACACTATTTGTTAAGATCATACATACACTGAGTAACTTATGTGATCAGAATTGTCTTCTGTTACAAAAGGCCAACATTAACAAACTTTGGCTTAAGTTTATGCATCAGAAATCTTACGATGCTCTTGACTAATGAATGAAATGTGCAGGATTAAGCGCTGGGTTTTTTGGGGGGCAGGTGGGGAGGGGAGCAGGAGGGAAGGACATTTTTGCCAAATTTTAAATTACATTAATCTGAATTAATTTATCTCTCCACTTGAGAAAAAATTGTAATTATAATCCAATTCAATTAGTTCCATCAAGTAGGATGGTTCTGGGTAACACGTGATGTTGATGTAGTCCAACAGTACCTCTTCAAGTCAGTCTTAGGGCTAACTCAAAGGCTAACCTATTGCAAATCCTTCCATCTTAGTCAAATACCTGACTTCAAGTAGATCTACTCATTTCACAATCTAAAATAAAATAACTTCTTCAATTCAAGTTAAAAGCATACTTACAGTTCCAGGACTAACTCTACTAGTCAATGCACACAAGAAAGAAAAAGCAGTTAAAGATGAGTTTCTACATGAATAAATCAAATTCAGATTTCTATGATCAACTTACCTTTCTGCCAAGAAGAACTTTGATTACATGTCTATTTAATGTGATAGGACACAGCTCATTCTGCAACAGGCACAATCCTAAGATTCTGAAAATAAATGATTTTTGTTTTAGAATGACACAAGTTACATCGGGGATTTTTCAGATTAAAAACTTTAAAATAAGAATTAAGCTTCCCAGTCCTATTGATCCACAAAAGAAAATTATGGACATTGTATTTTCTGCAGTATAAAACCTTAAAATTGTCAAAAAAGATGAATTATAACATGAAGAGAAATATCCAGGTGTGCAAATTCTCCACTATTCATCACCCAGAGCAAGATACAGAGCAAATAAAGTATAAATGAAGTTTCTGCTGCTTGCATCAAAGGCACTCTTCCTTGGTACTTTGAATCCTCATCTTTTACATTTTTTTTCAGACAAGTGAGTTAATCACATACCTGCCAATATTTCTGAAACAATTCAGCCTTGCTTCTGTGTTTTTACCAGGTCTTGGTGTATAAAAACCTCGTTTTCCAGGTTGGTAGAAAAGTGGTGCATTATCATCCCCATCATCCGTATCATCTAATTCCATATCTACTACACTGCGGCTGGAACCGTGTCGCTTTCTATTCTCCTGTTTTGAAAGCCAGAATAGTAATTCACAAATGTACTTCTAGTTACCAAGCTACTTCAGCAAGCTCTTGCAACCTGACTCAAAGATTACATTTTATAATGGTAACATTTTATATTTTTGAGTGATTACCACTTAATCTTTTCAAAAGCATAAACAAATAGCAAAAAAAAAAGAAAATCTTTTTATCTGAGTAAAGATATATTCTTGAGAACTCCACAAGATAATTACATAGAACTCTGTGTTGCATGATGAGAGAAGGCTCCAGCCAGTTTCTAAAATTAACTGATAACTGGATCTCCCCTAACTTTCTATTTAAGCATCAGTACGTTACCTGCACTTTATCTGAAGAGTCCAGCAATCCAAGATCCAATATACTATCAGCACCATTCTCCCTTGACAGGGAAAAAAAACAAAAACAAAGGCAAATGATGATTTAATTTCACAATAAGAAATACTCTGAAACCAGACAGATTTAATTAAACCAAAGTCAACGAGTCACTTATCCAAAGAAAAAATTCTAGAACAAAGCAATGAGTAAGGTGGATGTATGAGTTAAATTCAGCACAGTACAAACTGCCTTAACCACAAAAATCAGATTTCACCTCTTACAGAATCCTCAATACTTTACCTGCCATGTGCAATAATGAGTTCCATTGCTTCATCAACTCTTGCTCTAAGGGAATCTTCACTAGCTAGCAACAGAAGCAGTTGAGCAGGGGACAATTCCAACAACATTCCTGTGATCTTACTTGCAAACGCCTGGAGATACAGAATGACATGTTACTATTCTCTGCCAGTTCTCTCATTTTCAAATATAGTTTTATGAAAGTTTAAGGACTTAAAATACAGAATGCATTACAAGATACCTCACAGGCTACATGACAAATTACAGAAGCAAAATCTGAAGAATATCCTAAAGAATACAAAGCAGGCATACATGTTCAACTATGTTCAGGTAAGTTAATAATTGGCTAAGAAATTAATTTTTCAATTAAAAGATGCAGGGATACTTGACGTATCATTTAATGTACTAGCTAAGACATACTGGCTGCATTGCTTGCACTCGAGGGTAGAGCCTTTCTCCAAGCGCTTGTCTGTGTGCTGGAAGTGGATCAGGATCATCACTAGGATTTCCTTCTGATGCTGGTCTAAAAGGCCTTGTGTCAATGGAAAGTTGTCTTCTAAAGTCCCTTAAAAAAAGTTAGAGTAGTTTGTACTAATTTCAGAGGAAATGAAAATACTCTGGAGCTTTTTTTTTTTTTTTTATTCCCCCCATCCCAGATTCTAAATAGCATTAGATTTTATACCAGGAGTATTTCTCATAGCTATATAGAGAGAGAATGATTCAGAATCAGAGAATCAAAATAAAACATATTTTGATACTGTCAGTACTTCAGATGAAGCAGTCAAGCGTGTCACCAATGACAGTACTATTTCTAAACCACCCTGTAACTTCATGCTAGTACACAAGTTTTTTATTTATTGTTTGAGCAGAGAGATTTATGGCATACTGTTGAGACCATCTATCAACACTAATATCAACTACGTAATTTTTTGAAAAAGTATATGTGGCCATTTCTTTAAATTCACTATAATTTGGTCTTGAAAGTGAAAAAGACATTTAATTTGAGTAAGCAGAAGTATCTTTCTGAAGATAACCCAGGCAGTTATTCCATTTGACAAATCAGCTCCAACAAATTAAAAACGTATCACTTACCTATCCCTGTCTCTCCGAGAACCAGCTCTTAAGCCACTACTTCTCCGCATTTCTCTCTCACGCTCCCTCTCCCGATCTCTCTCCCCTCTGTTTCGCAATCTCTGCATCAGACCTTAAGGAGAATGAAAAAAACCATAACCTTCAGTATCTTTATACTTCTCTCTCCGTCCTAAGTTTCAGTATAAGAAGGACAGAGTATTGGAAGACAGTTTGAAAGACATGAAGTGGTCTCATTAATGCAGTGATCCAGGTTCAGCCAAGCTTAAGAAAGGAACCTGAAGTGTTTTTACCAACTTAAAAATGCAAAAAGATCTCAAAACTTTATACACAGTTTCAAAAAACATTTACAAATATTCGTGACAAGCCAGATGCAGCAGTCACCTTAAATATTTGCACTAAAATCATGATGTAAAATCTTGATAATCTACTGGAATGAAAGATGCTCAAAAAAAGCTAAGAACTTCTAAAGTGGACTCATTTCTAGAAAAACGTTAACTTCTTGTTTCTGAAAACAAAAGAAATCCATTTTCTTGTCTCAGAGAAATAATATACAGTTTTCATAGTTCCTATGCTGACTGAACAGCAAGCATTTTAACATATAAAAAAAGCAGTTGATGCTTTTATGAATATTATCTGTAAATTAACTGCAGCATTTCACTTACTTGTATGGGTACCCTTGTTGGCATTCTGAATACAATCTAGATTTGGCAGTTTCTCATTTGACAGAAAAGCCTGTGCAATGGCAGTATAAAAGCTCCGTGCTACACCACTGCCTTCTCCTGGCTCATCTTTAAAAGTTACTTTTACTCTGTGGACAGCCATTGGAGTGGTAGCACACCTGCGACCAAAATGATTGTTGAGCTGCCTCATGGTCTGCTGAATTAGAAGATCTCTGTCTCGATCAACCTAGTGAAAAAAACAAAAGACTTTTTTTCTGTTCTTTACCAATCATCACATCAAGAGAATTTCAGCTTCACAAGGAAGCATCTGGACACTTCTGCACAGATTCAAAAAATATCAAATAGATAATGAAAAACTACACCATAATCGCAACACAGCTCATACAGTAAGGTTTAAGACAACTGCTTGCAGATTCTGAAACATAGCTTCTTCTATTAAGTTAGTGCAATGTCTTATGGTTCAACTTCTAATGAGACAAATTTGGAAGAACAACTAACATTTTTTACCTCCAACGTTAAATCCCTGGATTGCTGGTTTCTAAGTTTTTCCATCTCCCTGCGGAACTTTGATTCCTTCACTTCAAAGCCACCTAGTTCAGTCAGGATCTTAAAACAAAAAATAAAACCAAAATCAGAATAAGAGAAGTTCACGGTTAGTTGGAAAAGTAATTGTTTTCATACTAAAATGTACATACCGATCCAGGCTCTGCTCCAACATCTTCCATGAATACTCTACCAAACAACTCTAAAGAAAGGCGCCAACGTCCCAGCAACATATCATGAGATATAACCATGCCCATGAAGCTACACTGTGGTCTGATAAAAGAAGGATAAAAAATAAAATTAAATTTAGATACATTTGGTGT
>JAOWBP010002052.1:63015341-63046104 GCA_028571105.1 Tragopan temminckii
GTGCTCAGGGACATGATTTAGCAGAGGGTTGTTAGAGTTAGGGTAGTATGGTTAGGTCGTGGTTGGACTCAATGATCCTTAAGGTCTTTTCCAACCTAAGCAATTCTATGATTCTATGCAATTCAAGTCAAAACTTTTTTTATTTTGTTAATTATGCTGATAATTTATGGTAAATATAAGGTACAAAAATGTGCTGCTTTCATAAGAAAATAAGATGCCTGGACTTCTTAGAAAAGCTTTGAGCCCATGAAACAAAATTGTATATTAGTTGTACACAAGGAAAGAGTATTTATTAAAACCTGATAAGAAGCTACGGACTACCAAAAACGGATCTTTCACTTTACTGCATCAATTTGTGCTTTCATGTTTCTGTGAAAATCTTGGGCTGCCCAGGGAGGTGGTGGAGTCACGAATCCTGGAGGTGTTCAAGGAACATCTGGCTATTGTGTTGAGGGAATATGATTTAGTGAGAACTATTGGTGACAGTATGGTTGGACTGGATAATCTTGTAGGTCTTTTCCAACCGTGGTGTTTTTGTGATTCTGTAAAATTGTTTATGAAGTAGAAACACAAGCTGGTATCGAAACACAAAATCGCCTGAAGCATAATTTCATAAAAGCAAGAGGAAAATAACACACAGTTCAGTATTATAGAAACTATTTTACCTCAACAGCCATAATAATAATTGCAGCTTTCTTTTTGATGGTTGAGTTGGCAGGAAGATTTGTTAAGGAATGAACACCCATTCCGAGACTGCTAATAGGTGGAAGATCAAGCCAGTCAGGGTCTCGTATCCCACCCATACAGTCTTTTGCCATTGGATAGATTGTACCATTTCCATCTCTAAGAATAATAGGAGATTCCTACATTGGGGAACAATATTTTAGAATTAAACTCCACAATTTACAAATATTACACTTCACAAAAGGGTCCATTTTACGCTTGATTGCCAACAGAGACAACAGTTGACCCAAAACTCTCATTCATGTCATTGTCTCCTATAATTCCAGACAGGGCAGCAAAAAATAGTAAACTTCTTTTTTCAAATGCCCAAGATTTGCTTAAGATGGTAAATATTATTTAGAGTACCTATTTTATTACAAGTGTTCACAAAGAAACATTACTAATGAAACACATATATAGTACTTACATTACACTTTCAGATTACTTAAATATTCCCAAGAAAGCTGAATATGCTGAAATACAACAAAAATTCAGTCCCTTTACAAAAAAAGTTTCTTTCAACTACCCTAAGTAAAGTTTATCACTGAAAGACTTCACTAATTTTTTCTAGGATCAACTCGTGTGTACCTGCACGGTGTAATCAGCTGCATAACCAGATAAAACAGGATATTTAACAACAGATAGTTCAGAGTTGTGCAAAACCTTAACCTTATCATTTTTGTTAGCAGATTTTTTGTTAACACTTCCATCTGAACATTTCTGAACTTCCACCTTAACATTTTTATCTGTCTCACTTCCAAAACTTAGCTGAATAGAGAGTTTATAGAGAGTTTATGCTAACATAGGCAACTTGACAGTGGTTGCTATATCCCTTCTTACTATTTATTCAAATTGTATTTTAAATAATATAATTAAAAAGCACTTAAGTGTGTTAGACTTCTATTCCACATATCCCTTCAAAAAATTAATGGTGGTACCAAAGTTTTTCATAATCCACTCCTTTAAAAGCTACTCTGCACCAGTACTTAGAAAGGCCTTACAGAAAGACTGTACCATTTCACTTAAAGATGACAGGAGTGAAATGCAGTGAGGTTAAATGACTGAAATGCAAAACCACAAACCTGTCCAGCTGTAAAAATAGCAACACTTCTCTCATTCTGACCCAGGAATGCAATGCTGCTAGTAGGAAAATTGTTTTCCTGTTCAGCCTTTCCCGTAGCGAGGTCAAATATGCAGTATCGAACCCAATTCCCAGTTTTCAGGACAGCATGAACTCCTTCAGAGATGCATGAAAAAAAAGTATTAATGCCTTTGACAGTATTCAGTAAAAACTCTTTAACTACTGCATTAATAAGGTCAACTACAGTGAGTCTGACAGTCACAGTTTCCCACTAAGGAGAGAGATGGGCAGTGAAGGACATAATGGAGAAGAGGTTAATTCCTAGTTACCTTTTGAATCTACATTTACTGCTAGAATCTCTGTTTTTTCAGGAATACACAGCTTTTTAGGTGTCCTTTGAAAACAGTCCGGAACTTTTGGAGTTCCCCCAGTTTTCACAACCTAGAAACATCCATAAAACATTAAGATGCAGTAAAACACATGCTGCTGACATTTCAAAACACTTCGTTTTTTCAGTATTTCACAAATACACACCTGTAGTTCATCTATCCTGAGTAGCCTGCAATCCTGGAGAAGAGAGGAAGGATCTGGATCTGAATTAGAACTGCTCTGACAATTTGCATTACTGGAGGTGCCTGGAAATTTGACAGCAACATAAGCACCATCCACTTTTAGCACCTAGAAGCAGAAAACATTACAGTTTTAATAAAGGCTTTGAATAGACACTGTTTAGCCTAACACTCTTCAAAATAAACCAGACCTTCGTCAGGAAAATAAAAAAGTTGACCATCAGTGATAAAATCTTACAGCTCTTGGTCATTAGTCTTGCTGTTCTGCTGAAGTTTCTGAACACTAAAAAACTGTATTAATTATTTCACAAGCAGGTTGAAGGCCCCTTCCCTTCAGCATCCTACCTCCAACAGAAACCAATGTAACTGACTGGAGAACTTCCTACTGTTATTGTCTTAGTACATCTTTCCATCTACTGCAAGCAGTGGTAACAACTTCAGGTTTCATAGCCTGGATACATACTTCTCTTACTGATTCGTTTAATCAATTTTGGAAACACACAGTCTTTTGGCAGTGAATTCCAAACATTATTTTACACCTAAATAAAGTCGATGTAGACTTTAACTGTCTATTAGCTCTTTTACTACAGAAAACAGGAAATCACTTTTTTTCTGCCATATTTTTGAGTTTTTGTTCTTAGTCTGTTCTGTGTCTTACTGCTCATTCCTCAAGGTGAATGTATTATGAAAAAATTGTTTATGGGTTTACTACCTATCGCTTATACTCAGTGATAAAGTTCTCCACTCGGTCCCTTAGGACTGAAGGATAAAGTCCATCCAGAAACACTTCATGTGTATTATGTCTTCCTCTTCCCCCCAAGGAAATGAATTTTTTCAGCCCTGCACCTGCACAATTATTTCTGCTGTAAGCCTCTCTGAAGAGTTGCTGCCATGCATATCTAATCAGAACTGTCAAAATAGTTTTCCTTGACAGCTGAGAATATCACCAAACAGCAAGGCCCTCTGAGTTTCCACCTGAGACCATAATCTTCTCAAAAGAAAAACAAAGCTAACTAGGAAGAGAACAGGAGAAGGGTTAATGTTTTCATTCAGAGAAGAAATAAGATTTCAGTATGTTCTCAGTCATGAACAGAACTAGATACAAGTAACTATCAGTCTTGACTAGGCTCTGATTTCTCAGTACTTCCTACACAGAAAGTGCCTACAAAGCAATTAAAACCTAACTGTAATAAGCTTACCATCTTAGAGGCCCCTGGAATAAAAAGCAACTTTCATACTTTCAAGATAATGAAAGCAATAAAAATCCAAGCATTTCCTTGCTTTTTCCCCAATTTGTCTAGTTAAGTGTAACTTACCAAATACACTAGAGAAAAGGATTTATAGACAATCATGAAGGTGTTAGAAGATTTCTACTACAAAGAGTATTATGGATAGTCAGAGCACTTAGTAACCATATAATGAAATTTTACTCAAGTAGCAGAGTTGCTAGTTGTATCAGCAGAGCAACAGTGCTAGCTGCAAGAATGCTACTGAACCTTTGAAAACTCAGACCTAGTCACAGGATTCATGAACAGTAACTCTGATCTACAACATACAAACATTTGTTCTGAGACTAACAAGACTCTAGACAAAGATCATAGAATCAGAGTATATTGACTTGGAAAAGATCCACAAAGATCATAAACTCCTGGCTCCACGCACGACCACCTGAAAATTAAACCATACGTCTGAGAGTGCTGTTTAAATGCTTTTTGTTTGATTACAAAATTTAATCAAAATTCATTTAAATTTTATTTTCTTCAGTCAAACTACCTTGAAAGCCTGAAATCATGTCAGTTGTTCAAACACAACTTCCAGTTTAATATGCAGATTTTTTATTTATTTTTTTTTTTTAATGACCAAAGCTGCTACACAAAGCTTTGTAAGCTGAGATCACCCACAGCAGTACATCAAGGATGTGATTTTTTTAGAACGTCATTCAGCAAACAAACGGCTGTGAACGACCAGTTGAAAGTATATTTACGACTCTAAAAGGCCAGTACTTCTTAACCCAGAAAGTTTTAAATGACTCCAAACTCATCTAAATACATTTCTACAGTCAAAACTTCTGTATGCTTCAGAAGTTATCTACACACTGACCAGCCTGATTCTTCAGAAGTCAAATTATCTTTCTGCTTAATTCAGTAATTTAGCTTGTTGTGATCTAACATAACTGTTTAATAATGAATAGAAACAGCAATTCCGGAAGCCTGCAGGAAAATGCTGCAAAGAGCATCCCTTTGGTAGACTGAGGTGCCTCCTGTCTTTTTTTCACAATTGATCCAAATTACATGTAAAACACATAACATGGCATGAACTGTGTTTCTCTCCTTAATAGGCACCACTAGGCTATTTTTTTGTAGTGGTTTTGCCTGCAGGATTTTATTTGATCTTCAAAGATGAGGTGTTAAAAAAAAAAAAAAAGTGACAGGAGGAAAGTGAATGACCGAATACATCACTGAAAACAACAGCAAGCTCTACAAGGAAAGAAGCATCTTTATCATAAACAACAGTTACAAAATAGATTTGGAATCAGTTATTGTATTCAGAAGACAGTCTATTCACTGTTTTTTCTCCTTATTGGTTTAAGCCTTTTAGTGAAAATATGAAAACACCAAAATTCAAACTGTTCTCTATTTCTTACAGTACTTCGTCTCGAGGCATTTCAAAAAGAGCAAACACCATTACAAGTAGAAGTAAAAAGCTTGTGTAAGAGGCGAACAATGATGTCAGTGACTTCAATTAGACCTCAAAACCTCATTTACAAAAACTGAAGTGTTTTAATGAATTAATATGTTCCCCTTCGCAAAAATTATCTAAAACACAAAAATTCATTGTGGGTCTCTTCCACTCAAAGGCACTGCTCAAGGCACATCTTCCACTTCCACACAAGTAATACCACTAAGTATGGAACTATAATAACCTTGGCTAAATCTACTGCCTTCTCTTGGACAATCAGTTCCTATTCTGGATTTTTATACAATTCTTAAAATGTTATGTATGTAAGGCTCTCCATGAAAGAAGCTGAAAACAATCCAATCTTTAAAACTTGTGGAAAACTTCTCTGGGCCTTCCCATTTTTCTTGGTTTGGAAAAGCTTAGCACTGAACTGTCTAGATGATTTAACTCCTCTACCACTTGGACAATTAGCTTATCTAAAGTAATTAAAAAAAAATAAAATCAATGGTAGATTTCAGACAAACCTTGCCAACAGGAACATTCTTAACATCTTCCACAAACACAACTTCCCTCAGAGACCACTGCTCCTCATTCACTTTCTCCTCCTCTTTTGGAGCAGGAGTTGATCGTCGTCGCTCTGAGACAAGAAAAAGTAATTACTGAAAAAAGAGACTTGAAATACTTAATCAAAGTACCAAAAGGCATTTGTTCACTCAACTCTGTTTCCTCTGCAAAAGAGCATCAGTGTTCAAATCTAGAAATTAAGGACAGGTTAACAGAAAGCTGGATTTACAGACATTAGAGATACCCAACAGCATACTATGCCACTTCAATGCCTTTTTCCTCCTGTGATATTACGGCAAATAAAGACCATTAGATGAAGAAAGCTAGTTTTAAAGACTTTTAAACAAAATAATTACAAGAAATTATTTTGGCAGGGCCCAGACATCTAAGTTGTAGGTAACAAGATGGACATTGTAAGACTCTTCATTCAACCCTGCTATGGTGCTTTCTATCATGCTTGCATAAAGTCTGTTTGTTCACTAAGTTATGGATTATTTGGTAAGCAATTAGATGAGCAGCACATGAGGCAGAAAATAGTGTCTTAGCAGCAAACATTGTTGTTGTCCAAATAGCTATCTGCACAGTAACAACAGGAAGCTCAAATCCACTCAGGATCAAATTTAAGCTTCTATTGCTAAATTAACACTGACAAGAACTTTTATCTACTGATGTTTCTATAAGTGTAATTAAGATGATCAAAATACTGAAAGCAAGAAGCAGAGAACTAGCTATGAGATTAACTTCAAACAGTAGATCAAAATCCCAAGCAAAGTTTATTCAGTAATTAATTACGGATAGAAGCATGTAGCAGAATGCATCAGTAGCAAGCACTCGTACTGTTCAATAAATTAGTTCTGCACATCTAAGCATAAACAACTCTTGGTCACAGAATGAGGCCATTTAATTCTTTAAGTGACACTTCTTAAAACTGCACTGTGTAGATGAAATGAAGGCAAAGAAGATTGCTTCCATTGATAGCATTGTAATTAACCACTTATAGATGTGTGGATTTAAACATTAAAAAAAAAAAACCTGCTAAGTACAGTTGATGCCATCAAACTTCCTTGACTGCTTTTATATGTCAGTGCATGTGTGTAAAAAAAAAAAAAAACTTCACATATTTAAGTTTATTTTATTATGTCCCAAAGATACTTCTGATACTGAGAACTAAATGTTTTACTTGCTTAGATACACCTTGCATCAAGTAGTCACTGCTTGTCTTACTACATTTAAGTTTAACGGTGATAATTTGCTGCTTATCTAAAGACTATTAAGCCTTTACATATATTGTGGGTCAGACTGAAATATGAAAAGTATTTTCACTTTTTAATTAGATTCTTAAGTTTGTACAGTATCTTTCTAGAACTGCCTTCTACAAGAGCTTCTTATCTATAGAAATGTTTTATGTTACTATGAGCTATACGCTACTCACTATATGGCATCGATGCGCTGCTTGCTATTGAAGATGCATCACTGCACGTGGAAGCTGGGGAAGGTGGAGGACCCATCTCCGTTTTCACCGGTTCCTGTTTACTTTCAGGCCTAGAATGAAAATCATTACTTAAAATTAAGGAAGAAAAAGGTGGTCTCTTCCATGGTAATGGACGAAGTGCCACTGTGTCCAAGAAACCAGCCATGTTCTATACTTTAAGTAGCAGCAGCACTTTTTTTTAAATTTTTTTAAAAAAGCAAAGCTTTAGTGAAATAGCTTGATACTTTGGAACAAAGATCCTAATTTACATGGTTATGCATCCAACATTGTTAATGATGTTCTGCTTTTTAATCATTAATTGCCTTTAATAACATTAAAGGAACAGTAAATAAACATCCTCTATGCTTTACTTAGAGACAAAGAACTACTAGCTTTATACAATAAGCTGAAACAGAAGAACTGCTGTTCAGGTTTTTCAACAAGAGTTTAACGATTTATTTTGAGAAATTGGTAATCACTGATCCAAACAACCATCCCAACCTTGGAGGGGCTGGAAAAGGTCTTAATTGCCATGAAAACTATCTTTTCAAGCCCTCAAGTTCCATAAACAATACCAATTTCAGTTATTCAAATATAAAACCTCAGAAACATCGGAGGAAAAATTCTCATTTAACAATTCTTCTGCATTTCAGTTTTTCATAGTGCTTTTACATCACTGACACACCTTTCAAGCAGTGAGCATTTCTGCACATTTAGCAGTTTGCAAGAAAGCTAGAAACTGAAAAACATGACCTCCCTTAAGTCTGCATCAAACAGTAATTCAAAAGAATATCAAATACATGTTCTGTGTGTGTGCATTTCCATTCTAAACACACTTACTTGGCTTCTGTAGTCTTGCTAGCTTTCTCCATATTTTTCAAGCTCTCTGGTGACCGAAGCTGAAATCGACAGCTGTCATTCATGTTCCAAACAGATTCCATTAACACACCCACTTTCGGAATTCCAGCACTAATTGAAAAAGCAACTGCTCCAGCATGGTATAAGGGGTTATTTCTTAAGCACACCTACAGATAGAAATATTTCTATGAGAAGAATGTATTATGCCAAAGGAAACCACATATATATGCATTTTCTTGGTAACATATGTAGTAATCAAAAAATAGGAAAGAAACCTTATGGAAACGGGTGAAAAGAAAAGTCAGCATGATATACTATGCACTTTGCTAGAAGAAAGAGACTGCTGTGCAATTCACAGCTGAAAACAACAGCTTTACCAGTGTAACTGTTTAATACACGACATTCAGATGCTCGACAACAAAAGGAGTGATTCAGCCAAAAACAAAGACTCATCCCAGAGCTGACTAGAATGGATTGGGAACCAAAAGAAACGTGCTCCCGAGGAAGGGATTGCTTTCTCTCACACCAGTCCTAACGATAATCACAGAAAGAATGCTCCCTCTCTGAATCAGCTATTAACCGTTTTGGTAAAGACTTCAAAAAAAAAAAAAAAAACAAAAAAAACAAAAAAAAAACCACAACCTACAAAGCCAGGTACCCCATTGAAAATTACGGTATTACTAAAATATCACCTTCTCAAAATACAAAATTGGTCGTTCAGTTAAAAACCAACAAAAAACCCCTGCTCTGTATAGGTACAGTTAATTCCTGCACATTTGCAGCAATTACCATACCAGTAAGAAACAACATTAATAGGACATCACCTCACTTCAGAAACGTGTAATTGAAGTACACCATCTTAACACCAAAGTAACTGATATACATGTGCACAATAAGAATGAAACCTGACTTTTATATTATTATTATTTGTAAGCTCATCATACAACATCGGAAAAACATGAGGTGATAGTTGCACTTGCCTGGGTTCCAACAGTTATATTTGGCATGGAAGAGATACCAGCACTGGACTTGGGCTTTTTATTTTTCGCTCTGGCCTTTTCTAGCATTTTCTTCCTTTGGCTGAAAGGAACTACACCCCTGTGGAAAAATACATATTATTTTTTAAAAGACAGCAAAAGAAATTTTATTTCTATCTTTGAACAACTTGTTCCTTGTACTTCATGCACTTATGATTCAATATACAATCCTTTGGAACTTTCCCCAAAAACCTAAAGAACTGCAAAAATGACACGTTTCTCTCTCTTCATCCTCACTTTCCAAATTCACCTCCAACAGTCACTGTATTGGAGAAGGAGGAATAGAGAGAGTATGCAAAACACAAAGCTGCTGAAAGGCTTTCATTTTAGTTTGATGTGCTTTGAGATCTCTATCTCAGATGGTGTATTCCAGTCACTGCCTTAAAGTTGCACATTTTCCTCTCTGATCTTGACAGTGTCCTTCCTTCCTATGACCAGTGGGTACTGTCAGAATTTGCAGTTACTGGGGAGGCAGATGTGCTTTTTTTAAAAAAGAGAAAAAAAAAAAAACTTTTAAAAGTCTCTCCTCCTCCCTGTGGATATGGCTGAGGAACTTCAGACTCCTATTACAGACAAGCTGCTGCAAGACAAAAAGAAAACAACAAAAACCACGCAACAAACCAAAACACTGTTTTTACAATGATATCCACTCAGTTTAGCTGAAAATAACACTTAATGCATAGTTAGCATGCTTATTTTGATACTACAGAATTGCAGCACCTCACGTTTTAAACAGTGCGTTAAAGCTTTTCTTAGAAACCCTCCTTCTTCTTAAGTAAAAGACAAAAAGCAACAATTGCCAGTGTTGCAGGGAACAAAGACCTTATCTAATACACTACAAACAACTTTAAATACATTGTAATACATTACTAGCAGCAGAAAGCTCTCCCTGCATCTGGTTAGCATAAAACCACTGACAGTATTTCCAGACAGGACACATTGATTAATAAATAGTCTTTAAAAGAAATTCAAATGATAAAATCCTAGAATGGTTTGGGTTAGAAAGGACCTTAAAGCCTACCCAGTTCCAACCCCGCTGCCATGGGCAGGGCTACCAACCACCGCATCAGGCTGCCCAGTGTCCCATCCAACCCGGCCTTGAACACCTCCAGGGATGGGGCACCCACAGCTCCACTGGCAGCCTGTGCCAGATTCTCACTGCCCTCCGAGTAAGGGCTAGCAAGTCTTTTTATAAATTGGACCAACCATTCTAGAATTCAATGCTTTTACTGTTTCTAACAGACAAGTATCTCCAATGTTATCAGAATAACAACTCTGTGGAAACCACGCGAGGTATGTCAACAGTGGCACAACAAAAGCACCAAGAACCAGAAATGTAGTTTTGTTATCTGAGACTGGAAGTTAGAATAAAATATTGCTGTGTTTAACTACAAGCTTAGTTACAATTGTCCAGAGTAATGAGAATTTAGTAAGAAAGCTATTTCATAGAATCAATTTTAAGTGCTCCAATTTCCAACTTATCTTCAAGCATTTAATTCAATCATGTCTAAAAAGCTACTGAAGCTTCAGGTACAATGTATAATGCAGTGTGCTACTCCTAACAATCTGACAAAAACAATGCATACTGACAATGTATTAGTAATATTCAATAAATTCATTCAAATTACAAATAAGTGTCAAATCTCATTTGAGTGTCTTATTTCTGAGGATTCCACTGAAAATCTTTTAACTATTAAAATATTTTAACATTCTATATATTACAATGCTTATGAGTTAGATAATTTCACCAACAAGTTCGGGAGGCAGCATTTGATATCATTCCTCTCTTCTTTAGAGTGGGAACACAAACAACAGACCAGAATTTCTAACAGAAATGACAGAAGAAGGTGGACCTCATACTTGGGTAAGTTTCACATTTTTAGTCCAAAAAAATGCATGAAAAGCCTAAGAAGGTTATTTTTTGATATTATGTAGTTCTGATACAACTGAATGCCAAAACACTTGTATGCATCCCCTAAAAGAATAATCTTATTCTCTTAAAGATGTTGTAATTCACCTAAAAAGCTTTAGGTACGAAAGAAGAGAATAAATACATTGTTAAAAGGAAATCTAAGCTCAAGAGGAGAGCTTCAGAACCCAAAAGAACTGCGGTCCAGCAATTTTGCAAAATTTCTCACAAGCAAGGACATGAAGACAGCTGCTATTACATCTGAACAATATTTACTTACCACCAGTACAAGTTATTCTCTAGCTGAGCGCATGTATAAAGAGCACAACAATGTAAGGAAACAATTCGTTCTCCCTGAAGCTCTGAGTATGTCTGTGCAGTGTGTTCTAATTTAGATGCTACTGAGCTTAGAGTTTCATCCACCCAGGTAGCAACCTAAGGGAGAAAGGAATAAAGACACAGAAGATGGACGGAGTGTGGGGGAGATAAAAAAAAAACATTTAAAAAAAAAATCAATACTGTCACATTACAGGAAAAAAAAAAAATCAGAACACACGACAAAAAAAGGTGACAAAAATACAGACAAGTGTCATAAAAATACAGCAAATGGCTATACTTCACCAAACCAAAAGCTTCAGACTTTCACATTCGCTCAACTGGGTAGAAAAGTGAATTTAGATCAATTCATTTGCAGTACTGAAAGCTTCAGTGTCCTTAGTTTTTCCAGTACTTACATACAGAATGCTAACAAGCATTTTTGCTCCAGACTCCACATCAGTTTCTGCTGTAATAGCAAGAACTCAAGCATTTCAGGTAATGAGGTTAAACAGATATGCTTCAGATATTCTCTCAACTGTTCAATTGCAAGTCTATCACATCTGAGTGGTTTTGGTTGCTTAGTTGGGTTTTTGGTTTCATTGCTTGTTCCCGACTGTTAACTTTTTTGCACTGTTAGAAGACATCAATTGGATATTTGCTCTGTTTTGCTTTTTTTTTTTTTTTTTTTTTAATATACCACAATAGGGGAAAATGAAGAGAGATGAACAGATTAGTGAAGTATTTTCTACTACTGTTGAAGCTGAAGGATCAACTTCTCTATGATACACTGCAATAACTGGAAAAAAAAAAAAAAACCAACACCCCAGCATTATCAAATTCAGAAACTAGTGAACATCTCATACCTTGTTATTTTCAGTGGCAACAGTTGCTCTAATACTATTTGCAGAAAGGAGTACAATCTTTTCATTGGTTAATCCCAAGAACATGGCGCGTGGGTGGTGGAGGGAAGGATTCTTTGGAAACAACAAAACAGTATTTTAGATATTCAAAGCATATAAAACATTCTGAAGGTAGGACTTAAAGATGAGTAGTACCTGTGCATTTCTATAAGGCTCCGATTCACTCCACTTCCATTGATAGAGTTCTCCTTTACTATTAACTGCCACAAGCTCAGAATATAGGGCTCCAATAGAGATAAACTTTGTTCCATCCTGCAAAAACAGACATATGAAGTCTGCTGAACTTGAAAATAAAGTTGTATTCAGCTTGCCTAAAGCTCAGCATTCCCTAAAACAACAAGAAAACCTGCAGTATTGCCGTTGATAGGGTGAGGAAGGAAAGAAAAAGTGTTTACATCTATTTTATTGTTTAATTGCAGGAAAATATTTGGCGATTAACTCCGGCAATTTATTAAGAATTTCCACAATATTTTAAGAATAAAACACTATTCATGGAATTAAAGGTGGGAATATCTCGATTTCTGGCATCTTAAAAACAGATTGCTTCTAAAATTCTAGCTTTCTGAAATGAATAAAAAAAGCAATGCTTAGGAATGGAATAATGGAATTTCATTCTCATGAAGGTACCTTCTAAGAATTTTCAAATCCACTACTCCATTAATAAAACAATTCTATCTTCTACTTCTGAAGACAAATAACAGCAAACAAGGTCAAATTTAAAAAAAAAGTTAAAAAAAATCAGTGTGCTAAATATCACTTTAATGCATCACTAATATCTAGCACGCCAAACAAGCTTTCGATTACTTTTCTTCCCTCTTTTTTTCTTCTTGTTTTAACAAATGTCATACAGCATCTTCCTACTATTCAGACAGCATCGCTTTGCTCAACGCTTGGTACTGTACACCACCTGGATATTACAGGCCCCTTTTTCTCTCACATTTGGTTGCATATCTGTTACAGCAGCTATTCGACAGTTATAACCACACCTCTCCAAGTTTCAGTTTCCCCTTGCAATGAAAAGGAATTCCAAATTACAGACTTGTGAACACAGATAACTTCACAAAACACTTACTTCTACTTATTGAGAAATATTTGCAAGGCCAGAGCATTTAACACTCCTCAGCAATTGCAGCTATAAGAAAAATATTTTTTTTTCCTGAATTTCTCTATTGGTACGAAGTAAAAATTCACTTGGGGAAAAATAAAGCTCTTAAAAATGAAACGATAACCTAAACTAGTCTAAAATCAAGTGATAGAAAATTTTGTCTTCTACAGCTTCAAAATCTGAAGGATATGCACGTGATAAGTAGTGCATGTAATCTGTAGTAGAATAGAGATCTTCCACATCAGCATATTTAACTGCCTCTTATGAATTGAAAGATAAGACATACATGCAATTCAGCCATTTGATGGGAAGCTGAACCCATGTCGGACTACTAACAGAGCCCACCATCCAGTACATTCATCTGTTGCCTAAATTACAAGGCTTTCCTTTCAGCTTCAGAAATTCACAACTGGGGAAAAAAAAAAAAAAAGAAAAAAAACCCACCACCTATTCTGGTTTTTCATAAACCTGGATTCACTTTTTTGTAAAAGATTATTTATTTATTTCACTATTTTCATGCACAGAAATACAGACACTTCAAGAAGTATGAGCGTATCCCTTCAATAACAAAATTTATTATGTCTTTTATCAGTAGTTCAAAATGTTCAACAATATTTTGAGAAAGAAGAGAAAGATGGTAACAGACAAGGATGGAAGAAATCACAAAATACTCGCTTTAATAATATGATAACAGAATCTAAAATTAGTTAAGTCATAACAGTTTTGCTCCAGAGGGCATCTCCCAATGCAGCACAGAACCAGCGTGCGAATCCAAGCCATGATTAATTGCTGTCATGTAAGTATTGCATATTCCGAAAGACAACCTACTGTAGTCTTAACAAAACATGCTTCTATTTCATCAGCACAAAGGAGTCTTCAGAAGTTAAGTACGGAAAGCAATTTTTCACCATGATTTTTTATTCTTGCTAATCTGTTTTATAATTTTTTACAAGCAGATTTATATGACAAATTCAACACTAAAGAGACTCAACATTCAAGGTCTTTTCTCCCATTGAACTATCAGCAGTTCTAATCAGGACCATAGTCAGGACCATGGCTACATACAACCACTGGTCTGGTGGTTGGCGACCCTGCACATAGCAGGGGGGTTGGAACTAGATGATCACTGTGGTCCTTTTCAACCCAGGCCATTCTATGATTCTATGATAAGAAAAGAGTGTCAGCATGAAGATGCACAAATGACATGACAGCCCTGGTGCCATAACCGGAGTCTCTTGTATTCAACTCTATTCTCGGAGTCTGGATCAGAAAATAGCTTGAAAATGATTCAGAATTTAAATTGCTGATTAAAATCTTTACATCTCATTATCTAAACAGAATATACCCACTTCCAACAAACTAAAGTCCAGTTTGCACCCAGCTATAGTCAGGGAGGAAAAAAATCTCCATACTTTGTTACAGAACAGAGCGGCTCTGCCACAGACAGTACCAGGTTTTCACTGGTAAAAGACACAGATTAATAGTTCTACTGTCCAATAAGATTTGATCTATTAGAATTAGTTTATTTGAATTCTTGGACATCTGACTTTACTAATTTGGTGGAAAAAAACTCTGTATGCAACATGTTTCAGTACATCAGTATTTTGTTGGTACTCTACCTCTCATAAACCCAAATTTACCATCCACCCTTACTACAGAGTAATACAGCTCTGCCTCAAATGCTAAATGTGAAAGTAACAAAAAATGCTACGAAATAACCAGTCTTGTTTTCTTTCAATTCTTCACGTCCTTGAGTCTTTCATCTAACTTGCTTTTAACTTCCATTACTATCTCCGGCATCTCCTTTAGGACTCTCAAAACAGAATAAATACTTGGAATGGCCCTTCAACTAAAATCACCTCCCTCATGATTTACCATGAAGAATTTCTGTCAGGAAATACCACCAACAAAACTTAAAAAAGGGGCTATGAACATTCAGCTGAAGGACAGAATAGAAGGTTTGACTAATGTTGCACAAAGATGAGAGGCCCTTCCAGTAAGGCACACCTTCATTTAACTGGAAGCTAGGGATTACAAGAGTGCATATGCAAAAATGTCTGTGGGAAGAAGTTCCATATACTTAAATTGCACAACTATGAAATTACATACTCTAGCAAGTTAATTCTATAAAATACATCCAATAAAAGACTGCAGTAATTATCCTAGGACATAACTTGCTGAGTATGCAAATTAAAAAAAAAAAACATCTTGGGTGGAAAAAAGAAGGAACAAAACAGGAAAAACATCCTGAAGTAGCAGAGTAATAAGACAAAACAGTAATAACAATGATGATAATGTTATAATTTAAAAACATAACAGTGTTTTATATGAAAAGCACAGTATAGTATTCCTAACATGAACTAAATTCATTCTGTTATGCTAAAAACCCTAAAATCTCTCTTGCCAAGCGAGATGACCTTTTCATTCAACAATTGTGACAAAGGGAGAGGGACGAGAGCTGCTAATTTCCAGTGACACAGAAGCTCAAAGCTAATTACCAGACAAGGTCTGGCTGGGAGAGGAACCATTTGACCAAAAAAAATTTTGGGGGGGTATCTACATTTCTCAATTTGAACACCAAAACCAAGACAGGAATTAGATGTGAATGGCTGTAAACAGAAATAAGATTGAAGTTTACCTCCCTCTTCAATCTATCTATACTGTGTCTAAAGGGAAAAGAAAATTAAAAAAACAGAAACAGGAAAATAATAAAACATTAAACTGAATCAATTGCTTTATGAGTTTCCTACTGCCTATTAAATTTTTTGAATACCTGCAAAAGAAAATTAAAAAAAAAAAAACACAAATCTTATGATTTTAGTAGGGGATGCAAAACATAAAGAAATAAAAACAGGATTAAAAAAGAAGAACTAACTATCAAAAGGAATAACTAGTTATTTATAAGCTTCCTAAGCTTATAACAAAGAATGTACTTTATTGCAGTATCTCTCACAAACTAAAATGAAATATTCAAGAAGAAAACACAGTATTTATTTAGGCAAAAAGACAGGTTTATTGCAAACTGCAAATAAAATAGACAAAAATTTTCAGTACCTTATCTGGCCACCACTGCAAGTCTTCTCCTAGAGATACAGGACTTTGAACAGGTGCATTCTTCTTGTCCAGGTTTGGTTCCCCCTCCTTACTTGTAGAGCCTCTTTCATTATCAAATGAGGCTCCATCAAGCCACCTTCGTTCACGCAAACGTAAAACGGACTCACGTTCACGCAACAGCTCAGAGTCTCTCTCTAAGGGAAGAAGGAGAACTGGTATGCAATTGGGTCACACCAGTGGGATAAAAGTAAGCCACTCTCTAGTAAAGACCCTTCAGGATGCAACTAACAGCAGTTAAATCTACTCACAAAGATTAAAAATAATAAAGTCCTGACATGCAACATTCAGTGTAATAACCCTTCCAAGCATGTGTACTTTAGAATGACTAAATATAAAAACAGTAAGTTAAAAATAAAGGAATCTCACAGTTTTTTGTGCCATCAAAAATGCTACAGCACTTTTACTTGCATCTTAAGAGGCCAAATACTTGAAAAACAGCAATTTAAAATTTTATAGTATAATATGCAGTTTTGTGGTATTGTTTTTAATCAATGAAGAAACAACAAAAAAAATTCTGATCTATACTGTCTGTTAGATTCATTTATGCAAACCAAAAAGAGTATTTATTAGAGAGTTTCATAACAATCTTCCCCCAAAAAACAGTAATTTGAAAAGGTTAAAGAAAGCAAGCATTAAAAAAGCTCTTGGTATACAAGCTTGATAATCCAACCCCTTTTGTTTAAAGCAATATTCTATAGGACTGGATGTAATAAATTAAAGTGCATCTGCTTTGAGTAGATCAAATGAAAACTTTTCAATAGTCAGACAAGTTTTAAAAAGGATCCTTGTAGGAAAATGTTCCTTACCAAAATGCTTCCCCTCCAATTGGCCTACAAACTGTCTAAAGGCAGTACTCTGCAGTTCGCTCATGCAGATAAATTTTTTAAATCAGGTAATCAAACTAACTTTCCAAGTGTCAACTATGCATGGAAAATAAGGATTATAAAATTCGTGGTAACGTCTTATATAGAATAACCTTAGGAAAGGAAAAAAAAAAAAGGAGGAATTTAGAAGGAGTTATGTCAGATGCTGAATATTTGTACATGCACATAATGCATTTAACCTATTAAATACTTCACTTATGCTTACACAAGTCAACTGGAATTATATGCATGAGATGACCATATTACTGTACCATAGTTTCAATAAATTACGCCAAGTCTTGGGTCTTTTGCAGTATTAAAAAACTGGCAAAGTTTTTACATAAGCCAAACACAACAGCTTGTCTTACAGATATATTACATAAAATATTCTACTTCTCTTCTAGCAAACATCACTCTGACCCTTGACTAATCATTTTGTAACTGGAACTTACTCATTCAACAATTAATATACTGAAACAGGTTCATGAAAGGCAATAAAACTGTACAAAAAAAAGCACAGGAGAGGTTGGATTAACAGTCTGGAAATACTCTACAATGGTTCAAAAAGCTCTAAGTTGCTGCATGTTCTGTTTAAATGTTATAACTGTAATACGTTTTACAAAGCAAACAAAAAAACACCTTAGCACCGATTAAGGTGTTTATATCAACTGCCAATAGTTCTCCCAAACCAGCTACAAAAATGCTTTCAAAGGAAAAAAAAAAAGTGAGAAAAAAAATTAGGTTTCTTCTTCCTCCCTGACAGTTAAACATATTTCTCCTCATTCTACAAAGTTAACGTCTGTCATGGATTACCTCAGGAAATGTGAAAAAACACTGTGTAAAGAATAACCCAAAACAGGAAAAAATTGATTAAGAATGCTGCATGTCATGAATTGTTGCTTATTTTTGAACCAAATTAAATATTTGTATCGCATAATATATATTAGCAAACACTACAGAGATTAAAATAAAATTTAGCATGCAGAAGTTTTACACCTTGCAACATCAACAATTAGATTTTTAACACATGATAATGAAGGTTCTTATAGAACTTACCTGTTGAGGCTCAGAATTCAATAATAATTTTGATGAGTAACAAAAAATCTACTTGTCTACTCTATATCTGACATCGCATCACAGTCTACTTTCATGTTAAATTGGAATCTAAACCACCACTGTGTACTACCACTAGCTTTGCACAGTAAACTACTTATTACAAAGAAAAAAGGTGCAAAATTACCTCTGGATGAGCCTAGCCTGGAAAGTGATGAGCGCCGAAAGGATGGATAACCAAAGTAACTAATATCTTCTGAAAACATAGCATCAGCATCAATAATGACACTTGGGTGAGCAGAATGTATGTCAGCATCCAGAAGAGACATAAGATCCTCTATAAGAGGAGACAAGGGTCTTAAGTGAATAATCAGCTACTTAAAACATCAGCTAGAGAGACCATCAACTAAATAAACATAAAAAAAACAACCTATCTATTAGTTGAATTTCTGCTCTTCAGATTCACCAGTTCCGACTCATGTGCCTCCTACACACCCACATTTACAATTAAGCATGGTAGTCTAGCGCACAAAACTAATTTCCTTACAAAAACTGCTCTCTGTCACTTACCTAACCACATTTCACAAACAAGTCTTGCCCAAAACATTTTTTTTTTCGTAACCTAGGAATTCAAATTTTAGCCTTTCACTTGGAAGAACAAAGACCCAGAGCAAGGTGGATACAAGTACATAGATGTGCACAGCACTCGTGCACATGAAACTCTTAGAATGATCTGGAACTAAGGAAGGATGGTGAAAGCCAGCCTTTGCAAAGCCACATCTTTGATGTCAAAGACTACAGTTCCTCCACTGAACGTGTCTTTCAGAGAATTACATACTTAATTCCCAAACTTTCTGCTCTTCAAATCTTCACATGGTAGCTACATTAAGAACAACAATGGTTATCTGGAAGAAAGCATTTGTTTCCATTTTTTAACACCACATATTTAAAAAAAAAAAAAAAAATACCCAGGGGGATGAAACTACATGATTTTGTGACAACCCAAGCTACTCTTTCAAAAACCCAAATTTCTCCAAATACTGAATTTCACTGAATTATCAAACAACTTCCCTCTGCTTACTAACCAATAGCTAGCTACCACACAAGGCTACTGAAAACGCACGTAATTTAGCAAAGTCCAAGAACACTGCCCAACAAGACAAGTAAACCAGACAGCCATCTTGCCACTACAGAAGGAACAGTCTTATTTCTCTCCTTAAGCTCTATGGCAAGGGATCTCCTTGGGTCAAGGTGGGAAATCCAAATCTAAAATAAGTCATTTCAGGCCATAAACTTGCCAAGCAAACAAGCACCAACATACAAACAAGAGGGTATCCAGAAACTGAAAAGTTGCCTGATATCCTCACTCACTGTGAGAACTCACTCAATTGTTTCCTTTAGTGGCATGAAAAGTGTTAGAGACATTCACATCCCTGCAAATCACAACACTCATCCTTGCATTTTTCAGAGAGAGTTTAGAATTTCAATACATACCAGCCATCAGTTGTCCCCAGCAGAAATGAGTTAACAAAAACAGAGCTGTAGAAGTGAGCTCTGTGGACTTCAGAACATGATGGGAGAGACTTTTGCAAAAAAATGTTACCCACTAAAAGTCTCAGGGTGGCCTTACCCTGCTGCCTGTTTTATCCATTTTGCACTGAAACACTGAAGAAGCAGAACACCTCACCTTAAGAGCATCAGCTTGTAAGAACAACAGTTCAGAAGTTGGAAAGACAGCCAATATTTTGTTGTATACTTTGACATTCACACACTGCTGTTCTTCCCTCTTCCACACTCAACCCTATCACTTATTCCTAGGTAAGCTCCAACCTCCATACAGTCTCACAACTTGTTCTTGTACCCAGGTATAAACTGAAAAAAAATCTTCATCTCTATTAGGAACAGAATTGGTCAGCACAGAAGAGAACTCACCAGCCTTATTCAAAATGCACGGTATGTTCTTTAAGCTAAGCTAGAAATTCTCTTCTAAGAAAATACACACTATCTTGGAACACCAACACACACACACACACACACACCCCTGGAAGTATTTTAAACATCTTGAGGTTAGCCTTGTTTCCAAACAGGAGAGTTAAAATTCAAACAATCAGATCCAAGAACCAGAACTACGCATTTTTGGCTACATATGCATTAATACAAGTGAAGAAATCAAACCTTTCTTACCCTCATCTTTCAGCTTCAAATCAGATTTTAAATTTTCTTCCAGTATTTCTGCAAGAGATCCCCCTTCTGCCATCCTCTATACCAGCAAACAAAGGTGCTAAAACCAGTAGGGATAAGAGCCAAATCCAGTCCCCTTCAAACATCACTGGAATTTTTTTAGTTCTGTGAAAACACAGATACTGCAAGGCTACATCCAGTTTAAGAATCCAGGTGTGGGGGGCAGAGGGAGAAAAGAAAAAAAGAGCCCAGTAAACCTTTCCTATGACTTTTTTTTTTTCGCTTTTCAGGAGAGTCCCATAAGATGATATCATTCATTTCCTGTGCAGTGGCAGATCAGAATCGAACCCTTCAAATACTAATCTAGATGTGATGATTCTGATCAGTCCATTTATGTAAGGAAGTACCTATCATTTCCTAAGTAAATTTGATTGAAAATTGGCATGAAAAACATAGCCAGGGCAGCAGAAATGAAAAAAGGTTGAGGAAAAGATACTTCCAATAAGTACATAAACACCAATTCAAGTACTGAAAACATTTTTATTTTCCAGTAGCTCCATGGATAGCATTAACACCATTGCCAATGGATCCATTATTTCAAGGCATTACCGAGACTGATTAGGACATCAAGCAGAACTCACATCAGATATTTATACTTAAGGAGGCAATCATGAGGTCTTCCTTATTCTCAGCTGCATATTTTTATGAAACATGCAAAAGTATGTCTTCAGTATCTCCACTTCTTTCAAACTGGCAAAACTGTGACACTGAAGACAAAAACACGTATTTTGGTTTCCTACTCAGCCAGACATCAGCAGAACTCCAGAACTCATTTCTTGATAAGCTATGTTTATTCAAAATATTACTAAACTTGACGTTCATCCTCAGAATCAAGAGAAAAAATAAAAAGCAAAACAAAAAAAGCATACTAACAGAACCATAGCAAACATGCACGCAACTGTCCTCGCTAAAGGAAAGCCACTGAACACCCAGGTTTTAAACTGATCCCTATACTGTGTTCTGGTTCCCACCTCTCCTCATTGCAAACCAACACAGTAAATACTGCTGATGCAAACCAATCTCTTCTCTCTTCCAAAAAAGTGGATTTTTACTTTTTATTTTGAAACAAATTCAGCTCAGATTTCAAAAGTCAAAGTAGTCCAGATACTGCCAAAACCAAGTTTCACAAACTTCACTAGTGAGGACCTAATATATGAAGTAGAAGTTACCAAGCAAATATGCACACATCTGAATTCTACAAAACCAGACACTAATAGCACTAACAGCCTGGAAGAAGCCTCTAGCACAATATGAAATGAGCAGGAAGTTTTTTCTACACAACTTTGAGCCTTTGATATGAAAAATGATTTTGTTCTATGCAGCTTCCTCCTTGATTTTTCCTCATGTATTTGTTATTTATCAAACGAAACCCCACTCTGTTCACATTACCACCATAAAACAAAAGAAACAGGACTTGTCAGAAAAGTCAGAGTACATAAGGCTCTAAAAATAAAATTATTAAGCGAACTTCATTAAAGCAATTTGTACAGAAAGTTTTAAGATATTTTTTATTCTCTTAAGACATTTGGGAGGAATTGCTTCTTTTATAAGAAACAAAAATCAGATGATAACCCTTACAAGTACTAACGGGAACTACAGCACAACTGATACATCAATGAAATCCTGATGTATTAAACAAGAACTTATTTTTCAGCCATAGTGAAATTCATTTCTTTCCTTCCATTTACTTTAAATCAAGTGTAAGTTTCTCTTTTAAAAAATAAAAATAAAAAAGCACAACAAACTTCTCTGCCTTGGGAAGTTTAGAGGAGTAACCCAAAGGGCTTAATTTAAGAAAAGCACCAGACACGCAAAAGGGAGAACATAAAAATTAGCATACTCTTTTTAATTAAAATGCAAGAACTTCCAAAACCCCAAGGCAAGAAGCAGCCTTGTCATTTACTTTTGTTGTGTTTGGAAGGAATAAAACCTTTTAATTTGACATCATAAAAAGTTCTTTACCTTTCAGAATCATTTATGGGTACCTGACTAAAAATAGAACGCACATAGCAATTATTGGTTATCTACAGTTTTCTTCTATGGACTTTGTTACAGGTCCAAGAAGAACATCCAGAGGCAAGACCACAAGAAGAATTAAAATTTTATAGAGCAAAAAACTTAAAAATTGGTTCTATGTTGTACTGAAGGGCAAAATGTTGTGGGTTTTTTTGCCTCACACCTATAGGCAAGGTTCTCTAGCCACAAGATTTTCTTGCAATCGTGATACAAGTAGGGACTGGTAATTTATACTACGTCATATACCAGCAGTGGAGTCACAACAGCACTGACCACTGCTCAGCTCCACTTCTCCTCATGTTTTGATCACATTCAGTTATCAAATGCATTTCTGTGCAACAAAGTTATTTGAGTTCTATTGCCAAAAGTAACAGACACAGAAAATACTGCAAGTTCTACAAACTGTGAATTGCATCCTTGCAGACTGGGATTAAGACATAACAGATCCCATTTCAAATGAAACTCCATCTCTTTTCCCACAAAAACTGGGAAAATTTAGCTCAGTTTCTCTGTGGGAAAAAAGGGAAAAAAATATTCACACTAATCTCATAATATAATAACATTCATCTCTTACAGGAAAGATTAGCCTAAAGAGGTGAAATGCTTTAAAAATTCAGCCAGGAACAAAGTCAGTTTCTAGACAGCTACCAAAGACAGTGAAACTCTGCACCCTGGTTTAACCTATCATCTCAATTACGAGAGGCAGTGCAGCGCAGGCACCTTAAAAATAAAAGCAGCTAGTTACAGGTTGTCAGATGGTCCCCTATTCACTGACCTCTATGATCCCAAGAGGTATTAAGACAACAGCTAGCACTGTAGAAAGCTGGTTAGTACAGTTAAAAGGAACATTTACTGTGAATGATTACTAGCAGTCATTAGTCTTTCAAAGGCAGGACCTGCTACATTTATAGTAGGAACTACTGCTTTGAATACATGCAAAGCGTTAAGAGAATTCAGTTACGCCAATGCACCTAATGCTATGAAACTGATGCTAAAATAAAGACTCAAGGAGTAAAGAAGCTTGACAGAGCTGCAGCTTTGCTGCAGAACAAAAAACCCTTTGTCTAATCGCATGATGGACAAGATAAAGATGAAGGAAGCCCATGAATCTTCCTGGTGAACCAGATGAGCAGAAAAAAACCATCTACTAGAAAAATAGCAAAATGTCATTCTGACACACAGAAAGAAAATTAATATGTAGCCAGAGTTTAGATGCACTCTTATCACGCAGTGCACCTGGTACAAACAGTAGATTTGGCTGCAGTTTTCAAATGTTTGCTTGGCAAGAGTTGGGTTACCTTATTCAGCTAATGAAAAGACTCAAAGTCTTTCCTAAAAAAACAATTGCATGGGACAGACAATATTTCAAGAATAGCTGGACTTCAATTACAGCATTAAATCTGTATTGCCAAATACTACAGTGTTTACGAAAGGTACTTGAGATGACAAATAAATTCTCAGTCTAACTGTAACAGCTGTAAACCATTTTGCCCTCACTTAACTGCTGCGCCTTGAGGATATGCGTTAGTAGTAAAAAATAACATGCAGGTGACTGGAAAGTTTTAGAATTAGCTTTTACAAGCAAGCCACATAGCAGTCTCAGCATCTCATCGAGCAGCAAAATACAGATGTAAGAAATGTTCATGTTACAAAGCTAGGATTCTTAAAAAATAAATCACTTTCACGCCACCCATGGAATCAACAGTTATTCTTTAATGCCTAATCTAATCCCTCAAGACATCCCACTGCATCTTTTGTTTTGTGCATCTTTACACTTTGCTCCTGAAATAATTGCCTTCATTGCATACCTTGCACAGCACGGAGCATGCTGTGAATGTTTAAATACAGAAAAATAAGAACATGCTGACATTTCCTTATCAAAAGTTAGAGGATACAAACCTCCAGGAAGGTATGATTCACTTGCTGTGTCATCCCCATCATCTCCATCTTCATCATCACGACTTAACAAATTATTTACAGCAAGATTTACATCAAGATTTGTTCGCTGGAGTTCTCGAATGATAATACTTCTGGACTTCCCTTGTAAAACAACTTGTGCCTGTAAGTACAGAGAATAATTATAGCTAACCATGGTCAGCTCACCATCTTTCTTAAGATAAGGATGCTTGATTCTAAAGGTAGTCTAACAGAAACCAAGAGAGTCTCAGAACTGACACTGACAGTACATACATGCAAAGGCTCATTTCTTTTCTCAGCATCTTGTACTAGATATTTTACTTTCTATCACTTTAATTTAGGCTAAATGACTCCAACCTTGGTGCTGCATTTCCTTACGGGTCACCTTAGGATTTACTTACTGAAACACTTAATGTGGTAGGCAAGGAATAATACTGAAACAATCTATTTCTGAGAATTTCCTGTATGTTTCTACAGAAGTGTTAAAGTATGTCAATCAGCAGATTTCTGCTGATTTCTGTTTTCCAAAACTACACTTCAATCCCTGTCTTCTTGACACTCGATTCTCTTTCCAGTGTCCTTGAGTATATAGGCACCTCCTCTGCTTTTCTTACCATTCTGTTCCTAGAGGCTCACTTTCAGCAGTTTCTGAATCTTCTGGGTTTATACTAGAAAAGCATAAATATGAAAGAAACCTTCCAAATATTAAACAGAAGCATTCTGGTTTCTTCCACAAACTTTAGGCCCCAGAGCATTTTACATTTCCAGACTGACTACCCGCAGAAAAGATGACAGACTTCTGGAAGGTTACAGGCAACATGAAGGTGAATACAAAACTATTACTGGATGTTCTCATAATACTGTAAAAATGAGGCACCAAATAAAATAGTTTAGCAAAAAGAAAAAGAAGGGAAGGAGGGAAGGGAGGGAAAGAAAACAGGGTACAAAGGCAAATTTTGTCGCAATATTAAATGCCAGAAGTTATTTACAGATTTGTGGTATACAGTAGAATGTATGTTTTATAGACCAGCCCTGGAGCTCTCTCCCACTAGTCTGTTTTAGACATTTTTGTTCTAAAGACAAAGTATACTTTTTAAAAAATAAAATATACAAAGAAAAAAAAAGGAAAAAGATGATAGGAATGGAAGCAATGCTAAGACTTTACCTACAAGACACATATTAAAATACAGAATAGAGCAGTGTTTCTTTTATGTACAGTACCAAATACATCCATAAGCTCACAAAAAAAAAAAACCAAACCCACCTACAAACAAGGTAGACAAAACAAAAAGCATGGCTTAAAGAAATATTTGGAGGTCACATAACTTGCTGAAAGCAGGGCTAAGTTCAGGGTAACTAACACCTACAGTATCTTGCCGCTGTGAAGACAGAAGCTCCCAGCTTTTACTAGGTTTGCAATTAAAGAAGAGACAGGAAGCCAGTCTGCCACTGGAGTTTGCAGATACTAAGCCTGCTGGTTCCTATCTCATGCCAGCCATGCTATAGGCCACACAAAGCATGTGAGCAGATTATCTTTGGCCTAGCAACTTCGCATATGTATTCTAAATGTAGCAGACCAGCAACTTGTCTTGAACTAAGAATTAAAATGCATTAATCTGTTGTGTATTTTGAACGTATTTTCTTGAAGCACGGAGAAAAAATTGTTTCAACAAACTACTGAATCATGAATCACAAAATCCATCAGTTTATCTAGGTTGTGGTGCATTGACAGGTAAAAGCAGAACAATTTATACAAAAAGATAATCAGTTCCATTTACTAAAAAATTAAGTGCAAGTTTTCATGAAGAAAAATTATTTATAAGATTAAATAGGTTGAAAGTTCTTCATTCAAATCTAAAAGGGATTGCTTCTTTTACTAAAAAAAAAAAAAAAGTCAGCCTGTCCCCTTTCCTTACACTCACTCAAGAAATAACTTTGTTATCTACACACTTGATACGACTTTCAAATATTTGACTTCTTCAAATGAAGAACGCATGACATTCATCATCAACATGGAACAGACTACAAATATACCTTGATTTGTGGAAGTTTGGGAAATGAAAATGCAAGCATTATATACCATTAGCCCTTGGAGAAAGCACAATACTATTAAAACACTTTCCTGCTCAAGTTTTTCAAAACAAGCTCAGATACCTGTGAAATGAGTTCCTCTGGAATGACTGATGCTGGAATCACAGGTTGTGGCTGACTCCCCAGCAGACCGGATCCTCTGTCCCTCCCTGTACGTATAACTCTGGTCTGCCTTCGAGAATCTCGAGCTCCAGCAGATGATCTGCCAGAAGATCCTCCTCCACTTCCACCAACCCCTGAACTCCAGCGACTCCTAGAAGGATTTAGATATATTTATTCTTACAGCACCGTTTCAAGAAATATGGCATCAGTTTTAGTATTAATAATAATTTATAGACTGTCTGAAAAGTACAGGAGATTGACTTCATAGGCAGACGTTATTAAAGTCTCTCACAAAACTGATAAGAGCACAAGGTTATTTGATAAAGTTCTGAATCAGACAAGACATATAAAGCAGGACTCCAACTGGAAGATGCCCAGACCAATTCCCTGAGCTTCTAAAAGCAACGGTATCAGAAGTATAATATCTAACACTCAACTGTGCTTTTATAGTAAAAAGTTAACAAAAGCAAAGCTTCAAGGTCAGTGGATTGACATAAGGTCTCTATACTCCTACGGCTCTTCAAAATTCTGAGACTTGATTCACATTAATAAACTGCCTTAGACTACACTGAAAAAGATAAAGTAACAGACTTGACTGCAAGACAAATCTGACACCAGATAGTTCTTTAATTCACATCGGTTTTCAAGAGATACTCTACTCTGGCGCTATTGCTACTGAGAAATCAGCTTCTACATACTTTGCTGTAGAGTTGGTCCTGACTGAACAAGCAGCTTTTTTTTTTTTTTTTTAAATAAGTCAGTATTAAGATAATAAAAAACAGTTATTTGTGGAAACAGACATCTCACCAGCATTACAACTTTCTACTAATCTTAACACCATAGAATTGAGTCAAATGAATCTGCTCTGGAAGTAAGACTAGATGCTCTGTTGTCCTGAAAAGCTAAGAGACTCCAGTTTGTCTTCATGCTTATTGCACAAATCAACTATAAAGGGTATTGCATATGGTATTATTGTTATTTTAAAAACAATTTTTAAAGATCTAGTATGGAAAATCTATCAAGACAAAAGGAACATTTTCTGAAACAATATCTAAAATTCACATTAAAGGTGTATCACCTGTAGATGTAAAAGCTAATTAAATAAAAAACAACTGCCTTACATTCTGCAGTTTAAGTTAATTGCTAACATCTTTCTCTTTCCTTCTGACAAGACCACACACGGTAACTCGAGCATCTACCTAAGGTGAGGCCCTTTCACAAGCACAACCACATTTTCAGGATTCTAGTCAGCAAACATACAGACAGTAGCTCAATACAAGACAATAAGCAATACAATGATGACATCAGCAAATGTCTTATCTCATGATTTAGAAAAAGAACTCACAAAAAGATACTAGCAGGGGGAAAAAAGAAAAAATTTAAAGTAAGCTAGTTATTTTGTTTCTGCAGGTTGGTAAAAGGGCTGAGGGAAGACAAGTCTTTTCTAGACAAAAACTTCCATTTCAACTCTTGGCAGGGAAGACAGGTTTAAGAAAAGCTTACGTATTAGATGTTAATACTTGACTACAGATGCATCTCTCTACCTCAGGGTTGATGACAGCTGAGAGATCTAACACTTGAAAATATTTGTATATGTAATGGCTCAAATATTCCAAGTGTGTCCTATCTTAACAACTAAGAGGCCTCAGAAAACTACTTTCTTTAAAAAAAATAAAAAAAAAAATCACACCATACCAGCTAGGTACTGTACTAGCTCAAGTTAGATCAGGTCTGGGGGCATCCACAGACTCAGTGTATTGCCATTTTCAGGCATTAATTTTAGTGTAACTAAAAGATAATTAAAACGTGGTTGAAGCCTGTTCTTTAAAGAAAAAAAGACAAGAGACAGGCTTAATTCCTCGAACTCTATAGTGTTTAATACACACACTCCTTTAAATAACCGTGGTACAAAAACACCTTCGTAAAATTCACCTCCCTTTTGTTTGCAAAGCTTTTTTTTTTTTTTCTTCCCCCCTCTACCCAGACACCTTTCAAGTAAACTTGCATTCACCTGACATACTCTAAATCCCTTTAGCTTAGCAGGTCTGTGCTCCCAAACAACAGCGGAAGAAAAAAAAACCATAAGGACATAATTCTGGCCGAAGCTTTCTAAACCTAAAGAGATTACTGACGTTTATCTTCCTGTTCTCACATCTCTCCACTGCCCACCTGAATGACGGCCATCTTCCAAATCCCAGGATCTAATTTAAGGACTCCACCATTTCAATGTTTTCAAATTTGGTTTATTATGACAAGCACTCTCATTTAAAAGAGAAATTACAGTATCCACTGTTACTCTATGAGTTTGGTGCATGCATAGGAAGAAAGTAGGAACTTAAGTGCGTAGCTTCAAATAATTCTAATGGTTATAGTCAGGTAAAAATAAATTCAACACATTCCTGATCTGAGGAAAAATATCGTGCACTTTCATCAGCAGGTTTTTAAATACAACAGTACTAATATGCCTTTAAAGTTTAGCAAACAAATTTAGATTCAGAAGTACGAAAGTTTCACAGGAAGCTGGGGCATGGGGTATCTTTCATTTAACTAATCCTTCAGCAAAATCAGCTTCTGTGGTAACAAATTCACATCAAGGGAAAAACTGTAATTCTTCTCCCCCTTTAATAAGATGTTTACATGTAGAAAGCACAGTTTATAAAAGCAAAGCTCTTTATTATGGTTAGTTACCTTAGAAAAGCATGTTCAACTTCTTCTAAAAGTACGTAACAAGTCACTGTGATTACATACACATGATTTATTTAAAATTGTTATATGGAGGGACACCATCAATCTTAAAGCTAACAATTAAAAAATTGAGTAGAGTTGATTCAGTACACAGCAAAACTTTAAAGGTCCTAAGTGATAACCTTTTAAAATGTTTCCTTCCTATTAACATGGATAAAAACCCCAACTAACAAAATGCAGTTTATTACTTAGGGCAGAAGTAAGGGAAGGCACAATAAAACTGAGTACACGAGCCCATAAATATATGGAATGAAGACTCTTCCTGCAGAAGTGCACTCTCTTTACTTTACAACACAATCCTATTAGATAGCTTAAACTGATTGCGTCCCTCTAAAGAAACTGTATTTCACAATGAAGTAACCAAAAGAAACAGTCAGAAGAAGACAACACGGCCAAAACAAGTTACTCTCCACACATACACGAAGAATGCTCCATATCCTAAATACTGAAGGGTCACTTGCATATCTGTCATTTTAACCACGTCAACAATGTTTATTACACCCTATCTATACAACTGCTGTATAATTAATGATATGTTCCCTTACACATACTGCATACAATTTATATATGTGTATACACATATACTCAAATATGGAACAAACAGATTGCAGCCTCAATCCTATCAAAACTTACCCAAGGGTGTTGCCTGCCAGTCTGCCCAGAGTTTCAGAACCAGACAGAAACCATGGGGAGTCACTAGTCCTGCCTGGCCTGGATGTCCTTCCTGCCCCTGAGCCACTGCTCAACTTTGAACTGAAAGTAAAAGATGGTAAATCAGTCACAAAACAATCCCAAATGGGTTAAGAACAAAACCTGGAATCCCAGGTCTAAATTCTCAGGGACTTAGTCTGGTAACATACCAGCTTAAGCAACACCCTTGGGGAATATTCCAAACTAATCTAACTGTATATAAAGAGGTAAACTGAAGAAAGAAAATGGAAAGCATGTCTACTAGTTTGTATGTACACCAGCAATCCGTAACAGTACAGCTGCAAATACACATTAAGCTAGTCAGTGATTTGAGATAGCCACTGTGTTTTCAGTTAGAATTGGCAATTATCATTTGTACATATATGCTATCTGTAGACCTGAACCTGAATTTGCTTCTTCAAGACTAATAAGCATTTTACATCCAAACAGTAACTGTTACATAGTCCTGTTGAGGACTTACCTGGAGCTGAAAGTAGCAGATCTAGAAAGTAAGCCTTTCCAGATGGGACCGCTTTCAGAGTGGATTCTACAATGGGCTTAACACTTTAAAACAATTTTTTTCATGATGACTATTTTTGATGGGGTATGTATGTTTCTTTAATTCACAGACATCCTGTCTCACTTGTGTTTTAGAGCCAAGTCTAGTGTTAATTCCTACACCAGTTTGTCAAGCTAG